>BLBF01000003.1:24748405-24799642 GCA_015471245.1 Laticauda colubrina | reverse complement strand
GAATGGAATGGAATGGAATGGAATGGAATGGAATGGAATGGAATGGAATGGAATGGAATGGAATAGCAGAGTTGGAAGGGACTTTGGAAGTCATCCAGTCCAACCTCCCTGCTTGAGCAGCAGATGCTATACCATTTCAGACAAATGGTTCTCCATTTTCTTCTTGAAAGCCTTGGGGCACTTGAAGGTGACAATGGCAAATCATTTCTATATTGTTATTCAACAAACAGGCAGGCCACAGGCAGGCCTGAGAACCAGGTGATTCCCCTAGTTAGGTCAAAAAGGCGCTACTCAAGTTACTGAAGAACTTTCAGGATTTCAGGAGTAGATCTGGATGTGAAGATTTCTCTGGATTAAGCTGAAATAAAACAAAAATATGGAATGTGAAAGGCATGACCCATGGAAAACCTGGAATAGTCAAAGCAAAAATGAAGCACCTGAAATAAGATGCTTTAGGAAAAAGTGAACTAAGATGGAGCTATTCAAAAACTTTTTATTACATAAGAGGTGGAGGCAATGGTACTCAAAATGGATATGGTTAAGACAATTGAAAGGAGAATTCTTTGTGTATTGCCAACATCCTCAATCATCATAAATCCCAGGTTTTATGCATACTATTGAAGTTCACCAATTTCAAGCCTAGGTGATATACACACATCATTGTTTACTGAACCAAATTATAATTTTATGCAGCAAACCCTATGGAAATCCATTCAATGAGCCAAAAAAGGATTTACAAACTGGCTAAAAGTTACTATGCTTCTAAACCACAATCCTGGATTGATTTTGCAACCAGAAATATAAGGAAAGGCTTACCTGGAATTTCTGCTTCCTTCCTTGTCCACCCATTAAGCCCCGAAAAAAAATTGCTCTTGTCATTTTCCACAAAGAACTACAGTCAGCATCACCAGGTGTGTGAGGTGTTCTTTTTTCTAAGCTCCTCAGAGAAGTTTTGCTGCATTTCTTCTCCTACAGAGGCTGCCCGGAACTGGATCACAGCAAAGCAAGGCCATTGCCAGAAAAGTCAGTTTGCCATGGTCAGGGAAGGCAATTGCCCATGTAATTTTGGTGGGAAAATATATAAAACTGAACTTGCTGGTCTTCATTCCAAGAACAACAGCACCGTTTTTATTCCAAATGGCTGTAATTTGGGCGACCTCTAGATGGCAGGATAGATGAAATCATTTCACAGTTTAATCAATCTCCTGAGAGACTGATAGCACTGTCAAAAGAAGTAGGCAGTAAATTATGAAAATCAAGGTTATGTAAATAATAAAAATTAATGCTTAAACTCTTGGGCTAATTATTAAGTTTTGAAGGGAGTTTCCTATATTTCATATTCTCCAGTGTATTCTTTGAATTCTATATTAAAATTGCATGATTTGTACCATGAATTAAATGAGTGATGTTTATTAATTTAGGAGTCGGGCTTGCTTAGCTGGGTCTACTGTTTGCTTGTTTATAAACCTACTTTGTGAAATGGTGTTTGTCCTCTCCCTCTGTTGGCTATCTGGTCCTGGTTCTTTAATGGAGACAGCCAGTCTACTGAGATGTATATCTTAATAATGTCCCATATGGGTTTTAATGGTTAGATGGGGCAAACGAGTGGTGGTATTCGACCCGTTCGGCCCAATTCTGCCAAGCCAGTAGCAGTGATGAGTAGTGGAGACCGAACCATTCTCTCCACTGCTCTGCTGTTGGGCCCATCTGCCTGCCTGATCTCCCATATTCACCTTTATCCTCTGACTTAGAAGTGCAGCTGCTTTGCACAGTACAGAAGAGTGCCGCATGACAGCTACTTAAGCGACCGGGATGGTGCAGGCTTGCAGGACGTGAGTTAGAACCCCTCTGTGCCTGCACAAAGTGTGCATTTGGCACACGCGCAGTGTGTACAGGCATGTACAGCGTGCCCACCAAGCCATGCCCACCGAACCAGTGGTAAAAATATTTTTATTCCACCACTGGGGCAAATGTAAGAGTCCGTGTTTTGTATTTCTACCTTGCTTTATTATTGTTTGGAAGTTCTAAATAAAGCATTTGGATCTGCATTATTTTCTCTTTGGTTCTTCCTGGCTTGCTATTATTCAGCCATAAAGAAGAACTTTGTTGGGAAATTTTGAACATTTGTGTGAGGGAGTGAAATATGTATGTTTGCAACTGACTCTTAAATAACTCTTTAGTTATTGCCATAGTAACTCACTGTGTTAAGGGCTAAGGTCAGAAATCATGGCAACAACTATTGCTTTGAGTTCCAGAAAGAAAGAACTAGCACTCAGACTGTGATACAGAAGCTAGGCTGCTCAGTTCAGGCAGAGGAGCTACAATAATAGCAAACTAAATAGATTCATATAAGTCTATTAGACTGTCCTGTAAAAACATGATTAAGTGAATAAAAAAAATGACTATTAGGAAATGACTCCTGAACTGAACACTGCCATGCCACAAATTTAAGACTTCACCAATTGCTGAAAACTCAGACTTGTCTGAGGCTAGCAATGGTACCTGGTTTTGTGGCTGAGGCAGTGCAGTTTCTCCTTTCCTCCTGAAGACTCAAGAATAGCATGATCGCACATTAATGTTTTCCTGCCCATGGACCCTCGGTATGCCTAATGTATGCAAAAGAAAAGCTGAGGAGCTATGAAAGCGGGAAAAGAATTGTGAGGGGAAAGTGGGGAAAAGATCTAAATGAGTTTAGAATTAGTTGTACAATATGCATGGAAAGACAAAGGATGAAAAAACTGTCGGGAAGGTATCAGGTACAGATGAAATAACTACTGGATTGTTTAAAGCTGTTGGCGAAGATGCAGTTTAAATGCCAACAGCTCTGTGTCAACAAATACAGAGCAAGATTTCATAGCACAGAGATGAGAAAAGATAGTTGGTTCTTGTTAGGGATAACATTGTTTACCCTAACTGGTTTAGGTAAAATAATAACTATGAATCATAGTTTTATATGTTAAAGTGTCTGCAACTTTAACTGTGGGATAGTAATTAAGGGAGTGGTTGTGAAAGCACTTTAAAAGAAGCAAGACTACAGCTTGCCCTCTCTCTGGCTTTGATGATCCCTGATTACTGCTTGGAATCAAGACTGCATTGCTCGAACGGGAGAGAGAACAAAGGACTAATTTGTAAGTGAACTGACATAGGATATTCTACATGGACTTTGCTAACTGAATATCCCTGAATGGACTGACTAAATGATACATGACTATTGGACTGTTATTTTGACTATGCTATGAACTTATAATGGAATAAACTATATTCTTGATAGCACAAGCGTATCTGTTATTTTTACTGTATGTTAATAAACATACAAGCTTAGCTCACTCATTTATCTGTGTGCCTATCTAACTAACGCTGCACATTCTGTTTAGCTTGTCTCCCTAACCCTGGTTGGGGAACCCAGGCTTAACAGTTCTGTACCAAACAAAGTATGCATTAAAAATAGCCATTTCTCATACAGTTTTGCTTATGAAAATTTTGCTTATGTATTTGAAAAATAAAATGCCAAATGAATAGACAAGTTTCATAAAATGTAGTAGAACATGAGGTAAATCAAGTAAGCTAAGGTGGGTAGTGAGTAGGGGAAGATAATATAATAAGAGATTTACCTTCACTTAAGCCTATGTCACACTGGCCAACGGATGCAAAAAGGACACAGCGGATGAGCAAAATGTTCCATCCGTTGTTATCCGCTCTCAAAAGGGGCAAAAATTTGCATAACCGGAGCGGATAACACTGACGGGGGGAGGACACAGGGCGGATGCTAAGTGGATGCGGAATGGAAGCCCAGCGGATGGAAGCGGATGGGAGTGGGTGGCACATCCGCAGGGATTCCGGGGAGACTCAGCGAAGCAGACGCGGAACGGAAAGAGCGGATGCAGAGCGGACGCTGAACGGAAGAAGCGGATGCAGAGCGGAAGCCTAGCGGATGCACAGCGGAAGCCTAACGGATGCCTGGCATTCACTGCGCATGTGGGGAGGATGCATTGCATCAGCCCTGCGGATATAACGGAAGCAGCTCAGAAGCAGGACGCCATTCAGAGGAAAGACCTGCTGCCAGACACATCGACTTCCTTGCCTGCCCTGCCTGCATGTCTGCCTGCCAGCCCTGCTGCCAGCCTTGCTACCAGCCTTGCTGCCAGCCTTGCTGCCAGCCGGTCTGCCTGCCAGCCTTGCTGCCTGCCTTTCTGCCAGCCTTGGTTCATGTCTGCCTGCCAGCCTTCCTGCCAGCCTTGGTTCATGTCTGCCTGCCAGCCTTGGTGCCAGCCTTGGTGCCAGCCTCCCTGCAAGCCTTCCTGCCAGCCTTGGTGCCAGCCTCCCTGCCAGCCTTCCTGCCTGCCTTGGTGCCAGCCTCCCTGCCAGCCAGCAACCCACAACCATGCGGAAGCACAGCAAGCCTCAGCCATCTGTTGCCAGCCCTGGCAAGAGGGACAGGGCTACCATCCCGCTCCCTGGCCCTCACTCTGGTTCTCCTGGGGCTTCTGCAGCACGGGCTCGCTCTTCTGGGGCTGGCGCTTCTGCTGCTTCTGGTTCTGGAGGAGCTGATGACAAGCACTCCAGCACCAGCCACCTCCACAGCACCTGCACCCTTCACCCCTTGGACTGAGCGACCAAGAGGAGTGCCAGAGACTCATTTTTGTCTTATAGCTTGTTGTTAATAAAGTCTATTTATGATTCACCCACTTGCTTCATTTCTTTTTTTTAATAAAGTCTTGCTGGAAACTGTTAGAAATGGTTTAAGCCTTTGCATGCTTGTGGGATGGGTAAGGATAGCTTTGGTATGGGTTAGGATACCTGTGGGATGGGTAATAGCTGTGGGATGTGTCAGGATAGCTGTGGGATAGATAAACCTCCAGTGCAAGCATAGTGGGACTGTATGGCCCACCCTCCCAGGTGCCACACCTACGGCCCTTTATTATCAATAATAATGTAATAATTATCCACACATGTCAACATAAACACAACTCTTTATTAAACGCCCTGTTCATTGTAGGCCAACCAAACATACATGGCCCAATCTCATCTGTGTGATGAGACAGGCTGAAGGAAGCATCCATTAAGCATCTACCATCCTGTCTTGCCACTCCACTGCTCCAGCTGGGGAGTTGCACCAGTGTTTCAGGAGGTTGCGCTGCTTCTTCTCTTCACGTGAAGCTCTTTTGGGGCCTTGCACATCCACAGTATCTATCAGGTTTCGCCCTTGCCTCCATTCCCCAGGCTCCATGACCCCATTGGCTTGTTGGAGGTCCACGAGCCTGTTCTTCAAGACTGGGTAGCGGGTGCGCATGAGATTGTGCAGGATGCAGCAAGCTTCCATGATCCTCCTCACGGTCTCTGGGCAATGCTGCATGGTGGTGAAAAGTACCTGGAACCTGTTGGCCAGGATGCCAAAGGCGTTCTCCACCACCCGTCTTGCCCTGGACAGCCTGTAGTTGAAGATCCTCTCTTCACGGGTGAGGCATCTGGAGGTGTAGGGCTTCATGAGGTAGGTTGTGAGGGAGAAGTCATCATCCCCCATGATGAAGTAGGGCACATCTTGTATGTCGTTGGGCAGGGGTTCTGGATCTGGGAAGCCCACAATGAGGTTGCATTCCAGCCCCTCCTTGAGGTGACTGTCGTTGTATACCTGGGCATCTGAAGATGAGCCGTTGCCTGAAGCATCGATGTACATGAACTTGTTGTCAGCATCGACCATGGCGAAGAGGATGATGCTGAAGAAGCCCTTGGAGTTGAAATAAGTGGACCCCGACTTGGCTGGAGATTTGCAGGCCACGTCCTTGCCATCTATGGCTCCAACGGTGTGTGCTAAGTTCCACTTCTGATACCACTGCTCTGCAACTTTCTTCCATCCTTCTTCAGTGGAGGGGTACTGGAGGAGCTCCTCCTTGTATTCTTCGATGATGGCCTGCACCACTTCTTTGACCACAATGCTGATGGTGTTGGATGGCACCCTCCAGCCATACTGCATGCTCCTGTAGGAGGTCCCTGAGGCCAGGTGGCGCAGAGTGAGTGCCACCTTGAGCCCAGGTTCCAGGCTGGGCCGGAAGCTGGTGTTTGCCTTGGTCAACCTGGGTGTCAGGCGCTGCACAACTTTGTCAAACATGGCTGGAGGCATCCTCATGAAGTTCTGGAATGCCCGAGTGTCTTCACTCCTGAGCTCCACCATCAGCTTGTTGTGCAGTCTGTCCTCTGCTCTACTGGCGAACCATCTTCGGACCCAGACTCTTTTTGGGTGGCTCCTTTTCTTCTCGCAGTAGTGTTCACAGAGCCTGCACATGGCTTCGCACTGTTGCAGAATGATGGTGGCTGCCGAAAGGACTTTGTTACAATCCACGGTGGACATGACTGGATTCTGTGGAAGAGGAAGAGGCAGATGAAGGCTGCAGAGGTCTGCACCGCTGGGATGCTGTTCTGAAAGTGCGATGCAGGCGAGTTGCTCCCCCTTTTTATAGGCAGTATAGGTTTTCCGCTAGACATCCTCTAGGCATCCTCTAGGCATCCTCTAGACATCCTTAATATCCGAGATAGATCCCCTCTGCAAATGTTTTTTCTGTTTTAAATGCTTTGTTTCTGTGCTGCATCCGCTAGGCATCTGTTCAGCATTCGTTTTGCGTCCGTTCCGCTTCCTCCCTGCATCCATTTACTGCTGGAACGGATGGAGTTGCGCAGATGCGTAGCAGATGCCTAGTGGATATAGCGGATGCGTAAGGGATGCATAGCGGATGCGTAGTGGATGCAGAACAGACTGAACTGGATACATTTTCCGCGCAAATGTTTTAGGCAGCCCAAAACTTTTGGAGTGGATGAAACATCCATAAACAGATGCTGGATGGATAGAGAGGAAGCAAAACGGAGGCAGTGAGTACGGAACGGATACATCGTGTTAACCAACGGATGGCAAGGTTTTTTGTCCGTTTTACATCCTCTTTGCATCCGTTGGTTCAGTGTGACAGGGGCTTTAATTCACTACAGGGAGTGTTACAATAACATATTATGTAGAACATTCTGAAATGGGGAATGTACTGCAGCTTCATGGGCATGCCAGAATACTTGATTATTCTTCTGAACATTTATAATGAAGGAAAACTTATTGTAAGAACTGAATTTAGAGAAAGAGGTGATTCAAAATAGTACTGAGACAAAAAGAAATGTGTCTACTTAAGCAGTGAATATGATTTTAAAATGGGATTACAGGGTTTGAAAGTTGGAATCAAACTACGGTAGGAAACTGAAACAACAATTCAAGACTTTCAGACAATACTATTTTGGTACTTAAAAGTAAGGAAGATGTATTTGGACTGGCACTCTCAAAATTTCCAACTATCATGACTTTTGGCATAGAACTTGTAATTAAAGATAGATTTCTGTCTTTTACTGTCCTTACCACACAGAAGCATTGCTGCCACCCATCTCAGACATTAGAAGCCTCTCTTCCAGAATATGAGATGGTTAAGATACCTGGAAGTGAAATCAATCCAGCCTGCTTCCACCCATCTCACTTTAAACTGTTATATGAACAAACAATCTAGTTACATAGATGGATTGACCTCTTAAAGGTAAAGAAATCCATTTCATTCCACAAATCCAATTAGAAGTATAGATTTATTGGAGGAAAGATAAAAGAGGACAGTGGAGGTAAAGAAAGAAAAAATAAATACAACCCAGATGATAAAGCAGATGGAGCTATATCCATATACTGCAATAAAATGCTCTAGACTAGCAAAATTATGGAGACTCCTAAGTCAGCCGTATATTACATGGTGCAGTGAGATTGTCAAAGGCTCCAGAAACAAACAAGTGTATCAGGAAAACACAGGAAGCTAGATGACTTTGACAGGTGTTTCTCTTCCTGCTAGTGAGAAACAACTTGATACACAAGAAGAATTATCCTGTGTGTGTATGTGTAAGATTGCCAGTTAAGGGTGAGCAAGGAATCAGTGGCCTTCCTATCAGACAGGTTGGTGTATTTGCAAAAAGATAAACAGAATAACTATTTTAGCAATCCAATGATTACAAATAGGTCAGGCCTGGACTGTCTCAGAGCTACAAAGGGATACCTGTAGTTTAGCATCAACCGAAGCAAACTTTATTAAAGTAGTTGAGGTATCAAAGCAGATTTTTAAATGATGAAATGATGTAGGGATGAGATGTTTGGGCCTCTCAGATATTGGTGAACTCTCAGCAACCCTCGCTTTTGGCCATGCTGCAATGTCCTTGAGGACACAGGTTCTGCATTCTGCTTTAAAGGTATTAGACAATCAAAGTATGCAGGTTGTGTTATTAACAATTCAAAGCCCAAAACTTTGATGAAACTTTTCCATGTATCCCTCATATTCAGTGGAATTGTTCATAAAGCAAGGTATTGTCTTGGTGAATGAAGGGGAAAAATAAAGCTTAAGTGTGAACAATTGTCAATAAGATTTACAGAGTGGATAAAAAAATATTCTCCTTGCAGCAACATCATAATGGAATTTCTGTTTGATGTAAAATAGCATAGAGACTTATCTGAGGAAACAGGTTGTACCGATGGGTGAAATTCAGTCTGAAGGCATGAAAATTGTCTTTTAAAAAGTTTTAATTCCCCAAGGCCCTAGCAAAAGGCCATTGGCTTTATTGGAAATTGTTATTTTGAGGGCTGATGGTTTTGAATCTAGATCAGTGTTGTCAGCACCTGTACATACCACAGTGCCATCAAATTTATTGTAATATTTGATGCAGTGATGAAATAACTCCATTGCTTTGCCTTTCTCCTTTCACATAAGCCTAGGCTTTTTGCAATACCGTCCACTGCAAAAAATTCATTTGTTTGACCATTTCAATAAATATAATTAATGATGGGAAATGTATTAGGTTGAAGATGAAATGCACACATGTAGTCCTCAACTTATGGTCACAATTGCAACCAAAATTTCCATTTCCATAAGCAAGACTGTTGTTCAGTGAGTCATGCCCAATTTTACAATATTTTGTGCTACAATTTTTAAGTGCATCATTGCAATTGTTAAGTGAATCATGCAGGCATTAGTCCTGCTTCACCCATTGACTTTGCTTGCTGGAAGCCAACTGGGAAGGTCAGAAATGGTAATCACATGACTCTAAGTTGCTGCAACCATTGCAAATGCAAGCTGGTTGCCAATCAACTGAATTTTAATCATGTGATCATGGTATTGCTATGAAAGTCATAAATGTGAGACAGGTTTGAATCACTTTTTCAGTGTTGTAACTTCATATAGTCATTAAATGTATGCTTGTAAGTAAAGGACTACCTGATACAATGAATAATTAACTTTTAATCTATCAAATAAAACAACCAACAACTTTTAGTTGGAAATAAGCAATAAAATTATGACATTTAAGATCATATTTCTAATGGGAAAAATGGGTTAATTTGATTTTGCATAATTCTTGAAGTCTAGATTGAGATTATTCTGGTCATTACTATTTCTCATTTTGTACTTTTTTTTGCTGTGAATTGCAGAAACTGCAAAAAATGTTGACTTTGCTATTCTAGGCAGTATAGGAGTGAATCTTGGTACCATTCACAAAGTGGGTGTGTCACCCCTTAAAATTTGCAAACTTTTGGGAAGAAGGCAGGTCCTCCTCGCTGACGGACTGTAGATCACGATTCTCTGTGGCTATGGTCCGTGCTCTTTCGTTGGAGAGCCCTGATCATTATAACAGGCTGAAGCTGATTTGGAGGTGTGGCAGAGTAAGGGGAAGCCACAAGCCAGGTTGAGGGGAGCCGCATCTCCCCTCCTGGGCTTGATCTTCCCCCCCCCCAAAGACGAATGCAGCGGTGGTTTAAAATGGCCACCCCAAAGAGGAGGACTCAGGTGGATTAAGCTTTGTGCAGGAGGAAGAAAGAGGTGGATAACATCTGAACTGGGACAACTGGGCAATACAACAAAACAAAAGTACCCTGGGATTAAGGTAACATGGAATTTTTAAGAAAAGAAAAGTGAGCGGCGAAATTGCAAAAGGACAGGAAAAAAAAAAAGAAAATATTTTTGACAGCTAAGCAGGGCTTCAAACTGGGAAAAGAAGAAGCTGGAACTAAAGATTTAACCAAATTGGACTAAAATATTTTGGCAATAAACAGGCATAAAATAAAGTTGGAATTAAGATTGTCAAAAAATAATAATAATAACGTTAACAAATTGGAGACTGAACTGTGCTGGAACATTGAGGTTTGAAAAACCCTGAACAAAAAATAGGGGAAAAAGGTGAAGACTTTGTATCATGGAAAGTGCCATCTTTTGACAAAAACTTGAGCTCAAACAAAAGGGAAAGCATCCTGTTTCTGAATGAACTTGTGTGGATATAACATTAAAGAAATATTGAAACAAAGTAAGAATCTTAAGGCCCTGTCACACTGCCCAGCGGATGCAAAACGTTTGTAAAAAGGACACAGCGGATGAGAAAAATGTTCCATCCGTTGTTATCTGCTCTCAAAAGGGGCAAAAATTTGCATAAACAGAGCGGATAACATGGAAAGGAATGGATGGGGGGAGGACGCAGAGCGGATGGAAAGCGGAGGTGGAACGGAAGCTTTGCGGATGGAAGCAGAGGGGAGTGTATGGTACATCTGCTAGGCTTCCGGGGGACCTCAGCAAAGCGGACAGAACAGATACAGTGGATGCAGAGCGGATGCCGAGCGGATGAAGCGGATGCAGAGCGGAAACCTAGCGGATGCACAGCGGAAGCCTAGCGGATGCCTAGCATTCACTGCGCATGCGGGGAAGATGCATTGCGTCAACCCCGCGGATATAAAGGGAGGCAGATCCCAAGCAGGTCACCATTCAGAGGAAAGACCTGCATCCAGACACATCGAGTGCCTTGCCAGCCTGCCCTGCCTGCATGCCTGCCTGCCAGCCTTCCTGCCAGCCTTCCTGCCTGTCATCCTGCCAGCCTTCCTGCCAGCCTGCCTACCAGCCTCCCTGCCAGGCTCCCTGCCAGCCAGCAACCCCACAACCATGAGGAAGAAGAGAAAGCCTCAGCCATCTGCTGCCAGCCCTGGCAAGAGGGACAGGGCCACCCTCCCACCCCCTGGCCCTCACGCTGCTTCTGCTGGGGCTTCTGCAGCACGGGCTCACTCTTCTGCGGCTGGGGCTTCTGATGCTTCTGCTTCTGGAGGAGCTGATGATGATACTTATGGCAGTGGTGCTTCTGCTCGTGCTTACTCTGCTGATGCTGCTTCTGGCGGTGGTGCTTCTGCTTGTGCTTACTCTGCTGAGGCTGCTCCTGGCAGTGGTGCTTCTGCTGGTGCTTACTCTGCTGATGCTGCTTCTGGCAGTGGTGCTTCTGCTCGTGCTTACTCTGCTGAGGCTGCTCCTGGCAGTGGTGCTTCTGCTCGTGCTTACTCTGCTGAAGCTGCTCCTCGTCATGCTGGTCCTGCTCGTCCTGCTTATGCTCCTGGTCTTGCTTGTCCTGCTCGTCCTGTTCATGCTCCTGGTCTTGCTCGTCCTGCTGGTCCTGCTGGTCCTGCTGGTCCTGCTCGTGCTCCTGGTCCTGCTCGTGCTCCTGGTGCTGCTAGCGCTCCTGGTGCTTACTCTGCTGCTGCTGATCCTGGTCCTGCTGGTGCTGCTGCTGCTGCTGCTGATGATGATGATGAGGATCCTGCTGGTGCTGCTGCTGCTGCTGATGATCCTGCTGCTGCTGCTACTGGTGGTGGTGTGGAGGTGCAGCCCCTACAACCTGGAAGCCGCTCTGATGAGGGCCCATCTGGTCCTGCCAAAGGGAGGAAGGGGCATATGTGGGATTGGAAGAGGAGGCAATACTCCATTGAGGAGGAACACGAGGATGAGGTGCTGGAGTGGCTGAGAGAGAATGACTAAAGATGGCAGAAGGGACACTGGCTCTACAGGGACACCAAAAGGAAGCAGGCTGCTTGGAGAGAGAAGGCTGAGAGTCTGGGCTACACATCAGATGTGCTCCTCGGCTGGTGGAAACATATGCACACCTGGTACGGGAAGCTGCACCTCAAGAAATCTGGCCAGGCCACGGTTAAGCTGACAGATAGAGAGACCTACGTCATGGCCAGGTGCAGCTTCCTGGAGGGTGAGATCCACCTCTGAGGAGCAGCAGGAGCCCCTCTCACGACCCTCTCTCTCCGGCAGCCTGCTGAGAGCCAGTCCTCTTCTGGCCGAGAGTCAGCTCCTGTCTCCAGGCAGGTTTCTGTGGAGCGTCCCATGGCGGAGAACCCGCGGACAGCTGTTTTAACCGTGGTGAAGCACATGGAAGACTCCCTGGTGCAGTGGGAGAAAGGAGACGGCACGTCCACCACAGCCCTACCCGCATCCACCCCCAGCTCCACCTACACAGAAAGGCAGAGAGCCAGACAGGAGAGGCAGAGCCACACTGTCCTGCTGGAGATCAGGGACACCATCTGGATCAGCATAGATCTCCTCTCTCAGCTGGTCCACACCGACTCCTCATCCTCCAACCACAAGCCCTTCCTCACCTATGTCAACCAGACCCTCATGGACATGGAGGAACCCCAGTACCAGGTGGTGAAGGACCGGATCACTGAGCTGCTTCACAACCCTCCAGACCCAGAGGCACCTGCTCCCACTCAGTCCAGGTCTGCTCCTCCACCCCAGGTGATGTCTCTCCCATTCCAAGGCTTTCCACAGGGCCTCACCTACCAGGGCTACGGCTACCAGGAGGTCCAGCAGCACAGGCAGCAGCCCTTCCCAGTCCAGGCACAGAGTCATCGGACGACACCGTTGCCACCGGTTCCACTGATGCCACCGATACCACCCACGACACTGATGCCACTGATGCCACCCACGCCACCGATGCCACCCATGCCACAGATGCCACCCACGCCAGTCTTCACCCAGCTGCAGACCAGACAGCCCCACTACACTGCTCCTTCCTCCACCCCACAGCCAAGCCTGGCCTCAATACATCTGTCCTCGGTACTGGGGCTAACACCCCATGGCATGGAGGAAGGAGCTCTCAACATCACGGGGCTGAGCCAGCTGTCTGAGAGCTTCCTCAACACACCGTCACCTGTTGTCCTCTCGGGGCCAGGCACCCCAATGATGCTTCAGACCAGCACTCCAGCACCAGCCGCCTCCACAGCACCTGGACTCTTCACCCCTGAGACTGGGCACACCTCCGAGTGACCTATAAGAGTGCCAGAGACTGGGTGGCTACCTGTAGACTTTATTTGGACACTTGACATGGGTCATTTTTCTTTTACAGCTTGTTATTAATAAAGTTTATCTTTGCTTCACACACTTGCTTCATTTATTTTTGTAAATAAAGTCTTGGTGGAAACTTTTAGAAATGGTTTAAGCCTTTGCATGTTGTGGGATGGGTAAGGATAGCAGTGGGGTGGGCAGGGGTACCTTTGGGATGGGTAATAGCTGTGGGATGGGCAGGGATACCTTTGGGATGGGTTAAGATAGCTGTGGGATGGGTTAAGATAGCTGTGGGATGGATTAAGATAGCTGTGGGATGGGTTGAGATAGTTGTGGGAAAGATAAACTTCCAGTGCAAGCATGGTGGGACTGTATGGTCTACCCTCCCAGGTGCCACACCTATGGCCCTTCATTATCAATAACAATTGATAATGCATTGATCCACACATGTCAACATAAACACAACTCTTTATTAAATGCCCTGCTCATTGTAGGCCCACCCAACATACATGGCCCAATCTCATCCGTGTGATGAGACAGGCTGAAGGAAGCACCCATTAATCATCTATCATCCTGTCTTGCCACTCCACTGCTCCAGCTGGGGAGTTGCACCAGTGTTTCAGGAGGTTGCGCTGCTTCTTCCCTTCACGTGAAGCTCTGTTGGGGCCTTGCACATCCTCAGTGTCTATGAGGTTTTGCCCTTGCCTCCATTCCCCAGGCTCCATGTCCCCATTGCCTTGTTGGAGGTCCACGAGCCTGTTCTGCAACACTGGGTAGCGGGTGCGCATGAGATTGTGCAGGATGCAGAAAGCTTCCACAATCCTCCTCATGGTCTCTGGGTGATTCTGCATGGTGGTGAGAAGTACCTGGAACCTGTTGGCCAGGATGCCAAAGGCGTTCTCCACCACCTGCCTTGCCCTGGACAGCCTGTAGTTGAAGATCCTCTCTTCACGGGTGAGGCATCTGGAGGTGTAGGGCTTCATGAGGTAGGTTCTGAGGGAGAAGGCGTCATCCCCCATGATGAAGTAGGGCACATCTTGCGGGTAGTTGGGCAGGGGTTCTGGATCTGGAAAGCCCATGATGAGGTTGCGTTCCAGCCCCTCCTTGAGATGACTGGCATTGTATACTTGGGCATCTGAAGCTGACCCATTGCCTGAAGCATCGATGTACATGAACTTGTAGTCTGCATCGACTATGGCAAAGAGGATGATGCTGAAGAAGCCCTTGTAGTTGAAATAAGTGGACCCTGAGTTGGCTCCAACGGTGTGGGGGAAGTTCCACTTCTGATACCACTGCTCTGCAACTTTCTTCCATCCTTCTTCAGTGGAGGGGCACTGGAGGAGCTCCTCCAGGTATTCTTCGATGATTGCCTGCACCACTTCTCTGACCACAATGCTGATGGTGTTGTGTGGCACCCTCCAGCCGTACTGCATGCTCCTGTACGTGGTCCCTGAAGCCAGGTGGCGCAGAGTCAGTGCCACCTTGAGCCCAGGGTCCAGGCTGGGGCTGAATTTGGTGCTCTGCTTGGTCAACCTGGGTGTCAGCCGCTGCACAACTTCGTCAAACATGGCTGGAGGCATCCTCATGAAGTCTGGAATGCACGAGTGTCTTCATTCCTGAGCTCCACCATCAGCTTGTTGTACAGTCCATACTCTGCTCCTCTCCCGATCCATCTTCGGATCCAGACGCTTCTTGGCCGCCTCCTTTTCTTCCCGTAGTAGAGTTCACAGAGCCTGTAGATGGCTTTGCACTGTTGCAGAATGATGGTGGCTACCAGAAGGAGTTTGTTATGATCCATGGTGGACATGACTGGATGCTGTGGAAGAGCAAGAGTCAGATGAAGACTGCAGAGGTCTGCACAGCTGGGCTGCTGTTCTGAAAGTGAGATCCAGATGAGTTGCTCCCCCTTTTTATAGGCAATATAGTTTTTCCACTATGTGTCCCTTTGCATCCTCTAGGCATCCTGTAGATATCCTTAATATCCAAGATAGGTCCCCTCTGCGAATGTTTTGTCCATTTTAAATGCTTTCTTTGTGTGCTGCATCCGCTTTCATCCTTTCTCCGTCCATGCTACTAACGCTGCACGTCCGTTCCCCTTCCTCCCTGTGTCCCTTTACCGCTAGAATGGATGCGAGTTGCACGGATGTGCAGTGGATGCCTTGCGGATATAGCGGATGCGTAATGGATGCAGAACAGATGTCCCCCGTATGCCTAGCGGATTCAGAACGGACGTGTTGGATACATTTTCTACTCAAAAGTATTGAGCAGCTCAAAACCTTCTGAGCGGATGAAATGTCAACAGAAGGATGCTGGATGGATAGAGAGGAAGCAAAACGGTGGCAGTGAGTACAGAACAGAAGCATTGCATTAACCAACGGATGGTAAGTGTTTTACATCCTCTTTCCATCCGTTGGTGCAGTGTGACAGGGGCTTTAGAAAGTGAAAGCAGAACCAGAATAAAGAAAAAAGCAAGGAAAGACTGACTGTGGGATTGATTGATGTTTTTGCTATTGACCTTGGGCTGGAATAATTGAGAACTTTAGAAAATTGAAAGAAGAAAGAAGGAAAGTAAAAGTGGTTCTTTTGTGAACTTTAACAATGATAAAATACAAGAGTGTGTTATGATGATATATCTTCGGGAATTAAAAATGGAACTTAAAAATATGAGAGAATTACTACATGAAAGAGGCGAATCACTTTCCTCTGTGTTAGACAAAATGGAAATATTGATTAAAGAACAAGAAGAAAGAGCTTCAGAGGAGGAGGAGTTGACTAAAGGAGAAGACATTTTAAATAAACAATTAACACAAAGAACACTACAAAGAAGTGGGGCAAGAAGGAAGGTTAAAAAGTTGAGATTCAAGAAGGCTATCAAAAGGGGGAATACCTGTGAAGTCAGGAAAGGCAGAAAGACCCAGAAGAAAAGGGGAAAGGAAGATATTAAGAAAGAGAGAGATATAAACTGGAATGAGAAAAGATATGGGGAAAAGAGGGGGAGGAGAAGCAGTAAGAAACAGGTGCATGAAATAAAGAAATGTGGAAATAGTAAAACATTGAAAAGAAATTGTTTTTTCAGAAATAATGGTTGATGAATTAAAAAGGGGATTTTGCAGGGTGACGGGGTAATAAGAATATTTCTGCAATTAAAAATATTTAGAAAATAGGGTAATATAGATACTGATAACTTTTATTAAAAATTAAGGGGGGGAAATATGCTGCGGAATCCAAATGAAAAGATGTAATGATTATTATTGTAACTTCTTAAAAATAATGGTTTATTGGAAAGATGAGGGAATAAAGGTATATTTTAATCATTGAGGTGTCACACTCAAAGCAGTAAAAGGGGGGAAACCTATGCTTCTTCTTTTTTTTCTTTAGTGTTAAAATTTGTATTAATCTAGGATTTATAAAAAGAATGTGCAATGGAAAGGAAATATGACAGACTAAAGAACCACCTAAATTAATGAGTTAATATAGACTATTAAAAGCAAGGAGAGACATTGGTAACTTTATTATTTTTATTATTATTATTATTAGGCAAATACATATTTATCTTTATTTTTAAACTAAATATTAAAGGATTATATTTGAAGTAATTGAAATGAAACAAAAAGATGTTTTGATTGAGATTAGTGAAAGAGGATAGAGTTAATGTATTTGTTTCTCTCCTCACTGAAAATTTGGAATGGAAAAGGTAATAATAGAATTAAGTATGCATATATGAATGTATAATTGCTGTCATATTTGTATGTAAAGGTGATGACCCAGAAATATGTTGTCCACTAAAAAGAGATTTTTGTTTTTAATGTGAAAAACTGAATAAAATTTGTTTAAAAAAAATTGCAAACTTTCGTGATTTTGTATACCTGTTAGTTCTCTTACCTCAAGATCATGGCCCAAACTTTCAGAATTCCTGTTATAGTACAAAATAAATAAGTAATTGTTTCTTATTCTGTGCCAACATAAAGAATGATGTTTGGCACTATCATAGAAGATTTGTACAAAGGAAGTGAAGATATTATCTTTTTCTTCATCTCTGCCAATGAGAGACAACTGCATGGGGTTGTTAAAGAGATGAATGAGATTGTTAAATGGATGTATGGGTGCTAAATGATGAAACCAACATTGCAGGCTCATATTTATAGACAGTAAGAAAGATAACTTTGACAGAGATATGTAGGATCTGTAGCCTAAGCTAAAGAGGTTGAAATATTTTTAAATCCACAAGATAACATTTAGAAGACACTCAGTGAAGTGTCTCTTTAATTCACCAAGCTGTAAAATGGAGGAGGAGGTACAGCATGATCAGACATACAAGATTCTGTTCTTATAAACAATCTTAATAAAAGTAGTTTTATTACCAATTCCTGTAGAATTGGTTTCAAGGTCTGACCAACTTAATGGGGCTGAGAATAATTCATGATTTTTAATGCATCCTTTTAAAAGTACATTATTATATCACACGCATCTACAAAAGGTGCACATTTTTAATTAAAGCAATTATTCCTGTGAATGTCTCTTCTACTAGTGCTTACTATCAAAAGTTCTTTGGTTACATCTGAAGACTTTGGAAGGGATTTTACATTGAAATGTTCCAGACTTTTCCCCGTGTAAGGCTCATGCACTTTTTCCATAACTTTAAATTGTTCCACATTGAGCTTTCTGTTTTTGCCAAGTAACGAAGTCATGCTAGTGAAAATACTTTTAGAAGTATAGGTAAAGTAAATGTTCCCTTCACACATACATGCTACTTGTTTCTGATTCTAGGCAGTGGTGCTCATCTCCGTTAAAAAGCTGAAGAGTCAGCACTGTCTGAAGACATCTCCGTGGTCATGTGGCCGGCATGACTAAATGCCGAAGGTGCATGGAATGCTTTCCCACCAAAGTGGTCCCTATTTTTCTACTTGGATTTTTACATGCTTTTGAACTGCTAGATTGGCAAAAGCAGTGAGAAGTAACAGGAGCTTACTCTGTTATGCGATGCTAGGGATTCGAACCGCCGAATTGCTGACCTTTCTGATCGAAGCTCAGCGTCTTAGCCACTGAGCCACCATGTGTTTTTAGAAGTATACTAACTTGTTGTTTTACATATTGCTTAAAAAAGATGCATTAGAGGTTTTGTTCCAGTTTTGATCCAATGCCTTCTCTTTGGTTTTTGTCTGAGAGTATTATTTTATTTCTCAATTTCTTCCTTATTTGCCAATAAATAATTGCATCAATTCATTTCAGTCAGAGTTTCATGTCGATCATTTCAGAGTTCTGAATGAGTTTCTGATAGTAAACCATTAATCATCAGTGTTGATGCTGTTGGATTTGTTTGTGACATCTGACACTGTTAATCATTAAATTTTACTATCATAATGGAATTCATGAGGTGCTGATGATTCAACATTTTGTTGGTTTCAGTCTTATTTCCTTGTCATATTTTTTCAGTTATGTGGAAAGGGTTTTTTCTCAGTTCTTCCCAGTATGACCAGTTTGAATTGCAGGTACAATTTAAGTAGCTACAGTATAGCAACAACCAGTTCTTAGCATGCTTATTTTGAAATATATTTTAATATATGCCCTATTAGATTAGGCAATTAGTTTTCTGCATGTCAGAGTTGTTACTTCAAGTTTTAGAAACTTCTCCCCTCTTACTCAAACTTTTTGAAATCAGATTCACCTGGAATTGCATCTGAAGTCTGATCTTGACAAGTTTCCAGAAGTAATTTGATCTTGCATCCTGTCTAAGCCTAGAAGAGAGAGATGGGCCTGAAGACACGCAGCTGACTTCGTGCCTAAATTTTGTCTAGAACCCTTGGTCTCCTGGCTTCTAGCCTAGTGTGTTAAAACACTTTTTTTCCAGGTCTTTATTCAGCTGCTGTATCCACTAACATTTAAATTATAGTAGACCTGGAGTTCCATAATGTTTGTGAGATTTATCTCTGCATCTATCTATATGTTTGTATCCCTATTTGTTTTATATTACCATTTGATTTTTGTTGTTGTTGTGTTCTTGTATTGCAGTTAGGAATACATATACCAGACAGAAAAAAGTACAGCACTGGGATGTATTAAGGCTATGCCTGGTCAGAATTGAATCTGCTTCTCTGGTCCTCTTGAAACTACCTATCCTGTCTCCTCCACTGACTTTGCAAAGTTATTGGGTCATGGACAAGACAACAAGCCTTCTGTCTAGCAGCTCCACTTCCAGAATATTCTCTTGCTCACAAAGAAACATGTAACCTCCACTTTGCTGACATTTTGAAAATTAATGACATGTATTTTATTCCAGTAAGCCTTAGGCTCAGGGATGGGATTCAAATTTTTTAACAACCAGTTCTGTGGGTATGGCTTAGGTGGTGGGCATGGCTTGATGGTCATGTGACTGGGTGGACATAGCTTGATGGTCATGTTACTGGCTGGGTGTGGCCAACTCAATATCACTCACATTGAAGCACGCATCTCCCCATCTGGCCTCTCATGACTGTGGGGATGCTGCAAGAGTTGTAAGTGTGAAAAATGGTCATAAAACACTTTTTTCAGTGCCATTGTAACTTTGAATGGTCACTCCACACAAACAAAGTACCAGAAAAGGAAGAGAAAAAAACTCCAGAGAAGATCCTGAGACAAGAAGTCTAGTCCTGCCAAGAATGTAATAAGGGTTGCTGGAGAGGCAGTTTCTGTAAGCAACACTATAATGTTTCCTTCCTGCCTTCCTTACAGGTTTAGGCCAGTAATTTATTCTCACAACCGGTTCTCTGAACTGCTTAGAATGTTAACAACCGGTTCTAGTGAATAGGTGTGAATTGGTAGAATCCCACCCTGCTTTGGCTTCAATGGATTGAATGAGAACATTCATTTCAGGCTCCATATCAGATTTTATTTCTACATGATTTTCCCTTTATTTATTTATTTTTGTTTATTTATTTTTACATTGCTCAGAGGTCTTTGGGGTTGGAGTGAGTTTATAAATACTGAAAATTAATTAAATAATATATTGTTGGAAAATGCTTTAATTACAATGGCCACAATCCAAGCACTAAAATAGATGAATAGTGTTTGATTTCTGACCTTTTGTTCACTTTTGGGCCTTCAAAAAAACTCATCTTCCATGAGCCAGCAAATAAATGTAAATTGCCCTTCTGTAGTTTTCTTCCTGACTGAATGTTGAAGGGCCAACTAAATTTGATAAGCCAAAAATTCACATTGGAATGCTTCAATCATGTTTATTACTGTGTTAAAAAATGAAGACAGCAAAAAAGTGTGGCCACATCATATATTAAATTATTAACAATAGTAGAAATAATTTTCTGTGTATATGTTTGTACTTTCAGGTTAGTGCTGACTTCTGACAATTGCTCCTTGCATTTTTTCTAATACCCTAACCACTATTTCTTCAAATGTTTTATGTCTTGTCAGCCTTTGATCTTTGACGGTGGTATAATTTTGCTCATGCTGATTTTTTTCATGTTGATTTTTTTTCAAGTTTTATTTTATTTTTATTTTTTAAATAAACATCAATATCACTACATGAATAGTGTGGCCCCTGGGTATAATTTATTTTGATTCAGAGATCAGTAATGATATTCATAATGGTTGTTATATTCATCAAATGTATATTATCCTAGTATTAATATATATAGTTTTTAAGTAGTTATTCAATATTATATTCCATTTTAATGCCAATGATGTATAATCATACATGATAATACCATCTTTCAACTTCTAATCTTTTCCATCAAATTATAACATATTTTACTGTATAAAGATTACATCTGCAAATATTCCCCCATTACTTATTTCTTTTTTCTAGCTGTATTCTAATTTCTAGTCAGGTCACCCTTGCTAATCCAAATATTAATAGACATATTTTTATAATATTTCATTATTTGATTGTTCAAAGTCACAATACACTATTCAAATACCAGTCTTCCTATTATTTAAACGTATCTTATAATACCCTCTTTCAACCTCCAGTCTTTCCATCTATCTATTGCTTCATATAAAGGTGTGTATTCTTATTTCTAACTCTATTCCAATTTTTAATCAGACCATCATTATATTAAAAAAGAAGGGAAAACACACACACACATGTTCGTTTTAATACTTCAATTCTAATTCATTTTTTGGCTTGCCTCCCATACTCCTCTCTTGGATCTTTATCTCTATCAACGTATGTTTCTTCACCACTGAGACTGAATATTCTTCCCACCTCTATTCTCCTGAGCTACCAGGTCTCCAGAGTATCCACCCAAACCCCTATTTCCCTTTCAAATCTCTTCCAGGTCATCTGATTCCCTTTTTAAATCTCTTAAAATGCTTTTCCCTTAGTTTATTTCATCAGCCATTATAGTCTTTATCTTTTTTCCTTCCCATCTTCCTGCTTTATTTGCTGATTTATCTGTTCAGTCTTTTCTTCCAGTCTTTCTGCTATCACCCCTCTTTCCTGTACTCTTTGATCTTCATTCATCATCAGTTGTAACAGTATTTCCCATTTTCCCATATAAACCTTGCATTAAGTCCTTTATCTCTCTGTGATTCGTTTTCATAGTTCCTCTGATGCTTTGGAACATCAACACAATTTTTCTTCCCCTTCTTTTTTTTTTTTTTTTTTTAAAGTTTTTATTAATTTTCTACAAACAAACAAACATACAAAACATTAAAAACATCTACTCTCATATATACTTCCGGTGTATCGGTTGGTTCATCAGTTTTGTGCATTCATTTTATAGTGTCAATTACAATTATATTGCATAACCACTCATATTGTCAATCCATATTCTAATATTACTAAAAAAAATAAAAAAATAAAAAAATCTTTTTCTGACTATACTTTTAATCATTCATGCTTTGCGAGATAACAATACTTCAAACAGTTTATTCTATAATTTGTCGTATAATCATAACAAATCAATCCTAAAAACTCTTCATATATATAATATTAATGCTCTATTATTGTATTTTATCATCTAACCATTGATAAAAAAAACCCCAAATTGCATAAAATTGTTTATCTTCTTGTTCTCTAATTTCAAATGTCAATCTACTCATCTCAGCACATTCCAATATTTTCTTAATAATTTCTTCCTGCAATGGTATTTTCTCATTCTTCCAGTTTTTAGCAAATACAATCCTAGCCGCCGTTAATACATTTACAATCAAATATTTCAAATCTTTATTATATATATCAGGTAAAATTCCCAATAAAAAGATCTCTGGCTTCAAGTCTATGTGTTTCTTTGTCATTTTTTCCAACCACATGTGAATTTTAGTCCAATATTTTCTAGCATTCTCACAAGTCCACCACATATGATAGTATGAGCCAGGTATCTGATGACATTTCCAACATTTTTCAGATTTATTCTTGAATATTCTTGCTATTCTTGTCGGGGGAAGGTGCCACCTGTAAAACATCTTATACAAGTTTTCTTTATATGCTATTGACATTGTCATTTTATAATTTTGAGTCCACAATTTTTGCCATTGTTCTAAATCAATTCCATATCCAAAATTCTTCCCCCATGCAATCATAGTTTCTTTAACTTGTTCTTCCTCTAGCTTAATTCCCAGTAAATAAGCATATAACTTTTTAATCACTTTCTCATCAGTACCCATCAATATCTTATCTAAATCAGTCTGTTTATCATAGAATCCTTCCGTTTCAAAATCTTCAAGATATCTTGAGTGTATTTGCGCATATGAAAACCAATTCATCCTTATACCTTGTTCCTCTAAATTTTGGATCGTTTTAAGTCCACCCTTTTCATCCAACAGTTCCCCATATCTAACTGTTTGTTCCTTTTTATAGATCATAGGATAGGAAAATGCTTCAATAGTCGATAACCAAATTGGAATTTTCAAATAACATTGTTTTTTTATCTTCTCCCAATTTAACCACAAAGACTCCCGTATATAATGTCTTCTGAAATACCCCTGTGTTTTAGTTCCCTTGTACCATAAAAAAGCATGCCAGCCCAACAGTAAATCATGTCCTTCTAATGTCAACAATCTATGTTTTCTTAATGTTATCCATTCTTTGACCCACATCAAACTTGCAGCTTGATAATACAATTCCCAATTAGGCAGGCCAAAACCTCCTCTATTTCTAGCATCTTGCAAAAGTTTTAACTTTATTCTCGCTTTTTTACCTTGCCATATAAACTTCAACATAGTTTTATTTAAATCTTCAAAATAGTCTTTTCCAAGTCTAATTGGTATTGTTTGAAAGAGAAATAAAATTCTAGGTAAAATATTCATCTTAATTGTTGAAATTCTCCCTATTAATGACAATTGTAAATTTTCCCATTTCTTCAAATCTGTAATTATCTGTTGTTTAAGTTTAATATAATTATTCTCTTTTAATGTGCTACATCTTGCTGTCAAATATATCCCCAGATACTTAACCTTGTTTGTAATTTGAATTTTCAAAAGATCTGTCAGTTCTTCTCTTTGTCTCAATAACATATTTTTTGTCAAAATCTTTGTTTTATCTTTATTTATTTTCAAGCCAGCCATCTCACCATATGTCTCTACCTTTTCCAATAACTTTGGAGCGGTTTCTAACGGGTCTTCCAGAATAAAAGCTAAATCGTCAGCAAAAGCTTGTAGTTTAAATTCTTCCTTTTTAATTTTCATTCCTTTTATATTTTTGTCATCTCTAATATTTCTATTCAACACTTCCAAAGTTAATACGAATAACAAAGGAGATAGGGGACATCCTTGTCTTGTACCTCTTCTTATATTAATAAGATCTGTAAATTCTCCCTCCATCATTACCTTTGCTGTCTGTTTATTATATATGGCTTCTATTGCTTGAATAAATTTTCTGGCAAAGCCCATCTGTTCCAATAATAATAACATAAATCTCCAGTTCACGTTATCAAATGCTTTTTGAGCATCTAGGAATATCAAAGCCATTTGTTTTTCAGGATGAGCCTCATAATATTCCAAGGTATCCAAAATTACTCTCATGTTGTCTCTAATTTGTCTCTTTGGTAGAAATCCATTTTGATCTGGATGGATAAAATTATTTAAATATTTTTTCAGTCTTTCTGCTAAGATTGAAGCAAAGATTTTATAATCTGCATTCAATAAGGAAATAGGTCTATAGTTCTTAATTTGCAACGGGTCAGCCTCTTCCTTTAAAATAAGTGTAATATAAGCCTCTGACCATGTTTTGGGTGTCATCTTTTTTAACATAGCTTCATTCATAATTTCTAACAATGGAGTGTTCAATGATTCTTGAAATTTTTTATAGAATTCTGCCGGAAGCCCATCTGGACCTGGTGCTTTCCCATTATTTTGTCTTTTAAATGCTTCATTTAGTTCCATCATTGTTATATTGCTTTCTAACATTTCTTCAGTCTCTTTAGGTATCTTCGGTAAGTTAACATTCTGTAAATACTGTTTAAGTTTTTTCTCATCAATATTCTCTTGATTATATAGTTGTCCATAATAATCTCGAATAATTTCCTTTTTCTCCTTATTACCACAACAAACTTGACCTTGATCATCTATTAGTTTCAATATTTTTCTTGATTCCTTCTCCTTTCTCAGTTTATATGCTAGCCATCTACCTGGTTTATTTGCATCTTCAAAATAATTCTGTTTAGAATTTCTAATTTTCTGTGCCAGTTCTTCTTTCTCTATTAATTCCATTTTATGCTTAATTACATCCAGTTTCAATTTAATATCTTTTTTCTGTGGTATTTTCTGTAATTCTTTTTCAAGTCTTTTATATTCATCTTCCAAGGCCTTAGAGGTTTGTCTTTTTCTAATATTCTTTTTTCTTGTATAGTCTATTATCAAACCTCTTACATATGCCTTCATTGTATCCCAAACATTCTGTATTGAGGTATCTTCTTTTTTATTTTCTTTAAAAAAAAAGACCAATTCCTTCTCCATCCATTGTATAAAATCTTTCTCCTTTAAAATGGTATTGTTTAATGTCCATCTCGATCTTTTTCTTTGTCCCTTCCATTTAATTGTCATTGGACTATGATCTGCCCAAGTACTTATTTCAATATTTGTTTCTTGAATAGTAGATATTAGTTCTGTTGAGATCCAAATCATATCTAACCTGGACCATGATAAATGTCTATTAGAATAAAAAGTATATTGTTTAGTTTTAACATTTCTTTCTCTCCAAATATCTTTTAAGGTTAATTCATCTGTCATTTTAAAAAAAAGATTTAGGGAGAATCTTTCTATTTTGTTTTGTTGTTGTTGTTATATAGTCCAATTTATTGTCCACAATTCCATTAAAATCTCCCATCATGATTATGTTAACATAGTCCAGTCTAATTATTTCCATATGTCGTTTTTTATAAAACTCTTCTTGTTTATCATTCGGGGCATAAATTGCAATCAAGAGTATTTTTTTATTATTATCCATTATTTCCACCATTAATACTCTTCCATCTTCATCCGTGTAGATCAGTTTTGCTAGAATATCTTCTTTAATGTAGAGAACCACTCCTCTTTTCTTACATTGAATCAAAGAAGTAAATATTTTCCCTAATTTTGGCTGTACTAACAAATGCTCATGTTGCTTTTTAATATGAACTTCTTGTAAGCAAATTATATCAAATTTTAATTTCTCTAATTTGTGAAAAGTTTTCCTTCTTTTAACAGCTGAGTTAAGTCCATTTATATTCATTGTAATCAATTTTTTTTCTTCCATGATTATGCTTTATATTTAGGTCTAACAGCTCTCGTAGCTCTCACTTCACGTTGTTCTTTACTGTCTACCTGTCCACCTGCAACTCCTTTCTCTTTTTCAATCTCCAGTTGTTCCTCCAGAAGCTCAATTAATGAGATCTCTTTCTCTGCCACCTCTTTTTTTCTTCCAAAAAATTCTGTATAAAAAAGTTCTGCTTTTTCAATCGAGTCAATTCTATGTCTCTGCTCTTGCCACGTAAAAATTAGTCCTTCTGGTATCAGCCATCTGTAGTTCACTTCATTTTCCAGTAGCACTTTGGTCAAAAATCGATATTCTCTTCTCATCTCTCTCACTCTTCTAGGTATTTGTTTTAAAACTACAATCTCTTTGTTTTTATATTTCAATGCTTTTTCTCTTGCCACTTGTAATATTTGTGTTCTGATGGATTTTTTAGTAAATCTAATATGTACTTCCTTTGGTAGTTTATTTCTCATCGCATATCTTGTATAAACTCAGTATATCTCATCTACTCCGTCCATCATTTTTTCCTCAGTAATTTCCAGAAGATCTGCCAATATTTCTATCATTATCACAGCCAAGTTTTCTCCTTTTTCCTCTTCTATATTTTGAAATCTAAGATAAAATTCTGATCTTTCCATCTCCCACCTCAACATCCCATTTTTTTCTTGTTCTATCACTGTTAATCTAGTGTCAATATTTCCAATCTTCTCCTCTCTTTGTTTTCCTTCTTCCTCAATTTTTTGGAATCTCTCCTCATATTTTCCCATCATTTGTTTAAAATTTTCATCAGATTTCTCTATTTTTTTGTCCATGGTATCTATTTTTATCTTAATATCTTGAATTCCTTGCATAATCATCTGTAAATTTACTTTTTCTTGTTCCTTATCTTGCTTCAACATTGTCTGAATTGAAAGTTGTCCTTCAAGTGGTGGGGAAGCAGAGGTAGAAGCAAAAACACCGAATGGTTTTGGCTTCCTGCTCATTTTAATATTTCCAAGTCTTCAAGCTCTCTTTGACTTTAAATCCAGCTGGTATAGTAACCAAATATAGTCCAAAAAATCAAAAAACAAAAAAGAAAAAGAAAAAATCCAATAGTAAAAAGCCCAAAGCCAAAAAAGAAAAAAGGAAAAAGGAAAAAGAAAGGTCTTCAGGTTCTTCTAGACCCTAATCCAATTAAAATAGATGGAAGAAGCAAAGAAAGAGAAGAAAAAAGAAAAAACTCTGAGGCTTTCCCTTTGAAATAAAAAGCAAAAATGCTAGAGTTAAAATTAACCAAAAAGGCTGGCGAGTAGGAATTTCAAAAGTATATATATATATATATATATGCACTGTACACTGCACTTTATTTCTTTATCCAAGGCTCTTATTATGACTGTCTTCTCCAGCAGCTTCAAAGCCAAGCCTCAAATGTTAAAATATTGATAAGAGTCCAAGAGAGCACCTGTAATAATATTTTACTGTATTCTCCCTCTATCTTATCACATTAAAATGTCCTTGAAAAGAAGTGCTTTTCTCCCCAATTCAAATAAAATATTTTCAAGCCTCTAGTTGGCAGTGTTACAGCATCTAAATACTCTTTCCCCCCCCAGCCAAAAGAAAAAATGTTTATAAAGAACTCAAACAAAAGAAAAAGATAGTCAAAGGGAGCCTCTATCCTAAAAAGAAAGTTAAAAGGATAAAAAATAAAAATCAAGTGAAAAATAAAAATATATATAAGAGAAAATTCAATCCAGTTACCTACAAAGTCACCTTAAAGTCCTCAAAGAAAATAAGAAAAATAAAAATAAAATCCAAGTCTCAATTTGACATCACTTAAACGCCGCTCAACCCAGGTTCAGTCAAAAGAAAAATAAAGTCACAGATTTCTTCTTTGTTCAGGATGTCCTTTCAAGTCTTAATCAATTTATAATACAAAAGAATTTCTCACCCAACCGATACACGCTCATTTAAATCCCTTTCTTTCCGGAGTTGTCCCGGCTTCAGCAGCTTTAGAGGCTGCCTTTCTGCTTCCAGCAAAAGGGCTTCTCCCGGATCAAACCAGAGATTTTGCGATATCTCTGGGATCCTGGGACTGTGCCCTTCACGATCCCCGTCTCTACGGGATGGTTTAGGTCCGTTAGAACCGACCAGAGGCAAAAATATCAGCTGAGATCTCAGAGCCCCGAGATCGCAGCTGTAACACCGAGACGTAGCTCCGTCTTCTCCAATTTTTCTTCCCCTTCTGTTGAGCATCTTGTCTTAATTTAATAATTCCTGCTCTTTCTCAAGTCCAAACAATATATTCCAGTCCAAAGTTTGTCCTCAGAAAGTTCAATAATCATAGCTCTTTACATCACAGGATTATTAATCAATTCCATTTAAATAGTCTAAGAAGATTCTGCAAATAAACAATCTGTAAAAAAAAACCAAATAAACAATTTATTCTGCAAATAAACAATATAATGCCTTTCCAAACAACACCTAACCAATTTAAGAGTACAATTTTCTATGTTTTAAAAGGTCTTTAGCTTCTTTCCCCTGAGTTCCTCTCTTGGATCAAGGATTTTTCTTTCTATGGTTGTCAGCCACTTTAAAAAATATAGTTCTAAAGAACTATTTTCCTGGATTTTCCTCTTTTATTTTTTCTTTAGTTAGGGGCTAAATAAAAAGGAATCTTCTCATCCAACTCCAGTCGCTGTTCATCTGCACACTTCTGCACATTTCTTCGTTGCCTTGGCTGTCCCAGCTTCATGGCAGCCATGATGGCTGCCTTTTCTCCTCATCTTGAGGGAAAGAGAAGAAGCCCTGAATCCAGCAGATAAGTTGCTGCTCTCCTCAAACTGCAGGGTGCCCCTCTTTTCTTCACCATCCCTACAGGGTGGCTTTAGCTCCTTTAAGAACCCTCCAACAGGAAGAACTTGGTGTGTGAGCACAGAGACTGGCTCTTCATGTTGGACAGCACCATGACATCAGACAGAAGTCATTTTGACTGATTTTAATCATGTGGGGTTCTTTTCTGTAATTATGTGTGATGAATGTAGAGATATGGACTATAACTGTGTTTCAATATGGGATTGATGTGTGTTTGTTCTTACATCTTAAATGTTTAATGTTGAGGTGTTAATGTTGCTTGGGTTTATGATGCTTGATGTACTTTTATTTACAGGACCAACTTGATAGACTGAATTCCAAAGAGAATCACCTGAAATGTATATTTTTATATTTTTGAAATGTATAAGGTCTGAAATTGTATAGAGTTTCCTGCTTGAGCAGGGAGTTGGACTAGAAGACCTGAAAAACCCCTTCCAACTCTGCTATTCTGTTACTATAGCTTGGGTAAGAAAGAGCCAGAAAGAAGATAGGACAATGAAGGTCAAAGCAAGTGAACTAATAAATAGCACTAGTTTGGTTTTGCTGTAACTTTTTATTTCATCAAAGAGAGATTAACTGAATTAAATGAATATAAAGGTCTATTTATTTGGCAAAAGGATCAAAGGTCACATTATCTGGAGACATGCAGTACAATTACATTGAGCAGTATGCAAAAGAGAGGTACTCAGTATAACAATTAAAATTGCCTTCTTTCTTCCAAATCTGAAATCAAATATGCTGTCCGAGAAGTACTCAGCCATAAGTATGGAGAGAAAAGAAAGAGAAACAAAGAAAATGCTGGAGTTGGTATACAATGACATTTATGGCCCCATGAATGTCAAAATATCAGGTAGGAACTAATATATCCTCACATTTACAGCTTATATTATAAGACTCAGATTTCATTACTGACTCAGAAGACAATTTAAAGAATATTTGTCTTTGGAAAGGACCACTTTGGGGAGAAAATCTCAGGTACTACATAGGCAGTGAGGATCAGTACACAGCAGGCATCATGCACAGAAAGAGCAAAGGATAGTACATGAATTCATAGTGGCCTATATACAAGACCAAAGGGATGTTGTAGAGAGGAAAATCATGACATGATAAGGTATAGTCTGAAAGATGCAGGACTGGTAGATAAATACTAGAGAAAAGCAGTTAACCAAATCCATCACTTCCAGAAAGACTCCTAATGAAAGTTACAGAAGCAACACGATAGCTTTGACATAGAAAAAAGCCCAATCCAGGACTCTGGTTTTTAATAGTACTAGCACATAGACTTTTTTTTTTTTTAGAAAATTTTTATTAGTTTTCAATAAACAAACATAGACAAACAAAACACAAAACATCAAAATATAAAACTTCTTTTGGGAAAGCGGCTTAGCTCCCGGTTACATCTTTTTATACAGACATAGATTCAAAATTCATGCTAACTTTTTATTCCATTTCATATCTTATTTACCATTCGACATTTTCTATATAGCTTCTCCCCTCTTTTCACTCTCTTAATTCTATTTTATTTATTTCATCTCAATTTAAATCATTATGCATATTTCTTTTGTCTGTTCTATTTCAATTTTCTATTATCTTTTCTCATTAACACAAAATTTCTCCTGTAATCACTGATTGAAGTATGACGCCTTTAAATCTTTCCCCTAAATTTAACACTTACAATAATATATACTTTTCATTCTGATTCTGCTTAGTGCATTCTGAAGTTACTTACTATATTATAAAATAGAAAAGAATAATAAGTTTATAATATAATTAAAACAATAATCCATAGCAAATTAAGCTGTATTGTTAAATCCAATTTTCTAACATTATTTCAAATATAAATACAACAATACAATCTTGTGTACTTTTCTTTTTTAATCATATTTTTACCCAGTATCACTAAATAGATCTTATTTCTTTACAACTTGTTTTAAACCTTTGTAACTTCTCTTCCCTTTGTCCCTTCTTTTCCTCTCCAATCCTGCCCTTGTCTCTTAGTATATCTTTTGTCTGTTCTATTTCAATTTTCTATTTATCTTTTCTCATTAACACAAAAATTCTCCTGTAATCACAGATTAAAGTACAACACCTTTAAATCTTTCCCCTAAATTTAACACTTAAAATAATATATACTTTTCATTCTGGTTCTGCTTAGTACATTCTGAAACTACTTACTATATTATAAAATAAAAAAGAATAATAAGTTTATAATATAATTTAAACAATAATCCAGAGCAAATTAAGCTCTATTATTAAATCCAATTTTCTAACATTGTTTCAAATATAAATACAATACAATCTTATGTACTTTGCAGAATCTCTTTTTTAATCATATTTTTACCCACTAGCTCTGAATAGATCTTGTTTCTTTACATCTTGTTTTAAACCTTTGTAACTTATCTTCTTTTTTCCCTTCCTTTCTTCTCCAATCCTGTCTTTTTACCCCCTTGTCTCTTAATCTCTACCTTCTTGATCTCCACCTTCTTCTGTATTTCTCTTTTCTGTTGCTTTCTAACATTGTATCGATTTTTCATCTTATTTTTCCCTTTTTTTGGTTGTTTTTTTAAGTCTTGAATTCTCCATTCTCTTTCCCCTCTTTCCCTTTTCTTCCCCGGCTAAAATTGTTTGTTCATTAAAGATGGTTTCTTTTTCATCCCAATCTTCTTGTTCTTGTAGTTTCTGGTAGGTATAAATCACCATTTCTAAAAAATGGAAAACAGATCCAGAAGAGCTCTTCCCTTCTTGATCCTCTTCTTTTAGCTTTTTAAATTCAATTTTCAGTTCATCAACAAGTAGTGCCATTGTAAAAAGTTTTTTTTAACAACCCAAATATTTTTAGTCTTTCAAATAATAATTTCCAAAAGTCCCAAAGTCACCAAGCAATCCAAATACACACAGTCTGTTTCATTTAGCACATTCTTCTTTTTATATTTTCTCTTCCTGGGGTTATAGTTCAGTTATAAAGCTCCAGTTGAAATATATCTTTTAGAAGTTTTGTTACAATTTCACTCTAATCTTATAAATTCCAAGCAGCCTCCTCCAAGAAAATCTTAATGTTAGTTCTTTTCCTCTCCCTTCCCACTTATAGCAAAAAAAAAATAATAATAATTTTTTTTTCAATGCTCAGAAATCTTTATTGTCCCCTTAGCTTCATTTTTCAATTTAATTTCCTGCTGATGCCAAAATGGGTTTTTCCAATTTCTCCATTCATTTGCTATCACCGTAAGGAAGGAGAGTGAGAAAAAACAAACTTTTCCTTTTTACTTTCATTCACCACCTCTTCCGTCTTCATAGGGAACGATGTATCTTTAATAAAACTTAAATTCCAGGGTATTTAAATATTACTTGTCATCCTGGTTAGCCAAAAACTTTCACTTTCTCAGCTTCCTCCTGCACATTCTTATCCAGATGAAAGCTTCTTTGTGGCAGCCATTACTGACCGCCGCTCCACCAATTTCAGAAAAGGGAGTTAAGTCAGCTGAGGAGGGGGGTTGCAATTCCCCTGAACCCCTGCTGAGTCTCCCCTATCTTCAATTACCTCTACGGGATAACTATAGCCCCCAAATCCAGCTGGATCGGGGGCACTCCAGTGGCGAGCACAGCAGGAATTGTGCACGATCGCGGATTCCTGCCGCCGTCGAAGCCACCAGCACATAGACTTATATACCACTTCACAGTATTTTACAGCACTCTCTGAGTGGTTTACAAATATCAGCATATTACCCCCAACAATGTGGCTTCTCATTTTATCATTCCATCCTGGGAAGGATGGAAGGCTGAGTCAACCTTGAACTGATCAGGATCGAATCTTATGCTGGTCAGGGTTGAACCCTGTGGGCAGGGTTAGACTGCAATACTGCATTCTAACTACTGTGCCACTACAGCTCCTTTTAAAGTATATGCATACACGGCAATAGAAAAAAAAATCCTAATTGAACAGTAGGAAGGAATAGTGACTGGATATTCACAACACTAGAAGGGTTGTATAATTCTAGGTATCCAACTTTCCTTATCATGTCCTAGTAAACGATGAGCCAACAGCACATCCTTGGCAGCATGGCAGTCAGAAAGATAAGTCAGCCACTGCAACACAGACACACCAAATATTCCAACAAAGGAGCTCCACTATAAAGGCTGTCCTACATTGTCAAGAAGGAGCAAGTGTGAAAAACTTCACACAAAGAAGGACAACAAAGGAATGTCAGCCAGTGAAGGATACAAATAAATGAGAAAGGCATCCCAAGAGGAACCTGAAGTGGATAGATGCAAGATATTCAAAGAGATGAAACAGATGCACATTTGCTCATTTTTGAGAGATTATGGATGCTGTGGATCAATATACAACCATAAGGAAGTCCCAATCCAATAGCACTAACTCTTTACCACTTCGGCACCTCATGACCTGCAACTGAGAGTTAAAGATTTCTCATTATCTTTTTATCTGCCTAGCATGATATCCATTCTTTGTCTTTGAAGTTGCTAATCTGTGGTCACAACTCCTCACACTTCCCCTAAGCTTCTTCAAGGCTCTTTGATCCTTTTGCTACTGTAGGATATAGTTATTTAGGTGCTAGGGTTTGCCTATGTCTATAATGCATTTCTTATAAATACCTCTTCTTTCTGTTATAGGCATGGTACTTACTTAACTAAATATTGCTAAGATAAAGTTTCTGTTGTCAGGAAATGCTTAGATCAATCTCTTCTGAAATGCTTCTGCCTCCAATAAAAATAATGTTTCTCCTTGAATTAATAATGGGAGTTTACATAAAGGAAAGACAATATGGCTCACTCCCCTAAGGCGATGCCATTCAACTTGCTCTATTGTAGTCCTCTCCTCTGAAACTTCAAAAGCTTTGGTTGTACTTCCAGGTGTTTAAAACTTTTACAAGTGATTGCTGGGTCAGGAATTCTGGGAGTTGAAGTCCACAGGTCATGAAAGGCCATAGTTGCCTATTCCTGTTCAAGGAAAATCATGTTGACTCATTGTAGTGATGAAAGTAATTGCATTTTTCCCTGCAGCATGGAGTTCCTCTTTAAGGCAAAATAAATGAAATAACTAATGTAGGCTGTTTTGCTAGGTTCAGATTCTACTATATTTATTTTTGCTCTTTGTCTTCATGGAACCAAGAGGTTACAAATACTATGAAACAATTTAAAAAGCTGCTGTATTGGTACCTTTCCAAAGGAAAACGTAAATATTTGCAAAATGTATTTTATTTTGTAAACAATATTAGTAAAATATGAGGCATTTAATGCTCATTAAAATGTAACTAAATATTTATCTGTATGGAAATTTAACCTTATTTTTATGAGCATTTTTCTCCAGCAGAAGACTCAGAAATTCATAGCAAAAAAGAGATTATCCGGTCATAATTCACAGAAGAATATTACATAAGCAGTTATAATCTTATTTCCGAAGACTACACACTGTGAAAGGAGATACATGTAATTCAGTGTTTTTCACACTATATGCTTCATTTCAGAAACACAAAGATGTCCATCAGTGGAATCTCCTCTAAAATTCTTCCCATAGTTAGTATACAATATTAATGAAATCTCAGAAGATCATTAGGAATAATTGAATGGTCACTTCTCTCAGTCTATTGTCAAGGGGAAAGGAACTGAATTGCATAATTAAATTACAGTCGCTGTTGATGCTGGTTTTTCTGTTTCTCCCAGAGACAGCAATTAATTTAGTCTCTGATTAACAGGCATAAAATGAGTGGGAAGAGTCAAACCAAGGATTTTTTTTTAATGCATAGTATCCTGCCTTCCTCCTGTTCATTTTCCCCAAGGCAGAAAATTATTTTATAGCACAGAACTGAGTACCCCTGCAGATATCTTGCTCCTGAGTGATACCTTTAGCTTCATTTTTAAAACAGCCTCTTGACTAAAGTAAGTGACTGTCTAAAGCGGGGGTCGCAGGGGTGGGTTTCTACCAGTCTTGTCCACCTGTGTAGAACCGGTAGCTCTGCAGAGCAGCAGACATAGAACCGGTTCTATGTCTGCTGATGTTTTTGCCCACCTACCCACCCAGGCTCTTACCTGAACTTTATTTCCTGATTTTTTTCAACTTCAGCTACTGTGCGAGGCAAAGCTGCAATTAAAAAAGCAGGAAAAAAAGGGCTTTTTGAAAGGCTGATTCTCTGCATGCAGAATGCTGATGACGATTTACAGGTGAACACTGCAGCATGCAGGGAAGCACATCGTAAATCACTGAACTTCGTAAATCACCGAACCGATAGTTAACCCTGTCGTATTCCACCCCTGAGGGGTCACCAAACTTTTGGACCTCAGGGACCACCAAACTCATAATTTTAAATCCCAAGGACCACTAATTGGTTCTGTGGATGAGGCCTAATTTGTGGGTGTGGATTGGTGATCATGTGGATTGATTGGTGGATTGATATTAAATATTTATATAAATATTGAATTTTTTTTTAATTAAAAAAGGGCAACTTTTACCCAAAATTGGGCAAATCAGGCAGGCAGATTAGGTGCTCACAGAACCACAGATTCATTCAGAAACCTATCTATCTGCCATCAGCTAGCTCAGTCTGTCCCATAAAATTTGCTTGCTATGAGTCTGCACTGAATAATAGAACCTTCAGCTCTAAGGGAGGTTTGGCTGTGTTTAAAAGCAGAGCCGAAGATCTCAAGACTAGCTAGAAAGCAAGAAATCCAACCATTTTCTGCTTCCTAGCTAATCTAAAATTCCCGGCACAGCAGAACAGCTGATGGTCAGGGGAAATAAAGGAAAAATAGCAATTTAGCAGGCAGGTTTGCTGGGTAAGGAGTGAGTGGGAAGGAAGGGTTCTTGCAGGCCATGTGGGCGGCACAGCCTTGTGTTCCTGCACAGCCTGGATTAATTGTTTTGGGGATTGCTCTGGGGGTGACATTTCTCTGTAGCCCACCAAAAATTTTTCGTGGCCCACTAGTAGGCAACTGCTGGTCTAAAGCACTTTCCAAATGGGGTTTTTGAAGACCAATACTTGATTAGGAAAAAAATTGTAACTTTGTTCGTATTCTGTATGACAATTCCTGGCTTCATCATTTCTTCCCTTCCAACCTATAGTGCTTTTAAAGAACTTGCTACACTCTAATTAAATTAGTTTGCTTGCTTGAGAATTACTCTTTCAAAGTAAACAGAGAATGTCCACTTCTTTGGACGCTCTCTTCTTTGTTTCCTCATTTCTAATTTTTTTTCTTTTATTTGAGACTAAAGGCCCTATCACACTGCCCAACGGATGCAAAACGTTTGTAAAAAGGACACAGCGGATGAGAAAAATGTTCCATCCATTGTTATCCGCTCTCAAAAGGGGCAAAAATTTGCATAAGCAGAGGATAACACGGAAAGGAACGGACGGGGGGAGGATGCAGAGCGGATGGAAAGCGGATGCGGAACGGAAGCCTCGCGGATGGAAGCGGATGGGAGCGGATGCAGAGCGGATGCAGAGTGGATGCAGAGCAGATGCAGAGTGGATGCATAGAGGATGCGTAGAGAATGCGTAGAGGATGCAGAGCGGAAGCAGAGCGGATGCAGAGCGGATGCGTAGAGGATGCAGAGCGGATTCAGAGCGGATGTGTAGCAGATGACGTGGATGCGTAGCTGCATCTGCTTTCATCCTTTCTCTGTCCATGCTATTAACGCTGCGCATCCGTTCCGCTTCCTCCCTGCGTCCATTTACCGCTGGAACGGATTTGAGTTGCGCGGATGCGCAGCGGATGCCTAGCGGATATAGCAGATGCGTAATGGATGCAGAACGGATGTCCCCTGTATGCCTAGAGGATGCAGAACGGATTCATTGGATACATTTTACACTCAAAAGTTTTGAGCAGCTCAAAACCTTCTGAGCGGATGAAATGTCAATAGATGGATGCTGGAAAGATAGAGAGGAAGCAAAATGGAGGCAGTGAGTACAGAACGGAAGCATCGCATTAACCAACGGATGGCAAGTGTTTTTCTCCATTTTACATCCTCTTTCCATCCGTTGGTGCAGTGTGACAGGGGCTTAAGCAACATACCTTTGACATTACATGAAGTTAGCTCGCAGTTTATGTAGCTTTTAGTTAATCCCAATAAGGATATTATCATGGATCAGCACAGTAGCCTACATATTCATTATGGCATATATCATCTTGTAATGTTTATGATTTTTAAAATAAAAATAGAGGATATCAATAATCTTCTAGCTCAAGGTCACATTCAAATGTCTACAAGCTCTTGTCTCCTGACTATTGCCATATCTTTTAATCTCATCAGAATGTGGAACTTCATGATTCCTCAGTTAGAAATTATAGGAGGTACAAGTACCTTTTTGTGTCATTTGGTAAAGCATAGAAAAAGCTTTAAAAGGGATTTTTTTTTTTGGAGCCATATTCCAAGTTCATAAATAATTGGTTGCATGTATACGGTGCAAATTAAAAACTGCCTGGGAGGTTTATATATCCAGTTGCTGGATTTTCACAGTGTCTCATATATATGTCCAAACAGAATGTTCTAAAATAAAAGATCACTCAAAATACCACTCCAATAAAAATATACGTTTGTTCCTCATATTTTAAAGAGCTAAATGAAATGGAAAAGTATACAGTTTCCAAAACAAAATAATACCTTTCCAATGGAAAATTAAAAATCAGCAGTAAAAATTTACCTGCCAAGAACCGTTGTCACCTGAAATGAACCTTAATTTAAAATGTTCCCCAAATAAGAACTAGGAAAATTAGACAGAAAATATTAGATACAAAAACTCTCTACATTTCCAGGTTTCATAACTTTGTCAACCATGATTTTGGACTTCTATTGAAACCATTTCTAGGGATTTATCTTCCTCACCAACCATGTACTAGGAATTGAACATGGATCACTGCACTTTAAATGAATGAGTGTATACTAGGGGTGTCACACTCGCGGTGTCATGTTGTCTTCACGTATACAAGGGGTGTCAAACTCACACCATGACATCATGATGATGACACCATCTTGTCATCACATGATGTATCGTGACTTCTTTCCCCTTTGCTAAAATGGGGTGTGTATGGTCATCATGTGATGCATCCAGCCCATGGACCACAAGTTTTACACCCCTGGTGTATACATTACATTAATTTTAGGAGCGATCCAGATTTGGATGCTGCAGTGGTGTTGCAGGAAGAGATCACAAACTCTGTGTTTAGAATGTACAGCCCAGTTTGCTTTTCTTCAGCTTTCATACCAGAGAGATGTATGGATGTTACATTGTGTGATGCTCTTGTGTATGTGGTTTTTACATGAGATGCAATGGAAATCAGGTACATTTCTCGCAGATACCTGACCCACTGTTCTGAATGTTCCTTTTGTAGACAGAATGCTGAATATTCTTTTCTGTTAGTTTCTTTGGTTAATAAAGAGATACCCAGACAGAAAGATAGGCAATCAACAATTTTGATTTGAATTTAATGTCTTAACAAGATCCCTTTTGTTATCCTGTGTCAAATTGTGATATAGTCTCTGTTCCATGTAAAGATAAAGATGTTAGATGTTTTGCTGTTGTGAATTATGAGCAGTGAGTTTGGGGATTAGGAGGCAATGAACTCACAAATGAGAAGAAAGTAAAACATGATTCATTGAATAAGCCCAGGCAAGTAACAAATATTTAAAAGGAAAATATTACAAGGAAAAAATAGAAAAGGGGGAGTCATCGGTCCTTTAGAGCTTGCCTCTTCCTGATCAGAGAATGACAATGAATTAAATCTCATAAGACAACAGGATCCAATGTGTGTTGAGGTTCTGCTTCTAAAAGCATTTTCAATCTTTTTATGATTATTTCATGGTTTTAATTGGATATTTCTATTATTTGTCTTTGCTTACTAGAGTTCAGGGATGATTCTTTATACAGAGCCAGCTTTGCACATTTACACATTCCCTCCTTCTTCCAGGTGGCTAGCTGATATACCTAGCTGAATTGTGCTAGGAAATGAAAACTGGATAGCCAGCTCATAAGAGCTGTGGTGGCACAGTGGTTAAAATGCAATACTGCAGGCTGCTGCTGCTGCCTACTGGCTGCCTGCAATTTGGCAGTTTGAATTTCACCAGGCTCAAGGTTGACTCAGCCTTCCATCCTTCCGATGTCGGTAAAATGAGGACCCAAATTGTTGGGGGCAATATGCTGACTCTGTAAACTGCTTAGAGAGGGCTGTAAAGCACTGTGATATATAAGTCTAAGTCAGTAGTGGGATTCAAATTTTTTTACTACCGGTTTTGTGACCATGGCTTGGTGGGTGTGGCAGGGGAAGGATACTGTAAAATCTCTAGTCAGAGGTGGTATATTTACTCAAAATTTCCATTACCGATTCTCCAGAATCTGTCAAAACTGGCTGAATACCACCTCTGGTCTAAGTGCTATTATTATAAGAAAATGGAAAATATGTACTTGCTTTAGACAGGTCAAGGGCCTTAAAATTTTCTACATAAAGGAAAATCAGTACACACAACTACCAAACCATGTTCTTCATTATGACAACTATTTTACATAAGAGCAATGTAATATCAGAATTTTAGTTCAGGTTCAATAATAATATTCTTGAAGATGCATGGTGGTAAAGACAAAGTTACTCAGGTTGAAGTATCCAAGAAGCTCTGTTTTTCATTGCTAAAAACTGTAACTGCAGCTATAAAGGTATAAAACACATGAAAATATGCATTATATATAATAGTGTGCAATTTCTGCACTCATCCAAATAGCTGGAATGGAAAATATATGGAGAAAATGTACAATTGAACACTTAACAAATAATTTATAATACAAACACCACATCCTGATGAAAAGCTTTTAAATGACTTTTAAAAATGAAAATACCTACAGCATGTATTTATTTGATCATATAAGATGTTGATTTCCTGGGAAGTTATTCAAGCAGACTGTACAATTATTATAGTTCATTATTACATGAAGCTGTAGTATGAACATGAACAGAAGATTATGTTTAGGATAACATTTGAAAGACAAATTTGACTTGATCACTGGAAAGGGAAGCACTTTGCCAAATACACTGAAATCTGGATATAAAATTTGCACTGAGACCTAGTCCTTAGTCTGAAAATCTTTTATTAAATGTACAGTATATGTCTCCCAAAAGCACTGGGAAATTGGGAGACATATACATTTAATAAATTATTAGTAGTTGTCATTTTTTCTATCAACAACTGACAAATAACTATCAGCAACTGACAAAAATAATTGGCATAGTTCATAGATACTAATTTAAGAAACTTTTGGTTGTGAATTTCAGCAACACAGGACTCATGTTATCCTAATCTTCCATATCCATATAGTAATGTTTGTTTTTCCCAGCAATTCAGTGGGTGAGCAAGCAGAAAGGAGAAACAATGATATATAGTATCACCATCTCATTCTCTGGTGTACTTGAGATTGGCTTCAAGGGTATTCTCCAAGCCTTGTGACCTACTTTTTAAATTAATGTCTATCTTCAGCCTTAATTATTCAATAGCAGACAGATTCTTCTGGATCAAATCCCCAGAATCCCAGACTTTATCACTGACTTATCCTAAAAAAGAAAGAAAGAAAGAAGATATCACTGTTTAAAGTGTTGTAAATAGGTGCTCTGTTGCACGCAGGTATTAAGGAATTAAAACAATTCCCCTCTTGAGATTTAGAGAAAGCATTGGGTTGTTCCAGGAAGCCATTTGGGATTGCTGTGGTTGCTTTCCAACAGAGTAAGTGATTAATTATATTATTGAGAGGGTGTGCAGTAGGATTAATGATGTTATTACATATTTTGCAATGCATGATTTTAATCATTTTTGCCAATGCAGAACATACATGGCTTAGAGTCAGTTGTAATTTAAGCAAGCAAAAGAACCTAAGCAAATAAATAAATAAATACAACCTCCATGATTTTCAAAGTACCTTAGAATTAAATCTAGTCTACTACAAATATCCATTTGATTTTTTTAAAAAAAATATTTTTACTCTCTCCATATATGATTCTTCTTCACAATGAAAAGGGATGTTATCTCCCAGGTATAAATGGGAAAGGTCATTGTATCATTTAGTCCAGGATCTTAAATAACCTACATGCACCTCTGGACAAAAAGATGAAAGAATAGTTTCCCCACATTTTTCTCATTATTTTCATCTTTCTTTGTACTTCTGTCTTTTATATTTGATAAACCAAAAAAATATTTGAAAATGAGGGAAAATAAATTAGAAGTATTCTGTGAAAACAACAAATTATCCAGCTGTTACTGAATCAGTCATTAATTTGGTGGTGGATGTGCTTAATTTGGTGGTGCAATGGCTTAATGATGCTAAAAGTGCCAGCTAGAAATGGTCAGCATCAGTTCGAACCCATCTCCATGAGATGGGTTATGCTGCCTGTGATGACCCAGGACATGGCAAGAAAGCAACACAGCTAGAGAACAGGTCTAACTCCCCTTTATTGCTCCAACTTTGCCTACATATTTACTACAAATCCTGGAGCAAAGCTCTCATGCACACCTTCAACAGCCTCTGGCTGTGAGTAGTCCAGTAAACAAGGTGAGCAAAGCAGTAACTAAGGCCAGAAGTCCAGTAAGCCAGGTTAGCCAAACAATAACCAGAGCAAGAAGTTCAGCAAAACAGGAAAACTGGGCAAGCCTCACAAGGCAGAACACACTAATCTCTACTGCACATGAAGTGCACACTGCAAGTGCACATGAAGCTCCACAGATTCAATGCTTGTTCCTGACAAGTTCCACTCCCACTGACATCTCCTTACATCTTAGTCCCCAGGTGTGCCTTATGAAGGTGGGGTGAGGCAATCTCCTCCCTCCTAGACAGCTCAGCCTGTGTTGTTCTTCTCTTCATGCTCTAAGATCAGGAAGGGATGATCCTTGCTCTTCACCTGAGAGCTCTGTCTCTCCTGCTCTTCCCTGTCTGCAAATCTTTCTAATGCTGAAAAGCTCTGCCCGGACTGCACTTTCCTCCAAGGCCAACGCAACTGCCCTCGCGATCTCTGTCGACTCTTGTTCCAGCTCATCTTCCCCAACAGATTCCGATGGGGGCATGACACTCAGCTGTTCGATCCCTGGTTCCTACCTACCCAGCAGTTTGAAAGCATCAATATTGCAAGTATATAAATGGATACCACTTTGTTGGGAAAAACCTAAAGGCTAGGTCCCACTGGCCGACAGACGCAAAACGTATGCATAAAGGACACAGCGGACGAGCAAAATTTCGGGGGTGGTTCCATCTGTTGTCATCCGCTCCAAAAAGTGGTGAAAATTTGCATAAACAGAACGGAAAAGAACGGAAAAGAACAGACGGGGGTAGTATGTAGCAAGGATGTAAAGCGGATGTTCATAGGAAGCCTAGTGGATGACAGCGGATGGAAGCGGATGACACATCCGAAGGTCCGGGGGAGAATTGCGAAGCGGATGCATAGCGGAAGGAATGGATGCATAGTGCATGATGCGGATGCATCACGGATGCCTAAAGGAAGCAAAGCGGATGCCGCGCAGATGTATATCGGATGCAAAGTGTTCACTGTGCATATGGGGAGTATGAATTGCGTCAGCTCCGCAGATATAAAAGGATGCTGCTCGCAAGCAGTCAGCATTCAGAGGAAAGACATGCAGCCACATACTTCTTCAAAGAACACCATGGTTCGTCAGTCAGGGAAGAAGAGGAAGCCGGTGCCTACTCGTTCTAGCCCTGGTAAGAAGGACAGAACCAGCATCCCACCCCCTGGCACTGATTCTGAAGCTGCTGGTGCTGCTGGGTGCTGCTGGTGTTGCTGGTGCTGGTGCTGCTGCTGCTGCTGCTGCTGCTGCTGCTGTGGTGGACCAGCCCCAAGGCCCTCAAAGCCCTGCTGCTGAAGCATCTGAAGGCCCTGCTGCTGAAGCCCCTGCCAGAGGGAGGAAGAGGCAAGGGAAAGAGAAGGGAGAGAGGAAACAGGACACCATTTCCGAGGAGCATGAGGATGAGGTGCTGGAATGGCTGGGGGAGAATGAATACCTATGGAGAAAGGGCCATAGACTCTATCGCAACACCAAGAAGAAACAGGCAGCTTGGAGAGACAAGGCAGAGAGCCTGGCCTACATTGCAGATGTACTCCAGGGATGGTGGAAGCACATGCACACCTGGTATGGCAAGCTACAGCTCAAAAAATCTGGGCAAGCCGCTGTCAAGCTCACTGACCAGGAGATGTACGTCATGGCCAAGTACAGCTTCCTGGAGGGTGAGGTCCGCCACCGAGGAGCAGCCCCTCTGACAGCCCTCTCCCTCAGACAGCCCACAGACAGCCAGTCCTCTTCCAGCCAGGAGCCAGCTACACTGTCCAGGCAGGTGTCTTCAGAGGGCCCCATGGCAGAGACCCCCCCGACAGCTGCACTCCCCATGCTGGCAGACATGGAGGATCCCCTGTCTCAGATGGAGGAAGAAGCGGCAGCCACCAGAGACGAACGCACCCCCACCCCCACCCCCAGCTCCACAGGATGCAGGCAGAAAGGCAGACTGGAGGGCCAGAGCCACACTGTCCTGTTGGAGATCAGGGACACAATGAAGACCAGCACAGAACTTCTCTCTCAGCTGGTCCACTTGGACAGAGGATCCTCGGGCCGCCACACTTTCATCACCTATGTGAGCCACACCCTGAGGGATACGCCTGAGGCCCAGTACCAGGTGATGAAGGAGAAGATCACAGCACTTCTGCACAACCCTCAAGGCCAAGATGAAGCTGCTCCTACCCAGTCCAGGTCTGCTCCTCCACCCCAGGTGATGTCACAGCCCTTCCACGGCTTTCAACAGCCCCTCACCTACCAAGGCTACGACTAACAGGACTTCCCACAGCAGAAGCAGACCTTCCCAGTCCAGGCCCAGGTTCATCGCATGCCACAGATGCCACACCTCACCCAGCTGCAGACCAGACAGCCCCACCACACTCCTCCTTCCTCCACCCCACAGCCAAGCCCCTCAATGGACAATCTGTCATCAGTCTTGTGCCTGACATCCCAGGTACTTGATGAAGGGCCTCTCAACCTCACGGGACTGAGTCAGCTCTCGGACAGCTTCCTGAACACACCATCCCCTGTTGTACTCTCGGGGCCAAGCGCCGCAATGGCACCTCAGACCAGCACTCAAGCCACAGCCACCTCCACAGTCCCTGGCCACTTACCAGCTGAGACCATGGACATGCCTCAGAGTGACTGACAATAGTGCCAGAGACTGAGTTGTTACTTGTTCAGTTTATCTTTGCTTAAGACACTTTACTTGGTTCATTTTGCTTTTTTAATAAAATCATACAGTTTACTTAAGACAGTAAATAAAGGTTATCTTTGCTTAATAAAGTGTTGGTGAAAACCTTGAATAAATGGTCAAGCCTTTGCATGCTTGTGGGATAGATAAGGATAGTTGTGGGATAGATAAAACTCCAGTGAAAGCATAGTGGGACTGTATGGTCCACCCTCCCAGCTGCCACACATATGGCCCTTTATTATCAATAACAATTTATTCATTGATCAACACATTTTAAAATAAACAAAGCTCTTTATTAATGCCCTATTCATTGTAAGGCCACTCAACATACATGGCACAATCTCATCAGTGTGATGAGACAGGCTCAAGGAAGCATCCATTAATCATCTATCATCCTGTCTTGCCACTCCACTGCTCCAGCTGGGGAGTTGCACCAGTGTCTCAGGAGGTGGCACTGCTTCTTCCCTTCACGTGAAGCTCTGTTGGGGCCTTGCAAATCCACAGTGTCTATCAGGTTACGTCCTTGCCTCCATTCACCAGGCTTCATGTCCCCATTCCCTTGTTGATGGTCAACAAGTCTGGTCTGCAACACTGGGTAGCGGGTGCACATGAGATTGTGCAGGTTGCAGCAAGGTTCCACGATGCTCCTCATAGTATGTGGCTCATGCTGCATGGTGGTGAGAAGTATCTGGAACCTGTTGGTCAGGATGCCAAAGGCGTTCTCCACCACCCGTCTTGCCCTGGACAGCCTGTAGTTGAAGATCTTCTTTTCACAGGTGAGGTATCTTGAAGTGTAGGGCGTCATTAGGTAGTTTCTGAGGGAGAAGGTGTCATCACCCATGATGAAGTAGGGCACATCTTGTGTGTCATTGGGTAGGGGGTCTGGATCTGGAAAGCCTATGATGTGGTTGCATTCCAGCCCATCCTTGAGGTCACTGGCATTGTATACCTGGCTATCTGAAGCTGACCCGTTGCCTGAAGCATCAATGTACATGAACTTGTAGTCAGCATCAACCATGGCAAAGAGGATGATACTGAAGAAGCCCTTGTAGTTGAAATAAGTGGACCCTGAGTTGGCTGAAGCTTTGCAGGCCACGTGCTTCCCATCTATGGCTCCAACAATGTGGGGAAAGTTCCACTTCTGATACCACTCTTCTGCAAGTTTCCTCCAGCCTTGTTCAGTGGTGGGACACTGGAAGAGCTCCTCCAGGTATTCTCTGATGATGGCCTGCACCACTTCTCTGACCACAATGCTCGTGGTGTTGTGTGGCACCGTCCACACATACTGCATGTTTTTGTAGTTCCAGAGGCTAGGTGGCACAGAGTCAGTGCCACCTTCAGTCCAGGGTCCAGGCTGGGACGGAAGTTGGTGCTCAGCTTTGGTCAACCTGGGTCTCAGATGCTCTACAACTTCGTCAAACATGGCTGGTGGCATCCTCATGAAGTGATGGAATGCACGAGTGTCTTCATTCCTCAGCTCCACCATCAACTGTTCATACAGTCCAAACTCCATTCTTCTCATGATCCATCCTCGGACCCACACAGCTCTTGGACGTCTCCTTCTTCTCCTTCTGTATAAATGGTGAAACAGTCTGAAGAGGGTTTTGTTCTGGTGTTGAATGATCGCAGCTACTATACGGACTGTGTCATCATCCATGGTGGAGAACAATGGATGATGTGGAAGACCAAGACCAATGGTGAAGAGGTCTGTACACCACAGCTGCTGGACTCATACTGAGATCCAGGTGATTTCTTCCCCTTTTTTATAGGACATATCGGTTGTCCGCTATGGGGCCTTCTACATACTCTAGACATACTGCAGACATCCTAAATATCTGAGATACATCCCAGATACAAACGTTTTGTCCATTTTAATCCTTTATATACTCAATGCATCCGCTTACATTCTTTCTATTTCCGTGCTACTTACGCTGTGTGGACGTTCCGTGAACCTTTTGTTTCCTCCCTCTTTCTGTTTTCAGCTGCAGTGGATGTGAGTTGCGAGGATGGCCAGAGGATGCCAAGAGGATACAGCGGATGTTTAACAGATGATAACGGACATAGAACATTTGTTACCCGTATATGTCGTGGATGTACATTGTACGCAGCGGAAAGTTCATCCATTCAAAAAGTTTTGCACAGTTCAAAGCTTCTTGTGCGGATGAAATCTCAGTGGATGGATGCTCGACAGATAGAGCATATGAAACACGTATGCAATAAGTACACAACGGATGCATTGCGTTTTCCAACAGATGGCAAGCTGTTTTTAACATTTTACATCCTCTTTGCATCCATTGGTGCAGTGGGACAGGGGCTTAACTGCATTCATGTGTGCAGAGAGAAGAAGCCAGCACTGGTTGGATGCAAGACAACACCACACAGCACAATGAGAGGTAAGATTGCCGGAGGAGCCCAGAACAGCCCAGAACAGCCTCCAGCCCTATTAGCTGTTAGCCAGCTGGTATAAGCTACTTCACCCCATGCAGTGCACCAAAGATCAGCATGCAAGCACCAAATAGAATGAACTAGCAATTTAGGCTATTAGGACTGCATTGTTTCTAACATCTGTAGATTTCTATGACACTATATGCCATAATTCTAAATTGTAAAATAATAATTATTGATGGGTTTTTAATTTTAGAAAATCTTATTTTTTAAGAAAAAAATAAATGGTAGATTTAAAAAAATTGTGGTAGCATCTATATATGACTTGGGGGCCTATATCAATTTGTAGACAGACAGACAGACTGAAAGAGGGAGGGAGGGAGAGAGGGAAGGAAGATTTCATTAGCTTTAATTGAATTTATTTATTGAGTTTTTTAATTGACTTTATTAACCCTTCTCATAAAGTTTCAATTCACAAAGGACAATTGTCATAGTTTTATTATGTTACTTCCCTTTAAAATACTTTACATTCATTATTACCTCTCTCTGTGTACTATCGTCCATTGATCTCAAGATTAATCTGATGGGTGGAACAGATATAGTATTTACAGCTGTAAAACTTGGGAATCGAAATTCAAGGACTTTTCTTTAAAAAAAAATATGAATATACAAGATTTCTATGCAAATGTAAGTTGCCTGAAACAAGTGTTTTAGGGAACAGATGGTTGCCAAGTCCTATAAATATTCATGAACACTTTTATTTCCATATGTTTTCCCATGGGAAATGCCATGCTTCAGCTTGCATGGCCATCAAACGGAGCTCTATCTGCTATGTTGCAATATAAATTGAAAGAAAACATTGAAAAAAGCCTTTCTCATTTTTGTTGTGATATTTATTACCCAACAGCTGTTCTTTAAAAATCTTGGGCACAGATTTTTATCAGACCTAATAGAGGCTGAAGTTTCAGAGGTAAGTAGAATTTTTTGTTTTCAATTTTTCAGTCGTGCAGATTCTATAATTAAGCACAGTTTACAATTTTGGGATGCATCAAATGATTTGCCTGCATCATATGATTTTAAGGATTCAATTCTCTTATTCAAGATAATAAAAGATATATTTTATATATGATAAGAAGGCTTTTTCATGACAGTATAAAAGTCCTGCTTCTCACAAATATTAGTTGTCCCTTCAAAGAATGTAAGAAAACTTTAATAAAATATCAATTAAACAGACTTTCTTTTTATAACCATAAAAACGTTGAAGGAAATAATTACAAATAAAATTGAAGCCACTCATCCAGAGTAAAAGATCTACAAATGCATGGGTTCAGAGGTGTTATTCAGCAGGTTCTGACCAGTCATGTAGAACCGGTAGCAGAAATTTTGAGTAGTTCATACCACCTTTGACTGTATCCTTCCTGCCTCACCTGCTTTACTGCAGCAGTTATCAGAATTTCTAAATATTAAGGCCCTCAGGAATTAAAGTTTGCCATCCCTCTCCTATATTAGATTGCATTTTGTCTGATTTGTGCCATTTTTCAAGTTAATTCAGAAAGCCAAATTTATTTGATTCAGATATTTGATCCAATTTTTCAAAAATCCTGATTTAATTGGTAATCCAATTATTTTTCAGACTGATTTTACCAATTCGGATCAGTGAAAAACTATCAGTCTCCATTCACAGAAATTATGTAAATCAGTCCAAATTGATTCAGAGATATCCATTTAAATTTAGAAATCCAATTCACTTCACAGATGTAAAGCCCCTGTCACACTGCACCAACGGATGGAAAGAGGATGTAAAACGGACAAAAAAGCTTGCCATCCGTTGGTTAACGTGATGTATCCGTTCTCTACTAAATGCCTCCCTTTTGCTTCCTCTCTATCCGTCCAGCATCCGTTTATTGACGTTTCATCCGCTCAGAAAGTTTTGAACTGCTCAAAACTTTTGACCGTAAAATGTATCCAATGCGTCCGATCTGCATCCGCTAGGCATCCGCTAGGCATCCATTCTACATCTGTTACGCATCCGCTATATCCGCTAGGCATCCGTTCTGCATCCGCACAACTTGCATCCGCTCGGACGCAGGGAGGAAGCGGAACGGACGCAGAACAGATGTAGAACGGATGTCTAGCGGATGCAGCACGGAAACAAAGCATTTAAAATGGAAAAAACGTTCGCAGAGGGGACCTATCTCGGATATTAAGGATGTCTGGAGGATGCCTAGAGGATGCAAAGGGACACCTAGGGGAAAACCTATACTGCCTATAAAAAGGGGGAGCAACTCATCTGGATCTCACTTTCAGACCAGCAGCCCAGCTGTGCAGACCTCTGCAGCCTTCATCTGACTCTTGCTCTTCCACAGCATCCAGTCATGTCCACCGTGGATCGTAACAAAGTCCTTTTGGCAGTCACCATGCTTCTGCAACAGTGTGAAGCCATCTACAGGCTCTGTGAACTCTACTACGGGAAGAAAAAGAGGCGGCCAAGAAGCGTCTGGGTCTGAAGATGGATCGCCAGAAGAGCAGAGGATGGACTGTACAACAAGCTGATGGTGGAGCTCAGGAACGAAGACACTTGGGCATTCCAGAACTTCATGAGGATGCCTCTAGCCATGTTTGACGAAGTTGTGAAGCGGCTGACACCCAGGTTGACCAAGGCAAACACCAACTTCCGGCCCAGCCTGGAACCTGGGCTCAAGGTGGCACTGACTCTGCTCCACCTGGCCTCCGGTACGACCTACAGGAGCATGCAATATGGCTGGAGGGTGCCACACAACACCATCAGCATTGTGGTCAGAGAAGTGGTGCAGGCCATCATCGAAGAATATCTGGAGGAGCTCCTCCAGTGCCCCTCCACTGAAGAAGGATGGAAGAAAGTTGCAGAGCAGTGGTATCAGAGGTGGAACTTCCCCCAGGCCGTTGGAGCCATAGATGGCAAGCACGTGGCCTGCAAAGCACCAGCCAAGTCAGGGTCCACTTATTTCAACTACAAGGGCTTCTTCAGCATCGTCCTCTTCGCCATGGTCGATGCTGACTACAAGTTCATGTACATCAATGTTTCAGGCAACGGCTCATGTTCAGATGCCCAGGTATACAACGCCAGTGACCTCAAGGAGGGGCTGGAACACAACCTCATTGTGGGCTTCCCAGATCCAGACCCACTGCCCAATGACATGCAAGATGTGCCCTACTTCATCATGTGGGATGACACCTTCTCCCTCAGAACCTACCTCATGAAGCCCTACACCTCCAGACTCCTCACCCTGCAGGCTACCGGAGAGAGAGGCTAGACAGAGGGGCTGCTCCTCGGTGGCGGATCTCACCCTCCAGGGAGCTGCACCTAGCCATGACATAGGTCTCTCTGTCCATCAGCTTGACCGCGTCCTGGCCAGATTTCTTGAGGTGCAGCTTCCCGTATGAGGCGTGCATGTGCTTCCACCAGCCGAGGGGCACCTCCAAAGTGTAGCCCGTACTCACCACCTTCTCTCTCCAAGCAGCATGCTTCTGCTTGGTGTCCCTGTACAGCCGGTGCCCCTTCCGCCACAGATAGTCATTCTCTCTCAGCCACTCCAGCACCTCATCCTCGTGTTCCTCCTCAATGGAGTATTGCCTCCTCTCCTGTTGTCGCATATGCCTCTTCCTCCCTTTGTCAGGACCAGATGGACCCTCATCAGAGGGGTTCCCAGGTAGTAGGGGCTGCTCCTCCACACCACAAGCAGCAGCAGCACCAGCAGGATCATCATCATCATCATCATCATCACCAGCAGGATCATAATCAGCAGCAGCAGCAGCAGCAGCTGCGGCGGCAGTAGCAGCGGCAGCAGCAGCTGCGGCGGCAGTAGCAGCGGCAGCAGCAGGATCATCATCATCATCAGCAGCAGCAGCAGCAGCAGCAGCACCAGCAGCACCAGCAGGATCAGCAGCACCAGCACCAGCACCAGCATCAGCACCAGCAGGACCAGGATCAGCAGCATCAGAGTAAGCACCGGCAGCGCCAGCAAGACCAGGAGCACGAGCAGGACCAGGAGCACGAGCAGGTCCAGCAGGACGAGCAGGACAAGCAAGACCAGAAGCACAAGCAGGATGAGCAGGAGCAGTAGGACGAGGAGCATCTTCAGCAGAGTAAGCACCAGCAGAAGCACCACCGCCAGAAGCAGCTTCTGCAAAGTAAGCACCAGCAGAAGCACCACCGCCAGGAGCAGTGCCAGCAGAGTAACATTTTGCATCCTTTGGGCAGTGTGACAGGGCCTTAATCACCTTTGACTAATCAGATTTATGAATCAAATATTTGTTCATCCCTATTAAATAGTAGTTACCTGTACTCTAATAATACTCTAAATACAACTTTGTTATTTTAAAAATCAGAGAAACAATAAAACTCATATTAAGCATGATTGCAACATAACAGTAATGATTGCTATTAATTGTTATTAGTAAAGCAAGATGCTATTCATGTTACCAAGTAATATTTAGTTCTTATAGATGAGCACAAATAACAAACACTATAAATTAACATGGAAATTAGTAAAAATTAAATGTCCCACTTTAAATTAAATCAGGTTCTGAAGGTTTTAAGAGCTATAAATAGGAAAGCAATATGACATTAAGAAGTTTTTTCCCAAACATAAATTTGACATGAATTATATAAAATGCTATTTTTTAAAAATTTGTGAGAGCTTTATACAGCCTAATGGCAATCAGTGTAAAGTTGCGATTAAAACTATCAGTTATATGAACAAACTATAAATTTCCCTCTTGGAAATGTGAATTTGAGGTGAAAGGGGTATTTTGTTTTTCAGCCCTGTTTCTTCTTTAAATAATGTATAACCGAATAAGGTGAATGTTCCATCACTTGGTTTAATTGACAAAAGTATGTGCTTTAATGAAATAAAATGTTCATGTTAGGGATAACATTGTTCACCCTAACTGTTTTAGGTGAAATACT
>BLBF01000003.1:24722725-24740940 GCA_015471245.1 Laticauda colubrina | reverse complement strand
TGGCGCTGCTCCTGGTGCTGGGGCTTCTGCTGGTGCTTACTCTGCTGGCACTGCTCCTGGTGCTGGGGCTTCTGCTGGTGCTTACTCTACTGGCACTGCTCCTGGTGCTGGGGCTCCTGCTGGGGCTTACTCTGCTGGCGCTGATCCTGGTGCTGGTGCTTCTGTTGTTGCTTACTATGCTGGTGCTGCTCCTGGTGCTGCTGGTCCTGCTGGTGCTGCTGGTCCTGCTGGTCCTGCTGGTGCTGCTGGTGCTAACTCTGCTGCTGATGATCCTGGTGCTGCTGGTGCTGCTGGTGCTCCTGGTGCTCCTGGTGCTCCTGGTGCTGCTGGTGCTGCTGGTCCAGCTTTTGCTGCTACTGTTGTTGTTGCTGCTGCTGGTGGTGGTGGTGTGGTGGAGCAGCCCCTAGAACCTCGAAGCCCCTCTGATGAGGGCCCAGATGGCCCTGCCAGAGGGAGGAAGAGGCATATGCAAGAATGGGAGAGGAGGCAATACTCCATCGAAGAGGAACATGAGGATGAGGTGCTGGAGTGGCTGAGGGAGAACGAGTATCTTTGGCGGAAGGGACACAGGCTCTATCAAGACACCAAAAGGAAGCAGGCTGCTTGGAGAGAGAAGGCGGAGAGCCTGGGCGACACTTCGGAGGTCCTCCTCAGCTGGTGGAAGCACATGCACACCTGGTACGGGAAGCTGCACCTCAAGAAATCTGGCCAGGCCATGGTCAAGGTGATGGACCGGGAGACCTACGTGATGGCCAAGTTCAGCTTCTTGGAGGGTGAGAGGGTGAGCCATTGAGAAGCAGCCCCTTTGACAACCCTCTCTCTCAGGCAGCCCACAGAGAGCCAGTCCTCTTCTGGCCAAGAGTCAGCTCCTGTGTCCAGGCAGGTATCTGTGGAGCATCCCACGATGGAGACCCCCCGACAGCTGCACTCCCCATGGCAGAATGTGTGGAGGACCCCCTGACGCAGTGGGAGCAAGGAGAGGGCACTTCCACCAGAGACCAACCCACATCAACCCCCAGCTCCACCTCCACAGAAAGCAGGCAGAGAGGCAGACCAGAGGGACAGAGCCACTCTCTCAGCTGGTACACACTGACATACCATCCTCAAACCGAAAGCCCTTCCTCACCTACGTCAACCAGACCCTCATGGACATGTACAAATCACAATACCAGGTGATAAAGGAGAGGATCACCAGTCTTCTGCACAACCCTCCAGACCCAGCTGAACCTGCTCCGACCCAGTCCAGGTCTGCTTCTCCACCCCAGTAGATGTCACAGCCCTTCCAAGGCTTTCCACAGGCCCTCACCTACCAAGGCTATGGCTACCAGAAGTTCCAGCAGCACAGGCAGCCCTTCCCAGTCCAGGCACAGGTTCATCATACGCCACCAGTGCCACCGATGCCACCAATGCCACTCACACCACAGATGCCACCGATGCCAAAGATGCCACCCACGCCTCACCTCACTCAGCTGCAGACCAAACAGCCCCACTGCACTCCTCCTTCCTCCACCCCACAGCAAAGCCCGACCTCAGAACATCTGTCATCAGTCTTGGGACTGACACCCCATGTCCTGGAGGAAGGGCTCTCAACATCACAGGACTGAGCCAGCTCTCTGAGAGCTTCCTCCAAACACTATCCCCTGTTGTCCTCTTGGGGCCAGGCATCCCAATGGCGCCTCAGACCAGCACTCCAGCAGCAGCCACCTCCAGAGCACCTGGATCCTTCACCCCTGAGACTAGGGGCATGCCTCAGAGTGACTGAGAAGAGTGCCAAAGATTGGGTGGCTACCTGTTGACTTTATCTTTGCTTGGAACACTTTACTTGGGTCGTTTTGCTTTTACAGTTTGTTATTAATAAAGATTATCTTTGCTTCACACACTTGCTTCATTTATTTTAGTCAGTAAAGTCTTGGTGGAAACTTTTAGAAATGGTTTAAGCCTTTGCATCCTTGTGGAATGGGCAGGGATACCTGTGGGATGGGTAATAGCTGTGGGATGGGCAGGGATACCTGTGGGATGGGCAGGGATACCTATGGGATGGCTAATAGCTGTGGGATGGGCAGGGATACCTGTGGGATGATTAATAGCTGTGGGATAGATAAACCTCCAGTGCAAGCATAGTAGGACTGTATGGTCCACCCTCCCAGGTGCCACACCTATGGCCCTTTATTATCAATAACAATGTAATCATTCATCCACACATTTCAACATAAACACAACTCTTTATTAAATGCCCTGTTCATTGTAGTGCCACTCAACGTACATGGCACAATCTCATCAGTGTGATGAGACAGGCTGAAGAAGCATCCATTAAGCATCAACCATCCTGTCTTGCCACTCCACTGCTCCAGCTGGGGAGTTGCACCAGTGTTTCACGAGGTTGCACTGCTTCTTCCCTTCACGTGAAGCTCTATTGGGGCCTTGGACATCCACACTATCTATCAGGTTTTGCCCTTGCCTCCATTCCCCAGGCTCCATGTCCCCATTGCCTTGTTGGAGGTCCACGAGCCTGTTCTGCAAAACTGGGTAGTGGGTGCGCATGAGATTGTGCAGGATGCAGCAAGCTTCCACGATGTTCTTCACGGTCTGTGGGCGATGCTGCATGGTGGTGAGAAGTACCTGGAACCTGTTGGCCAGGATGCCAAAGGCGTTCTCCACCACCTGCCTTGCCCGGGACAGCCTGTAGTGGAAGATCCTCTCTTCATGGGTGAGGCATCTGGAAGTGCATGGCTTCATGAGGTAGGTTCTGAGGGAGAAGGCGTCATCCCCCACGATGAAGTAGGCCACATCTTGTGTGTCGTTGGGCAGGAAGTCTGGATCTGGGAATCCCATGATGAGGTTGTGTTCCAGCCCCTCCTTGACCTGGGCATCTGAAGATGACTCGTTGCCTGAAGCATCGATGTACATGAACTTGTAGTCAGCATCGACCATGGCGAAGAGGACGATGCTGAAGAAGCCCTTGTAGTTGTGATAAGTGGACCCTGACTTGGCTGGAGCTTTGCAGGCCACGTGCTTCCCATCTATATCTCCAATGGTGTGGGGGAAGTTCCACCTCTGATACCACTGCTCTGCAACTTTCTTCCACCCTTCTTCAGTGGAGGGGCACTGGAGGAGCTCCTTCAGGTATTCTTCGATTATGTCCTGCACCACTTCTCTGACCACAATGCTGATGGTGTCTTGTGGCACCTCCAGGTGTACTGCATGCTCCTGTACGTGGTCCTGGAGGCCAGGTGGCGCAGAGTCAGTGCCACCTTCAGTCCAGGGTCCAGGCTGGGACGGAAGTTGGTGCTCTGTTTGGTCAACCTGGGTCTCAGCCGCTCCACAACTTCGTCAAACATGGCTGGAGGCATCCTCATGAAGTTCTGGAATGCACGAGTTTCTTCGTTCCTCAGCTCCACCATCAGCTTGTTATACAGTCCGTACTCTGCTCTTCTCGCGATCCATCTTCGGACCCAGACACTTCTTGGACGCCTCCTTTTCTTCGCGTAGAACAGGTGAAAGAACCTGTAGATGGCTTTGCACTGTTGTAGAATGATGGTGGCTACCAATAGGAGTGTGTGATGATCCATGGTGGAGATGACTGGATGCTGTGGAAGAGTAAGAGCAAGATGAAGGCTGAAGAGGTCTGCATAGCAGGGCTGCTGGACTGAAAGTGAGATCCAGATGATTTCTCCCCCTTTTTTAGGAAATATAGATTTTCCACTAGGTATCCTTTTGCATCCTCTAGGTATCCTGCAGACATCCTAAATATCCGAGATAGGTCCCCTCTGCAAACGTTTTTTCCATTTTAATGCTTTGTTTGCAAGCTGCATTCGCTTACATCCTTTCTACCTCTGTGCTACTAATGCTGCGCATCTGTTCCGCATCCGTTCCGCGTCCATTTCGCTTCCTCCCTGTGTACGTTTTCCACTGGAGTGGATGCAAGTTGCGCGGATGCACAGCGGATGCCTAGCGGATATAGAGGATGCATAACGGATGACGACGGACATCTAACGGATGTTCCCCATATGCGTAGCGGATGTGTAACAGATGCATTGGATACATTTTCTGCTCAAAAAGTTTTGCGCAGCTCAAAACTTTTTGAGTGGATGAAATGTCAATAGACAGATGCTGGACGGATAGAGAGTATGAAAAACGGACGCAGTGAGTCCAGAATGGATGCATCGCATTAACCAACAGATGGCAAGTGTTTCTCTCCATTTTACATCCTCTTTCCATCCATTGGTGCTGTGTGACAGGGGTTAAGGATGTGTTTAAAACAATGAATCATGCATCTACCACCTCCTCTCTTACTTTTTCATTTCTTGTTAATTTATTAATTCACATCCTTCTTTTTCCCTGCCATCTAATTCAAATTGTTCTTTTGTTTTTCTTCTAATGTGCATTAATGGCACTTAAAGTGGAATGAGCTTATAGCTGATAAAATGGCATTCAAGAACCTCAATTTTCAGAAAACGGTTTAGTGCATAAAACCTAACTGATGCTGCTTTTGTGCATAATTACAAAGACAGTCATATGATAGCTGGTTGCTTTTCCACCACAGTATGTTTTTTGCTTGTACTACTTTCTTGCCATCCCTTTGTACTTCAGGATAGCCAACTGAGACTTGGATATTCCAAGCCTTCATTTTGTCAGTGCAGGTGTTGATTGCTGCTTTTGCAAAAGGCAGTTGTCAGCCATACAGCAAGCTGGAGCATCTGCTTCTGATTTAGCTCCTTGTAGGGCATGAAGTTAGTGGTCTTCATAAAGAAGTACAAATAATTTTCCTCTTCCCTTACCGTGTCCTAATCTCAGGATGTCTGCATGCACATTGTAAATTGCTTCTCATTCTTACGAGTCATAAAACTAGATGTCTTCCTAATACTTAAGCATTCAATAGACGCAATCTACATAGACTTCTGTAAAGCATTTGGTTTAGTGGTACACGACAAACTACTCCTAAAACTAAAATCTTATGGTATCACTGGACACCTCCATAACTGGATAGAAGCATTCCTGTCAAACAGACAACAAATGGTCAAAATTGGGAGCGTCCTATCAAATTCTGTACCTGTCAACAGTGGTGTTCACCAGGGCAGTGTTCTAGGACCAACTTTCTTCATACTCTACATAAATGATTTCTGTAATCATATTAAGAGCAACTGCTTTCTCTTTGCTGATGATATAAAGCTATTCAACACCACAGATAACACTGCTACCCAACCAATCCGCTATCACCCAAGACTAGGCACACACGCCCCCAAACTACCTCAATTCAAACTACAACTGGCCTTAAATGCCAGCTACTCAATTCAAGAAGCCTTGTGAATAAAATACCTGAATTTCTCCACTCACTAAATAAGGCTAAATTCGATAAGATATTTGTCTGTGAAACATGGCTCAGCGCATCTGTCCTTGACTCCATACAGCATCTGTCCCATACTCCATTACCACAGTAACAGACTATCATGTTTACCGATCAGATCATGAAATCTGTAGAGGAGGTGGTGTTGCTATCTTCTATAAAAATTCCTTACATCTAAAAAACATCCAAGTTACCCAGGAGCTTGCTGTTCCTGAGACCATCATCTGTGAACTGACCTTAAATGTCACATTTCAGTTCTTACGATGTTACACAGCCCCTGATTATGACATTGAACATGTAAACAAGCTAAATACACTACTACCATGGGCAGTATCCTGCTCACATGCTTTTACCTTTCTTGGTGACTTCAATTTACCTCATATTAACTGGACCCTTAATGAATGTACAACTGAACCCACACATGCAACCTTCTACAATGCTGTAACAAATCTGGGACTGGAAAAATTAGTAACCAACAATATTAGGTTTAACAACTGCCTTGATCTCATCTTCTGCAATAGTTTGAATTCAATTTACAGAATATAAATTAAAGAACCCTTTTCCAACAGTGACCACAACATGATAGACTTTTGTCTCAACATACATCCACACAAAAATCATCACAACAACAAAATTCCCAATTATAACTTCAAAAAAAGGCAACTATGATCTTATAAACAACAATCTCTCTTCCCTTGATTGGCAATTTCTATTCACTGGATACAATGCTGTTGAAGACCATAACAACATATTCTTACTAGAAATCAAAAGAGTCATCAAACTATATGTACCAATAACAACTCCCAAAACCAGGAAAAACAGATTACCCAAAATAATAAGGAAGCTTCAATCCAAAAAGAGATCACTTTGGCAAAAAAACAAATCTGGTCATCCTGCCAACTTCAAAAATCTGTGCCACCAGATAAAAACTGAATGCATTAATTAACACATTAAACAAGAGGAAAACCTTCTACGCACAAATTCCACCCATGCTTTCGATAATTTTGCAAACAACAAACTAAAAGACTCAAGGTCCATCCCACCAAGGACCTAATGGTAAAGACTGCAATGATGACACCATTAAAGCCAACTTCTTTAACACATTCTTTGGCTCAGTATTTGTAAACAGCAATGGATCATGGCCAGTATTTCCTAGCCGAACCACAGCAAACTACAATGATCTAATACATATCGATTTTACAGAAGACAATGTTGAAAAAGCACTATGCAATCTAAAACCATCTCAATCTATTGGACTGGATGAAATATGTGCCTGCTTCTTAAAAAAGCTATCCATTGCCATAGCCAAACCTCTAAGCATAATCTTTGAAAAATGTTTCAGGACCAGCTCCTTGCCAAAACTATGGTCACAAGCTATGGTCATCCCCATTTTCAAAAAGGGATACCTCAGCCCAGTTGAAAATTACAGATCAACCTCCTTATGCTTCTCCAAGATCCTTGATAGAGTTTCGATCATCAACAAGGTCTTGACTATTCAGCCTGTATTTTTTTTCTGATTTTTTTTGCCAATATGTATTTGTTGAGATTTGAAGTTGCCATTTGTTTAACCATTCTGATACATAGTTAAGGTCTTTTTGAAGGTAGCAGTATTGTCTGTGGTGTTGAATAGCTTTATATCATGAAGAGAAGGCAGTTGCTCTTAATATGATCACAGAGGTCATTTATGTAGAGTATGAAAAGAGTTGGTCCTAGAACACTGCCTTGACACCACTGTTGACAGGTACAGAATTTATTTATTTATTTATATTTATTTATTTATTTTTTGTTTATTGATTTGTCAATTGCTTACAAGATAATAGGTAAAAGTATATACAAAGTTATGAATACATGAAATGGGTACATAAAAGAAAAATAAAAGAAACAATAGGACAGGGATGGTAGGCACATTGGTGTGTTTATGCACGCCCCCTATAGACCTCTTAGGAAAGGGGTGACATCAATAGTAAGCAGTCTAAGGTTAAAGTTTTTGGGTTTTGGGAAGAAACTACAGAGTCAGATAGAGTATTCCAGACATTGACCACTCTGTGGCTGAAGTCGTATTCCTGCAATCAAGTTTGGTGCGGTTAACCTTAAGTTTCTATCTATTGTTTGCTCTTGTGATGTTATGGTTGAAGCTGAAGTATTCATTGACAGGTAGGATATTGCAATGTATGATTTTATATCCTATACTTAGATCAGACCGAAGACAGCGTAATTCAAGGTTTTCTAGGTCTAGAATTTCAAGTCTGGTGGCATAAAGTATTCTACAATGAGTGGAGAACTCTTCTTGTGAAATATTACTGGATTTTCTCAACTGTGTTAATATCACATATATAATGTGGGTTCCAGACTGATGAGCTGTATTCGAGTATTGGTCTAGCAAATGTTTTGTATGGTCTAGTTAGTAGTGTGATATTACGAGAGAAAAAGCTACGTAGGATTAGGTTAACAACTTATAACACCTTTTTGGCTATGTAGTTACAGTGGGCTCTAGCAGTTAGGTCATGAGAGATGAGTACTCCAAGATCCTTGACAAAGTTTGGACTATGAACAAGGTCTTGACTATTCAGCTTGTATTTTATTTTCTGATTTTTTTTGCCAATATGTAAGACAGAGCATTTATTTTTTGAGATTTGAAGTTGCCATTTGTTTGACCATTCTGAAATATAGTCAAGATCTTTTTGAATGGTAGCAGTATTGTTTGTGGTATTGAACAACTTTACATTGTCAGCAAAAAGAACGCAGTTGCTCTTAATATGATCACAGAGGTTATTTATGTAGAGTATAAAGAGAGTTGGTCCTAGAACACTGCCTTGGGAAACACCACTATTGACAGGTACAGAATTTGATAGGACACTCCCAATTTTGACCATTTGTTGTCTGTTTGACAGGAATGCTTCCATCCAGTTATGCAGGTATCCAGAGATACCATAAGATTTTAGTTTTAGGAGTAGTTTGTCATGTACCACTGAATCAAAGCCTTTACAGAAGTCTCTGTAGATTGCGTCTATTGCTTTGCCCTGGTTGAGTTGTATAGTCCATATGTTTTTGCCATGTAAGTATAGCATATAAAATCATACATTGCAATGTCCTACATGTCAATGCATACTTCAGCTTCAACCATAACAATACAAGAGCAAACAATAGATAGAAATTCAGGGTTAATCACACTAAACTTGACTGCAGGAAATACGACTTCAGCAACAGAGTGGTCAATGTCTGGAATAATGTACCTGACTCAGTGGTTTCTTCCCCAAACCCCAATAACTTTAACCTTAGACTGTCTACTATTGACCTCACCCCTTTCCTAAGAGATCTGTAGGGGACATGCTTAAGCACACCAACATTCCTACCGCCCCTGTCCTGTTGTTTCTTTTATTTTTCTTATATGTATTCATATATTCACAATTATGTTTTTACTTTTACCTATCTTGTAAACAATTGGCAAACAAATTCTAATTTCAACCAAAGTCTAAATTAGATTTCCATTGAAGTCTAATCCTTGCTTGCACCAGATAACAGATAATCAGATTTGGAAGGGACCCCCTTGTAGGTCATCTAGTTCAACCCCCTGTCCAAGCGAGAGACCCTACATCATTTCTGACAAATGGCAGTCCAATCTCTTCTTGAAAGTCTCAAGTGATGGCACTCCCACAACTTCTCAGGGCAAGCTGTTCCATTGGTGGATTATTCTCACTGTCAGAAAGTTTCTCCTTATTTCCAGGTTAAATTTCTCCTTGTTCAGTTTCCATCCATTATTCCTTGTCTGGCTTACAGGTGCTTTAGAAAATACATTGACCCCTTCCTCCCTGTGGCAGCCCCTCAAATATTGGAAGACTGCTATCATGTCTCCCCTGGTCCTTCTCTTTACTAGACTAGCCAAGCCTAGTTCCTGCAACCGTTCAATGTATGTTTTAATCTCCAGTCCCCTAATCATCCTGGTTGCTCTTCTCTGTACTTTTTCTAGAATCTCAACATCTTTTTTTAATGTGGTGAACCAAATTGAATGCAGTACTCTAGGTGTGATCTTACTAAAGCTTTATAGAGTGGTATTAGTCCCTCCTTTGATCTTGACTGTATCCCTCTGTTAATACAATTTAGGATTGAGTTAGCTTTTTTGGCTGCTGCTGCACACTGCTGGCTCATATTTAGCTGGTTGTCCACTAAGACTCCAAGATCCCTCTCACAACTATTGCTATCGAGACTGGTTTCATCCAGTCTATATGCGTACCTTTGGTTTTTCTTGCCTAACTGTAGGACTTTACTTTTCTCTACATTGAATTTCATTTGTTAGATATGGCCCAGTGTTTAGTCTGTCAAGATCCAAATGGATCTTGAGCCTATCTTCTTGGGTGTTAGCTATTCCTGCCAGCTTTGTTTCATCTGCAAATTTGGTAAGTTCCCCTTCTATTCACTCATCTAAATCATTAATGAAGATATTGAAGAGTACTGGGCCTAAGACGGAACCTTGTGGCACCCCACTGCTTACTTCCCTCCACGTAGACTTAGACCCATTAAGGACTACTCATTGAGTACAATTTGTCAGCCAGTTGCAAGTCCATCTAGTGGTGGTGCGATCTATTCCACTTTTTTCTAGCTTACTAAGAAGTAAGTTATAGTCTACTTTTCGAATGCCTTGCTGAAATCTAAATATATTATATCCACAGTATTTTGCTGGTCCATTAATTTATTATTATAATAATAATTATAATAATCACTGTGTTGAAGAATGAAATATTTGTTTGGCATGATCTTTTCTTAACAAACCTGTGCTGACTGCTAGTTACTACTTTACTGGTTTCTAGATGTTGGCAGATCTGTTTTTTATAATCTTTTCCAATATCTTTCTGGGTATTGATGTTAGGCTGACTGGTCTATAGTTTCCTCAGTCTGGTTTTTTTCCCTTTTTTGAAGATGGGAACCACATCAGCTCTTTTCCAGTCCTCTGGTAGTTCCCTGGTGCTTCAGAATTTTTGAAAGATATGGCGCAGTGATTCTGACATGACTTCTGCTAGTTCCTTTCAAACTCGGGGATGTAATCCATCAGGCCCCGGTGATTTATGTTTGTCAAGATTAGACAGGTGTTTTCTTTCTAATTTTTTTGCTTATTTTAACTTTTATTTCTGGTCTGTCTTTTACAGTTATGTTTTTGGTGGGTTGAGTTGTAGTTTCTTTTTGCGTGAAAACAGATGCAAAGAATGAGTTAAGCAGTTCTGCTTTCTCTCTGTTGCTTGTTATTTCCTTGCCATCTTCTCTCTTTAGTGAACCAATTGTTTCCTTGATTTTTTTTCTTGTTATTTATATGTTGGAAGAAACTTTTTTTTTTATTATCTTTGACTTTTGTTGCAAGTCTTTGTTCGTTCTGAGCCTTTGCTATCTTGATTTCTTCTTTGCAGATTCTGGCTATCTGCTGATATTCTGCCTTAGCTGTATGTCCTTCTTTCCATTTTTTGTACTTGTCCTTTTTTTCTTTCACTTTGCCAGAGAGATATTTGTGTAGCCATGCTTGTTTCACCAATCAACAGAATCTGGCCAAACTGAAGCTATAACTTTCTAACCTACTAGATGTATTTGAGAGATTCTAGGATGTGGCTACCCCAAATCTCTTGTCCTCTCCTCCATCCAGCTCAGGACTCTTAATCTAGGCCTTTCTCTAAGAAACTCTCTTTTTCCTGCTTGAGCAGGGAGTTGGACTACAAGATCTCTACTACTACAACTACAACTGCTACAACTCCCTTCCACTGCTTCTTCACATGTACATTCCAACCAATACGAATCTATCTATTACACCCTAACATTATTTTTCATGAAGACAAGGAATGGCTCAAAAAAAAATATCTGATGTCATTTAAGTGATGTCAGGCAAACCACTATTTATCTTGGGTAAAAGAAGGAAGCTTTTGAAAAGACAAATGAATGTAATGAATATACAAAATACATTTTCTAACTTGAGTTCCCCATTTCATGATGAATACCCAACTCAATATGCTTTGTCACACAGGAAACTATTACAAATAAAATGCATGTTTAATGACAACATTCTAGTCTAATTATTGCCTCTATTTGTGCTAGACAGATAAATTTGTTCAACAACATTAACTTCATTTAATATAAGTTTGAAGGAAGCAATGTATTTAAGATCATCAAACTACAATAGATGAACATTTATTTATTTATTAATAGTATTTAAAGAGTATTTTTTTTAAAAAAAAATCAGTGCTATGAGTTAGAGAAATATAAGCCTAGCATTCAAATATTTTGGGGGAATATGAAAAATTCCAAAAATTATTTAGAAAAAAAAATTATAAGGACCGGTTTACAATAAGAGCTATAGTTGTAATGGCTGATTTATTAACAATTTGCATCTGAAAGCTAGATTCTGGAGAAGGGTTCAAATATAGAAATGAGACATTGGATAAATGAACTTCTAATATGCTTTAATATAGCTCTTTAACAACTTTTAACAGGAACAGTTTATGGTGGCTTTATCTGTTTCAGCTGAGAGAAAATTAGTAGAAAATGCATTTGCTCCACTTTCCATGATGCTCCAACCACAAAATTTTAGACAAGCAAATTGTACAGTAAGCCCTTTTAAATGATAGGTAGGTTAATGAATTTAATCATAAAAGCATCTCAAGCTTCATTAGTATATGGCTGCTTGCTCTGTCCCCCCACATCCTATCCTTGCACAAATGTTTATTAATATTTTAATAACTTAATAACATTATAAAGCAGAATAAAATACTGAATGAATCAAAGCACATGGCTTATCCAATTAGAGGCTTCCCCTTAATTAGGCTGTTAGGAAAGTAATTCAATTATAATCTGGTTGTGAAGTTATTTCCAAGATGTTGCTCTACAAAAATGACCTTCTCAAAAAGCTCCACAATCAAAGAGGCCAAATCACGAAACACTAGCATTGGGAACAATATTGTCATGTTTTTCTCTATGCTCTGTATATCCTGGGCACAACATCAGTTCTCCTAATATAGGTGTCAGTAAGAAGGAATCAGTGTGCAGTTTAAGCCTATAGAAATATTTAGAAAGTTGACATTCACAAATACAATACAGGTAGTCCTTGACTTATGACACATATGAGTCAAAAATTCCTATTGCTAAGTGAGATGTTTGTTAAGTGAATTTTGCCCTGTTTACATTGACCAGCAATCATTCTCCAGACTTTTAGATGAATCTTTCCAAATCTCAAAATTTAGCAATTGAACATAGGAATTCTATTCATTCATTGAATGGACTAAAGAAGCCAGAGAAATTATAAGACAACAGTAAACAATCAGAGATTCTGAGCAATGATTGGGAAATGAAACTCTTAAGCCCCTGTCACACAGCACCAATGGATGCAAAAAGCTTGCCATCCGTTGGAAAACGCGATGTACTCACTGCCTCCGTTTTGCTTCCTCTCTATCCGTCCAGCATCCGTTTATTGACGTTTCATCCGCTCAAAAAGTTTTGAGCTGCTCAAAACTTTTGCGTGGAAAATGTATCCAATTCGTCCGTTCTGCATCCACTACGCATCCGCTACGCATCCATTCTGCATCCGTTACGCATCCGCAATATCCGCTAGGCATCCGCTGCGCATCTGCGCAACTCGCATCTGCTCGGACACAGGCAGGAAGCGGAACGGATGCAGAACGGATGCAGAACGGATGCAGAACAGATGCAACACGGAAACAAAGCATTTAAAACGGAAAAAACATTTGCAGAGGGGACCTATCTTGGATATTAAGGATACCTAGAGGATGCCTAGAGGATGCAAAGGGACACCTATACTGCCTATAAAAAGGGGGAGCAACTCACCTGCATCTCACTTTTAGACCAGCAGCCTAGCTGTGCAGACCTCTGCAGACTTCATCTGACTCTTGCTCTTCCACAGCATCCAGTCATGTCCACCGTGGATCGTAACACAGTCCTTTTGGCAGCCACCATCCTTCTGCAACAGTGCGAAGCCATCTACAGGCTCTGTGAACTCTACTACGGGAAGAAAAAGAGGTGGCCAAGAAGCGTCTGGGAACGAAGATGGATCAGAAGAAGAGAAGAGTACGGACTGTACAACAAGCTGATGGTGGAGCTCAGGAACGAAGACACTTGGGCATTCCAGACCTTCATGAGGATGCCTCCAGCCATGTTTGATGAAGTTGTGCAGCGGCTGACACCCGGGTTAACCAAGGCAAACACCAACTTCGGCCCCAGCCTGGAACCTGGGCTCAAAGTGGCACTCACTCTGCGCCACCTGGCCTCAGGGACCACCTACAGGAGCATACAGTATGGCTGGAGGGTGCCACACAACACCATCAGCATTGTGGTCAGAGAAGTGGTGCAGGCCATCATCGAAGAATACCTGGAGGAACTCCTCCAGTGCTCCTCCATTGAAGAAGGATGGAAGAAAGTTGCAGAGCAGTGGTATCAGAGGTGGAACTTCCCCCACACCATTGGAGCCATCGATGGAAAGCACGTGGCCTGCAAAGCACCACCCAAGTTGGGCTCCCCTTATTTCAACTACAAGGGCTTCTTCAGCATCATCCTCTTTGCCATGGTCGATGCTGGCTACAAGTTCATGTACATCGATGCTTCAGACAGCGGCTCATGTTCAGATGCCCAGGCATACAACGCCAGTCACCTCAAGGAGGGGCTGGAAGGCAACCTCATCATGGGCTTCCCAGATCCAGACTCCCTGCCCAACAACACGCAGGATGTGCCCTACTTCATCATGGGGGATGCCTTCTCACTCAGAACCTACCTCATGAAGCCCTACACTTCCAGACTCCTCACCCGTGAAGAGAGGATCTTCAACTACAGACTGTCCAGGGCAAGGCGGGTGGTGGAGAACGCCTTTGGCATCCTGGCCAACAGGTTCCAGGTACTTCTCACCACCATGCAGCATTGCCCAGAGACCGTGAGGAGGATCGTGGAAGCTTGCTGCATCCTGCACAATATCATGCGCACCCACTACCCAATCTTGCAGAACAGGCTCGTGGACCTCCAGCAAGGCAATGGGGACATGGAGCCTGGGGAATGGAGGCAAGGGCAAAACCTGATAGACACTGAGGATGTGCAAGGCCCCAACAGAGCCTCACGTGAAGGGAAGAAGGAGCGCAACCTCCTGAGACACTGGTGCAACTCCCCAGCTGGAGCAGTGGAGTGGCAAGACAGGATGATAGATGATTAATGGGTGCTTCCTTCAGCCTGTCTCATCACATGGATGAGATTGGGCCATGTATGTTGGGTGAGCCTACAATGAACAGGGCATTTAATAAAGAGTTGTGTTTATGTTCAAATGTGTGGATCAATGCTTACTAATGAAGGGCCAAAGGTGTGGCACCTGGGAGAGTGGACCATACAGTCCCACTGTGCTTGCACTGGAGGTTTATCTATCCCACAGCTATCTTAACCCATCCCAAAGGTATCCCTGCCCACCCCACTGCTATCTTAACTCATCCCACAAGCATGCAAAGGCTTAAACCAATTCTAAAAGTTTCCACCAAGACTTTATTACAAAAAAAGAAATGAAGCAAGTGTGTGAATCAAAGATAGACTTTATTGAACAACAAGCTGTAAAAAAAAAAAGACCCAAGTCAAGTGTCCAAATAAAGTCCACAGGTAGCCAGCTACGCAGTCTCTGGCACTCTTATTGGTCACTCGGAGGTGTGCCCAGTCTCAGGGGTGAAGGGTCCAGGGGCTGTGGAGGTGGGTGGTGCTGGAGTGCTGGTCTGTATCGTCATTGGGGTGCCTGGCCCTGAGAGGACAACAGGGGACAGTGTGTTGAGGAAGCTCTCAGACAGCTGGCTCAGACCCGCGATGCTGAGAGCTCCTTCCTCCATGCCATGGGATGTCAGCCCCAGTACCAAGGACAGATGTACTGAGGCCGGGCTTGGCTGTGGGGTGGAGGAAGGAGTAGTGTAGTGGGGCTGTCTGCTCTGCAGCTGGGTGAGGACTGGCATGGGTGGCATCATTGGCATGGGTGGCATCGCTGTCGTCGGTGGCGTCATTGGCATGGGTGGCATCGCTGTCGTCGGTGGCATCATTGTCGTGGGTGGCATCGGTGGCATCAGTGGAACCGGTGGCAACGGTGTCGTCCGATGATTCTGTGCCTGGACTGGGAAGGGCTGCTGCCTGTGCTGCTGGACCTCCTGGTAGCCATAGCCCTTGTAGGTGAGGGGCTGTGGGAAGCCTTGGAATGGGAGGGACATCACCTGGGGTGGAGGAGCAGACCTGGACTGGGTGGGAGCAGGTTCCTCTGTATCTGGAGGGTTGTGAAGCAGCTCGGTGATCCGGTCCTTCACCACCTGGTCCTGGGGTTCCTCCATGTTCTTGAGGGTCTGGTTGACATAGGTGAGGAAGGGTTTGCGGTTGGAGGATGAGGAGTCGGTGCTGACCAGGTGAGATAGGAGATCTATACTGGTGTGGATGGTGTCCCTGATCTCCAGCAGGACAGTGTGGCTCTGCCCCTCCTGCTGTCTGGCTCTCTGCCTTTCTGTGGAGGCGGAGCTGGGGGTGGTGGATGCGGCTACGACTGTGGTGGACTCGATGTCTCCTTTCTCCCACCACACCAGGGAGTCCTCTACGCGTTCCACCATGGTTACAACACCTGTCCGCGGGTTCTCCGCCGTGGCACGCTCCACAGAAACCTTCCTGGAGACACTGACTGACTCTCAGCCGGAAGAGGACTGGGTCGCAGCAGGCTGCCGGAGAGAGAGGGTAGACAAAGGGGCTCCTGGTGCTCCTCAGTGGCGGATCTCACCTTACAGGAAGCTGCACCTGGCCATGACGTAGGTCTCTTTGTCCGTCAGCTTAACCGTGGCCTGGCCAGATTTCTTCAGGTGCAGCTTCCCGTACCAGGTGTGCATGTGCTTCCACCAGCCGAGGAGCACCTCCGAAGTGTAACCTATACTCTCCACCCTCTCTCTCCAAGCAGCCTGCTTCCTTTTGGTGTCTCTCTACAGCCGGTGTCCCTTCCACCACAGATAGTCATTCTCTCTCAACCACTCCAGCACCTCATCCTCGTGTTCCTCCTTGATGAAGTATTGCCTCCTCTCCCGTCCCCGCATATGCCTCTTCTTCCCTTTGGCAGGACCAGATGGGCCCTCATCAGAGGGGCTCCCAGGTGGTAGGGGCTGCTCCTCCACACCACCAGCAGCAGCAGCACCAGCACCAGCAGGATCATCATTATCATCATCATCATCACCAGCAGGATCATAATAATCATCATCATCATCACCAGCAGCAGCGGCAGCAGCAGCAGGATCATCATCATCATCATCATCAGCAGCAGCAGCAGCAGCAGCAGCAGGATCAGCAGGACCAGGATCAGCAGCAGCAGAGTAAGCACCAGGAGCCACAGCAGCACCAGCAGCAGCAGCACCAGCAGGACCAGGAGCACGAGCAGGACGAGCAGGACGAGCAAGTCCAGGAGCACGAGCAGGACCAGCAGGACCAGCAGGACCAGCAGGACCAAGATCAGCTTCAGCAGAAGCTCTAGCACCAGAAGAGCGAGCCCGAGCAGCAGAAGCCCCAGCAGAAGCAGAGTCAGGGACAGGGGGTGGGAGGGTGGCCCTGTCCCTCTTGCCAGGGATGGTGGCAGGTTGCTGAGACTTTCGCTTCTTCCCCATCGTTGTGGGGTTGCTGGCTGGCAGGGAGGCTGGCAGGGAGGCTGGCAGGCACCAAGGCTTGCAGGAAGGCTGGCACCAAGGCTGGCAGGAAGGCTGGCACCAAGGTTGGCAGGAAGCTGGCAGGAAGGCAGGCAGTTACCAAGGCTGGCAGGCAGGCAGAGAGCAAGGCTGGCAGAGATGCTGCCGAGGAGGCTTGGAGGCAGGCTGGCAGGAACGCTGGCAGCAAGGCTTGCAGGCAGGCATGCAGGCAGGGCATGCAAGGACTCAATGTATCCTGCAGCAGGTCTTTCCTCCTAATGCTGGCCACGTACGAGCTGCTTCCCTTTATATCTGCGTGGCTTACGCAATGCATCCTCCCGCATGCGCAATTAATACTAGGCATCCGTTAGGCTTCCGCTGTGCATCCGCTAGGCTTCCGCTCTGCATCTGCTTCATCCGCTGTGCATCCGCTGTCCATCTGCTCTTTCTGTTTCACGTCCACTTTGCTGAGGCCCCCCGGAAGCCCTGCGGATGTGCCATCCGCTCCCATCCGCTTCCATCCGCTGGGCTTCCGTTCCGCATCCGCTTTCCATCCACTCTCCGTCCTCCCCGCGTCCGTGTTATCTGCTCTGGTTATGCAAATTTTTGCCCCTTTTGAGAGTGCATAACAACGGATGGAACATTTTGCTCGTCCGTTGTGTCTCTTTTGCATCCATTGGGCAGTGTGACAGGGCCTTAAATTTCATATGTGAATAGAAATAGAAGTTGAAAAAAAAGTACATGATGTGACTGTTAGCCAATGAGCAGTTTCAGGTAGAGGTTGCTGGTTGGTTGAAGTGGTCTTCAGATTCATATTGTTTTACTACACATGCTAGAAACAGTCCATCTATTTAAACAAATAATTCCCTCAACCCTGTTCAACTATTACAAAGTCTGCGCTACTATTACTGTTAAATCTTGTCATCACTCCTTATCACCCATCCCCTCCCACCTGTGACTGTATGACTATAACTTTGTCACTTGTATCCTTACGATTTATATTGACTTTTTCCTAGTATGACTGATTGCTTATTGTATCCTTTTGACTATCATCAATTGTCGTACCTTATGATTCTCGACTCCTGGTGAATGTATCTTTTCTTTGATGTATACTTGAGAGTATTTACACCAAGACAAATTATTTGTGTGTCCAGTCACACATGGCCAATAAAGTATTCTATCATCTATCTATCTATCTATCTATCTATCTATCTATCTATCTATCTATC
>BLBF01000003.1:24703724-24718077 GCA_015471245.1 Laticauda colubrina | reverse complement strand
ATTCTATTCTATTCTATTCTATTCTATTCTATTCTATTCTATTCTATTCTATTCTATTCTATTCTATTCTATTCTATTCTATTCTATTCTATCTGCTCCATGCATGAGCAAAGATATCATAAACTGGGGATTCAACAACACAGCTCCAGAAGAGGTCACAGTCTGACTGAACTGAAACTCAATTTGAATTGTTCCAAAGTTCAGTCAAGATTAATCTGGAGGTATTTATGGGGAAATTAGCACAATGCTGATAACCCTTCCCCAATTTTCTCCTGATCATCCATGTGGCCGATGAGTCCATCTTTTTTTCAATCTTTCCACTCACTTTTTCCTGTTACCCTTCCTTTGCTGAGCACCGCCATTGCAAAGACTGGCATACCCTATTATGCATCTCTCCTCATCTTGTCAGGCATTTTTTTCCTCTACTGCCCATTAACAGCAGGTCACTACCATTCCCACTGCTGTGCAGATCTGTTTTTTATATTCTTATCACCCTGGGATACTTTTGCCTGTGTGATGGAATGTAATAAGCTAGATTCTCATGAAGGAGGAGGTGCAATTGAGAGGAATAAAAGAAAATTCAGCTCAGATATTTTGTGTGGGAGAAAGAGAATGAAGGCAGCACCTCCTTAATAATTCTCATATTATAGAGTAGATACAGATCAGTGGTTGGATTCAATTATTTTTACTACTGGTTCTGTGGACATGGCAAGGGAAGGATACTGTAAAATCTCCAATCAGAGGTAGTATTTGCTGGCTCTCTGAACTACTCAATATTTCCACTACCGGTTCTCGAGAACTGGTCAGAGTTGAATACCACCTCTGATGCAGATAATGTAAGGGCTTAGTTGAGAAAATTTGTGCATATAGGCATGAAAGCTTTAAAAAATAATGTGTTATTCTTAGTTTTGGGGCCTGATATATGAAACATCTCTTTTAAGACCATGTCACACTGGCCAACGGATGCAAAAAGGACACAGTGGATGAGCAAAATGTTCCATCCATTGTTATCTGCTCTTAAAGGGGCAAAAATTTGCATAACCGGAGCGGATAACACGGACACGGGGAGGACGCAGGGCGGATGCAAAGCGGATGTGGAACAGAAGCCCAGTGGATGGAAGCGGATGGGAGCGGATGGCGCAACCACAGGGCTTCCGGGGGGCTCGGCGAAGCGGACGCGGAACAGATACAGCGGATGCAGAACGGACGCCGAACGGATGAAACGGATGCACAGCGGATGCACAGCAGATAAAGCGGATGCACAGCGGAAGCCTAACGGATGCACAGCGGAAGCGGAACGGATGCCGAGCGTTAAGTGCTCATGCGGGGGGGAAACATTATGTAAGCCCCCCGGATATAAAGGGAAGCAGCTCGCATGTGGCCAGCATTCCGAGGGAAGACCTGCTGCTGGACACTTTGAGTTCCTTGCCTGCCCTGCCTACATGCCTGCCTGCCAGCCTTGAGGCCAGCCTGCCTTCCAGCCAGCCTTGGTGCCTGCCTGCCTGCCTGCCTTCCTGCCAGGCTTTCTGCCAGCCTTCCTGCCAGGCTTCCTGCCAGCCTACCTGCCAGGCTTCCTGCCAGCCTTGGTGCCTGCCTGCCAGCCTTTGTGCCTGCCAGCCTCTCTGCCAGCCAGCAACCCCACAACCATGGGGAGGAAGCGAAAGCCTCAGCAGCCTGCCGCCATCCCTGGCAAGAGGGACAGGGCCAACCTCCTGCCCCCTGCCCCTGACTCTGCTTCTGCTGGGGCTTCTGCTGAAGCTGCTCCTGGTGGTGGTGCTTCTGCTGGTGCTGGGGCTTCTGCTGGTGCTTACTCTGTTGAAGCTGCTCCTGGACTTGCTCGTCTTACTCGTGCTCCTGGTCTTGCTCATCCTGCTCCTCCTGCTCGTGATCCTGGTCCTGCTCGTGCTCCTGGACTTGCTGGCCCTGCTGGTGCTTACTCTACTGCTGCTGATCCTGGTCCTGCTGGTCCTGCTGCTGCTGATCCTGCTGCTGCTGCTGCTGATGATGATGATGATGATCCTGCTGCTGCTGCTGCTGCTGATGATGATGATGATTATGATCCTGCTGGTGAGGATGATGATGATGATGATGATGATGATGATGATGATGATGATGATGATTCTGCTGGTGCTGGTGCTGCTGCTGGTGGTGTGGAGGAGCAGCCCCTACTACCTGGGACTCCTCTGATGAGGGCCCATCTGGTCCAGCCAAAGGGAGGCAGAGGCATATGCAACAACGGGAGAGGAGGCAATACTATATTGAGGAGGTGCACCAGGATGAGGTGTTGGAGTGGCTGAGAGAGAACGATTATCTGTGGCGGAAGGGACACCGGCTGTACAGGGACACCAAGCGGAAGCAGGCTGCTTGGAGAGAAAGGGCAGAGAGTATGGGTTAAACTTCGGAGGTGCTCCTCGGCTGGTGGAAACATATGCACACCTGGTACGGGAAGCTGCACCTGAAGAAATCTGGCCAGGCCACTGTGAAGCTGACAGACAGAGAGACGTACGTCATGGCCAGGTGCAGCTTCCTGGAGGTTTAGGTCCGCCACCGAGGAGCACCAGCAGCCCCTCTCACGACCCTCTCTCTCCGGCAGCCTGCTGAAAGCCAGTCCTCTTCCGGCCGAGAGTCAGTCCCTGTCTCCAGGCAGGTTTCTGTGGAGCGTGCCATGGTGGAGAACCTCCAGACAGGTGTGGTAAGCATGGTGGAGTGTGTAGAGGACTCCCTGGTGTGGTGGGAGAAAGGAGACATTGAGTCCACCACAGTCGTAGCCGCATCCACCCCCCCCCAGCTCCGCCTCCGCAGAAAGGCAGAGAGCCAGACAGCAGGAGAGGCAAAGCCACACTGTCCTGCTGGAGATCAGGGACACCATCCGCACCAGTATAGATCTCCTCTCTCAGCTGGCCAACACTGAGTCCTCATCCTCCAACCGCAAACCCTTCCTCACCTATGTCAACCAGACCCTCAAGGAAATGGCAGATCCATAGTACCAGCTGGTGAAGGACTGGATCACTGAGCTGCTTCACAACCCTCCAGACCCAGAGGAACCTGCTCCCACCAAGTCCAGGTCTGCTCCTCCACCCGAGGTGATGTCCCTCCCATTCCAAGGCTTCCCAGAGGCCCTCACCTACCAGGGCTACGGCTACCAGGAGGTTCAGCAGCACAGGCAGCAGCCCTTCCCAGTCCAGGCACAGAGTCATCGGGCGACACCGTTCCACCTGTTCCACTGATGCCACCGATGCCACCCACGACAATGATGCCACCTACGACAGCGATGCCACCCATGCCAATGATGCCACCGACGACAGCGATGCCACCCATGCCAATGATGCCACCCATGCCAGTCCACACCCAGCTGCAGAGCAGACAGCCCCACTACACTACTCCTTCCTCCACCCCAAGCCAAGCCCGGCCTCAGTACATCTGTCATCAGTGCTGACACCCCATGGCATGGAGGAAGGACCTCTCAGCATCACGGGGCTGAGCCAGCTGTCTGAGAGCTTCCTCAACACACCGTCCCCTGTTGTCCTCTCGGGGCCAGGCACCCCAATGATGATACAGACCAGCACTCCAGCACCACCCACCACCACAGCACCTGGACCCTTCACCCCTGAGACTGGGCACACCTCCGAGTGACCAAGAAGAGTGCCAGAGACTACGTAGCTGGCTACCTGTGGACTTTATTTGGACACTTCACTTGGGTCTTTTTTTTTTTACAGCTTGTTGTTCAATAAAGTTTATCTTTGATTCACACACTTGCTTCATTTGTTTTTTTTTTAAAAAGTCTTGGTGGAAACTTTTAGAATTGCCTTAAGCCTTTGCATGCTTGTGGGATGGGTTAAGATAGCAGTGGGGTGGGCAGGGATACCTGTGGAATGAGCAGGGATACCTTTGGGATGGCTAATAGCTGTGGGATAGATAAACCTCCAGTGTAAGCATAGTGGGACTGTATGGTCTACCCTCCCAGGTGCCACACCTATGGCCCTTTTTTATCAATAACAATGTAAGCATTGATCCACATGTTTGAACACAAACACAACTCTTTATTAAACGCCCTGTTCTTTGAAGGCCCACCCAACATACATGGCCCAATCTCATCCGTGTGATGAGACAGGCTGAAGGAAGCATCCATTAAGCATCTACCATCCTGTCTTGCCACTCCACCGCTCCAGCTGGGAAGTTGCACCAGTGTTTCAGAAGGTTGCACTGCTTCTTCCCTTCCCGTGAGGCTCTGTTGTGGCCTTGCACATCCTGAGTGTCGATCAGGTTTCACCCTTGCCTCCATTCCCCAGGCTCCATGTCCCCATTGCCTTATTGACGGTCCACGAGCCTGTTCTGCAAGACTGGGTAGCGGGTGCGCATGAGATTGTGCAGGATGCAGCAAGCTTCCACGATCCTCCTCACGGTCTGTGGGTGATGCTGCATGGTGGTGAGAAGTACCTGGAACCTGTTGGCCAGGATGCCAAAGGCATTCTCCACCACCTGCCTTGCCCTGGACAGTCTGTAATTGAAGATCCTCTCTTCACGGGTGAGGAGTCTGGAAGTGTAGGGCTTCATGAGGTAGGTTCTGAGGGAGAAGGCTTCATCCCCCACGATGAAGTAGGGCACATCTTGCGTGTCGTTGGGCAGGGGGTCTGGATCTGGGAAGCCCACAATGAAGTTGCCCTCCAGCCCCTCCTTGAGGTGACTGGCGTTGTATACCTGGGCATCTGAAGATGAGCCGTAGCCTGAAGCATCGAAGTACATGAACTTGTAGTCAGCATCGACCATGGCGAAGAGGATGATGCTGAAGAAGCCCGTGTAGTTGAAATAAGTGGACCCCGACATGGCTGGAGCTTTGCAGGCCACGTGCTTGCCATCGATGGCTCCAATGGTGTGTGGGAAGTTCCACCTCTGATACCACTACTCTGCAACTTTCTTCCATCCTTCTTCAGTGGAGGGGCACTGGAGGAGCTCCTCCTTGTATTCTTCGATGATGGCCTGTACCACTTCTCTGACCACAATGCTGATGGTGTTGTGTGGCACCCTCCAGCCATACTGCATGCTTTTGTCGGTGGTCCCTGAGGCCAGGTGACGCAGAGTGAGTGCCACCTTGAGCCCAGGTTCCAGGCTGGGCCGGATGTTGGTGTTTGCCTTGGTCAACCTGGGTGTCAGGCGCTGCACAACTTCATCAAACATGGCTGGAGGCATCCTCATGAAGTTCTGGAACACCCGAGTGTCTTCGTTCCTGAGCTCCACCATCAGCTTGTTGTACAGTCCGTACTCTGCTTTTCTCCCGAACCATTTTTGGACCCAGACGCTTCTTGGCCGCCTCTTTTTCTTCCCATAGTAGAGTTCACAGAGCCTGTAGATGGCTTCGTACTGTTGCAGAAGGATGGTGGCTGCCATAATGACTGTGGTATGATCCACGGTGGACATGACTGGATGCTGTGGAAGAGGAAGAGACAGATGAAGGCTGCAGAGGTCTGCACAGGTGGGCTGCTGGTCTGAAAGTGAGATGCAGGTGAGTTGCTCCCCCTTTTTATAGGCAGTATAGGTGTCCCTTTGCATCCTCTAGGCATCCTCTAGGCATCCTCTAGACATCCTTAATATCCGAGATAGGTCCCCTCTGCGAACGTTTTTTCCATTTTAAATGCTTTGTTTCCATGCTGCATCCGTTCTGCATCGGTTCTGCATCTGTTCCGCGTCCGTTCCGCTTCCTCCGTGCGTCTGGGCAGATGCAAGTTGCGTGGATGCCTAGTGGATATAGCGGATGCGTAACGGATGTGTAACGGATGCCTAGCGGATGCGTAGCGGATGCAGATCGGACAAACTGGATACATTTTCCGCGCAAAAGTTTTGGGCAGCCCAAAACTTTCGGAGTAGATGAAATGTCAATAAATGGATGCTGGACGGATAGAGAGGAAACAAAACGGAGGCAGTGAGTACATCGTGTTTTCAAACGGATGGCATGGTTTTTTGTCCGTTTTTCATCCTCTTTGCATCCGTTGGTTCAGTGTCACATGGGCTTTAGTCTAGGCATATATCCTTCAGAACTGCCCATTCTGTAATAGATGGTCTGTCCTGCATACTATATCTCTATTTTAAAATATATCACATTTCCTCATATCTAACTGTCCCCTTCTAATTACTATTGATATTATGCCTTCTGGCTGTACAAATGATTGGTTATATGACCTTTAGTTAATGTATTAAAGCCTTGCTCAGGTTTGGTCAAGACTGAATACTGTATGAACTTTATTATTATTTCTTTTTTATTAACATTTCATGAGAACATCAGTGTTTTGCTTATATTGTCACTCCCCAGCATGTTTCACATACTGTTTACTTTGGATACCAACTATGGTGAAGGTCATAGACTACAAGATATGATCAGCTGATTCTCAAGCTTATATCTCAGATATTAAGGATGCCTAGAGGATGCCTAGAAAACTATGCTCACAAGCCAGGGTCGTCCCCATCTTCAAAAAGGGAGACCCCAGCCTAGTTGATAATTACAGATCAATCTCTTTATGCTGCATCTCCTGGAAAGTCATGGAATCAATTATTAACCAATCCATCATCCTCCACTGAGAAGCAAACAACCTACTTTCTAATAAACAATTTGGTTTCAGGAAAAAACTATCATGTAATCTGCAACTCTTACAATCCAAAAACACATGGACTACACAACTTGATCAGGGCAAAGCAAAAGACACAGTCAACATAGACTTCTGTAAAGCCTTTGATTCAGTCGTACACGACAATTACTCCTAAAACTAAAATCTTACGGTATCTCTGGACACCTGCATAACTGGATAGAAGCATTCCTGTCAAACAGACAACAAATGGTCAGAACTGGGAGTGTTCTATCAAATTCAAGAATCTTGGAGTACTCATCTCTTATGTGATCTCTTATGGAGTACTCCATAATGTGATCTCTTATGGAATACTCATCTCTTATGTGACCTAAGTGGTAGAGCCCACTGTAACTACATAACTAAAAAGCCGTTAATAATTGTTAACCTAATCCTACAAAGCTTTTTCTCTGGTAGTATTACACTACTAACTGGAGCATACAAAACATTTATGAGACCAATACTCAAATACAGCTGCTCATCAGTCTGGAACCCACATTACGTATCTGATATTAACACAGTTGAGAAAGTCCAGAAATATTTCACAAGAAGAGTTCTATATTCCTCTACTCGTTGCAGAATTCCTTATGCCACCAGACTTGAAATTCTAGACCTAGAAAACCTACAACTACACCTCCTTTGTTCCAATCTAAGGATGGTATATAAAATTATACATTGCAATATCCTACTTGTCAATGAATACTTCAGCTTCAACCATAACATCACAAGAGCAAGCAATAGATATAAACTCAAGGTTAATTGCACCAAATTTGATTGCAGGAAATACGACTTCAGCAACAGAGTGGTCAATGTCTGGAATACTGTACTTGACTCTATGGTTTCTTCCCCAAACCCCAATAACTTTAACCTTAGACTGTCTACTATTGACCTCACCCCTTTCCTAAGAGGTCTATAGGGGGCGTGCATAAGCGCACCAAAGTGCCTACCATCCCTGTCCTATTGTTTCTTTTATTATTCTTATATGTATCCATGTATTCATAACTATGTTTTTACTTATACCTATTATCTTATGAGCAATTGTCAAAAATAAATAAATAAAAAATAAAATAAAAGTTATCTCTTGCTAAATTGTGTCACTTCTCAAGCATATCCAATGTGCTGTGCTCTGTTCTTCCCACTGAGTCACTCCCATTCACTGAAGGAAGCAAACTGAAATGAAAGCAACATAAAATGAAAACTATAATAGGCACCGCTTGCCTTGTTTCAAATGACCTTTCTTGCCACATTAGTTAAGTGAATCACTGCAGTTGTTAAGTTAGTGAGACATTTGTTCAATGAATCTGCAAGGTTAGAAGTTTGCAGAAGGTGATCCCATGAACCTAAGAAACCACAACTGTCATAAACATAAATCAGTTGCCAAATGTCTGAATTTTGATCACATGACATGGAGATGCTGCAATTGTCATAAGTAACTTTTTTCAGTGCCATTGTAACTTCAAATGGTCGCTAAATGAATTTTTCCCCTCTTTTAATTTTCTCAATTTTATTTTGATTATCTCATCTCAATTCAAATCATTATATTTATACTTTTGTCTGTTCTGCTTCAATTTCATATTATCTTTTCTCATTAAACAAATTTTCTCCTGTAGTTACTAATTGGAGTATGATACCTTTATATCTTTTAATTACATCTATTCAACTCTTATTTAAACTTTAATATATACCTTAAATTTATGACCTTCAATATAATACATAATACATAACTTCCCATTGAATTCTGCGTGGTACATTCTTATAATACACACTATATTCTTTTTTAAAAAAGGATTATAAATAAATGTAATTATCAACCCTCATTCCATTCCAGTTCAGTTCTATCATTAATAATCATTAAAATCTTAACATCTTTAACACTTCTTTTCAATTAAATATCATACTTCCTTAAAAACACATATAATCTCCATAATTAATTTTTCCCTTATTTCTCTTCACATATGTTTTATAAATCATTAAATATACCTTTTGTTACATTTATTTATTGACAAGCATTCCACTGAATTACGATAGCTATTTTATCAGACATTTTAATCATACATTGTTTCTAAAATGTATGTTTCTAATTTTTTAGAAAATTTTATATTTTCTAAAATTATTTCTGCTTCTAATATGACCATACTATCTTATGTACCATGGCAGTATATTTTTCCATTAAGTTTTCACCCATTATCTCTAAATAGGCCCTGGTTCTCTACATTTTGCTTCTGTCCTTTATAACTTCTTTTCCTTTCTTTCTTCCCTCTCATCTTCTGCTTCCCTTCCCCCCCCGTCTCTCTAGTTCTAATTCTCTCTTCTGCATTTCCCTCTTCTGTTGCTTTCTGATTTTAAACTTTATTTTTCACTCTTTTTTTTTTTGAGTTGTTTTTCCCAATCTTAAACTTTCCATTCTTTTCCCCCCCTTTCCTTTTTTCCCTCCATCTAAGATTACTTGTTCATTAAAGATGGCTTCTTCTTTGTCGCAATCTTCTTGTCCTGCAGGCATTTCTTGTTGTTTCTCATAATTCCAAATCTCCATTTCTAAAAACTGAAATATGAAGCCAAAAGAACCTCTCCCTTCTTGTGCATCTTCTTTGTATTTTTAAGTTCCATTTTCAGTTCTTCTAAAAGTGGAGCCATTTTAAACAGTTTTAAATAACCACCATATTGATTTTAGTCATTCAAAACAATAACCAAGAATCCAGAAATCATCAAGTAATCCAGTTAGTCCCAAGTTATATCTTCTTATTTCTTTTTCGACTTTTTTCTCCTTGGGGTTTTTGTTACGATATTTCAGTTAGAATGTATCTTTTGGAAGTCTTGTTGAGATTTTGCTGTAAGTTCTTTTTTAATTCCAGGCAGTCTCCTCCCTTCCAGATCCTACCCTTTTATTCTTTTTCTCTCCTTTCCTGTTTTCAAAAGCTTTTAATTATCCAGAAATCTTTATCATCCCTTTGACTTTTTTTATTTTCAGCATTAAATGCCTATTAATGTCAAAGTGGATTTTTTTTTCCAATTTCTTGGTTAAGTTTCTTAGCTGTCAGTATAGGAAGAGGAGAAAACCAAATATTTTCCCTTTTCTCTCTACTTCGCAGCTTAAAAATCTTAGGGAACAATGTTATTGTTTTTTAACAGTTTCAATTTCAGGGTACCTTATTTGTTGCTTTTGCTGTTTGACCTATTCAGCCAAAACTTTGTCTTCTTATCTTCCTCCTGCACATTCTTTTCCGGTTGAGTTCTTCTTTGTGGTGACCATTTCTGACCACCGCTGCAACCGCCTTCAGGAAAGGGAGTAAAGGCCAGCTGGGGAGGAGAGATGCGGCTCCCCTCAACCCTGCTGGCAGTCTTCCCCCTCTTCACCACCTCTACAGGGTGGCTTAGACCCGAAACTAGCTGGCTTGGGGCGCTCCAGCGGCGAGCACGAATCAAAGCCTCACAGAGACGAGGTTTTGGTCTGTTGCTGAAGAAGCTCAAACCAGAAGTCCTAGAAGGTTTTCTTCTTGTTTAATATGATAATTGGTGTATTCGGTTTTTATCTAGTGGCATAAATTTTTGTATTGGGTTTTGAAGTTGGCAACGTGACCAGATTTGTTTTTCTGCCAAAGTGATTTTTTTTTGCATTGAAACTTCCTTATTGTTATGGGTAATCTGTTTTTTCTAGTTTTGGGGTTGTTAATGGTAAATATAGTTTGATGACTCTTTTGTCTTCAAGTAAAAATATGTTGTAATGGTCTTCTACAGTATTGCATCCAGTGAATAGAAATTGCCAATCAAGGGATAAGAGATCATTGTCTATAAGGTCGTAATTGCCTTTTTTGAAATTATAATTGGGGATTCCATCATTGTGATGATTTTTGTGTGGACATATGTTGAGACAAAAGTCTATCATGTTGTGGTCACTGTTGGAAAAGGGTTCTTTAATTTGTATTCCATAAATTGAATTCAAACTATTGCAGAAGAGGAGATCGAGGCAGTTGTTAAGTCTAGTGCTGTGGTTACCAGTTGTTCTCATCCCAGATTTGTTACTGTATTGTATAAGGTTGCATGTGTGGGTTCAGTTGTACATTCGTAAAGGGTCCAGTTAATATGAGGTAAATTGAAATCACCAAGAAAGATAAAAGCGAGTGGGCAGGATGCTGCCCATGGTAGTAGTGTATTTAGCTTGTTTACATGTTCAATGTTATACTCAAGGTCTCTGTAACATAGTAAGAACTGAAATGTGATATTTAAGGTCAGTTCACAGATGATGGTCTCAGGAATAGCAAGCTCCTGGGTAACTTGGATGTTTTTTTAGATGTAGGGATTTTTTGTAGAAGATAGCAATCCATACTCTACAGATTTCATGATCTGATCGGTAAACATGATAGTCTGTTACTGTGGTCATGGAGTCTGGGAGAGATGCATTGAGTCATGTTTCACAGACAAATATCATGTCGAATTTAGCCTTATTTAATGAGAGGAAAAATTCAGGTATTTTATTTACAAGGCTTCTTGCATTGAGTAGCTTGCATTTAAGGCCAGTTGTGGTTGGAATAGAGGTAGTTAAAGACCATGTCACACAGCACCAACGGATGCAAAGAGGATGTAAAACGGACAAAAAAGCCTGCCATCCATTTGAAAATGAGATGCATCCATTGTGTACTCATTGCATACGTTTTTCATACTCTCTATCCATCCAGCATCCATCTACTGTGATTTCATCCGCTCAAAAAGTTTTGAGTTGCACAAAACTTTTTGAGTGGATGAAGTATCCAATGCGTCCGTTCTAGATCCGCTACACATACGGGGAACAAACGTTATACATCCATCGTCATCCGTTACGCGTCCGCTATATCCGCTATATCCGCTATATCCGCTAGACATCCGCTGCGCATCCGCGCAGCTCAAATCTGCTCCAGTGGAAAACAGACACAGGGAGGAAGTGAAACGGACGCGGAACGGACACACAGCGTTAGTAGCATGGACATAGAAAGGATGAAAGTGGATGCAGCTCGGATATAAAGCACTGAAACAGAAAAAACGTTCATATAGGGGATGTATTTCAGATATTTAGGATGTCTGGAGGATGTCTGGAGCATGCAGAAGGACACCTAGCGGAAAACCGACATTTCCTATGAAACGGGGGAGGAAATCACCTGGATCTCACTTTTCAGTCAAGCAGCCCTGGTGTGCAGACCTCTTCAGCCTTGCTCTTGCTCTTCCACAGCATCCATTCTTTTCCACCATGGCTCATCGCATGCTCCTTTTGGTAGCTGCCATCATTCAACACCAGAACCAAGCCCTCTTCAGGCTCTTTCACCTTTTCTATGGGAAGAAAAGAAGGCAGCCAAGAAGTATCTGGGTACGACGATGGATCGGGAGAAGAGCGGAGTTTGGACTCTATGACAAGCTGATGGTGGAGCTGAGGAACAAAGACACTCGTGCATTCCAGAACTTAATGACGATGCCGCCAGCCATGTTTGACGAAGTTGTGGAGCGTCTGAGACCAAGGTTGACCAAGGCGAACACCAACCTCCATCCCAGCCTGGACCCTGGACTGAAGGTGTTTACTCTGTGCCACCTGGCCTCCGGGACCATGTACAGAAACATGCAGAATGCCTAGAGGGTGCCACACAACACCATCAGCATTGTGGTCAAAGAAGTGGTGCAGGCCATCATCGAAAAATACCTGGAGGAGCTCTTATTTCAACTCCAAGGGCTGCTTCAGCATCATCCTCTTCACCATGGTCGATGCTGACTACAAGTTAATGTACATCGATGCTTTAGGCAATGGGTCAGCTTCAGACACCCAGATATACAATGCCAGTGACCTCAAGGAGGGGCTGGAATGCAACCGCATCATGGGCTTCCCAGATCCAGACCCGCTACCCAACGACACACAAGATGTGCCCTACTTCATCATGGGGGATGATTCCTTCTCCCTCAGAACCTACCTCATGAAGCCCTATTCTTCCAGATACCTCACCCGTGAAGAGAGGATCTTCAACTACAGGCTGTCCAGGGCAAGATGGGAGAACGCCTTTGGCATCCTGGCCAACAGGTACCATGTACTTCTCACCACCATGCAGCATCATCCATGGACCATGAGGAGCATCGTGGAAGCTTGTTGCATCCTGCATAACAATGGATGGAAAATTTGCTCATCCGCTGTGTCCTTTTTACATACATTTTGCATCCGTCGGGCGATGTGACCTAGCCTTAAGGGTGTGCGTGCCTAGTTTTGAGTGTTGTTGGATTGGATGGGGTTGGATGTGGAGTTGTGGGTTATGTGACTTTCTTTTGATGCAATCAGCTCAGTAGTCAATGTATAAATCCTTTTCTCCATTGTCTAGATGGTTTTTGAGTTCTTTGCGGAGTTCACAGGAGCAGATTCTTTGCAGTATGGATAAGTCTGGTCTTGAGCGAATTTTTTTGTTGTTGGGATTGTTTTTTGCAATGGTGTTTATTGTATGAATGAATATGCATTTGCTGGACTCATTTTTGCATACAACTCTACAAAATCTTGGGGCCAAAGGGCCCTCATTGTATTTGTACCCATGGCCATCTCTGGTTATTTCAATGATATCTTCAGGAGAGATGTTTGTTGTATTTGAGTTGCTTATGATATCCCGAACTTAGGTGATGTCATCTGATTCATTGGTGTCTTCGAGACCAAATAAGATGCGATTCGAGACCAAATAAGATGTTTCTGTTCACATTCCATGGTGTCTCTGATGAGTAAGGAGATATTATTTGTGGAATTATTTGAAGGGACAGTAATTATTTGTGGCTGTGGTTTGGTGGTTATTTTTGGTTGTAGTTGTGATTGTAGTTGAGGTCGTAGTTGTGGTTGTTGTGGGATTTGATTTTGAGCTGATAGATACTCACTTATCTGTGCTGTATTTTTTTTTCAAGAGAGATTAATTTAAATTAGACTTAATTGCTTCCAAATTCACAGGAACATGGCTTGGAAAAAACACTGAAGTGGTAACTTCTCAAACAAAAGTTATTTTGAATATTCTCTTTTCCCCGCTGGAAGGTAAATATTAAAATTATGACCACTCTCTTCTGTAAAACATAAGATTACATAGAAACAGTACATAAGATCTCCTCGTTCATACTTATATATATATTTCATGGCACATTTGCATTGTAAACCGTTACCAAGATGTGAAATTCGAATGCAATCACTTCATTGTGAAGGAGGAACTGAAAATTGTTCTTCTTGCAACTTATTCTATTTTAATTAAGGGTAATTACATATACAGTTGAAATACTGTTTGTAAAGATGGATTTGGCCGCCTTCCTAAGCATATTTAATAGATTGTATTCAAAACAATGGTACTAACTTCTGCATGGACTTAAACACGGTGTCTTTAACTTCATGCAGTTAATTAAGATGTATATTTAAAATGTAGTAATTAAAATGTTGCAACTCATTGGTGGAGTGTATTTTGGCCTGAAGAAATTCACATATTTGTTCTAAGTATCCTGTGGTACAACTTTTAAAATACTTGTCATGTTATTCTCCCTAGATTTAGGAAAAAATACCAAATTATCTAGTTTTGTAGAACCAATAGATTAGGAAAATAGGGTCATAGCTGAGAGATTTGGCATATGCTTGGCATGTAGAATGTCCCAATTTCAACTCTAAGTAAGGCTGTGAAAGGGCACTATCTAAAAAACCTGAAAAACTGCTGCTGACATGACAAGATGAAAAGTGTTAAGCCTGGGTTCCCCAACCAGGGTTAGGTAGACAAGCTAAA
>BLBF01000003.1:24681045-24694146 GCA_015471245.1 Laticauda colubrina | reverse complement strand
TCCCTGCCCATCCCACAGCTATTACCCATCCCAAAGGTATCCCTGCCAATCCCACTACTATCCTTACCCATCCCACAAGCATGCAAAGGCTTAAACCATTTCTAAAAGTTTCCACCAAGACTTTATTTAATAAAATAAATGAAGCAAGTGTGTGAAGCAAAGATAATATTTATTAATAACAAGCTGTAAAAGAAAAATGACCCAAGTCAAGTGTCCAAAGCAAAAAGAAAGTCAACAGGTAGCCACCCAGTCTCTGGCACTCTTCTTGGTCATTCGGAGGCGTGCCCAGTCTTAGGGGTGAAGGGTCCAGGTGCTGTGGAGGTGGATGCTGCTGGAGTGCTGGTCTGAAGCGCCACTGGGGTGCCTGGCCCTGAGAGGACAACAGGGGACAGTGTGTTGAGGAAGCTCTCAGACAGCTGGATCAGCCCCGTGATGTTGAGAGCCCCTTCCTCCATGACATGTGGTGTCAGCCCCAATACCGATGACAAATGTACTGAGGCCGGGCTTGGCTGTGGGATGGAGGAAGGAGCAGTGTAATGGGGCTGTCTGGTCTGCAGCTGGGTGAGGACTGGTGTCGGTGGCATCTATGGCGTGGGTGGCATCGGTGTCATCAGTGGCACCGGTGGCGTCCGATGTTCCTGTGCCTGGACTGGGAAGGGCTGCCTGTGCTGCTGGACCTCCTGGTAGCCATAGCCTTGGTAGGGGAAGGCCTGTGGAAAGCCTTGGAAAGGCAGTGACATCACCTAGGGTGGAGGAGCAGACCTGGACTGGGTGGGAGCAGGTTCATCTTGGTCTGGAGGGTTGTGAAGAAGATCGGTGATCCTGTCCTTCACCACCTGGTACTGGGGTTCCGACATGTTCATGAGGGTCTGGTTGACATAGGTGAGGAAGGGCTTGTGGTTGGAGGATGGGGCATCGGTGTGTAACAGCTGAGAGAGGAGATCTACGCTGCTCCTGATGGTGTCTCTTATCTCCAGCAGGACAGTGTGGCTCTGCCCCTCCGGTCTGCCTCTCTGCCTTTCTGTGGAGGTGGAGCTGGGGGTGGATGCAGGTTGGGCTGTGGTGGAAGTGCCATCTCCTTTCTTCCACTGTGTCAGGGGGTACTCCACACGCTCCGCCATGGGTAGTACAGCTGTCGGGGGGTTCTCCATCGTGGCACGCTCCACAGATACCTGCCTGGACACAGAAGCTGACTCTTGGCCAGAAGAGGACTGGCTCTCAGCAGGCTGCCTGAGAGAGTGGGTTGTGAGAGGGGCTGCTCCTCGGTGGCGGATCTCACCCTCCAAGAAGCTGCACTTGGCCATCACATCAGTCTCTCTGTCCAGCAGCTTGACCGTTGCCTGGCCAGATTTCTTCAGGTGCAGCTTCCTGTATCAGGTGTGCATGTGCTTCCACCAGCCGAGGAGCACCTCCGAAGTGTAGCCCTGGCTCTCCGCCTTCTCTCTCCAAGCAGCCTGCTTCCTTTTGGTGTCACAATAGAGCCTGTGTCCCTTCAGCCATAGATACTCGTTCTCCCTCAGCCACTCCAGCACCTCCTCCACATGTTCCTCTTCTATGTTGTATTGCCTCCTCTCCCGTTCATGTGTCTGCCTCTTCCTCCCTTTGGCAGGGCCATATGGGCTCTCATCAGAGGGGCTTCAAGGTTCTAGGGGCTGCTCCTCCACACCACCACCACCAGCAGCAGCAACAACAGCAGCAGCAAAAGCAGGACCAGCAGCACCAGCAGCACCAGCAGCACCAAGAGCAGGACCAGGAGCACCAGCAGGACCAGCAGGACCAGGAGCAGCGCCAGCAGAGTAAGCACCAGCAGAAGCACCAGCACCAGGAGCAGCGCCAGCAGAGTAAGCACCAGCAGAAGCACCAGCACCAGGAGCAATGCCAGCAGAGTAAGCACCAGCAGAAGCACCACCACCAGAAGCAGCATCAGCAGAAGCACCATCTCCAGAAGCAGCATCAGCAGAAGCCTCAGCACCAGAAGATCGAGCCCGGGCAGCAGAAGCCCCAGCAGAAGCAGAGTCAGGGCCAGGGGGTGGGACGGTGGCCCTGTCCCTCTTTCCAGGGCTGGTAGCAGATGGCAGAGGCTTCCGTTTCTTCCCCATGGTTGTTGGGTTGCTGGCTGGCTGACTGGCTGGCAAGCAGTGTCTGGAAGCAGGTCTTTCCTCTGAATGGTGACCTGCTTGGGAGCTGCATCCCTTTATATCCGGGGGGCTGACGCAATGCATCCTCCCCACATGTGCAGTGAACGCTAGTCATCCACTAGGCATCCGCTAGGTTTCCGCTAGACATCCGCTAGGCTTCTGCTAGGCATCCGCTAGGCTTCCGCTCTGCATCCGCTTCATCCGCTTGGCATCCGCTGTGCATCCGCTTCATCTGCTCAGCATCTGCTCTGCATCTGCTCTTTCCGTTCCACATCCGCTTTGCTGCGCTCCCCCGGAAGCCTTGCGGATGTGCCATCCGCTTCCATCTGCTTCCATCCGCTAGGCTTTCGTGGAGCATCCGCTTTCCATCCGCCCTACGTCCTCCCCCCATCCGTTCCTTTCCGTGTTGTCCGCTCTGGTTATGCAAATTCAGGGCATTTTTGAGAGCGGATAACAACGGATGGAATATTTTTCTCGTCCGCTGTGTCCTTTTTACAAACGTTTTGCATCCGGCGGCCAGTGTGACAGGGCCTTAAGATGTGTAGCTGGGCTATTTGTAAAAACAAACAAAGCAAATAAAATATAAATTGCTTAACAAGGAAATTGCTACTCTACCAGCTCCACTGGTCAGCCTGTCATCTTCTATGGTGGGGTCACCAATCCTTTGGACCTCAGGGACCACTAAACTCATAATTTTAAATCCCACAGACAAGAGATCCTGGGAAAATCCCACAAAAGTCCACATTATAACAGATAATCAGAGTTCGAAGGGACCTTGTAGGTCATCGAGTCCAACCCCCCACCCAAGTGGGAGACCCTACACCATTTCTGACAAATGGCAGTCCAATCTCTTCTTGACAGTCTCAAGTGATGGTGCTCCCACAACTTCCGAGAGCAAACTGTTCCATTGGTTAATTGTTCTCACTGTCAGAAAGTTTCTCCTTATTTCCAGGTTAAATCTCTCCTTGTTCAGTTTCCATCCATTATTCCTTGTCTGGACTACAGGCGCTTTAGAAAATACATTGACCCCTTCCTCACAGTGGCAGCCCCACAAATATTGGAAGACCTCTATCATGTCTCCCCTGGTATTTCTCTTTACTAGACTAGCCAAGCCTAGTTCCTGCAACCGTTCAATGTATGTTTTAATCTCCAGTCCTGGGTGCTCTTCTCTGTACTCTTTCTAAAGTCTCAAAATCTTTTTTATAATGTGGTGAGCAAAACTGGACACAGTACTTTAGGTGCGGTCTTACTAAGGATGTATAGAGTGGTATTAGTACTTCCCTTGATCTTGATTCCCTTGATACTTCCCTCTGTTGATACAATTTAGGATTGAGTTAGCTTTTTTTGGCTGCTGCTGCACACTGCTGGCTCATATTTAGCTAGCTGTCTACTGAGACTCCAAGATCATTCTCACAGCTACTGCTATCGAGCCTGGTTTCATCCAGTCTATATGGATACTTTTGGGTTTTTTTGCCAAAGTGTAGGACTTCACTTTTCTCTACATTGAATTTCATTTTGTTAGATACGGCCCAGTATTCTAGTCTGTCAAGATCCAGATGGATCTTGTGCCTATCTTCTTGGGTGTTAGCTATTCCTGCCAGCTTAGTTTCATCTGCAAATTTGATAAATTCCCCTTCTCTTCCCTCATCTAAGTCATTAATGAAGATATTGAAGAGTGCTGGGCCTAAGACGGAACTTTGTGGCACCCACTGGTTACTTCCCTTCATGTAGACTTAGACCCATGAAGGACTACTCATTGAGTATAGTTTGTCAGCCAGTTGCGAGTTCATTTAGTGGTGGTGCTATCCCACTTTTTTCTAGCTTACTAAGAAATAGGTTGTGGTCTACTTTGTCGAATGCCTTGCTGAAATCTAAATATATTATGTCCACAGTATTTTGCTGGTCTACTAATTTAGTCACTATGTTGAAGAATGAAATAAGATTGGTTTGGCATGATCTGTTCTCAACAAACCCATGCTGACCGCTAGTTATTACTTTACTTGTTTCTAGATGTTGACAAGTCTGTTTTTTATAATCTTTTCCAATATCTTCCCAGGTATTAATGTTAGACTGAATGGTTTATAGTTTCCTGGGTCTGTTTTTTTTTTTTTCCTTTTTTGAAGATGGGAACCACATCTGCTCTTTTCCAGTCCTTTGGTAGTTCTCCGCTGCTCCAGGATTTTTGAAAGATATGGTGCAGTGGTTCTGAGATGACCTCTGCCAGCTCTTTTCAAACTCTGGGATTTAATCCATCAGGCCCCAATGATTTGTGTTCATCAAGATCAAACAGATGTTCTCTTAATTATTATTTTGCTTATTTTAACTTTTATTTCTGGTCTGTCTTTTACAGTTATGTTTTTGGTGGGTTGAGCTACGGTTTCTTTTTGCATGAAGACGGATGCGAAGAATGAGTTAAGCAGTTCTGCTTTCTCTCTGTTGCCTGTTACTTCCTTGCCATCTTCCCTCTTTAGTGAATCAATTGTTTCCATGATTTTTTTCTTGTTATTTATATGTTGGAAGAAACTTTTTTATTGTCTCTGACTTTTGTTGCAAGTCTTTGTTCGTTCTGAGCCTTTGCTATCCAAACTTTGTCTTTGCAGATTCTAGCTATCTGCTGATATTCTGCCTTAGTTGTATGTCCTTCTTTCCATTTTTTGTATTTGTCCTTTTTTTCTTTCACTTTGCCAGAGAGATATTTGTGCAGTCATGCTGGTTTCTTCTTGGATTTTTTGTTTTTCTTTATCAGTGGTATTGTGCTGGTCTGGGCTTCTATGATCATAATTTTTAGAGTTTCCCAAGATTCTTGAGTTGTTTTCCCTTTAGGATTTTCATCCATGGAATCTTTCCCAAGTTCTCTTTGAGTTAATTGAAATCATCAGTTAATTAAAATCCAAGACTCTGGTGTCATTATGTTCTGTTGCTTGTGTTTGTGTTATGTTGAATTCTAGTATTACATGGTCACTCTCACCCAAGGTTCCTGCAGTTTCAACTCCCTCTATCACTTCTTCTCTGTTTGTAAGAATTAAGTCCAGTATGGCTGTCCCTCTAGTTTCACCCTTTACCTTTTGGACAACAGAGTTGTCAGCTAGGTTGGTTAGGAACTTATTTGATTTCTCACTTGGTGCAGAATTAGTTTTCCAATTGAAGTCTCCCATTACTATTGTTGTGTGTTTCCTACATATGTTTGTTAGTTGGCTGGCAAAAAGGACATCTATATTTTCCGCTTGATTGGGTGGCCTATAATATACACCTATTTTCCTACCAATCAATCATTCTTTATTTGGGATTGTAGAATCCCAAATCTCTAGCTCTGTTCTCAGGAGAGAGAGAAGGAGGGGAGAGAGAGAGAGAGACTGAGAGACTTTTGGCTTCATGCAAGGAAAGCAGAAGAAGCAGCAGAAGTCTTTCTTTCTCTCCCCCAAACTCCACCAGAAATGAGTCTTTGTGAGACTTGTTGTGCCGGTGCAGCTTCTTGGAGCAGGATGCCTTACAGGGTCCCAAGGACTCATTTCTGGTAGAGTTTGGGGGAGAGAAAGAAAAACTTGCTGCTTTCCTTGCATGCAGCCAAAAGCAGAAGGAGAAGGGGAAAGAAACAGCCCAGTGGCCAGGTGAGGCATGTGGGGCAAGTTTGCTCCTTCTGCCCTTCCACCCCTTCCCTCTTCCCCCTCCCCTCATTACCTCATGTTATTCGCAACGCAAACAATGCAAGCCTTGTATTGCCATGGGCCATTTGGGTGGCACAGCCTTGTGTTCCCGCACAGCCTGGATTAATTGTTTTGGGAGGTGCTTTGGGGGTGACATTTCTCTGCAGACCACCAAAATTTTCTAACAGACCACCAGTGGTCCCTGGCCTACTGGTTGGCGACCACCATTCTATGGCACCTGAGCAGCCTGCAGCTCATTTATGAGTGGTGTTAAGTGCTATATATGAAAAGAGAACTATGCTACAGGTAATTCTTGCTTAATTACAAGGTAATTCTTGGTCTCTTTGCAGCTATTTAAAGTTAGGACAGACCAACCAAAAACTACTTATGTTCTGGTTCTGGAGTTCCAAAGACTGTACACATACCCCAGCTCACCTTTACAGCTGGTTGTGGTATTCTGGAGTTACATGACCACAATTTATGGCATTTTTTTGCCAGTTTCCAACCTTTTCAGCTGGTTTCCAACAAAAAAAAAATCAATAGAAATACATTGATTTGCTTAACGTCTACCACATTTCCTTAATGATCACCACAAAAACAGTTGTAAAATTGAGACTGGTTATATGGATGCTTCGATTTATAACCATGATGACTTATGATGGAAAGTCTGGGTGTGTTGCAGTTATAAGATGCTACTACCTGTATGTAATTTGGAAGGGGGGAAACAACACAAAATATTTTTTGTTTATTTCTCAAATTTTACACTGCCTATTTTACCTGTGCAATTATGGGCATTACCTATATTTGTAGCTGCTGCAAAAAGATCAGAAGACTCCTTTTTTCCCCCAAGATCTATAGTGTCATCCATTTTTCCTCCAACTTTACTATTTTTCTTTTTATGTTTTTCTCTTTATTGTCAGTTTTAACTTTGTAAAAAAAATCTACATTAAAATGATATATGAAGTGGTAGTTTTAAGGTCTTTTTTAATTATAAGGATTCCTCCCAATATTATTTCAAAGAAGAAAGTGTGTTTTTCAAAGCAACCTTCATGAAGGGACAAAGAAAGAGATTTATAGCTATGCTTCTTTCACAAATCTATTGCATTGGATAAATTCTGGACTGACCGAAGGAAATGTGCTTGGGATAGCTTGCTTTGTGATGATTCACCAATGAACTAATGACATATACTTAGACTCTGACTCTGACTAATTAACTATATTAATGGGTCACAACACTAAGTACCCTGTAATAAAACCATGTAAGTGTCTTTGGAACTGTGTGATATGATCATCTGTCAATTGACTGACTGAATAATAACAGGGTGGAAGTTTTATGTGACATTCAGCATTTACAGATTTAGATTATCTGGTGCTAACTGAGATCAGTTTCTTTGGAAAGTTATCATTAGTCCAAGCCAATAAGTACATTGTGTTCATTTCCTGGGTTTTTATTTCTAACAGAGCCAGATTTTGTTTGGTGTAAATCATTGTCTCTTTCTTGCCAAGGTTGCAAGATAGTTGTCCGACACCAGCTGAGAAGTTGACTCTGTGCAATTTCAGTGTTTTGAACAGCTTCCTTAAAATAAATAAAAAAGCAACTGCACAGCATGAGCATTCAAATCATGGAATCAAAAGGACATTATTAAAAGCATTTTGCACTTGAAGTTCCAGGTGTTTGTAATTTCAATTCAGAAAGCTGCCTTGAAATAAGACCTTCTGTTTTAGTAATTGCCACATTGCTGATCAGTCTGTAAAAATTTAAACTCTGCTTAGCAGGAATAAATTTAGCTATGTTGCTCAAGAAAAACAAAATTTACCATAACTTTTGGTGAAAGCTATTTTTCTTCCTCCCTCCTCCTATTGTTTCTCTTCATTTGTTTGGAAGTAATTTTAAAAAATGTGTTTCCAAACACTGATGAGGCAAATGAAGCAAAAAAATTATCAGTATTTATAAGTTACTTATATAAAGTAGAATGAAATCTGTAGGACAGAAAGATTTACTCAACAGTCTGAATACAAAAGTAAAATTTCCAAAAAGCAAGTTTTTCAAGGCAAGAGAACTAATTACTTTAAAAAGCTAAAGAAATAATACACCACAAAATTATTTTATCTGCATGAGCTTAATTCAGTAATACCTCAGAAATATTTTAAATATATTAATTTGATGATTTTTTTTTAGAATGACTGGATGTATTTTTAGAGTGACTCCTTAATTGATACTTGGAATTGAATTTGTGGAATTTGAATTTGCAAGTTGCAAGGATATAGCCATTATGGTCTGTAAATTATAGTCATGGCTTAACACAGAGGTGTCAAATTCATGATCCACAGCACGGATACATCACATGCTTGGCCCCAATCCACCCAATTTAGCAAAGGGGGGGAAGTCCTGATACATCATATGATACCACCGTGACGATGTGAGCTTGACACCCTGGTTTAGTCTAAGCAATTGGATTAGGAGGAAAACTCTGTTCTCTTTAGAAAATGGGTTGGGAAAGAAAAAGAAACAGAATTCCACCAGGTGGTAACCATAACTGCTTTAAGGCCCTGTCACACTGCCCAACGGATGCAAAACGGACACAACGGACGAGAAAAATGTTCCATCCGTTGTTATCCACTCTCAGAAGGGGCAAAAATTTGCATAACCAGAGCGGATAACACGGACGCGGGGAGGACGCAGGGCGGATGGAAAGCGGTTGCGGAACAGAAGCCCAGTGGATGGAAGCAGATGGGAGCGGATAGCACATCCGCTAGGCTTCCGGGGGGGCGCAGCAAAGCGGATGTGGAATGGATACAGCAGATGAAGAGCGGATGCACAGCGGATGAAGCGGATGCAGAGCAGATGCAGAGCGGATGCACAGCAGAAGCCTAGCAGATGCCGAGTGTTAATTGTGCATGCGGGGAGGATGCATTGCATCAGCCCCACGGATATAACGGAAGCAGCTCAGAAGCAGGTCGCCTTTCAGAGACTCATTTTTGTTTTATAGCTTCTTGTTAGTAAAGTCTATTTTTGATTCATACACTTGCTTCGTTTCTTTTTTTTTTTAATAAAGTCTTGGTGGAAACTTTTAGAAATGGTTTAAGCCTTTGCATGCTTGTGGGATGGGTTAAGATAGCAGTGGTATGGGCAGGGATACCTTTGGAATGGGTAATAGCTGTGGGATAGATAAACCTCCAGTGCAAGCATAGTGGGACTGTATGGTCCACCCTCCCAGGTGCCACACCTATGGCCCTTTATTATCAATAACAATGTAATCATTGATCCACACATTTCAGCAAAAACACAACTCTTTATTAAATGCCCTGTTCATTGTCGGGCCACTCAACATACATGGCACAATCTCATCAATGTGATGAAACAGGCTGAAGGAAGCATCCATTAAGCATCTGTCATCCTGTCTTGTCACTCCACCGCTCCAGCTGGGGAGTTGAACCAGTGTTTCGGGAGGTTGCGCTGCTTCTTCCCTCAGTGTCTATCAGGTTTTGCCCTTGCCTCCATTCCCCAGGCTCCATGTCCCCATTGCCTTGTTTGAGGTCCACGAGCCTGTTCTGCAAGACTGGGTAGCAGGTGCGCATGAGATTGTGCAGGATGCAGCAAGCTTCCATGATCCTCCTCACGGTCTCTGGGCGATGCTGCATGGTGGTGAGAAGTACCTGGAACCTGTTGGCCAGGATGCCAAAGGCGTTCTCCACCACCCGCCTTGCCCTGGACAGCCTGTAGTTGAAGTTCCTCTCTTCACGGGTGAGGAGTCTGGAAGTGTAGGGCTCCATGAGGTAGGTTGTGAGGGAGAAGGCGTCACCCCCCACGATGAAGTAGGACACATCTTGTGTGTCGTTGGGCAGGGGGTCTGGATCTGGGAAGCCCACAATGAGATTGCATTCCAGCTCCTCCTTGAGGTGATTGGCGTTGTATACTTGGGCATCTGAAGATGAGCCGTTGCCTGAAGCATCGATGTACATGAACTTGTATTCAGCATCGACCATGGCGAAGAGGATGATGCTGAAGAAGCCCTTGTAATTAAAATAAGTGGACCCCGACTTGGGTGGTGCTTTGCAGGCCACCTTCTTGCCATCTATGGCTCCAACAGTGTGTGGGAAGTTCCACCTCTGATACCACTGCTCTGCAACTTTCTTCCATCCTTCTTCAGTGGAAGGGCACTGGAGGAGCTCCCCCTTGTATTCTTCGATGATGGCCTGCACCACTTCTCTGACCACAATGCTGATGGTGTTGGGTGGCACCCTCCAGCCATACTGCATGCTCCTGTAGGTGGTCCCTGAGGCCAGGTGGCGCAGAGTGAGTGCCACCTTGAGCCCAGGTTCCAGGCTGGGCCGGAAGTTGGTGTTTGCCTTGGTCAACCTGGGTGTTAGCCGCTGCACAACTTCATCAAACATGGCTGGAGGCATCCTCATGAAGTTCTGGAATGCCCGAGTGTCTTCGTTCCTGAGCTCCACCATCAGCTTGTTGTACAGTCCGTCCTCTGCTCTTCTGGCGAACCATCTTCGTACCCAGACGCTTCTTGGCCGCCTCTTTTTTTTCCTGTGGTAGAGTTCACAGAGCCTGTGGATGGCTTCGCACTGTTGCAGAAGGATGGTGGCTGCCAAAAGGACTGTGTTACGATCCACGGTGGACATGACTGGATGCTGTGGAAGAGCAAGAATCAGATGAAGGCTGCAGAGGTCTGCAGCAGGGCTGCTGGTCTGAAAGTGAGATCCAGATGTGTTGCACCCCCCCTTTTTATAGGCAGTATAAGTGTCCCTTTGCATCCTCTAGGCATCCTCTAGGCATCCTCTAGACATCCTTAATATCCGAGATAGGTCCCCTCTGCGGACGTTTTTTCCGTTTTACATGCTTTGTTTCCATGCTGCATCCGCTAGGCATCCGTTCTGCATCCGTTCCGCATCCGTTCCGCTTCCTCCCTGCGTCCGAGCAGATGCGAGTTGCGCAGATGCGGAACGGATGCCTAGCGGATATAGTGGATGCGTAACGGATGCAGAACGGATGCCTAGCGGATGCGTAGCGGAAGCAGAACGGACGAATTGGATACATTTTCCAAGCAGCTCAAAACTTTTGGAGTGGATGAAACGTCCATAAACGTATGCTGGATGGATAGAGAGGAAGCAAAATGGAGGCAATGAGTACATCGCGTTAACCAATGGATGGCAAGCTTTTTTGTCCGTTTTACATCCTCTTTGCATCCGTTGGTGCAGTGTGACAGGGGCTTTAACTACTGAGATTCTCTTCATACTACAGTGGTTCTGTTTATACTATAATTACCCACAAAGTTGGTCCCTGTCTTTCAAGCTTTCCTCAGTTTCTCTTATTGTTGGTTTTTGTTGTTATTCTCAAACATCCACTATTGTATCCTTATTGTATATCGTACTTGAACCACTTTGTTATATCATATTTGCCCCAATGATGTTTGGTGATTTCATTACATATTCTGTCACCCAAATTATTTTCATAATTTCTGGAGCAAGGGTGTCAAACTCAAATTTCATTGAGGACTGCATCAGGGGTGTAGTTGACCTTGGGGGGCTGGGGATTATAGCCAACTGGGTGGGCATGGCCAGCTTGACACCATTCTCCAAACTGCTGGCATGTTTCCTTTTTGCACTGGATAGACCGGACTGAAGTGATGTGGGCCAGCCCCTTCCATTTTCCAGGATGGCCCCTTGGGGGTCTGATCACATTGCGGGCTGGATCCAGCCCGCAGGCCTTGTGTTTGATACCCCTGTTCTAGAGGATATACCAGCTCTAAAATGAAGTGAATTTAAAAGTTCTTATATTTGAAAGAGGAATTGGTGCGAGTTAGTATGATTAGGCTTAAATAGCTATCTGGGTTTTTTATCTTATTAATTTTTGCATTTCTGGCTGCTATTAAAGGTACAAGAACAAGACAAAGGTATGTAAGGGTCCTCTTTGTAGACTTCAATTCAGCATTCAATCCCATAATTCCAGACATTCTTCTCACTAAATTAAACCAACTAGCAGTACCTGAACACACTTGTAAGTGGATCATAAGCTTCCTAACAGATAGGAAGCAGCAGATGAAGCTAGGCGGAATCACATGCAATACCTGTACAATCAGCACAGGGCCCCCCCAAGGCTATGTGCTATCTCTACGTCTCTTCTCCCTATATACCAGTGGCTTCATCTGTCAGGCGGTGCTCCATTCAAAATCCAAGAAAGAAATACTTAGACTCTTTAATTTAGAGAAAAGTTATCTTTTACTGAAAGTGAAGTGGTAGCAACAGAGAATTCTGAATCTGAGAAATTAGGCGCGTAAATCACATATACAAAGTGATGGAAGTGTTCCCATCCCCAGTAGTTCAGATGAAACTTCCAATTAGAAATTGTGAATATGATCATGTGGGCATCTTCAGGTGGTGATGAGGCCTCTGTCCGGTGACCTTGGCACACTTTGATAACGGGTTGCAGTTGCGCAGAGAAAAGAAAGCTAAGCGAGAAATAGAAACTTAACTCTGATGTATGCTTCCCCCCCCCCTTCATTTACACAACAGAAAAATGTAACACCTCCAGCTCACTTCCCAGACTCATCCCGCCCTCCCCTCCCCCCGTTTCTTATGACAGCCGAAAGATGCAAAGCGATAGTAGAAGATCTTGAAGGCTGACAGCATCTCAAATGATCCATCTGTTAAATACTGAAATTTGCTGGTGACACAACAGTGATTGGTCTCATTCAAGACAACGATGAATCTGCATACAGACAGGAGGTTATACAACTTGCCTCATGGTATAACTGGAACAATCTGGAACTGAACACACTCAAAACCATAGAAATGGTGGTAGACTTTAGAAGAAACCCTCCCATACTACCACCTCTTTCAATACTAGACAACACAGTATCAACAGTAGAGATCTTCAAATTTCTAGGTTCTACTATATCACATGACCTAAAATGGACACCTAACATCAAAAACATCATCAAAAAAATACAACAAAGAATGTTCTTTCTGTGACAACTCAGAAAGCTCAAACTGCCCAAGGAGCTGTTGAAACAGTTCTACAGAGGAATTATTGAGTCTATCATCTGCACCTGTATAACTGTCTAATTTGATTCTGCAATCTAACAGGACAGGCACAGATTTCAGAGGATAATTAGGACTGCAGAAAAAACAATTACTACCAACCTGCCTTCAATCGAGGACCTGTATCCTGCACAAATCAAAAAGAGGGATGTGAAAATACAGTATTTACAGACCCCCGGACATAAACTGTTTCTACTCCTTCCCTCAAAACAATGCTAAAGAGCATTGCACACAAGAACAACTAGACATAAAAACAGTTTTTCCCC
>BLBF01000003.1:24660575-24673496 GCA_015471245.1 Laticauda colubrina | reverse complement strand
CTGCTGGTGCTGCTGGTGCTGCTGGTGCTGCTGGTGCTGCTGGTGCTGCTGGTGCTGCTGCTGCTGCTGGTGCTGCTGGTGCTCCTGGTGCTGCTGGTGGTGGTGGTGGTGGTGCTGCTGGTGCTGCTGGACCTGCTTTTGCTGCTATTGTTGTTGTTGCTGCTACTGCTGCTGGTGGTGGTGGTGTGGAGGAGCAGCCCCTACAACCTTGAAGCTCCTTTGATGAGGACCCATATGGCCCTGCCAGAGGGAGGAAGAGGCAGACGCGTGAACGGGAGAGGAGGCAATACACCATAGAAGAGATACATGAGGAGGAGGTGCTGGAGTGGCTGATGGAGAATGAATATCTTTGGTGGAAGGGACACAGGCTCTATCGAGACACAAAGAGGAAGCAGGCTGCTTGGAGAGAGAAGGCGGAGAGCCTGGGCTACACTTCGGAGGTGATCCTCAGCTGGTGGAAGCACATGCACACCTGGTACGGGAAGCTGCACCTCAAGAAATCTAGCCAGGCCGCGGTCAAGCTGACGGACAGGAGACCTACGTGATGACCAAGTGCAGCTTCTTGTAGGGTGAGATCCGCCACCGAGGAGCAGCCCCTCTCACAACCCTCTCTCTCAGGCAGCCTGCTGAGAGCCAGTCCTCTTCTGGCCAAGAGTCAGCTCCTGTGTTCAGGCAGGTATCTGTGGAGCATGCCAAGATGGAGACCCCCCTGACAGCTGTATTACACGTGGCGGAGTGCGTGGAGGACCCCCTGATGCAGTGGGAGCAAGGAGAGGGCACCTCCACAACAGCCCAACCAGCATCCATCCCCAGCTCCACCTCCACCGAAAGGCAGATAGGCAGACCAGAGGGGCAGAGCCACACTGTCCTGCTGGAGATCAGGGACACCATCAGGAACAGCGTAGATCTCCTCTCTCAGCTGGTACACACTGACGTCCCATCCTCCAACCGCAAGCCCTTCCTCACCTACGTCAACCAGACCCTCATGAACATGTCGGAAACACAGTACCAGGTGGTGAAGAACAGGATCACCAATCTTCTTCACAACCCTCCAGACCCAGCTGAACCTGCTCCCACCCAGTCCAGGCCTCCTCCACCCCAGGTGATGTCACTGCCCTTCCAAGGCTTTCCACAGGCCCTCACCTACCAAGGCTACGGCTACCAGGAGTTCCAGCAGTACAGGCAGCCCTTCCCAGTCCAGGCACAGGTACATCGGATGCCACCGGTGCCACTGATGCCACCAATGCCACCCACACCACCGATTCCACCCACGCCACAGATGCCACCCACGCCACAGATGACACCGATGCCTCACCTCACTCAGCTGCAGACCAGACATCCCCACTACACTGCTCGTTCCTCCACCCCACAACCAAGCCCAGCCTTAGAACATCTGTCATCAGTTTTGGGGCTGACATCCCATGTCATAGAGGAAGGGGCTCTCAACATCATAGGCCTGAGCCAGCTGTCTGAGAGCTTCCTCCACACACCGTCCCCTGTTGTCCTCTTGGGGCCAGGCACCCCAATGGTGCCTCAGACCAGCACTCCAGCAGCGGCCACTTCCACAGCACCTGGATCCTTCACCCCTGAGACTGGGCATGCCTCAGAGTGACCAAGAAGAGTGCCAGAGACTGGGTGGCTACCTGTATTTTTGCTTTGGACACTTGACTTGGGTCATTTTGCTTTTACAGCTTGTTATTAATAAAGATTATCTTTGCTTCATACACTTGCTTCATTTATTTTTGAAAATAAAGTCTTGGTGGAAACTTTTAGAAATGGTTTAAGCCTTTGCATGCTTGTGGGATGGGTAAGGATAACTGTGAGATGGGCAGGGATACTTTGGGATGGGTAATAGCTGTGGAATGGGCAGAGATACCTTTGGGATGGGTAATAGCTGTGGGATAGATAAACCTCCAGTGCAAGCATAGTGGGACTGTATGGTCCACCCTCCCAGGTGCCACACCTATGGCCCTTCATTATCAACAACAATGTAAACATTGATCCACACATTTCAACATAAACACAACTCTTTATTAAATGTCCTGTTCATTGTAGGCCCACCCAACATACATGGCCCAATCTCATCAGTGTGATGAGACAGGCTGAAGGAAGCATCCACTAATCATCTATCATCCTGTCTTGCCACTCCCCTGCTCCAGCTGGGGAGTTGCACCAGTGTCTCAGGAGGTTGCGCTGCTTATTCACTTCACATGAGGCTCTGTTGGGGCCTTGCACATCCAGAGTGTCTATCAGGTTTCGCCCTTGCCTCCATTCCCCAGGCTCCATGTCCCAGTTGCCTTGTTGGAGGTCCATGAGCCTGTTCTGCAAGACTGGGTAGCGGGTGCACATGAGATTGTGCAGGATGCAGTAAGCTTCCACGTTCCTCCTCACGGTCCCCGGGCGATGCTGCATGGTGGTGAGAAGTACCTTGAACCAGTTGGCCAGGATGCCAAAGGCATTCTCCACCAGTTGAAGATCCTTTCTTCATGGGTGAGGCATCTGGAGGTGTAGGGCTTCATGAGGTAGGTTCTGAGGGAGAAGGCGTCATCCCCCATGATGAAGTAGGGCACATCTTGTGTGTCGTTGGGCAGGGGGTCTGGATCTGGGAAGTCCATGATGAGGTTGCGTTCCAGCCCCTCCTTGAGGTGACTGGCGTTGTATACCTGGGCATCTGAAGATGAGCCGTTGCCTGTAGCATCGATGTACATGAACTTGTAGTCAGCATCGACCATGGTGAAGAGGATGATGCTGAAGAAGCCCTTGTAGTTGAAATAAGTGGACCCTGACTTGGCTGGAGCTTTGCAGGCCACATGCTTCCCATCAATGGATCCAACGGTGTGGGGGAAGTTCCACTTCTAATACCACTGCTCTGCAACTTTCTCTGCAACACAAGATGTGCCCTACTTCATCGTGGGGGATGACGCCTTCTCCCTCACAACCTACCTCATGAAGCCCTACACTTCCAGACTCCTCACCCGTGAAGGCAGGATCTTCAACTACAGGCTGTCCAGGGCAAGATGGGTGGTGGAGAACGCCTTTGGCACCCTGGCCAACAGTTTCCAGGTACTTCTCACCAACATGCAGCATGAGCCACATACTATAAGGAGCATTGTGGAAGCTTGCTGCATCCTGCACAATCTCATGCGCACCCACTACCCAGTGTTGCAGAACAGACTTGTCAACCGTCAACAGGGGAATGGGGACATGGAGCCTGGTGAATGGAGGCAAGGGCGAAACCTGATAGACACTCAGGATGTGCAAGGCCCCAACAGAGCCTCACGTGAAGGGAAGAAGCAGCGCAACCTCCTGAAACACTGGTACAACTCCCCAGCTGGAGCAGTGGAGTGGCAAGACAGGTTGATAGATGCTTAATGGATGCTTCCTTGAGACTGTCTCATCACAATGATGAGATTGGGCCATGTATGTTGAGTGGCCCGAAAATGAACAGGGCATTTAACAAAGAGTTGTGTTCATGTTGAAATGTGTGGATCAATGGTTACATTGTTATTGATAATAAAGGGCCATCGGTATGGCACCTGGGAGGGTGGACCATACAGTCCCACTATGCTTGCACTGGAGGTTTATCTATCCCACAGCTATTACCCATCCCACAGGTATTCCTGCCCAATCCACTGCTATCTTAACCCATCCCACAAGCATGCAAAGGCTTAAACCATTTCTAAAAGTTTCCACCAAGACTTTATTAAAAAAAAGAAATGAAGCAAGTGTATGAATCAAAAATAGACTTTATTAACAAGAAGGTAAAAAACAAAAATGAGTCTCTGGCACTCCTCTGGGTCGCTCAGTCTCAGGGGTGAAGGGTGCAGGTGCTGTGGAGGTGGCTGGTGCTGGAGTGCTTGTTGTCAGCTCCTCCAAAAGCAGAAGCAGCAGAAGCCCCAGCCCCAGAAGAGCGAGCCCGTGCTGCAGAAGCCCCAGGAGAACCAGAGTGAGGGCCAGGGGGTGGGATGGTAGCCCTGTCCCTCTTGCCAGGGCTGGCAGTAGATGGCTGAGGCTTGCTGTGCTTCAGCATGGTTGTGGAGTTGCTGGCTTGTAGGGAGGCTGGCAGGAAGACTGGCAGGCAGGCAGGCACCAAGGCTGGCAGGCAGCAAGGCTGGCAGGGAGGCAGGCACCAAGGCTTTCAGGAAGGCTGGCAGGCAGGCAGGCAGGTAGGCAGGCACCAAGGCTGGCAGGAAGGCTGGCAGGAAAGCTGGCAGGGAGGCAGCTACCAAGGCTGGAAGGAAGGCTGGCACGCATGCAGGCACCAAGTTTGGCAGGCAGGCATGAACCAAGGCAGGCAGGCACCAAGGCTGGCAGGCAGACTGGCTGGCAGCAAGGCTGGCAGGCAGGCAGACAGCAAAGCTGGCAGCGAGGCTGGCAGGCAGGCAGACAGCAAGGCTGGCAGCGAGGCTGGCAGGCAGGCAGAAAGCAAGGCTTACAGTGAGGCTGGCAGGCAGGCAGACAGCAAGGCTGGCAGGGAGGCTGGCAGCAAGGCTTGCAGGCAGACATGCAGGCAGGACAGGCAAGGCAGTCGATGTGTCTGGAAGCAGGTCTTTCCTCTGAATGGCGACCTGCTTCCGAGCTGGTTCCGGTATATCCGTGGGGCTTGCGCAATGCATCCCCCCTGCATGCACAATTAATGCCAGGCATCCGCTAGGCTTCCGCTGTGCATCCGCTAGGCTTCCGCTCTGCATCCGCTTCATCCACTGTGCATCCGTTCTGCATCAGCTGTATCCGTTCTGCATCCGCTTTGCTGTGTCCCCCCGGAAGCCTAGCGGATGTGCCATCCGTTCTTATCCACTTCCATCCACTGGGCTTCCATTCCGCATCTGCTTTCCATCCTCCCTGCATCCTCCCCGCTTCCGTGTTATCCGCTCTGGTTATGCAAATTTTTGCCCCTTCTGAGAGCGGATAACAACGGATTGAACATTTTTCTCGTCCGTTGTGTCCGTTTTGCATCCGTTGGGCAGTGTGACAGGGCCTTAAAACTGCTAGTGTTTCCCTTAGAAAGCCAGCTGAACACCAATTTCTTCATTTCTTGAAACAGTGATTTTACATTCAACATTTAAAAATTAATTTTAAAATAATTACTCTAGTTAAATATATGCATATACTATATGGATAGATAAAAGCACACTAGAAAATCTAAGAACATCTTGAAAATAGTCTGTACAAACACCCAGAAATAATTGATGAAGAAATTCACTGTTCTGAATCAAGGGAATTTTTATCTGAGTTTTTGGTACTGCTAAGTAATCACTGTTTGAAAGGATTTTGCATACTTAACTTTGTAGAGCTTTAAAGCTAATTGTACCGCAACTGATCAGGTTTTCCTTTTTTTCCCCCACATTTATTAGGCAAATTTTTCCAACTGCATACAAAAAAGATTTCAATAAGTGGACTAGAACAAGGATCACAGCAAAGTTTTGTAGCCTACATGACATAAAGACATACAAGATTAAATCACTAAAATGTGGTTTTCTATGGGTGGCATTTCTCTTGAAGAAAAACAAAGCTTAAGTGGGAATAAGCCCTACAAATAAAATCTTATTCACATATGGTAGGTGGCCAAGAAATCAATATAAATCGAGAAGCTTGATTCATTTCTTACAGTTGCAGAGTTTAGAAGAGAGCGGCTAACCTCATGCTCACTTCAGGATTTATGAGACTATCCCTGATGACCATCCAGGCTCTGTTTAAAAATCTCCAGTAAATCAGATCTTACCACTTCCATGGCAGATAATCCACTGTCTGACAGTTTCCTCCTTATATCTATCCTGAACCTATTTCTTGGTAGATTTAACCCACTAGTTCAGGTTAAGTCTTCTAGGTTAGTAACAAACAGGTTCATCACCTTCTGTAGTATATGTTTGAAGGCTACAATCACATCTCCACTCAGTTATCTCTTCTGTAGGCTAAATTTACCCAGATGATCTAATGGTTCTTTATACAATTCAGCAACATTTTCCAGTTTGTTACTGTCCTTGTTGAATTGGGATGACCCAAACTGGACAGAGTCTCCCAAGTAGGGTCTGACTCGTGTAAGGTAGAATGGAGCATCTAGTCTTTGTGATCCAGATCTGGATATCTCTTAATGCACGCCAACAGGCAGCACTGCATTACACTGTTGGCTGATATTTTACTTATAATTTACAAGAAGAGTTATATCATCATTTCACAATGCATGTGTACTTTGGTACTCTCAAGGCAATGTTCCCTACACGATAATTATACGATTCATTTTTTCCTATCCAGAACTTTACCTTCCTTCTTTTCACATTCCATCCTTTTTCTTTTCAGCCCTTTTTCCTTTCAAGCCTTTTCAGATCTCATTTAGTCTTGTCTTTCACTTGAACCAGGGTTCTGCCATTTGCATTTCTAAACTCTCTAATTGTAGTAATGGGGGGGAAATGGAACAGGGGCTCCAAGCTATAATGTAGCATTTAATGAGAACTCTCAAACATCCCACATTTTACAAATTAAGCCCCTGTCATACAGCACCAATGGATGGAAAGGGGATTTAAAATGGAGAAAAACAATGGAGAGATCCGTTGGTTAACGCGATGCTTCCGTTGTGTACTCACTGCGTCCGTTTTTCATCCTCTCTATCCGTCCAGCATCCGTCTATTGACATTTCATCTGCTCAAAAGGTTTTGAGCTGCACAAAACTATTTGAGCGGAAAATGTATCCAACGCGTCTGTTCTGCATCCGCAACGCATACGGGGAACATCCGTTCTACATCCATTGTCATCCGTTACGTATCCACTATATCCGCTAGGCATCCACTGTACATCTGCACAACTCGCATCCGCTCCAGTGGAAAATGGACACAGGGAGGAAGCGAAACGGACGTGGAACGGACATGCAGCGTTAGTAGTACGGACGGAGAAAGGATGAAAGCGGATGCAGCTCGCATACAAAGCATTAAAACGGAAAAAAACGTTTGCAGAGGGGATGTATCTTGGATATTTAAGATGTCTGCAGGATGCCTAGAGGATGCAAAAGGACACCGAGCGGAAAACCTATATTTCCTATAAAAAGAGGGAGGAACTCACCTGGATCTCACTTTCAGTCCAGCAGCCCTGCTGTGCAGACCTCTTCAGCCTTCATCTTACTCTTTCTCTTCCACAGCATCCAGTCATCTCCACCATGGATTGTCACACACTCCTTTTGGTAGCCACCATGGTTCTACAACAGTGCGAAGCCATCTGCAGGCTCTTTCACCTGTTCTCCGCGAAGAAAAGGAGGCGGCCAAGAAGTGTCTGGGTCCGAAGATGGATCGCGAGAAGAGCCGAGTATGGACTGTATAACAAGCTGATGGTGGAGCTGAGGAACGAAGACCCTCGTGCATTCCAGAACTTCATGAGGATGCTGTGAGCCATGTTTCACAAAGTTGTGGAGTGGCTGAGACCCAGGTTGACCAAGCAGAGCACCAACGTCCGGCCCAGCCTGAACCCTGGGCTCAAGGTAGCACTCACTCTGCGCCACCTGGCCTCAGGGACCACGAACAGGAGCATGCAGTACGGCTGGAGGGTGCCACCCAACACCATCAGCATTGTGGTCAGAGAAGTGGTGCAGGCCATCATCGAAGAATACCTGGAGGAGCTCCTCCAGTGCCCCTCCACTGAAGAAGGGTGGAAGAAAGTTGCAGAGCAGTGGTATCAGAAGTGGAACTTCCCCCACACCGTTGGAGCCATAGATGGCAAGCACGTGGCCTGCAAAGCTCCAGCCAAGTCAGGGTCCACTTATTTCAACTACAAGGGCTTCTTCAGCATCATCCTCTTCGCCATGGTCGATGCTGACTATAAGTTCATGTACATTGATGCTTCAGACAACGGCTCATCTTCAGATGCCCAGGTATACAATGCCAGTCACCTCAAGGAGGGGCTGGAATGCAACCTCATCATGGGCTTCCCAGATCCAGACCCCCTACCCAACGACACACAAGATGTGCCCTACTCCATCATGGGGGATGACGCCTTCTCCCTCAGAACCTACCTCATGAAGCCCTACACATCCAGACTCCTCACCCGTGAAGAGAGGATCTTCAACTACAGGCTGTCCAGGGCAAGATGGGTGGTGGAGAACGCCTTTGGCATCCTGGCCAACAGGTTCCAGGTACTTCTCACCACCATGCAGCATCGCCCACAGACCGTGAGGAGGATTGTGGAAGCAATCTCATCTACACCCGCTACCCAGTGTTGCAGAACAGGCTCATGGACCTCCAACAAGGCAATGGGTACATGGAGCCTGGTGAATGGAGGCAAGGGCGAAACCTGATAGATACTCAGGATGTGCAAGGCCCCAACAGAGCTTCATGTGAAGGGAAGAAGCAGTGCAGCCTCCTGAAACACGGGTGCAACTCCCCAGCTGGAGCAGTGGAGTGGCAAGACAAGATGATAGATGATTAATGGATGTTTCCTTCAGCCTGTCTCATCACACTGATGAGATTGGGCCATGTATGTTGGGTGGGCCTACAATGAACAGGGCATTTAATAAAGAGTTGTGTTTATGTTGAAATGTGTGGATCAATGTTTACATTGTTATTGATAATGAAGGGCCATAGGTGTGGCACCTGGGAGGGTGGACCATACTGTCCCACTATGCTTGCACTGGAGGTTTATCAATCCCACAGCTATTACCCATCCCACAGGTATCCTAACCCATCCCACAGCTATTACCCATTCCACAGGTATCCTAACCCATCCCACAGCTATTACCCATCCCAAAGGTATCCCTGCCAATCTCACAGCTATCCTTACCCATTCCACAAGCATGCAAAGGCTTAAACCATTTCTAAAAGTTTCCACCAAGACTTTATTTCATAAAATAAATGAAGCAAGTGTGTGAAGCAAAGATAATCTTTATTAATAAAAAGCTGTAAAAGCAAAATGACCCAAGTGTCCCAAGCAAAGATCTCTGGCACTCTTCTCAGTCACTCTGAGGCATGCCCATAGTCTCAGGGGTGAAGGGTCCAGGTGCTGTGGAGGTGGCTGCTGCTGGAGTGCTGGTCTGAGGCGCCATTAGGGTGCCTGGCCCCGAGAGCACAATAGGGGATGGTGTGTGGAGGAAGCTCTCAGAGAGCTGGCTCAGTCCTGTGATGTTGAGAGCCCCTTCCTCCAGGTCATGGGGTATCAGCCCCAATACCAATTGCAGATGTTCTGAGGCCAGGCTTGGCTGTGGGGTGGAGGAAGGAGGAGTGTAGTGGGGATGTCTGGCCTGCAGCTGAGCGAGGTGAGGCATGGGTGGCATCTGTGGCATCTGTGGTATCGGTGGCATCAGTGGCGTCGATGGCATTGGTGGCATCGGTTGCATCGGTGGCACTGGTGGCGTACGATGTACCTGTTCCTGGACTGGGAAGGGCTGCCTGTGCTGCTGGATCTCCTCGTAGCTGTAGCCTTGGTAGGTGAGGGCCTGTGGAAAGCCTTGGAAGGGCAGTGACATTACCTGGGGTGGAGGAGCAGACCTGGACTAGGTAGGAGCAGGTTCAGCTGGGTCTGGAGGGTTGTGAAGAAGACCGGTGATCCTGTCCTTTATCACCTGGTACTTTGATTCGGACATGTCCATGAGGGTCTGGTTGACGTAAGTGAGGAAGGGCTTGCAGTTGGAGGATGGGGCATCGGTGTGTAACAGTTGAGAGAGGAGAACTACGTTGCTTCTGATGGTGTCCCTGATCTCCAGCAGGACAGTGTGGCTCTGCCCCTCCGATCTGGCTCTCTGTCTGCTTCCTGTGGAGGTGGAGCTGGGGTTGGATGTGGGTTGGCTCTGGTGGAAGTGCCCTCTCCTTGCTCCCACTGCGTCAGGGGGTACTCCACGTGCTCCGCCACAGGGAGTGCATCTGTCAGGCGGGTCTCCATCATGGCATGCTCCACAGATCCCTGCCTGGACACAGGAGCTGACTCTTGGCCAGAAGAGGACTGGCTCTCTGCGGGCTGCCTTAGAGAGAGAGTTGTCAGAGGGGCTGCTCCTTGGTGGCGGATCTCACCCTCCAAGAAGCTGCACTTGACCATCACATAGCTCTCTGTCCGTCAGCTTGACTGTGGCCTAGCCACATTTGTTGAGGTGCAGCTTCCCGTACTAGGTGTGCATGTGCTTCCACCAGCCGAGGAGCACCTCCGAAGTGTAGCCCAGGCTCTTCGCCTTCTCTCTCCAAGCAGCCTGCTTCCTTTTGATGTCTCGATAGAGCCTGTGTCCCTTCTGCCAAAGATATTCGTTCTCCCTCAGCCATTCCAGCACCTCATGATCCTCTTCGATGGAGTATTGCCTCCTCTTCCATTCTCGTTCTCGCGTATGCCTCTTCCTCCCACTGGCAGGGCCATCTGGGCCCTCATCAGAGGGGCTTTGAGGTTCTATGGGCTGCTCCACCACACCACCACCACCACCACCAGCAACAACAGTTGCATCAAAAGCAGCACCATCAGGACCAGCAGCACCAGCAGCACCAGCAGCACCAGGATCAGCAGCAGCAGAATAAGCACCAGCAGCACCAGTAGGACCGGCAGGACCAGGAGCACCAGCAGGACCGGCAGGACCAGGAGCACCAGGAGCACCAGCAGGACCAGCAGGACCAGGAGCATGCACCAGCAGAGTAAGCACCAGCAGAAGCCCTAGCACCAGGAGCAGCGCCAGCAGAGTAAGCACCAGCAGAAGCACCAGCACCAGGAGTAGCCCCAGCAGAGTAAACACCAGCAGAGGCTCCAGCACCAGGAGCAGTGCCAGCAGAAGCTCCAGCACCAGAAGAGTCAGCCCGAGCAGCAGAAGCCCCAGCAGAAGCAGAGTCAGGGCCAGGGGGTGGGAAGGTGGCCCTGTCCTTCTCGCCAGGGCTGGCAGCAGATGGCAGATGCTTTCTCTTCTTCCCCATGGTTGTTGGCTCGCTGGCTGGCTGGCTAGCTGGAGCTGTGTCTGGCATCAGGTCTTTCCTCTGAATGGTGACCTGCTTGTGAGCTGCATCCCTTGATATCCGCGGGGCTGACGCATTGCATCCTCCCCACATCCGCAGTGAATGCTTTGCATCCACTAGGCTTCCGCTAGGCATCCGTTCGGCTTCCGCTCTGCAACCGCTTCATCCGCTCGGCATGTGCTCTGCATCCATTCCTTCCATTGCGCGTCCGCTTTGCTGTGCTCCCCCAGAAGCCCCATGGATGTGCCATCCGCTTCCATCTGCTTCCATCCGCTAGGCTTCCATGGAGCATCCACTTTCCATCCTGGCTACGTCCTCCCCCCCTCCGTTCCTTTCCCTTGTTGTCCACTCTGCTTATGCAAATTCGGGGCACTTTTGAGAGCAGATAACAATGGATGGAACATTTTCTCGTCTGCTGTGTCCTTTTTACATATGTTTTGCATCCGTCGGCCTATGTGACAGGCCCTTTAAGGAGAATATCAGAAGAGAGAGAGAAAGGGAGACTGTTGAAGGCCTAGTTGAGGTTGAGATACATTATATTCCTCAGAATTACTTGTTTTGTAGTACTTTCCACCTCTACCTAATTTCTCTTGCAGGATTTCATTTCCTAGGACCAATTTACTTCCACTCAGAATACATCAAAATTGGCTCTTTAGTATCCAGTATGCAGTTCTCTTTGTTCTGAAGACACGAATTCTACAATTATGCAATCTCAGTTATTTCTGAGTTAAGACTATTCCTCTGTGTATGGTCCATTAAATGAATCACTTCTTGGGATTCCCATCCATGCCATTTTTTTCCCCAACTCTTTTTAAACTATTAATTGCTTAATCTCTGAATTGTCTTACAAAGTGCGAATTATAACTATTGAAAACCAAATGATAATTTAGTTTCTCTGTATGATGTTAGCCCAGATCTTATTTAATAAATTGCATTGATTAGCTATTAATCATGGTTTGTTTTTGGAATACCTGAACACATCCACCTGTTTAATAACCCGTAATGTTTAGTTCCCACAGAAATGGCACCATGGGAAATCCAGGTTCCTGATATGGATATGTCAACAGTAACATTCAAGTAAGTCGAATGCAGTGGGAAAGAGTACTTAAGAAGAATGTATATGGTAAAATAAGTGGAGATAAGCTAAAAATAAATGGGTGGTTGATTGGGAATTGAATGCAAACCTGAGTGACCACTGTGAAGTAAAGATTGTGAATGATTTAGACATATATTTGATGGCACAGTGGTAAAAATGCAGTATTGCAGGGTAACTTTGCCCATAGCCTGGAGTTTGATCCTGATGGGTCTCAAGGTTGATTCAGCCTTTCATACTTCCAAGGTGGGTAAAATGAGGACCCAGAGTTTTGGGCAATATGCAAATAATGCTTACACTGTAAACCATCCAGAGTGAGTGCTAAATGTCCATGGAGATTCTCAGTCATCCAGATCATTGTTGTCATAAAGGTGCTTTTTCAAGAGGCAACTGGTTTCTGGTTTTTCTTTGAAAACGTTTCGCTTCTTGTCCAAGAAGCTTTTTGAATTATAGAGCTGAAGAAGCTTCTTGGATGAGAAGTGAAACATCTTCAAAGAAAAATCATAAAGTTCAGTTGACTCTTGTAAAAGCATCCAGAGAATGTTGCATGTAAAGGCCCTGTCACACCGCCCAACGGACGCAAACCGGACACAACGGACAAGCAAAATGTTCCATCCGTTGTTATCCGTTCTCAAAAGGGGCAAAAAATTGCATAACCAGAGCGGATAACACAGACGCGGGGAGGACGCAGAGCGGATGGAAAGTGGATGCAAAATGGAAGCCCAGCGGATGCAAGCAGATGGAAGCGGATGGGAGTGGATGGCACATCCGCTAGGCTTCCGGGGGGGGCTCAGCAAAGCGGACGCAGAACGGATACAGCGGATGCACAGCGGATGCACAGCGGATGAAGCGGATGCAGACCGGACGCCTAGCGGATGCACAGCGGAAGCCTAACGGATGCCTGGCGTTAATTGCACATGCGGGGGGGGG
>BLBF01000003.1:24603187-24655575 GCA_015471245.1 Laticauda colubrina | reverse complement strand
ACAAACAACTACCATTCCTAGATGTACTAATCTACAAAAGAACAGATGGCACACTGGGACACACCATATACCAAAAGAAAACACACACCAACCGCTACCTCAACGCCCAATCCCACCACCACCCAGCACAGATAAATTCCATAGCGAAAACACTAATTACCAGAACCAAACGCCTGGCAGATAAGACACATATAAAGACTGAACTATGCACCCTGACTGAAATATTGACAGCCAATGGCTTCCACAAAAACAAAATCACCAACCTGATCCACAAAAACACACCAAGACTTAACAGAGACCTAGAAGATCAACAGATCCATGGAACAGCTGTCCTGCCCTACATAAGAGGTACCACAGATAAAATCAGTAAGATACTACACAGGCATCACATCAAGACTGCCTTCAAAACAGACAAAAAAATAGCAGCCATCCTGAGGAACCCCAAAGACAAAATTGACCTGGAAAACCAAGGCATATACGAAATTCCCTGTACATCATTCCCGGCCACATACATTGGACAGACCAATAGAAGAATAAGTACCTGCCTAGATGAACACAAAAATGCAGTAAAAAAGCTGGAACACACCTCCTCACTAGTCCAACACATGAAAACCACAGGTCACAACATCAACTTCAATGGCACTAAAACCCTAGCCACTATAGAAAACCCCAGCCACAGAATCATCAGAGAAGCCATAGAGATTGAAAAAAGACCTGACAGCATGAATAGAAGAGATGATTCCACCAGACTGTCAATCATTTGGAAGTCTGCACTCTCAAATAGAAAGATCTCCATGCCACAAGTCAGGCAAACACCTGGGCAAAAACAGACTCCCTCTGATAGCTCCAACCCAACCCCCCCACCAGGCACCCAGGTGAAACCCAGCTTGCTAATGAAGAGCAGCCATCCCTTCACACAGAGCCAAGCTGCACTAAAAGCCTCCAACACAAGAACAGACTGTTGCCAGCCAATCAAAGCCACAAAACAGACAGAAGAAACCAGGAACACCAATCAATCAAACTCCAAGTCCAATGAAACAGGTCCAGGCTCCCAGCCAATCAGAATGGACCAGCCTCAAATTTAAAACCAGGAGCTGTAAGACCCATATCCATACAGAAGCCTGATGATGGCAGATGAGATTCTGCTGAAACATTGCTACAACTTTAACAGAACTACAATGACGTGGGATAATACCCGAAGGAAGCTAAACAGCACACATGTAAGTACCCGCGAATATATATATATATATATATATATATATATATATATATATATATATATATATGAAATACCACTCACACATCATCACAAAATATTCGGAACCGTAAAGCCTACAAACTTGAAGTTTGACACATATGGCTTCTTGACGCTCACAAAGAAAGGATTTCTTGAAATACCATCAGAGCATTAGCATTTCGTATATAATTATTGACATGCCCTGATGCTAAGGAGTTCTACTCCCCCTTCTTACCTGGAAAGAAATCTGTTCCAAATGCAAAAAAACACAAATAGGAGAGGGTTTTCAGTTTTAGTTTCACAGCACCAAGAAGCTTTAGTTCAGAACAATTGAGCTGAGCCACACCCAGGCTCCTTGGCAAGCTTTTTTGTCCATTTTACATCCTCTTTGCATCCGTTGGTGCAGTGGGACATGGGCTTAATCAGGCTTTTATGCTTCATTCAGAAAGTCATTTGTAGACTACATTATGAAAAGACAAAAATGTTATAAATTTGTATAATGATAGTGTTAAGAAGAGAAAGGTCATGGTAAGATAGTATTTTCTCCCCTTGGGGTCAAGAACTGCTGAATGATGCACTATGCTGGACATCTAACATTAGGAGGAAATAAATTCTATCGGGGAAAATAAACCTAAATTCAGATAAGAGCACATAGGATAAGAATATTTCATTGATAGTAAAGAGCAAAACAAAGTGTACATTTTCCGGTGGTAATGTGTGCCATTGAAAGACTGGCATTGAGAAAGAGCAAAGGGAATTGATATACACTTTCAAATTATGGGAGATGGTTTCTAAACCAATCCAATCAATCAATCTTGGATCAGAATATAAACTGACTGTTCCCTTGAGGCCATGATCAGCAAGCAAAAGCATTTATATGTATTTTGGACAGGTAACAAACTAGAAAAAAATATTATGTTGAGGAAGATTGAAAGCAATAAGAGAAAGACATTCAACTTCTCACCTGGCTTGATGGCACAAACACAGATTGGTTACACATTAAAATGTAATGTTGATGGATCACAAAGTTAATTTAGCACCGCACTGCATTTGCTTAATGAAATCATTATCCCATTCATTCATTTTGACATTATTTTTATTTAATTTGCTATACTGCTGACATCTCTCAGTAGTTTACTACATACTGAGTAAACCAGTTAAAGTGGTTTATTCAGTGGCTTATTCAGTGGTTTACTTTTTTAAAATCATTAAATTAGTTAAAATGACATTTTACACCTAAAACCAAATAAATAAAATTAATGATTAGAAAAGCAATTAGAAGTCTGTAGGAAAAGAACCATTTTAAGGGGCTCTTAATAAGCTAATAAAATAGTATCCTCCTCAGGTGGGCCAATGAGCTAGGGCAACACCTACTCAACCATGAGTTGAGTAAAAATCAGGTGGATGCAAACCTTTGCAGATGATCTTAGTGATCATGGAGGTTTACATAAGAATTAGACTTTTTCTCCTTGAAATGAAATGTTTCCAATAGCCCAGAGAGTTATTTTTTAACATGGCCATTTGATATAGGAAATTGAGGCCATTGAAGATTTCAAAAGTGGTTTGTCATTATTGTCTTCTTCTTAGGGAAAAAAAGACAGATGGGTGGAGGAAGGAAAGGAGGCTGGCCCAATTGCTTTTGTGGCAGGACTAAAATTCATGATTTCCCAGTTTCCAGCCTGGAACCTCTAACCCAGGGGTGTCAAACTCACAGAGTCATGGTGGCGTCACATGACATATTGAAACTTTTTCCCCTTTCGCTAAACCGGGCATGGGCATGGCCACAAGTTTGACAGCCCTGCTCTTAACAGTATACCAATTGTGGCTCTCATAAAGAGAGAGATGATTGAGATAGTGATAGTGATAGAGACAGAGATATACAGAGATACAGAGTTATCCTGATATTAGCAAGTAACTCTAATGTTGGATCACCTCTCTCTATGTTAAACCAAAGGCATATGTCTGTTTTGGAACAAACATTTATAAGTTTATCATTTTTCAATTGAAATAGTTCTCTAATTTTTGTTATTTCTGCCACTCATTCATTTGCTTGAAAATTTTATTTAAAAATATTGCAGCTTAAGAATTAAACTTAAATGATCATTTAAAATTGATCACAAAGTTGTTTCTTAACATATAGGTATTTCCCTTCCTCTCATTATCTTCATTTCTGTTAAAGACACTATTTTATAGTTCAGAATTTCAGAAAGTTGAACTAGCTCCCGAGTTTTTATTTATTGCATTTTTTAATCCAAAGCATTTGATCTGAAGAAATTAACTAATATTCAATGTAATCTTTGTGCTGATTTGTAATGTAAGCTGTTTAGATGAACCAAATTCATTCTGACTCTCTGCAGTGAATAACTATGGAAATCTTCTATTTCTAACTCCTCCCTGCACATAGATAATTAAGATTGCATTTCATTTTTCCAGACAGAATAGAACTGGATGCATGTGTGGAATGAAGATATGCCAAATCAAAAAAAGTCTGAAAGGGAGTAGTTATTTGAGCAGCTTTCTTTGTACCACCCTTATCTAAATCTTTGGAGCCATTCAAAGTATTAGATGGTTCCAGTGTTAGAAACAGCCCAGAACATGACAATGCCAAGCCACAGATGTCAAACCTTTTAGCCACAGATAATTTATTAGCTCTTAGTTCCTTTGGACATACAGGAAGGAGAAAAAGGCATAACTCTGAATTTTGGACACAGAGAGTGGAGAGAAGCACATACAGAGAGATATGTTGGGCCTTATAGCTTGAAGCTGTTGGCTTTCTGTTGTAATTACATTTTTTTTGCAGTATTTGTAGCTTAATATAGCAAAAATAACTGCCTTACAATCCAAGTAATTGAAAGTTGACAAAAGCCAATTTTCCTCCTGTAGAATCATCTTTTGTTGTTAGATATTTTACTTCAGAAAGGAGCAATTCATTTAGGGAAGAATAAAGGTTTTGCTAGGGAGTCAGTGCTTTCAGCTCCCTAGTGAGCTTGTATCAGTAATGCTACTAATATTGGATACCGAATGCAGGAATAGGACCCCACAGTCCAAGAGGCCTCCTAGACAGGTCCTTATCCATAGATTTGGCTATGACATGGAGTAGAGAAAGGGTGGACACAGTGGCTCAATGGATAAGATGCTAAGCTTGTTCGAATCTCTAATACCGTGTAATGGAGTGAGCTCACATTATTTGTCCCAGCTTCTACCAACCTAACAGTTCGAAAGTATCTTAAAAATGCAAGTAGAAAAATAGGGACACTTTGGTGGGAAGTAACAGTGTTCTATGCACCTTTGGTGTTTCGTCATGCCAGCCACATGACCACAGAGACGTCTTCGGACAGCACTGTCTCTTCAGCTTTGTAACGAAGATGAGCACCAGCCCCTAGAGCCAGAAACAACTAGCATTTGTGAGAGGAACCTTTACTTTTAGGAGAGAAAGAAGGAGAATATTACCAGCCATGTAAAAAAAAATTAGGGGAGAGGCGCAGAGCAACCAGTTAGTTAAGAGTGAGAGCAAGTATGGCCCAAAGCACAGGTTCTCTCCTTCAAAGGCACTTGACCTAGGTTCTGTGCTCCAACTCTTATATTCCAGGCTTGAGTTCAGTGGTCAGAAAAAGAAAGATGAACCACACCAGCAGTATTCCTTCATGATGAACAGATGCAGTTTGGAGAAAGACATATTGCTCAAACTGATGTGCTTTCTCTTGTAGTCCCGATTAGGTCTCTTGAGGTTACTTAAACTTGAAGTTAATTGGTTCTCCATAATGGGGAAGTGAGGAGAAACTACCTCGTAGGAGGCATCTAAACAGCATTTTTTTCTCTGACCTCATTAACCTCGGGCTTGTTTTGTACTTCATTTGCTTTGTTTGCTTTTATCTCTCAGCCCCTCTTGAATCTGATGGGGCCCATTTATCACCCCAGATGGTAAACAAATGAAACCATCCCAGTGATAGACTGACCCTTTTAGGTGAGGGGGAAATTACATTTGCTGAATGTGATGTTCATTTGTTGTTGTTTTTAAAACATTCACTTTTTAGATGATGAAGGGAGAAAACAGACTGTGATCAATGGACTGTTGGTACTTCCAACAAAATGATTTTAAAGTAGCAGGGCAAGGTAGGAAGTTCCTCTTTTGGCAGCAATAATGTGCACTGTCCCCTGAGTTCAAGATGTTGCTGAATGCAGCTATGTCCTGCTGCTTCACGATTCATCTAGCATCTTCTGTCAGCAGTCTAGAAAACCTTCCATACCCCAAAAGAGAGTACAGTTAGGCAAGAGGTCACCAATTCTAAAAGTGTTGCACTTTAATGACCCCCCATTATATACAGCTTAAAAAATTGAACCAAAGAATTCACCATGTCTACACACCAACTTAAAATTTAGGGTTGTTTTGAATAACTGTGTCTCACAGTACATAAATTCTAAGGTGACCCATGAGCATTCTCTGGAATTTACTTTACGTTCACTTATTGTCACTTAGCAGGCTGAACAACAACAAAAAAAGAATAGCTCTTTTAGGAGTCCTGGTAATTTATACTTATGGCAAATATAAATGCCTCATTACTTCTAGTCAAGGTCTATTTCCTCTTTATAGCAGTACTGGAAATCATTGGTTTTAATTTCTAAATAAGAATGAAGAAGAACCTTTAAACTCCTATTTACATATACATGGAGGGATACTTCATCTTGCATACAGAAATAGGATTACCATTTGGAAAATTGCTTTATCCTTGGATACCAAAGATACTTAAGGCCTGGTCCCACTGCACTTACGGATGCAAAGAGAATGTAAAACGTTAAAAAAAGCGTGCCATCCATTGGAAAATGCTATGTATCCATTGTGTACTCATTGCATACGTGTTTCATATGCTCTATCCGTTGAGCATCCGTCCACTGCAATTTCATCCATGCGAGAAGTTTTGAGCTGCACAAAACTTTGTGAATGGATGAACTTTCCGCCACGTACGATGTACATCCGCAACATATACGGGCAACAAACATTCTATGTCCGTTATCATCTGTTAAACGTCCGCTGTATCCTCTCTACATCCTCTGGCCATCCCCTCAACTCACATCCGCTGCAGCTGAAAACGGAAATAGGGAGGAAACAAAAGGTACATGGAACGTCTACACAGCATTAGTAGCACGGAAATAGAAAGGATGTAAGTGGATGCATCTCATATATAAAGCATTAAAACGGACAAAACGTTTGTATATGGGATGTATCTCAGATATTTAGGATGTCTGCAGAAGGTCTAGAGTATGTAGAAGGACACCTAGCGGACTACCGATATTTCCTATAAAAAGGGGGAGAAAATCATCTGGATCTCAATATGAGTCCAGCAGCCGTGGTGTACAGACCTATTCACCCTTGGTCTTGGTCTTCAACTTCATCAATTGTTCTCCACCATGGATGATGACACAGTCCATATGATAGCTGTGCTCATTCATCACCAGAACCAAAACCTGTTCAGACTGTTTCAACTTTTATACAGAAGGAGAAGGAGATGTCCAAGAGCTGTGTGGGTCTGAGGATGGATCGTTAGAAGAATGGAGTTTGGACTCTATGACCACTTCATGGTGGAGCTCAGGAAGGAAGACCCTCGTGCATTCCATCACTTCATGAGGATGCCACCAGCCATGTTTGACAGAATTGTAGAGCATCTGAGGCCAGGTTGACCAAGCCTAGCACCAACTTCCGTCCCAACCTGGACCCTGGACTGAAGGTGGCATTGCCTCTGCGGCACCTGGCCTCTGGAACCACATACAGAAACATGCAGTATGCCTGGAGGGTGCCACACAACAGAATCAGCAAAGTGGTCAGAGAAGTGGTGCAGGCCATCATCGAAGAATACATGGAGGAGTTCCTCAACTGCCCTACCACTGAACAAGCCTGGAGAAAACTTGCAGAAGAGTGGTATCAGAGGTGGCACTTTCCCCACATCGTTGGAACCATAGATGGGAAGCATGTGGCCTGCAAAGCTCCACCCATCTCAGGGTCCACTTATTACAACTACAAGGGCTTCTTCAGTATCATCCTCTTTGCCATGGTTGATGCTGACTACTAACTTCATGTACATCGATGCTTCAGGCAACGAGTCAGCTTCAGATGGCCAGGTATACAATGCAAGTGACCTCAAGGATGGGCTGGAATGCAACCTCATCATGGGTTTTCTAGATCCAGACCCCCTACCCAATGACACACAAGATGTGCCCTACTTCATCATTGGTGATGATGCGTTCTCCCTCTGAACCTACCTCATGAAGCCATACACTTGAAGATACTTCACCCGTGAAGAGAGGATCTTCAACTACAGGCTGTCCAGGGAAAGACGGGTGGTGGAGAATGCCTTTGGCATCCTGGCCAACAGGTTCCAGATACTTCTCACCACCATGCAGCATGAGCAACAGACTGTGAGGAGCATCGTGGAAGCTTGCTGCATCCTGCACAATCTCATGCACACCTGCTACCCAGTGTTGCAGAACAGACTTGTCAACCGTCAACAAGGCAATGGGGACACTTTGGGAGCCTGGTGAATGGAGGCAAGGACAAAACCTGATAGACACTGTGGATGTACAAGGCCCCAACAAAGCTTCACGAGAAGGGAAGAAGCAGCGCAACCTACTGAGACACTGGTGCAACTCCCCAGCTGGAGCAGTGGAGTGGCAAGACAGAATGATAGATGATTAATGGATGCTTCCTTGAGACTGTTGCATAACACTGATGAGATTGTGCCATGTATGTTGAGTGGTCCTATAATGAATAAGGCATTAATAAAGAGCTTTGTTTATTTTAAAATGTGTTGATCAATGAATAAACTGTTATTGATAGCAAAGGTCCATATGTTTCACCAACACTTTATGAAGAAAAAAAATGAACCAAATGTGTTAAGCAAAGATAACCTTTATTAACTTTCTTAGGTAAACTTTATGACTTTATTAAATAAGCAAAATGAACCAAGTAAAGTGTCTTCAGCAAAGATAACCTTTATTAACTTTCTTAACTTTATGACTTTCTTAAAAAAGCAAAATGAACCAAATAAAGTGTCTTCAGCAAAGATAAACTTAACAAGTACAGCTCAGTCTCTGACATTATTCTCAGTCACTCTGAGTCATGTCCACGGTCTCAGCTGTTAAGCGGGCAGGGACTGTGGAGGTGGCTGTGGCTTGAGTGCTGGTCTGAGGCTCCATTGGGGTGCTTGGTCCCAAGGGTACAACAGGGGATGGTGTGTTCAGGAAGCTGACCGAGACCTGACTCAGTCCCGTGAGGTTGAGAGGCCCTTCATCAAGGACTTGAGATGTCAGGCCCAATACTGATGACAGATTGTCCGTTGATGGGCTTGGCTGTGGAGTAGAGTATAGTGGGGCTGTCTGGTCTGTAGCTGGGTGAGGAGTGGCGTCTGTGGCATGCGATTAACCTGGGTCTGGACTGGGAAGTTCTGCTTCTGCTGTGGGAAGTCCTGGTAGTCATAGCCTTGGTAGGTGAGGGGCTGTTGAAAGCCGTGGAAGGGCTGTGACATCACCTGGGGTGGAGGAGCAGACCTGGACTGGGTAGGAGCAGCTTCAGCTGGGCCTTGAGGGTTGTGCAGAAGTGCTGTGATCTTCTGCTTCATCACCCGGTAGTGGGCCTCAGGCAGGTCCCTCAGGGTCTGGCTCACGTAGCTGATGAAGGGCTTCCGGTCCGAGGATGGTATGTTGCTGTGGACCAGCTGAGAGAGAAGTTCTGTGCTGGTCTTCATTGTGTCCCTGATCTCCAACAGCACACTGTGGTCCTGGCCCTCCAGTCTGCCTCTCTGCCTGATCCTCTGGAGCTGCAGGTGGGGGTGGGTTGGCTTCTGGTGGCTGCTGCTTCTTCCTCCATTTGTGACAGCAGGGCGTCATCCTCCACCGGATCCTCCAAGTCTGCCAGCATGAGGAGTGCAGCTGTCGGAGGGGTCTCTGCCGTGGGGCCCTCTGAAGACACCTGCCTGGACAGGGTAGCTGGCTCCTGGCTGGAAGAGGACTGACTGTCTATGGGCTGTCTGAGGGAGAGGGGTGTCAAAGGGGCATCAACTCGGTGGTGGATCTCACCCTCCAGGAAACTGCACTTGGCCATGACATACATCTCCTGGTCAGTGAGCTTGACAGTGGCCTGCCCTGATTTCTTGAGGTGTAGTTTGCCATACCAGGTGTGCATGTGCTCCTCAGAAACGGTGTACTGTTTCCTCTCTCCCTTCTGCTTCCCTTGCCTCTTCCTCCCTCTGGCAGGGGCTTCAGCAGGGCCTTCAGGGGCTTGAGCAGCAGGGTCTTCAGGGGCTTGAGCAGCATGGTCTTCAGGGACTTGAGTAGTAGGGCCTTCAGCAGCAGGGTTTTGAGGGCCTTGGGGCTGGTCCACCACAGCACCAGCAACAGGTTCAGAGTCAGTGCCAGGGGGTGGGATGCTGGTTCTGTCCTTCTTGCCAGGGCTAGAACGAGTAGGCACCGGCTTCCTCTTCTTGCCTGACTGACGAACCATGGTGTTCCTGGTAGATGTATGTGGCAGCACATCTTTCCCCTGTATGCTGACTGCATGCGTCCTGCATCCTTTTATATCCATGGAGTTGACACAATTCATACTCCTCACATGCACAGTGAACGCTTTGCATCTGATATACATCCATGCGACACCCCCTTTGTTTCCTATAGGCCTCCGTGATGCATCTGCTTCATCCGCTATGCATCCGCCCCTTCTGCTATGCATCCGCTTCAAAATTCTCTCCCGGAACCCCTTCGGATGTGTCATCCGCTTCCATCCGCTGTCATCCACTGGGCTTCCTATGAACATCCGTTTAACATCCTCACTACATACTGCCTACATCCATTCTTTTCCATTCTTTTCTGTTCTGTTTATGCAAATTTTCACCACTTTTTGGAGTGGATGACAACGGATGGAGCCACCCCCGAAATTTTGCTCGTCCGCTGTATCCTTTATGCATACGTTTTGCGTCTGTCGGCCAGTGGGACCAGGCCTTTATAGTGAACTCATATTACTACAAGCCTCCTTTTCATCAGTAATTCATTACAAATTTGAATACAAGCAGAAGAAAAACAGCCAACCCAAAAAGCTGGAATGCCATACGTTAAAGAGATGGGATAGCAATAGCACTTAGACTTATACACTGCTTTACAGGGCTTTACATCCCTGTCCAAGCAGTTTACAGAGTCAGCCTCTTGCCCCCAACAATCTTGGAAAGTTGGAAGGCTGAGTCAACCTTGAGCGTGGTGAGATTTGAACTGCAAAATTGCAGGCAGCTGGCAGTCACCAGAAGTACTGCCATAATACTCTGCCCTCTTCCTTAATGGCACTCCTGTAATTTTGACCTGAAATAATTCAAAGGTGGTTAAAGACAGTAGTATATGGCTGAGCAAGATAGGGATCCTGTTGATGGATTCACATTCAGTATTAGAACAAATATCCATGTAATTGTTTTCCTTTAAAAAAAAAACTATAATATTAAGTGTAAAGCTATTCTATTCTCTCTCATGCACATGTACATATACATACATATACATACATAGATATAGACATAAACACATATAACCATGCATGTATATTTTTATTTATTTATTTGATTTGTCAATCACTTACAAGATAATAGGTATAAGCATATACATAGTTATGAATACATGAAATGAGTACATGTAAGAAAAAAATAAAAGAAACAATAGGACAGGGATGGTAGGCACGTTGGTGCGGTTATGCACGTCCCTTATAGACCTCTTAGGAAAGGGGTGAGGTCAATAGTCTAAGGTTAAAGTTTTTAGGGTTTGGGAAAGAAACCACAGAGTCAGGTAGAGTATTCCAGATATTGACCACTCTGTTGCTGAAGTCGTATTTCCTGCAATCAAGTTTGGTGCAGTCAATCTTGAGTTTGTATCTATTATGTACTCTTGTGTTGTTATGGTTGAAGCTGAAGTATTCATTGACAGGTAAGTCATTGCAATGTATGACTTTATATACCATACTTAGATCAGACCGAAGATGGCATAATTCAAGGTTTTCTAGGTCTAGAATTTCAAGTCTGCTGGCATAAGGTATTCTACAATGAGCAGAGGAGTGGAGAACTCTTCTTGCGAAATATTTCTGGACTTTCTCAATTGTGTTAATATCAGATACGTAATGTGGGTTCCAGACTGATGAGCTGTATTCGAGTATTGGTCTAGCAAATGTTTTTTATGCTCTAGTTAGTAGTGTGATATTACAGAGAAAAAGCTACGTAGATATGTATACTCCCTTATCTATTTTTCTTGATCCTATCTTTACTACTTAGGCCTTAGCTCCCCTGTCTTTCCCCCCTCCCCGTCCTCTATCCCACAATTATTATGGGATATTGAGTAGAACTCGGTTCCTATTTTTACTTCTCCCTCCCCACTTCCCTACTTTTTGAAGGCTAGTTAAGTACTTAGTTTCTTTGACAGAGAGTTACTGAGCCTTCCACTCATGGCTCTGAGTCCTTACTGACAGGGTCTTTGGTGCTCTCTGAACTTAGTTGTTTTCTTGCAGGTGTTCATTACTGAAATTAGGTAACATCATCAGTGCTAGACTAATAAATATTCAGCCTATAATCTTTAGTTTTCCAGACATCTTGAACCTTCCCATTTTTGCTACTGAGCTGCAGGGTTGCTGGAAGCAGTTTCAGAACTATCAACAAGAACATGATTAAGACATTTTGTCTTGGCCACTTCTAATTCCTATATTTCCTTCAAGTCCAGTATCCCTCCCCCCCTTCTTTCCTTCCCTCCTTTCTCTCATAGGTTCATCTATCTTTTATCTTTCTTTTCCTTTCTTTTCCCTTGTAACACTTCCTCTTCAGCCAAGCTATCTTTAAAAGGCTTTTATTTATACCAGTAAAGAGAGTGCAGGATATAAATAAGATAACAGGACAATTTTTTTTTCATGTCTTTCCTTTTGTAGCTGCCTGAAAAAGATGCAGATAATTTAAAAGAATTGCAGAAATATTTTATTTGTTCATGGCTTCATGCTCCAAATAATCTTTTGAGAACTGAATCTCAAGTGCTGCGGAGACCCACTAGTAGAAGAAAGCTAATCAAAAGAAAAAATGGTAAATTCCCAAACAGTTACAAAAATGTTGAACAAATAGACAAAATTTGCAGGTGTGATCAAAGAGAGGGAGGCAGTGCACATTAGAAAGAGAATGCTGGGTGGGGGAGGGAGGGCATCAGCTTTCACAGAAGAGAGCTGTCCAGGTTTCAAGGAAGAGGAGAACACAGAGCTCTGGAGCACTAAGATGCCTCACTTGAGCAAGAAGAAAGATTCATTTAAAAGGAGCAGGTTGGCCTGGTTGAAAGGTTATCCACCATGAACCCAGGGTCACCAAGCAAAAACCAACACTGCACTATACAGCAGAATTCAAAAGAGCTACTGCCCTGGGATAGAAGCTGTTTTTCAGCCTATTTGTCCTTGTTTCTATTATTCTGTACCATCTGCAAGATGGTAAAAGTTCAAAATAAAGGTGCCCAGGATGAGATGGATCTTTAAGAAAGTTTTGAACTTTCTTAAGGCAGCAGGAGCTATAAAGCTCTTTCAAAGAGGGGAGAGGGCAACCAATGATCTTCTGGGCAATGACGTTAACCCTCTGGAGTGCTTTCCTATCTGCCAATGTGCAATTGGCAAACTATACAGAGATGCAGTATGTTAAAATGCTCTCTATGGTGCAGCGGTAGAAGGTCACCAGCAGTTTTTCATTCAGTTGTTGTTTTCTGCGAAGTCTCAGGTAATATAATCTCTGCTGGGCCCTTTTGACCAGGGCTGGGGACACCCCAGGTCAGGTCTTCTTTTAGGGTAACACCCAGACACTTAAAAATGGCCACTTTCTCCACTCAGTCTCCATTGATAAGCAAGGGTTGGATATCTGATCTGTTCCTTCTATAATCCACTATAAGCTCCTTGGTCTTATTGGTGTTGAGGATCAAGTTATTGTCTCCACACCACAAAAGCAACTGGTCCACCTCATCTCGGAAGGCAGACTCATCCCCCTGAGAAATAAGTCCCACCACTGTTGTATCATCTGCAAATTTTGGGTCACTTTAATCTAACAATATTTTGCCCTTATTTTATCCCCACCACTAGATCCTCATGGATATATTCTCCTTCTCTCGTAAAGTCACAATTTACATACCCTTTTATCTGTGGCAAATGCTGCTAGGTCCTAGGAGAAACAAACTCTGAAGCACAGAGTCTTTCCACCTCTTCCTTCAGCTGAGGATATCGCTGCTCCATTAATACAGTAAGACCTCTGAAACAATGTTTAAATAATAAATCTACCTCTAGCTTCATTTAAACATAGATGGTTCCCAGACCAAGCAAGAATATAATGTCTAGAGAAATTTGCTTTCTACTATTTGTTTTTTTCTTTTATAAATGTCATGAATTTTCCAAATCCCAATGCATAAAAGGCACAATAAAGAGATACATACGAGACCTGTTTTTTAATTTTTTTAACAATTTGTAAATTCTTGTATATTTGCTACTGGCATTCTGTTTTTAATTATTGTTACCTTTTATTTATGCATTTTTAAAATTATCCCAACCGCAGTTCAATCACTTCATTTTATGAAGGATTTTAGTCATTTTATGCAGACCACACATATCAATGCTTTGAACTTAGTTCTTATGGTTCCTCACATCAGATCTTAAAGCACCACTAAGAGTTATAAATGTGAATTAGTTTCACATTTCCTTCTTTATTTTTTCTTTCCATAACAGATGAGGAAGGGAAGTCTGGTTCAGTTACTCAAGATACCTCTCCCATCACAATCAAATTAAACAAATTTAATCAAGATCGGTATCTTTCCATTTATACATGAAAATATTGTATGAGTTCAACAATCCTGAATTTCTTCCCCTCCTTTTCTGTCCATTATACTGATAGATAATATCTCATTATGTTGACTTCTGTAGCAAAATGAAAAAGTTAGACTGGGCTTTAATACATTACATATTAATGTATTAAATGTCACTCCATATGGAGAATAGGAGAGAAAGTAAAAAATAAGACAATAAAAGTTTTTAGTCTATGGTAAGGTGACTGAATTAATCAGACAAAACCCAATTTTAAAAAGTCCAAAGTTCCCCTGTTATTAATAATAATTCACATTAATTTTTCATTGGGAGGCTTATCAAATCATTGTTTTTCACAACAACCCAGTCATAAAAATTGAAGCTACAGAAACCAAATGGAATGTGATTCAATAGAATGATGTATGAGGAGAGAGAGAAAATAGAAGCTGAACAAAAGGCAATTTTACAAGATAAAAGAAACAGAACAAACACTGCAGAAATCAGAAGAGAAAATTCAGGCAACTGTCCATTTACTTACAAGTGATCAGATTCTGTGGAATACAATGGGATGTACTAAGTTTGAGATATTTTAATGTTCTTAAATTAATGTTTTTTAAGCTTCCTTTTTCCCATTGCTACCCCTGGCAATGTAATTATTTCACATAGAAATCAAATAGTCAAATTAATTGGAATATATGGAGATAGCCAGCTGAAATTATTGAATGTATTTTACTTAATAGAAATTCCATCTTAATTTTCCCTTTGCCTGCTCCTTATAAAGGGTCTATCCTGACTGGGCAAGCTTAGACTGTGACTATATTCTCAAGTCATAGAAACATTGAAAATATATATTTAGACTTCAAAATATCTAAACATTTGAAAAGAACGTTATTGAAATTATTTCCTGGTTTTAGCATTTAGAGACTTTTATCTTTAATAAGGCAGTCAGGCAATTCCCACAATTCCATGTTAAAGTATTCAGCTGCCGGGACAGGGGTGGGGTTTAGGTTAAGTTATTGAATGCTAAGAGCTGAGAAATAATGTCTGAATATTGCCTTCTTGCCAGTTGGAGAATTAAACTCAGTTTTCTATATCCTGTTTCTAGGCAAGATTTTAGTCCCTGCTTGAGTCAAAGTGGAATCCTATAGCATTGTATATTTGTATTGACTAAATATTTCAGCTGAAAGTGGGATTTAATTTCTAAAAGGGGTTTAATGGACAAAAAGCCTTTCAGTTGAAAATGTTTTAAATATTTCAGGTAGGATACAAAGTGACAAAGAAATTCATTAAACAAATATAACAAAAATACTTTCAACTTTCCTTTAGTGCAGAGATATTAACAATACAACCACTTCTCTTTAAGTTTAGAAAAATAACACCAATCTACATACTAAGCACCAATATTCATTTAATATTTTCCTCTAAATTTTGTGTTAAATATAGTAAGATATCCAATGTAAATAACCCTATATTTAAAAAGCTACAGTATTTCTCTTGTCAAGTCCAATGACTGTTTTCTACTATTCTTGTACCCAAATAAACCCCTTATTAAACTGAATGGGAATGATTAATTTGTGGACTAAATACAATTCTTTTATCCAATTCTATTAGAAATGGATATTTTGTGTATTATTTATCAAAAAATGATTACAAGCTAGTGTAGTGAGACCATTTCTTTCTCAAAACAGCATATTAGCTACAGGGATCTCTTTGAGCCTAGATGATGCTGCGACAACAGTCCAGAGTTATGCGAGTAGTGTTTTGAAGTATGTGCTTTCTAGCTGCAGTGGCTTTCTTGTTCTTTGAGCAACAAAATGAAGATGGTTATACAAGAGCTGCAATGCAGCAGACTATGCAGCACAGCCGGCAAGCTTTCATATGTTGGCATTTTAGTAATTTACCCCTGTAAGGTTTTCTTTTCAATCATTCTAGCTACCTATTTATCAATCAGAAGTTAATATGGTTTATGCAACCTCTATAAGAGCCACAGTGGTGCAGTGGTTAAAGTGCAGTACTGCAGGCTACTTCTGCTGGCTGCCGGCTGCCTGCAATTTTGCAGTTCAAATCTCACCAGGCTCAAGGTTGACTCAGCCTTCCATCCTTCTGAGGTGGGTAAAATGAGGACCCAGATTGTTGGGGACAACATGCTGACTCTGTAAACCATTAGAGAGGACTGTAAAGCACTGTAAAATGGTATGTAAATCTAAGTACTATTTTTATTGTATTGCTCTTCCCTGAGATGATAGAGAGACTTGTTCCATTACAATATCTACTTTGGAATATTAGCGAATGAGCACATGCTTTCCATTTTCTTATATATTCCATCTCAAGTATTCTGTAGTGGTAATTTGTTATTATTCTTTTTTAAAGGATGTCACCTTTTCCTAATTTTTTTGCTATGTTGTCTTCACTTGTGGTCACTAACCTTTCAACTCATGTCTGAATGAATGGGGTCCTGGATTCTTTTCCTTCTTGGATCCTCAACTATTCTTGAAAGCTTGCAAGAAATCTTCCTGAAGGTTTCTGGCAAGAGAAGTCAACGTGCATTTTTTAAAGAATTTGTCTAGTCTCAAACTCAGTGCTTCTTAATTTACCCAATGTAGGTTCCCTGGAAAAGGAAACATGGAACCAAGTTGTATGACTTCACTTTATTCAGCCTCTAGGGCAAGGGTCTTCAAATTTGGCAAATTTAAGACTTGTGGATTTCAATTCCCAGAATTCCTGAGCTAACATGACTGGAGGAGGAATTCTGGGAATTGAAGTTCACAAGTCTTAAAGCTGAAGTTTGAAGACCTCTACACTAGAGGGTATGTGGCAAAGAAGAATCTTAATTTTGCTGGAATGACCTGGAAATCAGTTGTTGTTGTTGTTGTTGTTGTTTTTGTTAATAATTTGTATTCACAGCCCATCTTGGTGTTTGATTTGTTGATATTTGTATGATACTGTGTCTCCTATGCCCCCTCTCCCATATATTAATTTTGTCATTGGCAGTGCTGAATGCAGACCTGGAAATTGAAAGTGGTATTCTTTGTCATAATTTTCACAGTACATTTTCTGTTATAGTTCCCAGTACTCTCAAATTAACAAAGCTGTAAAGTCAGAAAAGGAATTATACTATCCCATGAAGATTAAATGCTGAAGCATCAGTGGCTCTTTGCTGTTTCTTTCAAAGGAGAGAGAAGTCTATTGCTTATAATGCATGCTTTTTATTACAGCAGTTCCTTCGTCACATAAGGAGAACCTGCCATTATGCATAGTACTGCAGACCTGAAAATACATTAGTGTTTGCAATGTACTTAGTTGGAAAATGCTCACATATTATAACTCTGTAATAGATTTCTACACTAAAATATTGTGTTTCTGCATATCAGTTGCTTTACTCCAATATATTTTCACATCCTGTCATTTCAAAAAAGTTCCATAGTATTTTATGCAGCTGCTACTCCAACACATACTTCTATACAATGTGTCAATTAGAAAAACACCAGCTGAGAATATATGTTTTCTATATGATTTGTCAAGGGATTTTAAAGGAAGTCTTTAAAAACTCAGAGGCAAACTGTCATGTAAATTAGAGTGCTCTCACCTATTATGTACTTTTTAAATCATGCCAGGGAGTTAAAATCTACTCCAAAATACCTTTTAAGGGAGCAGTTACTCTCTAGAAGGAAGGGATCAAGCAATACTTAGTTCTTGTATGTAAAATACAAGCTGTCTTGTCTTATCTCAGTTACTATCTGAGCAAACTACATTTGGAATAGTACATCTAACCAGAAGCAAGAGTGTATAATAAGCACAGAAACATTAATCAATGCAAATTTTTGTAACTAAACCAGGCACAACTTGTATAATATAAAGGAAAAGATTATATGTAATACAGTATCTAGAAAAAATAAAATCAAAATCAGTTATCAGGACCTTGGATAGTTCATTACTTTCTAACTCTCTGCTAAGATGCCTCTACTTCATCACTTTCACAGCCTATTTAAAAATTTGCCTGTTGAGGACTGTATCCCAACCGACAAGTTAAAGGTTTCATTCAATAATTACTGACACTTACCATGTGAAGAAGTTGTCTGTTATACTGAAAAATAATTCCCAGAAGCCATTGAGTCTAATAAATCTCTATTTTTCAACCTTGAAAAATTTATAAAAACAATAAAGATTATTTAACATAGGTAGACAATAAAGACTACTCACTGTTCTGATCTTACTGGAAGTTGGGATTTTAAACATGATACAACTTGGTCCATATTAACATTACTTTGCACACACATGAGCAAGTATTTAGAAAAGATTAGATTGTACTTGCTCAAATACAAATACTAATTTTTTAAAATCCTTAATCTTTTTTCCACTGAGGTAATTTTTCTCACTACTATTATTGTATAGTGCGGAAAAATGTCCATGCAACAAAATCTTATGAAGGTTGAAAGAAAGCACACACAGAGGTACACTTACATATTTTTGTTCTAAAAATGTAATGTGAAGTTGATACAACATTGCCAGAGAATTATTAATGTGATTAAGCATGCAAAATGCAATTAAAATTATGTTTAATGTGCATTTTTAAAAAGTAAACAGTGTCCCATAACTTATTACTGAATTATTATTTTTTTTTTGAGGAAAATGAACGACTGTATATAACTGTCAGCTCAGCATTTTTCTCTTAAGCCCATGTCACACTGAACCAACGGATGCAAAGAGGATGTAAAACGGACAAAAAACCTTGCCATCCGTTGGTTAACGTGATGTATCCGTTCTGTACTCACTGCCTCCGTTTTGCTTCCTCTCTATCTGTCCAGCATCTGTTTATGGACATTTCATCTGCTCCAAAATTTTGGGCTGCCTAAAACTTTTGCGTGGAAAATGTATCCAGTTCGTCCGTTCTGCATCCGCTACGCATCCGCTACACATCTGCTACGCATCCACTACGCATCCGCTACGCATCCGCTATATCCGCTAGGCATCCACTGCAAATGCGTGGAACTCGCATCTGCACAGACGCAGGGAGGAAGCGGAACGGACGCGGAACTAATGCAGAACGGATGTAGAATGGATGCAGCACGGAAACAAAGCGTTTAAAGCAGAAAAAACGTTCACAGAGGGGATCTATCTCGGATATTAAGGATGTCTAGAGGATACCGAGAGGATGCCTAGAGGATGCAAAGGGACACCTACACTGCCTATAAAAAGGGGGAGCAACTCACCTGCATCTCACTTTCAAACTAGCAGCCCACCTGTGCAGACCTCTGCAGCCTTCATCTGACTCTTCCTCTTCCACAGCATCCAGTCATGTCCACTGTGGATCGTACCACAGTCCTTTTGGCAGCCACCATCCTTCTGCAACAGTACGAAGCCATTTACAGGCTCTGTGAACTCTACTACGGGAAGAAAAAGAGGTGGCCAAGAAGCGTCTGGGTCCGAAGATGGATCTGGAGAAGAGCAGAGTACGGACTGTACAACAAGCTGATGGTGGAGCTCAGGAACGAAGACACTTGGGCGTTCCAGAACTTCATGAGGATGCGTCCAGCCATGTTTGACGAAGTTGTGCAGCGCCTGACACCGAGGTTGACCAAAGCAAACACCAACTTCTGGCCCAGCCTGGAACCTGGGCTCAAGGTGGCACTCACTCTGCGCCACCTGGCCTCAGGGACCACCTACAAAAGCATGCAGTACGGCTGGAGGGTGCTACACAACACCATCAGCATTGTGGTCAGAGAAGTGGTGCAGGCCATCATCGAAGAATACAAGGAGGAGCTCCTCCAGTGCCCCTCCACTGAAGAAGGCTGGAAGAAAGTTGCAGAGCAGTGGTATCAGAGGTGGAACTTCCCACACACCGTTGGAGCCATAGATGGCAAGCACTTGGCCTGCAAAGTTCCAGCCAAGTCGGGGTCCACTTATTTCAACTACAAGGGCTTCTTCAGCATCATCCTCTTCGCCATGGTCGATGCTGACTACAAGTTCATGTACATCAATGCTTCAGGCTATGGCTCATCTTCAGATGCCCAGGTATACAACACCAGTCACCTCAAGGAGGGGCTGGAAGGCAACCTCATCATGGGCTTCCCAGATCCAGCCTCCCTGCCCAACGACACACAAGATGTGCCCTACGTCATCGTGGGGGATGATGACTTCTCCCTCAGAACCTACCTCATGAAGCCATACACTTCCAGACTCCTCACCCGTGAAGAGAGGATCTTCAACTACAGGCTGTCCAGGGCAAGGCGGGTGGTGGAGAACGCCTTTGGCATCCTGGCCAACAGGTTCCAGGTACTTCTCACCACCATGCAGCATCGCCCAGAGACCGTGAGTAGGATTGTGGAAGCTTGCTGCATCCTGCACAATCTCATGCACACCCGCTACCCAGTCTTTCAGAACAGGCTCATGGACCGTCAACAAGGCAATGGGGACATGGAGCCTGGTGAATGGAGGCAAGGGCGAAACCTGATTGACACTCAGGATGTGCAAGGCCACAACAGAGCCTCACTGGAAGGGAAGAAGCAGCGCAACCTCCTGAAACACTGGTGTAACTCCCCAGCTGGAGCGGTGGAGTGGCAAGACAGGATGATAGATGATTAATGGATGCTTCCTTCAGGCTGTCTCATCACATGGATGAGATTGGGCCATGATGTTTGGTTGGCCTACAATGAACAGGGGGTTTAATAAAGAGTTGTGTTTGTGTTCACATGTGTGGATGATTGATTACATTATTATTGATAATAATGGGCCATAGGTGTGGCACCTGGGAGGGTGGACCATACAGTCCCACTATGCTTGCACTGGAGGTTTATCTATCCCACAGCTATTAGCGATTCCAAAGGTATCCCTGCTCATTCCACAGGTATCCCTGCCCACCCCACTGCTATCTTAACCCATCCCACAAGCTTGCAAAGGCTTAAGCCAATTCTAAAAGTTTCCAAAAAAGACTTTATTAAAAAAAAAGCAATGAAGCAAGTATGTGAATCAAAGATAAACTTTATTGAACAACAAGCTGTAAAAAAAAAATGACCCAAGTCAAGTGTCCAAATAAAGTCCACAGGTAGCCAGCTAGCCGGTCTCTGGCACTCTTCTTGGTCACTTGGAGGTGTGCCCAGTCTCAGGGGTGAAGGGTCCAGGTGCTGTGGTGGTGGGTGGTGCTGGAGTGCCTGGCCTCGAGAGGACAACAGGGGACGGTGTGTTGAGAAAGGTCTCGGACAGCTGGCTCAGCCCCGCGATGCTGAGAGGTCCTTCCTCCATGCCATGGGGTGTCAGCCCCAGTACTGATGAGAGATGTACTGAGGCCGGGCTTGGCTGTGGGGTGGAGGAAGGAGTAGTGTAGTGGGGCTGTCTGCTCTGTAGCTGGGTGAGGACTGACATGGGTGGCATCGCTGTCATGGGTGGCATCATTTGTGTGGGTGGCATCACTGTCGTTGGTGGCATCATTGGCGTGGGTGGCATCGGTGGCATCAGTGAAACAGGTGGCAACGGTGTCACCCGATGACTCTGTGCCTGGACTTGGAAGGGCTGCTGCCTGTGCTGCTGAACCTCCTGGTAGCCGTAGCCCTGGTAGGTGAGGGCTTGTGGGAAGCCTTGGAATGGGAGGGACATCACCTGGGGTGGAGGAGCAGGCCTGGACTGGGTGGGAGCAAGTTCCTCTGGGTCTGGAGGGTTGTGAAGCAGCTTGGTGGTCCTTCACCTGCTGGTACTGTGGATCCGTCATTTCCTTGAGGGTCTGGTTGACATAGGTGAGGAAGGGCTTGCGGTTGGAGGATGAGGAGTCGGTGTGGACCAGCTGAGAGAGCAGATCTATGCTGGTGTGGATGGTGTCCCTGATCTCCAGCAGGACATTGTGGCTCTGCCCCTCCAGCTGTCCGGCTCTCTGCCTTTCTGCGGAGGCGGAGCTGGGTGGGGTGGATTCGGCTAGGACTGTGGTGGACTCAATGTCTCCTTTCTCCCACTGCACCAGGGAGTCCTCTACGCACTCCACTATGCTTACCACACCTGTCCGCAGGTTCTCCGCTGTGGCACGCTCCGCAGAAACCTGCCTGGAGACAGGAACTGACTCTCGGCCGGAAGAGGACTGGGTGGCAGCAGGCTGCCGGAGAGAGAGGGTAGTGAGAGGGGCTGCTGGTGCTCCTCGGTGGCGGATCTCACCCTCCAGGAAGCTGCACCTGGCCATGACGTAGGTCTCTCTGTCTGTCAGCTTCACAGTGGCCTGGCCAGATTTCTTCAGGTGCAGCTTCCCGTAACAGGTGTGCATGTGTTTCCACCAGCCGAAGAGCACCTCTGAAGTGTAAGCCATACTCTCTGCCCTCTCTCTCCAAGCAGCCTGCTTCCGCTTGGTGTCCCTGTACAACCGGTGTCCCTTCCGCCACAGATAGTCGTTCTCTCTCAGCCACTCCAGCACCTCATCATCATGCGTCTCCGCAATGGAGTATTGCCTCCTCTCCCGTTGTCGCATACGCCTCTTCCTCCCTTTGGCAGGACCAGATGAGCCCTCATCAGAGGGGCTCTCAGGTAGTAGGGGCTGCTCCTCCACACCACCAGCAGCAGCAGCACCAGCAGGATCATCATCATCATCATCATCATCCTCACCAGCAGGATCATAATCAGCATCATCATCCTCACCAGCAGGATCATAATCAGCATCAGCATCATCAGCATCAGCAGCAGCAGCAGCAGGAACACCAGGACCTGGATCAGCAGCAGTAGAGTAAGCACCCGCAGGGCCAGTAAGTCCAGGAGCACGAGCAGGACCAGGAGCACAAGCAGGATGAGCAAGACCACGAGCACGAGCAGGACGAGCAAGTCCAGGAGCACGAGCAGGTCGAGCAGGTCAAGCAGGACCAGGAGCAGCTTCAACAGAGTAAGCAACAGCAGAAGCCCCAGCACCAGCAGAAGCACCACCACCTGGGGCAGCTTCAGAAGAAGCCCTAGCACCAGCAGAGTCAGGGGCAGGGGGCGGGAGGTTGGCCCTGTCCCTCTTGCCAGGGATGGCGGCAGGTTGCTGAGGCTTTCTCTTCCTCCCCATGGTTGTGGGGTTGCTGGCTGGCAGGGAGGCTGGCAAGCACCAAGGCTGGCAGGAAGGCTGTCAGGAAGGCTGTCAGGAAGGCTGGCAGAAATCCTGGCAGGAAGTCAGGCAGGCAGGCAGGCACCAAGGCTGGCTGGAAGGCAGGCTGGCAGGGTAGGCAAGGAACTCGAAGTGTCCAGCAGCAGGTCTTTCCTCGGAATGCTGGCCACATGCGAGCTGCTTCCCTTTATATCCGGGGGGCTTACGTAATACTTCCCCCCCGCATGCGCAATTAACGTGCGACATCCGTTCCACTTCCGCTGTGCATCCGCTAGGCTTCCGCTGTGCATCTGCTTTATCCGCTAGGCTTCCGCTGTGCATCCGCTTCATCTGTTCGGCATCCGTTCTGCATCCGCTGTATCCATTCCGCGTCCGCTTTGCTGAGGCCCCCCAGAAGCCCTGTGGTTGCGCCATCCGCTCTCATCCACTTCCATCCGCTGTGCTTCCGTTCCGCATCCGCTTTCCATCTGCCCTGTGTCCTCCCCGCGTCTGTGTTATCCGCTCCAGTTATGCAAATTTTTGCCCCTTTTGAGAGCGGATAACAACGGATGGAACATTTTTCTCGTCCGTTGTGTCCGTTTTGCATCCGTTGGCCAGTGTGACATGGGCTTTAATAACAATATCAACCTATGGACAAGCATAGCATACTTGTGGACAGTTTTTATATGAAAAATTGCTCAAGAGAATTATCATAATACAATTCAGACACTAGTTATAATAAATTGTGAATGATATGGATCATAATGGAAGAATAACCTATTTCCCAAACTAATTTTGAGCTTTTTTAAAATTAGATACAGTAGTAACAGTATCATCCCTCTTTATTTTCCTTACAATGCTTCTTTAAAAAACTTCTCTTTATGAATAGATTTCTCAGCTTATTTTTTATTTTATTTATTTAGGTGATTTATAAGACTTTCCAACTCTGAGTAGCAACTCTGGATGCCTTATAGAATGTTGGAAGCATAAAGAAACCAAAACAGAGCACACAAACAATACAGAATTACCAAAGCTAACCATGGCATAATCTCATTCAAATAATTTCCTTTTTGGGTGAACTCAACCAACATTCTGGCCCAGTGTCCAAAACAAAACTAGGCCTTATGGAGGCAACAAAATTGGGGCCATCCAATTCTCAGGGGTAATGGACAGATATTATTCCTTAGGGCAACAGAGAAGACCTGTTTCCTAGGTTCTGCTAGATGACATGGATTCAGAGGGGCCTAAAGTATACCTGTTGGGCCAGATCTCATGGGATGAGCAGAGATAGTCAAAGAAAGATAATCCTGCAAATAATGTATCCTTTTCTTGTAAAGAGATTTGTAAGATTTCAATACTCTGAACTACACATATATTATTTATATCTGTTCAAGCAATTATCTCTTGCACATGCTCTTTCTAATCACCACCATCTTTTTATTGTTGATTTTCATAGGAAGATATCATGTGAAAAAAGTGAATAGGACAGACAACATTTGAAATAGGTTGAGGAGAATATTTAAAGGCAAACTTATCCCCTGAACTATAATTTGGCCAGAGAAAGAAAGGAAGAACAATGTGAGCATTTTTCTTCTTCTTTTTGGCTTTTTTCTCCCTTTCATTTATCTTCTATAAGAAAACATTCACACCAGTTCCAGGATTACCACACTTCCTCCACCCACATCACAGACTTTTTCTTTTAATATGCATTTTTCAATGCAAACTTCTTTCAATCCATCTAAGATATGACTCTGGATTGCCCCAGTGCTGAAACCTCAGCTCAGAAGTATCTAGTGTGGCTCAAAGGAGACATATAAATTGACCATTTTTCCCCTTCAGAAGAAGTTCTTTATCTCCACTCTTGAAAGGGGAATCAGCTCTAGTGAAAAGTTAACACTTATCTCGTTATTTTGGGAAATACATTTAAGAAGAAATTAAGGCTATTCCTGTCCATGAAATAAACATTTTCCTTATTATATGACTTCATTATATTTTTGCAAGATATAGTTAACAGAATAATATAAAAAGACAACCAAATAATATGTCCTTTTTAGTACAATATGAGATGCTAATGAGTTGCAATAAAGAAGGTCTGATTACAATTTTTTTAAAAAAATTATCTTTGTTGAGCAGGGAGCAGTATACAATAATATGCAGAAAATTATTAAAGTACTAAAAATGTTTAGCAGGGTATGGAATGTTTCATTAAAAGTTACATTTTCTCCGTTCTATCAGAAATAATAAGCAATAGTGTATTCATCATCACAGAATTTAATTTTGTTATGAAAGAAATAATTAAAACAAATTGAGCTATTTTATATTTTATCTGTTTTACAAAGTATCATTCATAATCCTTTGGAGGAGGGTTTCTTTAGTGCATATTAGCAATTAATCTAGAATACAGAGTATGAAAACTGATTAGAAACCAGAACCTGTAGTCAGCCTTCAGAAAAGATTCATTCATTCATTCATTCATTCATTCATTCATCCATCCATCCATAAATCTATCTATCCATCCATCCATCCATCCAGATCAAGTATGTAATCAGAATCTTCAGAAAAGGAGAAATCTACTGGCAATCATTCATGGAAATGGAAGGTATTACAATTGCATTTCAAACTGAATTTTCACTCAATCAGTTGGCTAATAAACCAGCATATTGACTAGTTGCAGTTCAGACTTTTAAAGGATCTCATTAACTTTATTTCCCTGGACTGTGTAACTTTTTGGGGCCCATTCTACTCTACCTGTTCCAGAGTAGAATTGCAAAGGTAAATTCCAAAAGTTGGCAGAGACAGATAATATTTATTACTAATCTCACACTACTATCCCTGTGCTGATGCAAATGATAGATGCCTTTATTAAAATAGCAGACATTCTTTCAACTGGTCCAGACTGAAACTGGTGTCAAATAGCCATCCATCAAATAGCCAAGGATAATCAATTCCATATTTATATTGAAACCACTAAATTAAGCATGTGTACACTGAAAGATGTATCAGCAAGATATAAATAAAATATATAAAGTAGTTTCTTTCGGTATGGATACATGCATGTCATTAAATCTCACCCGAGATTTAATGAAGAGGCAAATACTGTCAAAATGAATATTTTCCCCAGATTTATTAATATTTTGAGAGGAATTCCTGTTCAAATCTCTAGAAAATATTTTCAGAAAATAAATACTTTGTTTACAAAATTTTGATGAGGTTATTCAACTCCAAGAATATCATATGAAAAATGCAAATATCGGTTAATGAGAGAGGATTTGGTTGGATTGTTTTTCTAAATCTGGAGTTGAATCATCAAAATTTACTATTGTTAAGCATCAAGTTGTGGAAGTCAATAGTCGACATTAACTTTACAATTTGGGCAATAGTGGGATTCAAAAAAAATTATTACTGGTTCTGTGGGCATGACTTGGTGGCCATGGCAAGGATACTGTAAAATCTCCAGTCAGAGGTAATATTGGCCGGTTCTCTGAATTACTCAAAATTTCTGCTATCGTTTCTCCAGAACTGGTCAGAACCTGCTGAATATCACCTCTGAATTTGGGCAATTTTGGAATATATTTATATAACCCTTGGTTGGATGGACAGTATTATGATGTAAATACAGTATAACTCTGGTACCTCTCAAAACAATTCTATGAGTTAGAAAGCTACAGAATGTTTAATAAAAGATTTTATCGCTTTTGCTATGCTAAATTAATTTTATGGGGAAATCCAACATAACAACTGGGGGAAATGGTGATATGAGTAAAAGCAGGGATAGTGACTTTGAACCAATTGATAGATAATGATGACACATTTTTAACATACACCATGCTGAGAGCTAAATATCAATTTTCAGATACAGCTCAGTGGCAAGAATATTTGCTAAAAGCATTTGGACCAGCAGCATTTTTAACTTCTGAGACACCCTACAACAATTGGCTAAATCTTTTGAAACTAGAACTATATCTCTTCTATGGATACAACTCATAGAAAGCCCATCAATCTCTTGAGGAAGGCATAATTGCATACATATACATCTCAAAGCAAGGGAATTATTTAAACAATTTTATTTAGAAAAATCTTGCAAGCCCCTTCCAAAAGTGACCGTAAACATTAAGATATGTGTCAGTTTTGTATCAGCAATCTCTTGCAAAACCAGGAGTCATGACTATCTTAAACATTTTGTCGATCAGACATTGCATGAACTCTTAAGAATATTTAAGTAGCTTTATTAATCTGATGTTATTACAATTCAGTGGCCAATCATATTGATATAAAATAATACAGCGACAAATCAATACAGAGATTGCTCTTATCAATTCTCCTCAAGAAGAATCCAACATAATAAAAAGCCAGGAGATTCTAGGTATTTCTTGAAATAAATTCTTTTATTTCTTTTATGAATTGTTAATAAAAACTTATCTATTTTATGAATTGTTAATAAAAAGTTAGCTATTTTAAATGTTTTGTTGTCTTTTTAACAGGAGAATGTTAAAAAAAATCTATATATAAGATTTTATAGGACTATATATAAGATTTTTTAAATCAGTGGACTTGGAGTGTGCTCACCTCCTGTCCTGAGACCAATGGAAATATGCAGTCCCTCGGGGCTTTAATAGCAATAACCATAGCATTTAGACATGTCATAGTACTTTATTCTAAAGTACACTTCATAGTACTTTATTCTAAGCAGTTTACAGATATTGTCCCCAACAATCTGGGTCCTCATTTCACCGACCTTGGAAGGATGGAAGGCTGAGTCAACCTTGAGCCTGATGAGATGTGATCTGCCAAATTGCAAGTAGCTGGTAGTCAGCAGAAGTAGCCTGCAGTACTGCATTCCAACCACTGTGCCACTGCGGCTCATTTAAAGGTGATACCCAACACTTTCAATGGCACCTGGAAGACAACTATAGCCAATGCAGTTCACAAAGCAGTGGGATGATGTGCACATAATGAGGCTGTCCTATCATTGTCCATGCTGCCGTATTCTGGATCAGCTTTAGCATTTGGATGGTCTTCAGGGGGAACCTCAAGTCCCAGTTGTTTCTTGGATAAGAGATGCTAAAGCAGAAGTATGGGGCTTGCAGAACCCCATAAGTCAGATGCCATGGATAAGTTATCTGACTATCAATACCGACTGGCACCAACCACAGTAAAGGAGGACCAAATTGCTGTAAAATTGCAATTTCCATAAAACAGTGCCAACTTCTAAAGCAAATTCCAAAGGATGATATGTATTGAGAGAGCAAGAAATTCTGGCTCTGTAATCAACAGATATGACCATGCCTTCTCCTTAGAAGGTTGATCCTGACAGAAACAGGTCCAAATAATCTACTTGCTCCATGGTTCTCTGCAGTTGAGCACCTTGATTATCCTCTCCCATCAGTTTCCCTAAAAAGGGACGATTGGGAAAGGAAGGTAATATCCAGGACTTTGGGACACAGTTTGGGCTTTTTGAGGAAGGGACATAGCTTAACCTCTTTCAAGGCTGACATCATTGCATGAGTCAGACACAGGTCACTTCCTGCATGACTTTAAGCATCTTAGAGGTACCAGGATCTTACAAGCAGGTGGCCAAGTTAACAAACTCGAGAATCCTGTTCAGGTCAGATACAGGTTGCTTTTTCAATGTATTTAGCACTAAATCTATCCATTACTGTATGCTATTTGCTTTGGGGTTAAACAATATGATGCCAAGTGTGAAAAGAAAGTCAACAATAGTAAGCAAAAAAAAAATGCTTCAGATAAGAAAAAAAAATAGATATAACCACTGTCAATTCAGTTTACACCAACAATATGCACAGAACTTCTTACCTTTTTAATGCTAAATGCATGGTTCTATCATGTCTGTAAACCTTTTCAGGTTTACCCTTTAAAAAAAAAAACCTTCTCACTTTCTTTGTGAGGACCTCATCAGCGCTATCCAATCAGAACCTTCTCAATCTTCTTTTCCTATTAGCTAATTTATTTTTCCATCACAGATTGGTTTTGTAATTTGATTTGAGAATTCATTCTCTTTATATGATAACCCACCTTTACATATACCTTTCATACCAATCAATCACTTTTGAATTCAATCCACATTCCTTCAGTAGCCATTCATTCATAATCCTTTCTCATCTTCACATTTCTTATTGAAGAAGAAATCCCCCCTACATTTCACGTAGTTTTATACTTCTCCAGATATATATTTCACTTTTTACAACAAAGTAGACAAAAGAATGCCATTTTCACTTTCAAAAAACAAATATTCATTTCATGGGTAACATTGGACTTCAATATTTAGTTGACTGGGCTCCTATCTTTATATCCAGATGTCCTTCTGATTGGTCTTTACTTGAGTTGGTTTCTTGTGCAGTTTGGTGAGATCTGGTTTCCTCCAATCAGAAACCATTTTAATTAAGCACCCATCAAAAGTTAAGACACCTGTCTATAAAGGCAGCAGCCAATTCATCAAACCCTGCCCAGTTGCCTCTAAAGATGCCAGTCATGGCTGCTAACAAAATATCAGGAAATTTATTGTCTAGACCATAGTCAAAGACTCTCAAGCCCAATATCACCCAAAAGATATTGGCCATGAAAGTCTACTGTATACCAGTATAACTATTCTTCACAACAAACAACATACTACCCATTAACTTGCTAGCAGCCTTTGCAAATCTTTTAAATCATTGGACAAACAAAGCTAGGATTTCAATCCCCGCAATGATTAAGAAAATTAAGACATAGCACTTTCTTTACTTTAATGTAAAGTAATATAAAGTAATATATTCTTCACATATATTATTCATTTATAAGAAAGTTATATGCTGACCTAAGTCAGATATGTTTTACTTTCAATCTGTTAAAGCCCTGTCACACTGGCCGACGGATGCAAAACATTTGTAAAAAGGACACAGCAGATGAGAAAAATGTTCCATCAGTTGTTATCCGCTCTCAAAAGGGGCAAAAATTTGCATAACCAGAGGGGACAACACGGAAAGGAACGGATGGGGGGAAGATGCAGGGTGGATGGAAAGCAGATGCTCCACGGAAGCCTAGCGGATGGAAGCAGATGGGAGCGGATGCCACATCCGCAAGGCTTCCGGAGGAGTGCAGCAAAGCGGACATGGAACAGAAAGAGCGGATGCAGAGTGGATGCTAAGCGGATGAAGCGGATGCACAGCGGATGCCTAGCGGAAGCCTAGCGGATGCCTAGAGTTCACTGCGCATGCGGGGAGGATGCATTGCGTCAGCCCCGCAGATATAAAGGGAAGCAGCTCCCAAGCAGGTCACCATTCAGAGGAAAGACCTGCTTCCAGACACATTGACTGCCTTGCCAGCCTGCCCTGCCTGCATGCCTGCCTGCCAGCGTTGCTGCCTGCCTTGCTGCTTGCCTTCCTGCCAGGCTGCCTGCCAGCCTCCCTGCCAGATTTGCTGTCTGCCTGCCTGCTAGCCTTGCTACCAGCCTCCCTGCCAGCCTTGGTGCCTGCCTGCCTGCCTGCCTGCCTTCCTGCCAGCCTTGCTGCCAGCCAGCAACCCCACAACCATGGGGAAGAAGAGAAAGCCTCAGCCATCTGCTGCCAGCCCTGGCAAGAGGGACAGGGCCACCCTCCCACCCCCTGGCCTTCACTCTGCTTCTGCTGGGGCTTCTGCAGCACGGGCTCGCTCTTCTGGGGCTGGGGCTTCTGCTGCTTCTGCTTCTGGAGGAGCTGATGCTGCTGCTTCTGGTGGTGGTGCTTCTGCTCGTGCTTACTCTGCTGATGTTGCTTATGGTGGTGGTGCTTCTGCTGGAGCTTACTCTGCTGATGCTGCTTCTGGCAGTGGTGCTTCTGCTGATGCTGTTTCGGGAGGAGCTGCTGATGCTGCTTATAGCAGTGGTGCTTCTGCTGATTCTTATTCTGCAGAAGCTGCTTCTGATGGTGGTGCTTCTGCTGGTGCTTACTCTGTTGAAGCTGCTCCTCCTCCTGCTGGTCCTGCTGGTCCTGCTGGTCCTGCTGGTCCTGCTGGTCCTGCTTGTCCGACTCGTGCTCCTGGTCTTGCTCATCCTGCTGGTCCTGCTCATGCTCCTGGTCTTTCTCGTCCTGCTGGACCTGCTCGTGCTCCTGGTCCTGCTGGTGCTCCTGGTCCTGCTGGCGCTGCTGGTGCTTACTCTGCTGCTGATGATCCTGGTCCTGCTGGTGCTGCTGGCACTGCTGCTGATCCTGGTCCCGGTCCTGCTGGTGCTGCTGTTGCTGCTGCTGCTGATGATGATCCTGCTGCTGCTGCTGGTGGTGGTGATGTGGAGAAGCAGCCCCTACAACCTGGAAGCCCCTCTGATGAGGGCCAATGTGGTCCTGCCAAAGGGAGGAAGAGGAATATGCAAGAAAAGGAGAGGAGGCAATACTTCATCGAGGAGGAACATGAGGATGAGGTGCTGGAGTGGCTGAGAGAGAATGACTATCTATGGCGGAAGGGACACAGGCTCTACAGGGACACCAAAAGGAAGCAGGCTGCTTGGAGGGAGAAGGCAGAGAGCCTGGGCTACACTTCGGAGGTGCTCCTCGGGTGATGAAAGCATATGCACACCTGGTACGGGAAGCTGCACCTCAAGAAATCTGGCCAGGCCGCAGTCAAGCTGACGGACAGAGAGACCTACGTCATGGCCAAGTGCAGCTTACTGGAGGGTGAGATCCACCACCAAGGAACAGCCCCTCTCACAACCCTCTCTCTCAGGCAGCCTGCTGAGACCCAGTCCTCTTCCGGCCGAGAGTCAGCTCCTGTCTCCAGGCAGGTGTCTGTGGAGTGTGCCACGATGGAGAACCCGCCGACAGCTGTTCTAAACGTGGCGGAGCACATGGAGGACTCCCTGGCACAGTGGGAGAAAGGAGACGGCACTTCCACCACGGTCCTGTCCGCATCCACCCCCAGCTCCACTTTCATAGAAAGGCAGAGAGCCAGACAGGAGGGGCAGAGCCACACTGTCCTGCTGGAGATAAGAGACACCATCAGGAACAGCATAGATATCCTCTCTCAGCTGGTCCACACTGACCCCTCATCCTCTAACTGCAAGCCCTTCCTCACCTATGTCAACAAGACCCTCATGGACATGGCGGAACCCCATTATCAGATGGTGAAGGACAGGATCATCGATCTGTTTCACAACCCTCCAGATCCAGATGAACCTGCTTCCAACCAGTCCAGGTCTGCTCCTCCACCCCAGGTGATGTCCCTCCCATTCCAAGGCTTTCCACAGGCCCTCACCTACCAGGGCTACGGCTACCAGGAGGTCCAGCAGCACAGGCAGCAGCCCTTCCCAGTCCAGGCACAGGTTCATCGGACGCCACCATTACCACCAATTCCACTGATGCCACCGATGCCACCCACGCCACTAATGCCACCGATGCCACCCACACCACTGCTACCACTGACACCACTGATGCCACCCACATTACCGATGCCACCCATGCCAGTCCACACACAGCTGCAGATCAGACAGTCCCACTACACTGCTCCTTCCTCCACCCCACAGTACATCTGTCATCGGTACTGGGGCTGACACCCCATGGCATGGAGGAAGGAGCTCTCAACAACACGTGGCTGAGCCAGCTGTCTGAGAGCTCCTCAACACACCATCACCTGTTGTCCTCTCGGGGCTAGGCACCCCAGTGGTGCCTCAGACCAGCACTCCAGCAGCACCCACCTCCACAGCATCTGGACCCTTCATCCCTGAGACTGGGCACCCCTCTGAGTGACTGGGTGGCTACCTGTAGACTTTATTTGGACACTTGACTTGGGTCATTTTCCTTTTACAGCTTTCCTTTTACAACTCATTATTAAATGCCCTGTTAATTGTAGGCCCACCCAACATACATGGCACAATCTCATCAGTGTGATGAGACAGGCTGAAGGAAGCATCCATTAATCATCTATCATCCTGTCTTGCCACTCCACTGTTCCAGCTGGGGAGTTGCACCAGTGTCTCAGGAGGTTGCGCTGCTTCTTCCCTTCACGTGAGGCTCTGTTGGGGCCTTGCACATCCTCAGTGTCTATCAGGTTTTGCTCCTGCCTCCATTCCCCAGGTTCCATGTCCCCATTGCCTTGTTGATGGTCCATGAGCCTGTTCTGCAACACTGGGTAGCGGGTGCGCATGAGATTGTGCAGGATGCAGCAAGCTTCCACGTCCTCCTCACAGTCTCTGGGCGATGCTGCATGGTGGTGAGAAGTACCTGGAACCTGTTGGCCAGGAGGCCAAAGGTGTTCTCCACCACTCGCCTTGCCCTGGACAGCCTGTAGTTGAAGATCCTCTCTTCACGGGTGAGGAGTCTGGAAGTGTAGGGCTTCGTGAGGTAGGTTCTGAGGGAGAAGGCGTCATCCCCCACAATGAAGTAGGGCACATCTTGCATGTCGTTGGGCAGGGGGGCTGGATCTGGGAAGCCCATGATGAGGTTGCATTCCAGCCCCTCCTTGAGGTCACTGGCATTGTATACCTGGGCATCTGAAGCTGACCTGTTCCCTGAAGCATCGATGTACATGAACTTGTAGTCAGCATTAACCATGGCAAAGTGGATGATGCTGAAGAAGCCCTTATAGTTGAAATAATTGGACCCCGACTTGGCTGGTGCTTTGCAGGCCATGTGCTTGCCATCTGTGGCTCCAACAGTGTGGAGGAAGTTCCACCTCTGATACCACTCCTCTGCAACTTTCTTCCATCCTTCTTCAGTGGAGGGGCACCGGAGGAGCTCCTCCAGGTATTCTTCGATGATGGCCTGCGCCACTTCTCTGACCACAATGCTGATGGTGTTGTGTGGCACTCTCCAGCCTTACTGCATGCTCCTGTAGGTGGTCCCTGAGGCCAGGTGGTGCAGAGTCAGTGCCACCTTGAGCCCAGGGTCCAGGCTGGGCCGGAAGTTGGTGTTTGCCTTGGTCAACCTGGGTGTCAGCCGATGCACAATTTCATCAAACATGGCTGGAGGCATCCTCATGAAGTTCTGGAATGCCTGAGTGTCTTCGTTCCTGAGCTCCACCATCAGCTTGTTGTACAGTCCATACTCTGCTCTTCTCCCGATCCATCTTCGGACCCAGACGCTTCTTGGCCGCCTCCTTTTCTTCCCGTAGTAGAGTTGAAAGAGCCTGTAGATGGCTTCGCTCTGTTGCAGAATGATGGTGGCTACCAAAAGGACTGTGTTACGATCCATGGTGGACATGACTGGATGCTGTGGAAGAGCAAGAGGCAGATGAAGGCTGCAGAGGTCTGCACAGCAGGTCTGCTGGTCTGAAAGTGAGATCCAGTTGAGTTGCTCCCCCTTTTTATAGGCAATATAGGTTTTCCCCTATGTGTCCTTTTGCATCCTCTAGGCATCCTCTAGACATCCTTAATATCCAAGATAGGTCCCCTCTGCGAATGTTTTTTCCATTTAAAATGCTTTCTTTGCGAGCTTCATCCACTTTCATCCTTTCTCCATCCATGCTACTAACGCTGTGCGTCCGTTCCGTGTCCGTCCCGCTTCCTCCCTTGTCCGCTTTCTGCTGGAATGGATTTGAGTTGCGCGGATGCACAGCGGATGCTTAGCAGATGTAGCGGACGCGTAACGGATGACGACGGATGCAGAATGGATGTTCCCTGTATGCCTAGCGGATGCAGAACGGACGCGTTGGATACATTTTCCACTCAAAAAGTTTTGAATAGCTCAAAACTTTTTGAGCGGATGGAACCTCAGTCGACAGATGCTGGACGGATAGAGAGGAAGAAAAACGGACGCAGTGAGTACAAAACGGAAGCATCGCGTTAACCAATGGATGGCAAGTGTTTTTCTCCATTTTACATCCTCTCTCCATCCGTTGGTGCAGTGTGACATGGGCTTTAGGTACAGTATGAATTATATGCGAAAATATTGTGTGCCTCAAGCTTGCATTGAACTACAAAAATGTGATTGAGATTCAGGTAGAATGTCTTTCTCTCGAATTTGCTCAGATAGTTTTCAAAATTGACAATCCATTCAGATTTCATGTTCTTTGAGTAAATATTGTAAATGCTGTTTCAGTCATCTTATGTTTTTTCATTGTTCTATGAATAACAAGGACAAGGTATTTCCTAACCACTGAACATAAATCAATTCCACCTGCAATTCATTTACTCTAAGCTGAAATTCTTTGATTTAAAATTATTTAGTTTTTTGGCTCCAATGACAGATGCAGCTGATCGTATTCTATTTATAGTCTCTACTTTATAAATGCATATGGGATAAATTACCAATAGTGCTTGAGACTGGAGAATTCATTTATGTGAACACTTTTTGAAATTATCTATAGATCACACTGAAAATAGCATTTTGCGGAATGGTACCAATCAGTTTTTGGCTCACTGTGAAAGTCAGCTGGTGGTTTAGTAAAAATATAATGAGACAATAGAAATGTCAGGACATGATTAACACTGTAATATTCTTTTAATGCATTTCATAAGCACTGACATCAGCATTTAATTGCAATATCATTAGGATAAATACAATTGTTCAAGTACATTTAAATGATGAAGTTCTATAAATGAAGAACTAGGTCACCAGCTCTGCACTGAGGTATTTTAAAGTTCCAGTGTGAAGTCCATGTTATTTGCTGAAGCTTTTTATTATTGCACAAAAAAGGCAAACTCTAGGTGTTAAGCAATGCTGACAAGAAATCCTTGTACAGCATCTGGATTTTTATTTTTCTTTCAGGGAAAAAATAACTGTTATTTCATATTATGAAATTTATCTATGGAAAGGAATCTATGTGGAAAAGTGGATGGATGTTTATACTCTATAATGCTGATTATGTTTTTAAAAAACCTCAAGGTGCTTATCTTCAGTTATTGGAAAACCTGAAACTGCTAATCAAGTGTGAAATTTAAACTGATTGACACTTTAGCTCATACATCCTCAGGAGTAATATAATTAAATTTGGAAGGGATCTTTGACTAGAAATAAAATATTGAGTTTCCAACACCAATAGAACAGAATTTATATTCCCATCCAAATAATAATTTTAGTCAAACCTCTCTCACTTTTTATATGTTGTGCTTATATGGTTAAGCAAAAATGACCATGCTTGTGAATACCATGGTTGTGAACTAAACACCATAGTCATTAAGGAAACCCATTGTTTACTAGAGTGCAGTTTTGCAGAAAACCAGAAGTAAGTGCAGGTTTTTAACAAAACCATTCAAAACATGGTCACAAAACCACAGGACATTCCAAATGGCCATAAATGTGCCCATGTTATTGAACACAGGACCTAATCTGAACGAAGAAGCAGCATTTGGTGCAAAATGAGGCAGTTAAACTGTGATAGTATAACAGTCTCCTTATGCTGCGTCACCTGTAAAGTCATGGAATCAATTATTAACCAATCCATTATTCTCCACTTAAGAGATGAACAATCTACTCTCCAATAAACAATTTGGTTTCAGGAAAAAACTACCCTGTAATCTGCAATAGACACAATCTACATAGACTTCTGTAAAGCCTTTGATTCAGTGGTACACGACAAACTACTCCTAAAACTAAAATCTTATGGTATCTCTGGACAACTGCATAACTCGATAGAAGCATTCTTGTCAAACAGACAACAAATGATCAAAATTGGGAGTGTCCTATCAAATTCTGTACCTGTCAATAGTGGTGTCCCCCAAGGCAGTGTTCTAGGACCAACTCTCTTCATACTCTACATAAATGACCTCTGTGATCATATTAACAGCAACTGCGTTCATTTCACTGATGATGTAAAGCTGTTCAATACCACAGATAATACTGCTACCCTTCAAAAAGATCTTGACTATGTATCAGAATGGTCAAACAAATGGCAACTTCAAATCTCAACAAATAAATGCTCTGTCTCACATACTGGCAAAAAAAATCAGAAAATAAAATACAAGCTGAATAGTCAAGATCTTGTTGATGATCCAAGCTCTGTAAAGGATCTTGGAATACTCATCTCGAATGATCAAGTGCTAGAACCCACTGTAACTACATAGCCAAAAAGGCATTAAGAGTTGTTAACCTCATCCTACGTAGATTTTTCTCTGGTAATATCACACTACTAACTAGAACATACAAAACATTTGCTAGACCAATACTCGAATACAACTCATCAGTCTGGAACAATACATTGGCTGTGCAATGTCTTCCCACTGGATTTGTACTTGTTTCCTGGTGTCTCAATAGTGAAAAAATATGTAAAGTTGCATTTATTTCACCAGTCTTGTACCCATTAGGATCTATGTTGTGGTAATTCCCCGTTAGGAGAATGAGCGAACACAGGGAGATGTAGTGAGAGTAGGGAAGAAAAATACGCATACAGCACACAGATACACTGCATGGTAAAGGTAGGTTTTTTACTTCCAATAAAGTTGAAGTACAGTCCAAGATAAGCACTTCAAGTCATTTACAGGTAAGGCAGTCAGTGTTCAGTTCAGGGATAATCCAAATATCAAAGTCCAGCATCAAAAACAGTTCAGTAACAGACTTACATCAACGATCAGTAACAGTCATTAGGAGGAATGGCAACTCTCTCCAACAGAAGGAACAGAGAGACTGAGACTGACACTAAACAACCCAGGTTTCTAGCTCCAGCTTATGGCAATTTGCATAACCACACCCAATTACAGTTTTAGCATTCTCTTAAAGACACAGTATTAAAATGTCTATCCTAGTTAACATATTTCCAACCCAAATAACTGTTAGGTGACTGACATTCCTAACATTCTCCCCTTTTGGGTAGGACAATATATACAACCTTACATTCTAAGTCCATAATCCTCACAGAAAGCCTTATGATTTATAGAGCCTTGGGCCTTTGCAAAATGATTTGTTATATTGTTTTCTGACATACAGTATTCTAGCTTAATCATCTTATTTTGCACACATTGTCTTACATTTAAATATCTTAAATCTGTGTGTTTCGTTCTTGTTTTAGCAGCAATATTTGAAGCCATCTGTATTGCTGATTGGTTATCTTCGTAAATAACAATAGAATCTGTTACGTTCTGTTACAACAAATTGGCCAAATACTACAACAAGCCCATGATTCTAAAGCAGCTGGACATTTTGGATTTGTGAAAACCTTCCACCTGATTAAGCGGCAATTCTAGTGGCCTACTTTGAAGAAGGACATTGAAGCTTATGTAGCTAGTTGTCCAATTTGTGCTTTAGCAAAGAGACCTCCTGGTAAGCCAGCAGGGTTGTAACAAAATGTGGCTAGACCAACAGCCCCCTGGAAGGAAATCTATAGACTTTATAGTAGAACTACCCGAAAGCAGCAGAAACATGGTTATTTGGGTGGTAACCGATTTGTTTTCCAAACAAGTACATTGCATACCTTGTTCCAAGATTCCATCTGCAAAGACATTGGCTAAACTGTTTATTTCACATATCTATAGATTACATGGCATTCCTGAACGCATAGTCTCTGACAGGGGGTCCAATTTACCTCAAATTTTTGGAAGGAGTTCCTGAAGTTGATAGGCTCCACCCAGGGCTTAAGCTCCGCCCATCACCCCCAAACCAGTGGGGCCTGTGAGAGGACTAACACAGTGTTAGAACAGTATCTTAGATGTTATATAAATTATCAACAAGATAATTGGTCTGACCTACTGCCCTTTGCTGAAGTGGCATATGACAACTAAATACATAGTAGTACTGGATTTACTCCATTTAAAGTAGCTTCGGGACAAGATTTTGTACCCATACCTGAACTTCCTCATGAAAGGCCTAACATCCATTCGTTGGATGAATGGATAACTCAACTCCAACTTAACTTGCAAGTTACACATAAAGCATTAGATGAGGCTCATCAAGCTCATAAGAAGTTTGCAGACTAAGAAAAGATCTCCACAGAAATCATATCAAGGAGGCGACAAAGTTTTCCTGTCCACCAGATACCTACAAACCATTTAAAAATTGAAGAAACTTGGTCCTAAATTTGTTGCTCCTTTCAAGATTGAATGGATTCTAAACCCTGTGGCAGTCCAACTGAACTTCCCGAAAACTCTTCGACGAATTCACCTGGTTTTCCATGTTAATTTGTTGAAACCTGAACGTATTTCTGATTTATGACCCATCCAGGCTGATCCTCCTATACCATTACTGATTGAGGGTGAACAACATTTTGAAGTTCAATAAATTTTGGCCTCTCGCAAATGGAGGGGTTGGCTTCAATATCTTGTAGCCTGGAAACATTTCCCTTCTTCCCAAGCTGAGTGGGTTAATGAAAATGACGTTAAAGCTTCTAAACTGATCCAAGCATTTCGTACCAAGTATCCTGATAAACTCTAGAAATGTATCCATTTTTATTATCTAATGATTAATTATTGTCTTTACATCTTTTCCTCTCCCTTCTAGGACTGACAGTTTTCTTTTTCTAGGAGGGCCAAATGTCTTCTTCAAGATCTTCTACTATCGCTTTGCATCTTTCGGCTGTCATAAGTAATGGGGGGGGGAGGGGGGAGTCTGGGAAGCGAGCTCGGGGTGTTACATTCTACTGTTGTATAAACTGAGGAGGGGGGAACATACATCAGGGTTAGGTTTCTATTTTTTGCTTAGCTTTCTTTTCTCTGCACAGCTGTAACCCATTATCAAAATATGCCAAGGTCAACGGACAAAGGCCTCATCACCACCTGAAGATGCCTACATGTTCATATTCAAAACTTCTAATTGGAAGATTCAGTTGAACTATTGGGGGTGGGAACATTTCTATCACTTTGTATATGTGATTGACGCACCTAATTTCTCAGATTCAAAATTCTATGGTTGCTACCACTTCATTTTCATATTGTTCTGTATTGTTCTGACATACAGTATTCTAGCTTAATCATCTTACTTTGCACACATTGCCTTACATTTAAATATCTTAAATCTGTGTGTTTTGTTCTTGTTTTAGCAGCAATATTTGAAGCCATCTGTATTGCTGATTGGTTATCTTTGTAAATAACAATAGAATCTGTTAATTCCCATATCAATCAATAGTTGCTTATACAAAACTAAATCTGTACATGGTAAAGACAAACATGAGAATTCAGCCTCATTGTTGACAAACTTAGATGTTTCTGTCTAATAGATCTCCATCCAATCAACACTTTTCCCAATAATACTACAGTTCCCAATGTAGATTTTCGTGTATTTATGTCTGCAGCAAAACTTGCATCAGCATATGCAGTTAAACTCAGTTCATCTTTTGGCTTCAAATACAATGCATAATGCATTGTTTGTTTCAGATATCTTAACACATGTTTAGCAACTTGCCAGTGCCTTTCAGTTGTCTCAGCGCTAAATCTTGCTAATTGATTAACACAGTATGCTATATCTGGACTTGACCAATTACTGAAATAAGATAAACTACCAATCAAAGACTGATAAATGTTCTTATCAAAAACAGGACTTTGAACATCACTATGGCTAAACTCCTGGCTCATCAGTGTTTTATCCGGTTGACAAGATTCCATTTTAAAACTTTTTAGTAATTGGTTAATTTTATCTGCCTGTGAGATCTTTTATCCTCCCCGAGTTCTATCTATTATGAAACCAAGATATTGTTTAATTTCTCCTTACAGTTTTATCTTAAATTTCTTTTCTAATAGTAAGATTATTTTAGTAGCTTCTTGTTCAGTTTTGATAATTAATGTTATGTCATCAGTAAATAATAGCAACAATGAAATTACACCATTACTTTCTCTTTTGAACAAACATGGATCAGCCAAATCCATGGGTGATTACAGGAAACTACAGGAAACTACAAAACCTATCTTAATTCTTTAACTATACACTGGTTCCACTCATATCCTGATTGCTTCAAGCTATGAAGACTCTTTTTCAATATCCAGCAATCAGTTGTATTATCATTTTTAATACCTAAAGGTTTATTTAAATATATAGTGTATTGCAACAGTGCATGCAGATATGCTGTCTCTACATCCAAATGACTTACAATGTATTTCTCCTTAGCTGCCCACACTAATACTGCCCTTAATGTAGTAGCCTTCAGACTAGGTGCAAACATCTCATCATAGTCATTTGCTGTCTGATTGAACCCTTGTGCTACTAACCTGGCTTTATGGGTAACAGTCCCATCTATACTAGTCTTAAATTTATATATCCATTTGCATCCTATGGCATGCTAACATATGGTAACTTAACATTTTTTTATACTTTCAGTTTTTTTAATTATTCCAGTTCCTTATCCATTGCTTCCTGCCAAGCAGCCTGAACCTTAGCAGGATACAGTTTTAGTTCATTATAATTACTTGGAACTGTATTCACTTGGCATACAACACTAGCCTGATATCTATCTGGTGGTTGTGTTACTCGGGTTGAACATCTCAGTAATACAGGGCTAACTGGTGGACTTTTCTTTGTCACCTGCTCCTGCTCTTCGACCTCTTCCTGTGCCTGTTCTACTACTTCCTCCTGTGCCTGTTCTTCCTCTTTAATGGCTATTCATGGTTTACTTATTTCATCTTTAGGGACTATTTGGGTTTCAATAATAATATCACTGCTGGATTCCAATTCCAGTGGAATCCCATCCAGCATGCTCTAGAAATTTTGCACTAGCATTACAATAAACATGAGCTATGCCTTGATCCCAAAATCTAAATGATCTATGGTTGGCCTCATAACCGACAAAAAGTAACTTCTAAGCTCTATGTTGTCCTTTCAGTCTTACTTCTGAGGGAATATGCACCCATGCTGGAGCTCTAAAAGTGTGTAAATAACTTAAATTTGGTTTTCTGCCATGCCAACAAGTGAATGGCAATTCACCAGTTGTTGTATTAACTACATTGTTTAAAACATGATTACTAAATATTATGGCCTCACCCCACAGTGTTTCAGACAAACCTGAATCAGATAACATAGTGCGAGCCATGGCTTGTAACATTTTCCCTCTTCATTCTATAAACAAGTTAGGTTGTGGTCTGTAAGGTCCACAACATTTATGCTCAACACCAGCCAATTTCAACATAGTTTGGAATCTTTTGTTAACAAACTCAGTCCCATTATCAGTAACTAAAGTAATTACTTTAACTCCTCATTTTTCTCTCAAAAAAACGTAGCCAGTTAAAGAAAGGTTGGAATGTTTCTGTTTTTTTTTTTCATGAAATAACAGAAGCTGTACCGTGAGTAATGGTCCATAATATTCAAAGTATAGCAGGCATCTCTTTAACTAGGTTTCTTAGGACCAATTATGTCAGCAAAAACAACCTCTCAAGGTTATTTCAAACCCATTTAGTCTGTTTGCAGGAGTAACCTTGCTCTTCTCTTGGCTAGAAGCATTACAGTTTAAACTTACTACAGGGTTTCAATTTTACTTCCTCTGACAGTTCAACAGTTTGTTTGAGCATTTTGAAATTAATGTGCCGCAGACATCTATGCAGTAACTGTATACATTCATCATGTGGCTTAACATTGTTATAAACTGAGTTAGCCATCTTCAACTGGTCATCATGTATCACATATAAATCATTCTCTAAATTTGCAAAAACACTTTTACCCTCTTTCTCTATTATACAGTTATTTCCCCTAAAGGTTACTACATAACCAAGATTAACTAAAGCCCTTACTGATAGCATATCAGGTACATATAACATCGTTAAATGTTTGTTTATACAAGAACAATATGCTTCACCTGATGCTTTAATCTTCCATCCATTTGCCAATGATACATGTTGCTTACTCGTAGACATCTTTACAAACCTCTTTCTATCTTTGTAATGCATTGTGATACTCCACTATCAACAACCCACAAATCATGGTTTACAGTTGAATTGCTAGACATAGCTAAACTAACATTCTTCTCAGCCTTTTGGTGATTACCAGTATTCTGTTGTTTTCTCTTCTTACAGAATCCAGCTATATGTCCCCTAGCCCCACAAGAAAAACATTTCCTTACAGACAGTTGAAGACAAGTCCTCTTCTTGTGGTTGTTCCTTCCTCAGTTGGTCCCTATCCAGTCATCTTCTTGCTTCTTCTAACAACCTTCCGGTTATGTCAGTCAAGGTCAGTTTATCTCTGCGCAGGACTTCCAGTGAAGATACGTAGTCATCATAACTTTCATCCAATGAGGAAAGAATGATGTAAATTTGATGCAGCTCTGAAAATATCAGTTCCTTTTCATGAAATTCAAATGAGTTAACATATCTCTTTCAGAAGATGTGCTCTAAACAGTCTACGTGTAAGATGTATGTGTGCACCTACACTGTCACAAACATAAATCATCTTCAAATTCTCCCAACACTTAGCAGCAGACTCTTCTCCACAAATATGGACTAGCTGCTGGTCACTCAGTGTTAGTCCAATTATACAAAGAGCTTGTTCGTTGTTCTGTTTAAAGTCAGCAAGCTTCTTGGCATCGCCCTCATTTTCTGGATCCCAAGCATTTACATCTGGTGGATCTTGAACTACAGTCCATAACCCTTCCTTACACAGAAGTAGATTGAATTTCATAGACCAGGAAACATAGTTTGTTCCATCCAACTGGATTATCAGTGATAGACTTGTTGAAGGGTCTTGTGCCATCTTTACCAGGATAGTAACCCACAATTAAATAGTAAACAGCTGTCTGTATACAGTACTGTGTATTCATACCAACTCTCAGTTATCTGAGCCTGGTATGGCCTGGGCCCATAACCAGTGTTGAGGTAATTCCCTTTTAGGACAATGAGTGCATAAAGGGAGATGTAGTGAAAGTAGGAAAGAATAACACACACACAGCACACAGATCCATTGTAAAGTAAATGTAGGCTTTTTACTTCCAATAAAGGTTTAAACACAGTCCAAGATAAGCAGTCCAAGTAATTTACAGGTAAGGCAATCAGTGTTCAGTTCAGGCATAATCCAAATTTCAAAGTCCAGTATTAAAAACAGTAAAGTAACAGACTTACATCAACGATCAGTGACAGTCATTAGGAGGAAAGCAACTCTCTCCAACAGAAGGAACACAGAGACTGAGACTAAACAACCCAGGTTTCTGGCTCCATATTATGGCCATTCGCAGAATCACACCCAATTACATTTTTAGCATTCTCTTAAGGCTAGGTCACATCGGCCGACGGATGCAAAACGTATGTAAAAAGGACACAGCGGACGAACAAATTTTCCATCCGTTGTTGTCCGCTCTCAAAAGTGCCCCAAATTTGCATAAACAGAGCGGACAACATGGGAAAGGAACGGACGTGGGGAGGACATAGCGAGGATGTTAAGCGGATGCTCCACAGAAGCCAAGTGGATGGAAGCAGACGGATGACACTTCTGCAGGGCTTCCGGAGGAGAACAGCGAAGCGAACGTGCAGTGGAAAGAGCAGACGCAGAGCGGATGCCTAGCGGATGACACAGATGCATCACGGATGCCTAGCGGATGCCTAGCAGATGCCTAACAGATGCAAAGCATTCACTGCACATGCGGGGAGGATGCATTGTGTCAGCTCTGTGGATATAAAGGGAAGCAGGTCACCATTCAGAGGAAAGATCTGCTGCCAGACACATCTTCAGCCAACAACGATGGGGAAGAAGAGGAAGCCTGTGCCTATTCCTGCCAGCCCTGGCAAGAAGGACAGGACCACCATCCCACCCCCTGGCACTGACTCTGCTTCTGCTGGGGCTTCTGCTGCTGCTGCTGACTCTGCTGCTGCTGGTGCTTCTGCTGGTGCTGGTGCTGGTGCTGCTCCTGGTGCTGGTGCTTCTGCTGGTGCTGACTCTGCTGCTGGTGCTGCTGGTGCTGCTGGTGCTGCTGGTGCTGCTGCTGCTGCTGGTGCTGCTGGTGGTGCTGGTGCTGCTGGTGCTGCTGGTCTTGCTGGTGCTATTGGAGCTGCTGGTGCTGGTGCTGGTGCTGCTCCTGGTGGTGGTGGTGTGGTGGACCAGCCCCTAGAACCTCAAAGCCCTGCTGATGAGGGCCCAGAAGGCCCTGCCAGAGGGAGGAAGAGGCATTTGCGAGAAAAGGGGGAGAGGAGACAGTACTCCATTGCAGAGGTACATGAGGAGGAAGTGCTCGAATGGCTGAGGGAGAACGAGTACCTATGGAGGAAGGGACACAGACTCTATCGAGACACCAAGTGGAAGCAGGCGGCTTGGAGAGAGAAGGCGGAGATCCTGGGCTACACTTCGGTTGTCCTCCTGAGGTGGTGGAAGCACATGCACACCTGGTACGGGAAGCTGCACCTGAAGAAGTCTGGCCAGGCTGCGGTCAAGCTCACCGACCGGGAGACCTATGTCATGGCAAATTGCAGCTTCTTAGAGGGTGAGATCCGCCACCGAGGAGCAGCCCCTCTGTCAACCCTCTCTCTCAGGCAGCCCATAGAGAGCCAGTCCTCTTCTGGCCAAGAGTCAGCTCCTATATCCAAGCAGGTATCTTTGGTGCACCCCATGATGGAGACCCCCCCAACAGCTGCACTCCCCATGCCGGAGCACATGGAGGACCCCCTGACACAGTTGGAGCAAGAAGAGGCCACTGCCACCAGAGACCAACACATACCCACCCCCAGCTCCACCTCCACAGAAAGCAGGCAGAGAGCCAGACCAGAGGGACAGAGCCACACTGTCCTCTTGGAGATCAAGAGCAGCGTAGATTTCCTCTCTCAGCTGGTACACTCCGACATACCATCCTCTAATAGAAAGCCCTTGCTCACCTATGTGAACCAGACCCTCATGGAAATGCCTGAATCCCAGTACCAGGTGATCAAGGAGAGGATCACAGATCTTCTGCACCACCCCCCAGGCCCAGCTGAACCTGCTCTGACCCACTCCAGATCTGCTCCTCCACCCCAGGTGATGTCACAGCCCTTCCAAGGCTTTCAACAGCCCCTCACCTACCAAGGCTACGGCTACCAGGAGTTCCAGCAGCACAGGCAGCCCTTCCCAGTCCAGGCACAGGTACATCACACACCACAGGTGCCACCAATGCCACCGATGCCACATATGCCACCGATGCCACCGATGCCACCGACGCCTCACCTCGCTCACCTGCAGACCCCAACAGCCCCACTACACTCCTCCTTCCTCCAACCCACAGCCAAGCCTGGCCTCAGAACATCTGTCATCGGTCTTGGGACTGACACCCCATGTCATGAAGGAAGGGCCTCTCAACATCATGGGACTGAGCCAGCTCTCTGAGAGCTTCTTCCACACACCATCCCCTGTTGTCCTCTCGGCGCCAGGCACCTCAATGGTGCCTCAGAACAGCACTCCAGCCACTGCCACCTCCACAGCACCTGGACCCTTCACCCCTGAGACCATGGGCATGCCTCAGAGTGACTGAGAATAGTGCCAGAGACTGGGTTGCTACCTGTTGACTTTATCTTTGCTTGGGACACTTTACTTGGGTCATTTTGCTTTTACAGCTTGTTGTTAATAAAGGTTATCTTTGCTTCACACACTTGGTTCAGTTCTTTTAGTAAATAAAGTCTTGGTGGAAACTTTTAGAAATGGTTTAAGCCTTTGCATGCTTGTGGGATGGGTAAGGATAGCTGTGGGATGGGCAAGGATACCTGTGGGAGGGGTAATAGCTGTGGGATGGGTAAGGATAGCAGTGGGATGGGCAGGGATACCTGTGGGATGGGTAATAGCTGTGGGATGGGTAAGGATAGCAGTGGGATGGGCAGGGATACCTGTGGTATGGGTAATAGCTGTGGGATGGGTAAGGATAGCAGTGGGATAGATAAGCCTCCAGTGCAAGCATAGTGGGACTGTTTGGTCCACCCTCCCAGGTGCCACACCTATGGCCCTTTATTATCAATAACAATGTAATCAATCATCCACACATTTCAACATAAACACAACTCTTTATTAAATGCCCTGTTCATTGTAGGGCCACTCAACATACATGGCACAATCTCATCAGTGTGATGAGACAGCCTGAAGGAAGCATCCATTAAGCATCTACCATCCTGTCTTGCCACTCCACTGCTCCAGCTGGGGAGTTGAACCAGTGTTTCAGGATGTTGCGCTGCTTCTTCCCTTCACGTGAAGCTCTGTTGGGGCCTTGCACATCCACAGAATCTATCAGGTTTCGCCCTTGCCTCAATTCCCCAGGCTCCATGTCCCCATTGCCTTGTTGGAGGTCTACAAACCTGTTCTGCAATACTGGGTAGTGGGTGCACATGAGATTGTGCAGGATGCAGCAAGCTTCCACGATGTTCCTCACGGTCTCTGGGCGATGCTGCATGGTGGTGAGAAGTACCTGGAACCTGTTGGCCAGGATGCCAAAGGCGTTCTCCACCACCCGTCTTATCCTGGACAGCCTGTAGTTGAAGATCCTCTCTTCACGGGTGAGGAGTCTGGAAGTGTAGGGCTTCATGAGGTAGGTTCTGAGGGAGAAGGCGTCATCCCCCACTATGAAGTAGGGCACATCTTGCATGTCGTTGGGCAGGGAGGCTGGATCTGGGAAGCCCATGGTGAGGTTGTGTTCCAGCCCCTCCTTGAGGTCACTGGCATTGTATACCTGGGCATCTGAAGCTGACCCGTTGCCTGAAGCATCGATGTACATGAACTTGTAGTCAGCATCAACCATGGCAAAGAGGATGATGCTGAAGAAGCCCTTGTAGTTGAAATAATTGGACCCTGACTTGGCTGGAGGTTTGCAGGCCACGTGCTTCCCAACTATGGCTCCAACGGTGTGGGGGAAGTTCCACTTCTGATACCACTGCTCTGCAACTTTCTTCCAGCCTTCTTCAGTGGAGGGGCACTGAGGAGCTCCTCCAGTTATTCTTCGATGATGGCCTGCACCACTTCTCTGCCCACAATGCTGATGGTGTTGTGTGGCACCCTCCAGGCATACTGCATGTTCCTGTACATGGTCCCGGAGGCCAGGTAGCGCAGAGTCAGTGCCACCTTTAGTCCAGGTTCCAGACTGGGCCGGAAGTTGGTGTTTGCCTTGGTCAACCTGGGTCTCAGCCACTCCACAACTTCATCAAACATGGCTGCTAGCATCCTCATGAAGTGCTAGAATGCACGATTGTCTTCGTTCCTCAGCTCCACCATCAGCTTGTCTTACAGTCCGTACTCCGCTCTTCTCATGATCCATCTTTGGACCCACACACTTCTTGGATGCCTCCTTTTCCTTGTGTAGAACAGGTGAAAGAACCTGTAGAGGGCTTCGCACTGTTGTAGAATGATGGCGGCTACCAAAAGGAGTGTGCGACGATCCATGGTGGAGATGACTGGATGCTGTGGAAGAGCAAGAACAAGAACAAGGCTGAAGAGGTCTGCACACCAGCGCTGCTGGACTGAAAGTGAGATCCAGGTGATTTCCTCCCCCTTTTTATAGGAAATATAGGTTTTCTGCTAGGTGTCCTTCTGCATCCTCTAGACATCCTCCAGAGATCCTAAATATTCGAGATACGTCCCCTATACGAACCTTTTTTCCATTTTAATGCTTTATATGTGAGCTGCATCCACTTACATCCTTTCTATGTCCATGCTACTAATGATGCGCGGATGTTCCATGTCCGTTTTGCTTCCACCCTCTTTCCATTTTCCGCTGGAGTGAATGTGAGTTGCGCAGAATGCCCAGCGGATGCTCAGCAGATACAGCGGACGTGTAACAGATGTAGGACGTTTGATCCCCATATGTGTCACGGATGTAGAACGGACGCTATGGAAATTTCATCCCCTCAAAAAGTTTTGTGCAGCTCAAAACTTTTTGAGTGGATGAAATCTCAGTAGATGGATGCTGGATGGATAGAATGTATGAATCACGCACGCAGTGAGCACAGAACGGATGTATCGCGTTTACCAACAGATGGCAAGTGTTTTCCTCCATTTTACATCCTCTTTTCATCCGTTGGTGCAGTGTGACATGGGCTTTAAAGACATAGTATTAAAATGTCTATCCTCGTTTACATATTTCCAACCCAAATAACTGTTAGATGACTGACATTCCTCACAATCTATATATATTATTACTTTTCAAGTAATCTGGTTTTGGCTGTTTATTATTGTTCTTGATTTTATTAAGCAACCATCATAAAATATTCCTTTCTTCTCAGAACTAAGTCCTGGTGAGTTAACTGACCCAGTTTGTGAAGCACTTCACAAGTGCTATGGTATAATGGGAATTCAAAGATCTGGCCCTGCTCTTATGTTGGTGCAGCTTTTATATCTATAAGAAGACCTTTTTTGCCCTCTTTATTTTGCTTGTGATTCTTTACTCCTGAGTATGATTACCAATCCTATTTATGTAACTGAGGTTAGATCTTATAAATAGTTTTTTGACAGTAAGAATTTTTGAACTCAACAGGATATATCTGTGCATTGATATATTGTGCTGAAATTTCCCATGTTAAATGGAACTTTTTATTTCAAGCATTGTCTTGTCCTGTAGAGGAAAAAAATCTATAAGCTGCACCTTCTTCAAGTGTCAATCAGATTTTTTTATTAATTCAGTGGTATTGAATGAAAAGATGAATTAATAAAAAAAGTGGAAACGAAATTCGCTTGGATTTTCTTGCAATCATTTTGATCACCAAAGTTCCTTAAAGATGAGATCTTCCTAAGCATAATAAACTTTGTTGAGAAATAGAATATAAAACTCTGTCTGCAGGGCTATTTCCAGCACATCATGAGCTCAGCAATTATAGCTCAGGCTTCTGCATTCATGCCTACAGTTATTTTGTGCACCCTACCAAAAGAACAACTATTAATAAAGACAGCATCAAGAAGCAGAAAGAGATTCTGTCAACATGGTTCTAGAAAAAACAATTGAAAGTCCTTCATACTGTGCTGGGACAATCAGGAATATTATTTATTGCAAGAAGTATTTCTTGTATTGGAAATGTTACTGAATAAGCTCTTTTGTTTCTTAAGCCTTAAACATGAAACCCATGAGTGTTAGTACTACCATCTGCTATTCCAGGTGCTTCCCTGCTTTACAAGAAATGAAAGGATGCAAGCTGAAATCCCACTGCTTTACATGGCATCCTTCCAGAAGTCCTGGATCTTATTTTCTTGCTTGACACAGAATAACAATTCTAAAACATATGTTTCTTGTATATCCCACTGAAAGTCTAGTGCAAAGAATATAGGTCTACACATATGTTCTCAGTAAGCAGGCTAAAGAGATTGACACTTTGTAGGCAATTGGCAGAGACCATCATAAACAACATTGAAATAAACAACATTTCCCCAAACAGAAGCTAACTTTTCTTTAAAAATATGGGAATGCTACTGAATGTAGTTCAGTGTTTTGATTTCTCCCTTAATTCCCTACTGTTTGTTGTTGATGTTTTATGAGTGGCTCTCAGATTAGAATAAATAACACAATGTATTGAAACAAGACTTGATAAATAACTAAATCAACCAAATGAAATATGATGGGAAGGCAGGGAAGAGGTACAATAAATGGTATCCTAGGCAATGAACATCTCAAAATTGGTCCTTGTTCCATTTTTTTTTACTGCGGACTTGTTTTGTATCTTTTTGCTTGCTGACTAAGTTCATATTGATTGGGTTCTAGTTGCACACACACACAAGAAGTCAACAAGTAAGTAGAGTACATTGTGGCTTTGTACAATGGATAAACTAAGTCAATCTTTTGTCTTATTATATAAATATTCCTTGGCCTTTTTCTTGATACCTAAGTTAGAGATGAAAGCCATATACCATTCCATTTGTGCTTTTGCACTAATATGACTTTATAGTATTCACTTCAAATCTACATGGCTGGTCCACATGTAGTTGGAACATGAACATGAAGAATATCAGGAATACCCTCTTTGGCACACTGCAAGGGCTCTAATGTAAGCCTCTCTACTGAGATATCTGTGCAGATTGTTTATCCAACATAATCCTTTGGCTTGCAGACTGGGCTGAGATACCATCTCCTTATGGGAGATACCATAAGGTTTGCTATATCTAATCTTGCTGATTGAGATGAATTACAGATAGTCCTCACTTTACAAACACAACTGGGATGAAAATTTCTGTTGTTAAGCAAGGTTGATTGTAAAGTGAGTCACATCCATTTTTACAACTGTTTTTGACATTTTAAGTGAAACGTTGCAGTTTCTAAGTGCATCATGCAGCTGTTAAGCAAATCCAGCTTTCCCCATTTACTTTGCTTGTTGGAAGGTTGCAAATTGCAATTTGGACACAGCAACCATCATTATGACATCTAGTTATAGGGATCTTTGACAGCTTGCCACAGCCAGCTTGTCACAGCCAACTCACTGCAGGACAACTCACTGCAAGACAAAAGTTACACTAACATCAGAGAAATAGTGGAACAGAATCATTAAAGAAAGAATGCAAAAGGAGGGACAGAATGAAATGTGGATGACAAAAAAAATGTATTTTAAATAATTAAATAGAATTGTTAAATTGTCCTGTGGCGAGTTGTCTCATGTGAGAAGTTGGCCATGGCAAGTTGTCCTGCAGTGAGTTGGCTGTGGCAAGTTGGCTGTGAATGGTTCCAACTCAAAGACCACCTGTACTTTAAAGGCTTGGCTGAGTAATTCCATGTTAGACTTAAAATGTTTGAGGAAGTGAAAGTTCTGGAAGATTTAAAAAGAGATTGAATAACCATTTGTCTAAAATGGTATAGCAAGAGGATGGACTAGATTTCCAAGTTCCCTTCCAATTCTGTTATTTTGTTAAAGTGGATATATCTGAGAAATTTGGAAGTTAATTTATGGTTGTACAAAGGTTCATCTTTTATTCTTACCCGTATCCTCAGTCATCCTAACACCTACACTTTCATTGATATACTCATACTCTTCTTCATGAATTCTCTAGAGTCTGAGGAGAAAGAAGTTTATAGATATGGCAGAATCCACAAGCATGAGGAAGCTATTCCACTGAACACAAAAAAAAGTTCCTTTCCTGTTTGTTGGGTAGGATTATAAGGGAGTCTGGATTACCAACCAGCTAGTAACTTTTAGTGACGTATTTAATTAATTTAATTTTTATATGCCACCTCATTCAAATTATAAGGTACCCTGGTGGCTTACAGACAGTAAAAGGATAAGTATAAAAATAGGTAACATTTTAAAAACTATCCAGAAAACTGGATCCAAGGAGAACACCATAGGATGAGATTATTTACAAATTATTATTTTATAAATTATTCGTCACTCCAAATACAGAATAACAACATAGACATAGAATGACAGAGTTGGAAGGGACCTTGGAGGTCATCTAGTACAACCCCTTGCTCAAGCAGAAGAGTCTATTCCAAATATTAGCTTCTACTTAGAATCAAACTCAAAACTTCCTGATTGTGAGGCAAGAGCAGAGGTGGTATTCAGCAGGTTCTAGCCAGTTCTGGAGAACTGTTGGGAGAAATGTTGAGTAGTTCAGAGAACTGGCAAATACCACCTCTGACTGGAGATTTTA
>BLBF01000003.1:24580267-24603177 GCA_015471245.1 Laticauda colubrina | reverse complement strand
AGACCCTATACCATTCCAGCTGTCCAATCTCTCCTTAAAACCTCCAGTGATAGAGCACTTCTGAAGGCAAGTTGTTCCACTGATTAATTGTTCTTGCAGTCAGATAATTCTTCCTTGATTCTAGGCTAGATAAGTTTCCATCTGCTGCTTCTTATTCTGCTTTCAAGTGCTTTGGAGAATAGTCTTCTTGTTTCTTTGTAGATCTTAACTAGATTTTCTTTAGTTTAATTTCTGAAAAACTTTCTCCCACTAAAGCTGCTGAGTCAGGCATAGAAAACAATGTTGAGTACAATGGTTAAATTTTGAAAAGTGCTTTGGAACTATTTGTTCAAAACATACTGTCTGTGTCCTCCAGGAACACATCCAAAAAAGCTACATTTTTTTTTGCAAATTCACTTCTATTCACATCTAATTTATTTGCATTTGGATCTGTAAGTTATCTTGCTAATCTTTTGCAATGTTCCTTCACTTTCCACTTAATGTTATATATTCATTCACGTTACCAATGACATTATTAATTTTAAAATATTAATTTATGTATTAAAACTAAAGCTACATTTACAATATTGCAGGCAAAAATAAAATATAGCTATGTTAGTTTTGTATTCCTACTTACTTTCATAATAAAAATTCACTTTTGACAATTCATTACTTCTGTTCATCAAAATTAACTTTCATGTTCAAAATCATTTGCTAATTTTTGTATTTTCTTCTTTGTTTCTAAAAATGCATTAACTACTCAGCCTTTTATTGTCATGTTTCAGAAACTTCAAATTGTATAGCTTTAATACTTTCAAGTTTAGCTTCCCATCTGATCTTACATAGGAGATTTATACAATATTATGATATAAGAATCTCACAGTATTTCACTGAAATAGCAAAATGTGCATGCATCTATTTCAGAACACACAAAAAAAGTTTAGTGCAATCCATAAAGCAGCTGTAGAAACTGCCCCAATTTTAACCATACAAAAAAATTAGAACAATTAAAAATGCATCTGTGTAACTCTCCTTCAAAGAGTAGCATCTTACTGTCCATTTATTTCCACCATTCTTATGCCAATTATCTCTTTATGAAAGGACATGGTTTTTTAACCCTCAATTATTAACTTTAGTCAAAAGTCTTTGATGGGGTGCTCTGTCAAAAGTTTTCTGAAAGAGATAATGTATAGCACTAACTGATTTTTGTTTCTCTCCCAATACACCTGTCATCTCTTTCTCTACTCTTGACAAGTGCCAAATAAGATGAGTGGGTAGAAATATGTGGCCTTATACCAGTGGGTTCATCAACAGCAGGGCTGTCGAACTCCCTGTGATGATCCAGGAAGCAGCCCAAACGTAATCAATTCCCAAATATAAATAAATTTCCTTTAATGCCTCCAACTTGGCCCCACTGTTCAATTGTTGTTCAATTAAACTCTTTCCAAAATAGTCTCCAAAAGAAAGAATTACAGTCCAAACTCAAAGAACAAGTAATGGAGAAATAAAACAAAACAAAACAAACCGCACTGAAGGAATTTTCATGACAGACCAGGATAATTAGTTACAAACTTCAAGAAGATAACAAGGCACAGTCTGTTGAAGAATGCCAACCAAGACAAATCTCAGCCAGAAATAAAACAAGCTTTACTACTAGCAACACTGTGTTTTAAATGCCCCTCCTATATACTATTTGTCCCAGCTGCAATGAAGGGGATCATGGCCGCTTCCTCTCCCATAAGCCACGTTGTTCCCTTCTCTGTTCCTCCCTGCATGACCTAGGATGAAGAGGGAATGGGCCTGGGTCTTCCTCTGACTGCCCAGCCAGCCTCTGCCCTTCCCTAGCCTCCTCCACAACCTCCAGAACCACATTTCCACTCCCTTTTGGCTTTTCTTCCTCTCCCTTGGAGTTAGTCTCCAACAGGAGCATGACATTCCAAGTTCGCAGGCCAGTACCTTATGTGGTGGCCACGCCCATGCCAGGTTTAGTGAAAGGGGAGAAAGTCCTGATACGTTATGTGATGCTGCCGTGACAACTTTAGTTTGACACCCCTGATCAACAAGATTTAACCTATGGCCTTAGGCATCAGCAGGAAATCTAGGGCAACAGGCAGCATGTTTCTTAGGCCCTCCTCAATCCTAACTGAGCATAGGTCCAAACTGGGTACCAGGCATAACATACCTACTTCACATCTTTCAGTAATACCAACCAAGCTTGTGGCACATAAGCTTGCTCTTTTGGAATTTCCTGCTGTCCTGGCCTCACGCACTTGAACTTTTCAAGGAAAGAAGCAGCAACATAAAAACATAGAAAACTGGCAGCAGAAAAAGACCTACTTGTCCATCAAGTCTCCCCTTTGAGGATTTTTTTGTTTTCTTTTTAATTTATGTATTTATTATTGTTTAAATATTATTTTTATTCAGTTTTATTTTTAATTTTTTGTCAGATGATGGTCATGTGTTTATCCCAAGCATGAGGCTGTGTCAACTAGGACCATGGCAAGTGGTGTGTGGTACAAGGTTAGCAGTGGCATCAGACAAGTGGTCTAACAGGAACCACTTTGTAGGAAGGAAGGATTATTTGACTACAGTACTGTGGTGGTGGTGGAAAGATTTTTGGGATCCAAATTCCATCTAATATGAACCCTATAAATCAATACGGATTTAAATGTCACATTATGGTAGGATTATTCCTTCTTCTGTCCATCTTCAAATTTTCCTTCATGAGTTTTAGCTAATGCAGACAGCATATTTTGAAATATTTTACTTCAAATATTGAAGATTTAGCAGAACTATCTTTAATGTGTCCTAAAAGAAAGTTGATAGACACTCAAGCAGCCAACTCAAGTTTACCCAGCTTGTATTTCTTATTTCATGCTGGTTAATCCTTGTGCACAATTAAAGTGGGCTGAAATAATAAACTGCATATTATTAGACACCATGATTCTTTGCCACAAGCTGAAAGAGATCAAGCAGCACTGAACAAATAGGATGCACATTACTGAGCTTCACATAATAGGCTTTTGTAATCTAGCAAACTTTTAAACAATTTATAATGTTCTGCTGGGCCCTAAAAGACTTGGCTCTTTTCATAGGTCTAAAGTGCCTTGTGGGATGTGTTTATTTGTTGGCTAGTTATGTCATTGTAATTTTTATTTTTGCTTACTTTTTGCTTATATTTTTCTTACTAATGTTGTATAATATTCTGTTATGTTGTATTTAAATTAAATAAATGAGAATGAGGTGATGATAGATTCTGCAAATTATATGAAGGATCAGTGGCAAGAGAGATTCACAAAATAAACTAGGTTGGTATCTTTGCTGGGATCTATCAATAGGTATTTTCACAACATAGATAGCAACTTTTAATTCAGCACCTTAATATCCATCTTCACAGATTAAAACCAAATCACAAATTTGAAATTTACGTAAAACAAACATCAGTTTTTTAATGTAAACCTTTTGCTTGAGTTAAAAAAAATAATAGAGTTTGCTATTCAAAAAAAGAAAAGAAAAAATACTTGCTGAAATTTATCTCATAAAAATTTGCATCAGAAACATTTTAGATATAAAAACAAATTGATTTGGTGGAAATTTATGTTTACTGAATCTATATATTAGGGGAAGTGGTATACAATGCAAGTGTTAGTGGTGATTGAAAACCCCTTATGATTTTTTTTTTGCATTAAACATTGTGATTTATCGATTTGACAGAATAGATTATAGAAAGAAGAAAATTATGATGTAATGTTAATGATAAATCTTAAATTATAATTGTAACCTGTGAAGAACACCTGAAGCTATTTCTTTGTATCTCTTTTTTCCTTTCTTGCTCTTTAGCAGTCTTTGATTTCTTTTTTTTTAATTCTTCCTTAATTTGTATTAGTTTGTATCTTTTAAACTTTTAAATATCAAACAGATGTAGATTTCTTTTTTTAAAAAAAACTGTATTAAAACAGTCTTTATAGAAATTTTGTGGGGTGAAACGGTTCTGATTATAGTGGGGTAATAATCTGTAAAATCCCACATAGCAATAATATGTAAAATCCCTATTAGCAGTAATAAAAAGTAATAAAAAATTGAATAAGCATGCAATATACAACAAGCATTTTAATATATACATAATATATTTAAACACAAACAACTATCAGGTTTGCCTTTTAAAAACATATTGAATGCCATTGTGTGATCTCATGCAATAGGGTGGATCACTTTTTTAAAATTAAAAATGGCAAAATGTTGTGAGAGTATCAAGTTTTATGAGCTTTTACTAAACTATTCCTGCATGTTTATGCAAACTTGAATTCTTATAAGCTTCCACCTGAAATGAAGTGAGTTCAGTCATTTTTTAAAAAAAAATCAGAATGTATTATTTCATTAATATGGAGGATTTGCATACATATATCATCAAGGGGTACCACAAATGCATATTTTGCATTATAAGGGGAAATTGTCACAGGGACTACCAGTGAGATAGGGTTTCCTTACAAAAATCTGTTCCTCAAATAAAAACTGTTTTGTTCAGAAAACACATGAGGTAGACCGGGTTCCAACAACAAATACTTTATTCTTTAACTAGTCAGTAAATAGGAACACTTGGCTGAAGCCGAGGCCAGCCTTTTATATAGGCTGGCTTGCCTGCTTGCAGCCAATGGCAGTTGCTTAAATTTGCCGCCTTTCAGCAGCTCTTTGGATTGGTTCCTAGTGAACCAATCCAATGCTTAGTTATTTGACCAATCAGGTTTGCAGATTTGGAGTCACCCACTTTACATATAGAACACCCCTCCCCTCTTAGTTCAGTCCTACGTGGTGACGTAGTCTCGCAGGTAGGCGGGGCTTTTCCAGACTCAACTTGACTTGCGCGGTTCATTCTTAGTGAAGTCTTCGACTGGTTCGGATGGGGCTGCTGTGTCGTCCGTTCTTCTCCCTGGAACCGTCTGGAAGGGTGAGTCAGCCATTTTACCGCCACCTGAGTTTCTTAGGCTGGTGGTTTTGCCACTCCCTCCCGTTTCCTCCGGGCAGGTCGAGCTGGCCTGGCTGGCCCCTTCCGATGGGCTCTTCACGCAAGTCTCTCCAAACAGTGAGTCTTTTATTTGCTCTTTTTGTTCATATGTTTCATTGGTTTTATTTTTTAACGGTTCTTTATTTAATTCTTGCGATTCCCCCCCCACCTTAGTTGGCAATTCGTCGGTTTTTTTGACAAATGGTTGTATGTCTGTGGTTCTTTCTATATTTCGGGATTGAAGCTGGTCTATGTGCCGCTTCCATTCCCTGCCATCATCTACTGTTAACCGGTAGGATTTGGGGCCTTTTATTTGGGTAATTTGTCCTGGTAGCCATGCTGGGTCCCCAGTGAAGTTTTTGGCGTAGACTAAATCGCCAATTCCAAATTTTCTAAACCGTGTACAGAAGTCGGGGGGGTTTTCTGGCGTGAATTCTGGGTGCAATCTATCAAGGTGTGACCTTAGTTTTCCCCCCATGAGTAGCTCTGCGGGGGACTTGTTGGTTGTGGCACTGGGTGTTATGTGCTGGAGTGTGAGCAATAGGTTAATTTTTTGCTGTACATCTCCAGTGTCCATTTTTTCTAACCCTTCCTTTGTAAATCGGACCATTCTCTCTGCCCTACCGTTTGCAGCCGGATGGGCCGGCGCGGTTAGGGCATGTCTAATACCTAGGGAGGCTAGGTATTGTTCAAAGTGTAGGCTGGTCAGTTGTGGTCCATTATCGGACATGAGGACGTCTGGAATGCCATGGGTGGCAAAAAGGCTGTCCAGTTGTTTTATTACTAATTCAGTTGTTGTTGATGGCATAATTTTTACTTCTAACCAGGTTAGAATAGGCGTCCACAACAATCAGAAAGGTATGTCCTTTAGTTGGACCAGCGAAATCGATGTGGATTCGTGACCAGGGGCCCCGTGGGATTTCCCAATCTCTAATGGGTGCTTTGGGTGGGGATGGTCTAATTGCTTGACATTTGTTACACGAGGTTACCCAGTATTCTATGTCCCTATCAATATCCGGCCACCAGACATAACTTCTAGCAAGGCTTTTCATTTTTACAATCCCCGGGTGACCTTCGTGTAGCATACTAAGTACCCTAGGTTGTAGTTTGTTAGGAATAGCCACCCGATCACCCCACAGTAAACAACCTTTTTGAATAGAAAGTTCGGTTTGTCTGGTCCGGAAAGGTTTAAAGTTTTCAGTTTTTTGATTTTCCGGCCAGCCTTTACCTACCCAGTTAAAAACACGGGCAGTCAAAGAGTCTTTTGCGGTGGCTCTGGCGACATCATATGCTGATATGGGTAGATCGGGGCAAGTCTCTATTTGTAGTGCTGTCATCGCTGGTGCCGGGTCTTCTTCAGTCGCTGGCAAGGGTGCTCTGCTTAAAGTGTCCGCGTGTGAAATCTGTTTCCCCGGTTGGTGTGTCAGAGTGTATGAGTAGGCTGCTAAGAACTCTAACCATCTCGTCATTCTTGGGGAGAGGATATTTGGTGTAGGTTTGTTTCCCGCCAAAATTCCTATTAGCGGTTTGTGGTCTGTTATAATTTGAAAAGTCCGCCTGTATAGGTACTCGTGGAAACGTTTCACTCCTGCAACAATTGCTAGTGCCTCTCTGTCCAATTGGCTGTAATTCCGCTCAGTTTTAGATAAAGTCCTCGAATAATATGCGACGGGCGCTTCTCTGCCATCCGGTAGTTGGTGGCTTAGGATGGCACCTACTCCGAATGGGGAGGCGTTGCAGGTCACTCTTAAGGGCAGTGTGTTGCTAAATTGAATGAGGAAGTTTGAGGATGTTAGCAAGCTTTTAATTTTTTGGAAGGCTTGCTTTTCTCTGTAACCCCAAGTCCAAATTGTTTTTTTGTCTAAAAGGCGGTGCAATGGTTCTGCTATAGTGGCCTTATTTGGCAGGAATACATTATAGAAGTTAATTAGTCCTAAAAAGGCTTGTAATTCGGTCTTGTTTTTTGGTTCTGGTGCGTTTTTAATCGCTTTAATCTTTTTGTCTGCAGGGTGTATACCCTCTCCGTCTATTAAATAGCCCAGGAATTCGACGCTATTCTTGATTAGGCAACACTTTTCTCTTTTTACTTTGAGGCCAGATTCTCTGAACTTAGTACTTCTTTGAGTCTGTTTTTTAATTGGGTTCATCTTTGGCTGAGATCAGGACGTCATCGAAATATGGTACGACTCCTTGTATGCCATTTAGGAGGCGTTCCATTAGACTCTGGAAGACGCCTGGGGCCACACTCACTCCAAATTGGAGTTGGTGACATTTGAATGCGCCCTTATGTGTGACTATAGTATGTGCTTCAGCAGTTTCTGGGTCCACTGGAAGCTGTTGATAGGCTTGTGCTAAGTCAAGTTTAGCAAAAACATTTCCTTTTCCCAGGGAGTGAAGCAAATGCTGGACTACAGGCACCGGGTATGCACTTGGTTGTAATGCGTGGTTCAGGGTAGCCTTATAGTCACCACAGATTCTAACGGATCCGTCGGGTTTGACCGGTGTGACTATAGGCGTTTCCCACTTGGCATGGTCCACAGGTTCTAACACCCCTTGGGCTATTAATTTGTCCAGCTGTTCCTCTATTTTTGCCTTTAGTGCAAAAGGAACTTGCCTGGCTTTTATTCTTCGTGGGGCTATTTGGGGGTTTAGACTGAAAGAAATGGGATTTCCCCGATACTTGCCAAGTGAGCCGTCAAAAACGTCTTGGAATTCTCAGATGAGGTCATCTTCCCAACTGGTTGTAGTCACTCGATCGATCCCGGTCATCCCGATGCCCAATGGCGCAAACCATTCGATGCCCAGGAGGCTTGGTGTGTTTTGGTCGACTATGGTCAGCGGTAGCACCTTGATGTGTTTTTTGTAGGCGACTCGGAAATGTCCCATGCCGACTACAGGGATTTGGTTTCCCTGGTAGTCCTTGAGAGTTAGGTGCTGCTTCTGTAATTCTTTGGGTTTGATACCTGGGACTAGCTGTTTTATTGTGTCCCACGATACCATGGAGAGGAAGGACCCCGTGTCCACTTCCATCTTGCAGTGTTTTCCTTCAATTTTTACAATGACTTTAACTTTCTTCCCGCTTCCCGTCTGAGCGCTCTTTATAGTGACAGTTTGGTGTGTATTGGCTCACTTCTCTTGTTGCCACTTTCTCTCAGCTCGTTTAGGCTCAGCTCGTGTTGGGGAATTTCTGTGTCTCATTGGGCTGTAGCTTTTTTTCTTCCTGCAGACTTTCTCGATGTGCCCTCTGTTAGGGATAACATTGTTCACCCTAACTATTTTAGGTGAAAATACTAACTATGAATCATAGTTAGTGTATGCAGCTTTAACTGTAAAATAGCAACTGTGGGTGTGGTTATGAAAACCATATAAAAGTGGCAAGGCTACAGCTTGCTCGCTCTCTCTCTGGCTTTGATGATCCCTGATTACTGCTTGGAAGCAAGACTGCATTGCTCGAACGGGAGAGACTACAACGGACTGATTTATGTGAACTGACAATAGGATATTCTACATGGACTTTGCTAACTGAATATCCCTGAATGGACTGACTACATGGTAAATGAATATTGGACTGTTATTTGACTATGCCATAAACTTATACTGGAATAAAATATATTCTTGATAGCACAAGCGTATCTGTTATTTTTACTATATGTTAATAAACATACAAACTTAGCTCACTCATTTATCTGTGTGCCTATCTGACTAACGCTGCACATTCTGTTTAGCTTGTTTACCTAACCCTGGTTGGGGAACCCAGGCTTAACACTGGTTATGGGCCCAGAGGCTGCAAAGTCAGTTTAACTAGGCTTAAACAGATTTATGTAAAAAGTGAGAGTTTGTGTTGTTATACATTACAGTAAACAGACAGCTGTGTTTTATTAATTATATTTTTATATCCATATAAGAAAACATGGCACAAGTCAATTTACAAAGTTTGTCTCTTATATCCAAGCTGGATGGAACAAACTATGTATCATGGTCTACAAAATGTAGTCTACTTCTACGAAGTGAAGGTCTGTGGAACATAATTGAAAATCCATCAAACGTAGAAGAATGGGATCCAGAGGATGAGGAAGACAGACTAAAGATAGAAGAATTTAAGCATAAAAATCAACAAGCCATTTGTATAATTGCGTTAACCTTAACTGATCAACAGCTTGTTTATATCCACGGAGAGAAAACGGCTTTTGGCTGTTGGCAGAAGCTGAAGAGGATTTATGTCCGAGATAAGGTTGGTTCACACATAAACCAAACACGGAAGCTTTTCAGGACACATCTCCAAACAAATGGTGATATGCAGAGTCATTTAAAAACTATGCAAAGCATTTTTCAGGAATTACACGAAAAAGAGCTAATATTCTCAGAACAACATCAAATTTATATAATTCTATCTTCCCTTGATGAAAGTTATGATAACTACGTAACTTCACTTGAAATTTTGCCAAAGGACAATTTAACTTTAACTGATATAACTGGCAGATTGATTGAAGAGGCCAGAAGAAGGCATGAAAGAGATGAATTAAGGAGGGAGCAACCTCAAAAAGAAGATAATAAACCTCCTACTGCATACGCAATTAAAAAGTGCTTTAATTGTGGAGGAAGAGGACATTTGGCAAGATTTTGTAAAAAGTCAAAGAGCCAGAACGCTGGCCAGAATACTACAAATCATCAAAAGATAAATAAACATTTAGAGTTAGCCATGTATACGAACGGAGCTGTAAGAAATAATTTATGGGTGGTTGACAGTGGGGCATCCCATTGTGTAACAAATGATAACAAAAAGTTTATTAAAATGACCCAGAGTAAACAGCAGATATCGTTAGCCAATGGCTGGAAACTGAAAGCTAAAGGTGAAGGTATAGCATATTGTTCTTTTATAAAAGAGAATGTAAAAATGTTATATGTACCACAACTTAAGTTTAATTTAATTTCAGTTAGAATTTTGGTTAAACTAGGATATGTAGTTACATTTAAGGGAGATAACTGCTTAATTACAAAAGATGATAAGAAAATTACTGCATCTTTAAGAGATGGCTTATATGTGTTAAATGATGATGGTTTAAAGGTGGCTAACACAATTTATGAAAACCAGAAACCTCATGATGAATGTATTCACTTGTTACATAGAAGGCTAGGGCATTTAAATTTTAAAATGCTTAAGAAAACTGTTGAATTGTCTAAGGGAATAAGTTTGAAACCTTGTGATAAGTATTTGCAATGTAATGCATGTAATCAAAATAAGAGCAGGGTCATACCGGCAAATAGAGTTGATGGATTTACTACTAAAGAGCCTTTAGAAGTAGTATTTGCTGATTTAATAGGTCCGAAAAAACCAAGTGTAGGAGGAGCTCGCTATATACTTAGTATAATGGATCACTATTCTAGATATGGGTTTTGCTATTTAATGAAGAGCAAAACTGAAACATATCAAAATATATTTAATTGGCTAAAATTCGCTGAGAGAAAAACAAAAAGGAAATTAGTGACTCTCATCACTGATAATGGCACAGAATTCACAAATAATAAATTTAAAAACAGAATAAAACAATTGGGGATTCAACAAAAATGTCTGCACCATATAGGCCACAACATAATGCCTTTATAGAGAGAAGAGGCCAAACATTACAATCAATGGCACAAACTATGATGTCTGATTCAGGATTACCTGACAATTTATGGGGAGAAGCAATAATGTGTGGTAATCATATATTAAATAATGTTGTTAATTCAACAACAGGTGAATTACCATTCACACTGTGGCATGGTACAAAACCTGATTTAAGTTACATGCACACATTTGGAGCACCAGCATGGGTGCATATCCCTACACAACTTAGACACAAAGGACAGCATAGAGCTAAAAGATTATTTTTTGTAGGATATACATCTAATCATAGATCTTATAGATTCTGGGAACCAGGTACATCTAGAGTTTACACCAGTGCTAGTGCAAAATTCCTAGAACATGTAGGATGGAATAGATTAGAGCAAGATTTAAATAATGAAGTAATTATTGAACCCTACAAAAGGCAGAAAGATCAGATTAGCTATAAGAAGAGTCCAATTAAAGAAGAAGTCCACGAAGAGCAAATAGGACCAGAACAAGAGGAAATAGTTGATCAGGAAGAGTTACATGATCAAGAACAATTAATAGAGGAAAGTCCACCTGTAAGTCCTATAATACCTAGACGTACTACACGTGTAACTAGACCACCTGATAGGTATCAAGCAAGTATAGTTTGCCAAGTAACTAAAGTTCCAACTAGTGTAGATGAACTTAGGATGTATCCTGCTAAGGATCAGGAGAATTGGCAAAAGGCTATGGAAAAAGAACTAAATTCATTAAAGGTAATGAAAGTGTATGAAGATGCCAAATTACCTCCAGGAGAAAAATCCATTGGGTGCAAATGGATATTTAAAGTAAAAACTGGAAATGATGGGACTGTTACCCATAAAGCTAGGTTAGTAGCTCAAGGATTTAATCAAACTGCATCTGATTACGATGAAGTTTTTTGCACCAAGCCTTAAAGCTATATCTTTAAGAGCAGCATTATTGTGGGCAGCTAAGAAAAACTATGTCATTAACCATTTAGATGTAGAAACTGCTTATCTACATGCACCATTGCAGCACACTATATATTTAAGAAAACCAATTGGTATAAATGACAATAATGTAAATAGCAATAATTGTTGGAAACTCAAAAAGAGTCTTTACAGGTTGAAACAATCTGGGTTTGAGTGGAACCAATATATTGTGAAAGAGTTAAACAATATAGGTTTTAAATCTGGTTTAGCAGATCCGTGTGTGTTTAAAAGAGAAAATAATGGAACGGTATCATTATTATTATTATTTACTGATGATATTGCTTTAATAACTAAGACTAATAATGAAGCTAATGAGATCATATCATTATTAGCCAAAAAGATAAAAATAAAGCATTTAGGTGAAATTAAAAGGTATCTAGGATTGACAATAAATAAAACAAATAATGGTTTTAAGATATCTCAAGAAGATAAAATTTGCCAATTAATTAAAACTTATAAGATGGAACTTTGTAAACCGGCAAAGACTCCAATGAGTCAGGAAGTTTGCCAAACTAATGATCAAAGTCCCAAATTTGATAAGTCCATATATCAATCTTTGATTGGTAGCTTATCATATATAAGCAATTGGTCAAGGCCAGATATTGCTTATGGTGTAAATCAGCTGGCACATTTTAATTCAGATCCAAAAGAATATCATTGGAAATCCTCAAAAAGAATATTGAGATATCTTAAGGGAACAATGAACCTTGCATTGTATATAGAACCAAAGGGTGATTTGAGTCTTAGTGCTTATGCAGATGCAAGTTTTGCAACTGATATAAACACTAGAAAATCAACATCTGGTATGGCTATATTATTTGGTAAAACACTAATAGGGTGGAGGTCAATCAGACAACAGCATATTAGTTTATCTACGATGGAAGCTGAATTTTCATGTCTGTCATTATTATGCACTGACTTGATTTTCTACAAAAAGTTGTTGTTGGACATGGGTATAACTATAAAAGATTCCATTATGGTATATGAGGATAACCAAGCAGCTATAAAGTTAGCTACTAGTATTGCTGTAAAAACTAGATCAAAACATACTGACCTAAGATATTTGAATGTAAGAGAATCAGTGAAAAATGAAATAATAAAATTGGAATACTGCATGTCAGAAGAAAACATTGCAGACCAATTTACAAAAGCTCAAGGAGCAACTAAGTTTAAAGAAAGTTGCGAAAAATATTTTCTAAAGATGTAAATGATTCATAGTTATTATGTAACCTAAAAGGGGAGAATGTTAGGGATAACATTGTTTACCCTAACTGGTTTAGGTGAAATAATAACTATGAATCATAGTTAGTGTATGCAGCTTTAACTGTGAAATAGCAATTGTGGGAGTGGTTATGAAAACCATTTAAAAGTAACAAGTCTACGGCTTGCTCTCTCTCTCTCTAGCTTTGATGATCCCTGACTACTGCTTGGAATCAAGACTGCATTGCTCGAACGGGAGAGACAACAAAGGACTGATTTTGTAAGTGAACTGACATAGGATATTCTACATGGACTTTGCTAACTGAATATCCCTGAATGGACTGACTACTTGATAATTGACTATTGGACTGTTATTTGACTATGCCATAAACTTATACTGGAATAAACTATATTCTTGATAGCACAAGCGTATCTGTTATTTTTACTGTATGTTAATAAACATACAAGCTTAGCTCACTCATTTATCTGTGTGCCTATCTGACTAACGCTGCACATTCTGTTTAGCTTGTCTACCTAACCCTGGTTGGGGAACCCAGGCTTAACACAGGCCATCATCGAAGAATACCTGCAGAAGCTCCTCCAGTGCCCCTCCACTGAAGAAGGCTGGAAGAAAGTTGCAGAGCAATGGTATCAGAGGTGGAACTTCCCCCACACTGTTGGAGCCATAGACGGCAAGCACGTGGCTTGCAAATCACCACCCAAGTCGGGCTCCACTTAATTCAACTACAAGGGCTTCTTCAGCATCATCCTCTTTGCCATGGTCGATGCTGACTACAAGTTCATGTACATCGATGCTTCAGGCAACGGCTCATGGTCAGATGCCCAGGTATACAACACCAGTGACCTCAAGGAGGGTCTGGAAGGCAACCTCATGGTGGGCTTCCCAGATCCAGACCCGCTGCCCAACGACACACAAGATGTGCCCTACTTCATCGTGGGGGATGACGCCTTCTCCCTCAGAACCTACCTCATGAAGCCCTACACTTCCAGAATCGTCACCCGTGAAGAGAGGATCTTCAACTACAGGCTGTCCAGGGCAAGGCGGGTGGTGGAGAACGCGTTTGGCATCCTGGCCAACAGGTTCCAGGTACTTCTCACCACCATGCAGCATTGCCCAGAGACCGTGAAGAGGATCGTGGAAGCTTCTGCATCCTGCACAATCTCATGCGCACCCGCTACCCAGTCTTGCAGAACAGGCTCGTGGACCTCCGACAAGGCAATGGGGACATGGAGCCTCGGGAATGGAGGCAAGAGCAAAACCTGATAGACGCTGAGGATGTGCAAGTCCCCAACAGAGCCTCACGTGAAGGGAAGAAGCAGCGCAACCTCCTGAGACACTGTTGCAACTCCCCAGCTGGAGCAGTGGAGTGGCAAGACAGGATGATAGATGAATAATCGATGCTTCCTTCAACCTGTCTCATCACACTGATGAGATTGGGCCATGTATGTTGGGTGGCCCTACAATGAACAGGGCGTTTAATAAAGAGTTGTGTTTGTGTTGATATGTGTGGATGATTATTACATTGTTCTTGATAATAAAGGGCCATAGTGTGGCACCTGGGAGGGTGAACCATACAGTCCCACTATGCTTACATTGGAGGTTTATCTATCCCCACAGCTATTACCCATCCCAAAGGTATCCCTCCCCACCCCACTGCTATCTTAACCCATCCCACAAGCATGCAAAGGCTTAAACCAATTCTAAAAGTTTCCACCAAGACTTTATTAAAAAAAAGAAATGAAGCAAGTGTGTGAATGAAAGATAAACTTTACTGAACAATAAGCTGTAAAACAAAAATGACCCAAGTCAAGTGTCCAAATAAAGTCCACACCCAGTCTCTGGCAGTCTTCACGGTCACTCGGAGGTGTGCCCAGTCTCAGGGGTGAAGGGTCCAGGTGCTGTGGAGGTGGGTGCTGCTGCAGTGCTGGTCTGAAGCACCACTGGGTTGCCTGGCCCTGAGAGAACAACAGGTGACGGTGTGTTGAGAAAGCTCTCGGACAGCTGGCTCAGACCTGTGATGCTGAGAGGTCCTTCCTCCATGCCATGGGGTGTCAGCCCCAGTACTGATAACAGATGTACTGACGCCGGACTTGGCTGTGGGGTGGAGGAAGAAGTAGTGTAGTGGGGCTGTCTGGTCTGCAGCTGGTTGAGGACTGGCGTGGGTGGCACCGCTGTCGTCGGTGGCATCAGTGGAATGGGTGGCATCAGTGGCATCAGTGGAACCAGTGGCAATGGTGTCGCCCAATGACTCTGTGCCTGGACTGGGAAGGCCTGCTGCCTGTGCTGCTGGACCGCATGGTAGCCGTAGCCCTGGTAGGTGAGGGGCTGTGGAAAGCCTTGGAATGGGAGGGACATCACCTGGGGTGGAGGAACAGACCTGGACTGGTTGGGAGCAGGTTCCTCTGGATCTGGAGGGTTGTGAAGCAGCTCGGTGATCCGGTCCTTCACCACCTGGTACTGGGGTTCCTCCATGTTCCTGAGGGTCTGTTTGACATAGGTGAGGAATGGCTTGCGGTTGGAGGATGAGGAGTCGGTGTTGACCAGCTGAGAGAGGAGATTGATGCTGGTGCGGATGGTGTCCCTGATCTCCAGCAGGACAGTGTGGCTCTGCCCCTCCTGCTGTCTGGCTCTCTGCCTTTCTGTGGAGGTGGAGCTGGGGGGGGTGGATGCGGCTACAGCTGTGGTGGACGTGACGTCTCCTTTCTCCCACCGCACCAGGGAGTCCTCCACATGCTCCATCACGGTTACAACACCTGTCCGTGGGTTCTCCGCTGTGGCACGCTCCACAGAAACCTGCCTGGAGACAGGGACTGACTCTCGGCCAGAAGAGGACTGGCTCTCAGCAGGCTGCCGTAGACAGAGGGTCATTAGAGAGGCTGCTGGTGCTCCTCGGTGGTGGATCTCACCCTCCAGGAAACTGCACCTGGCCATGACGTAGGTCTCTCTGTCCGTCAGCTTAACCGTGGCCTGGCCAGATTTCTTCAGGTGCAGCTTCCCGTACCAGGTGTGCATGTGCTTCCACCAGCTGAGGAGCACCTCCAAAGTGTCACCCATACTCTCCGCCCTCTCTCTCCAAGCAGCCTGCTTCCTTTTGGTGTCCCTGTACAGCCGGTGTCCCTTCCGCCACAGATAGTCATTCTCTCTCAGCCACTCCAGCACCTCATCCTCGTGTTCCTCCTCAATACAGTATTGCCTCCTCTCCCATCCCTGCATACACCTCTTCCTCCCTTTGGCAGGACCAGATGGGCCCTCATCAGAGGGGCTCCCAGGTAGAAGGGGCTGCTCCTCCACACCAGCAGCAGCAGCAGGATCATCATCATCATCATCATCATCATCATCACCAGCAGGATCATAATCATCATCATCAGCATCAGCATCAGCAGCAGCAGCAGCAGCAGGACCACCAGCAGCAGCAGCAGCAGCACGAGCAGGATGAGCAGGACGAGCAAGACCAGGAGCACGAGCAGTACGAGCAGTATGAGCAAGTCCAGGAGCACGAGCAGGATGAGCAGGACCAGCAGGATGAGGAGTAGCTTCAGCAGAGTAAGCACCAGCAGAAGCACCACCGCCAGGAGCATCTTCAGCAGAGTAAGCACCAGCAGAAGCACCACCGCCAGGAGCAGCTTCAGCAGAACCTCCAGCACCAGAAGAGTGAGCCCAAGCAGCAGAAGCCCCAGCAGAAGCAGAGTCAGGGACAGGGGGGCGGGAGGGTGGCCCTGTCCCTCTTGCCAGGGATGGCAGCAGGTTGCTGAGGCTTTCGCTTCTTCCCTATGGTTGTGGGGTTGCTGGCAGGGAGGCTGGCAGGAAGCCTGGCAGAAAGGCAGGCAGGCACCAAAGCTGGCAGGAAACCTGGCAGGCAGGTAGGCACCAAGGCTGGCAGGCAGCCTGGCAGGCAGGCTGGCAGGCAGGCTGGCAGGAAGGCAGGCAGGCAGGCAGGCACCAAGACTGGCAGGCAGACTGGCTGGCAGGGAGGCTGGCAGGCACCAAGGCTGGCAGGAAGCCTGGCAGGAAGCCTGGCAGGAAGCCTGGCAGGAAGCCTGGCAGGAAGGCAGGCTTGAAGGCAGGCTGGCAGCAAGGCTGGCAGGCAGGCAGAGAGCAAGGCTGGCAGGGAGGCTGGCCAGGAGGCTCGGAGGCAGGCTGTCAGGAAGGCTGGCAGCAAGGCTTGCAGGCAGGCATGCTGGCAGGGCAGGCAAGGACTCGATGTATCCAGCAGCAGGTCTTTCCTCCGAATGCTGGCCACGTGCGAGCTGCTTCCCTTTATATCCGCGTGGCTTACGCAATGCATCCCCCCCGCATGCGCAATTAATGCTCAGCATCCATTCGGCTTCCGCTTTGCTTCCGCTAGTCTTCCGCTCTGCATCCGCTTCATCCGCTGTGCACCCACTGTGCATCCTCTGTATCTATTCCGCGTCCGCTTTGCTGAGGTCCCCCGGAAGCCTTGCAGATGTGCCACCCGCTCCCATCCACTTCCATCCGCTGGGCTTCCTTTCAGCATCCGTTTTCCATCCGCCCTGCCTCCTCCCCGCGTCCGTTCCTTTCCGTGTTATCCGCTCCGGTTATGCAAATTTTTGCCCCTTTTGAGAGCGGATAACAATGAATGGAACATTTTGCTCGTCCGTTGTGTCCTTTTTACATACGTTTTGCATCCATTGGGCAGTGTGACAGGGCCTTAAAGGAACTTTTGATGTGTCCTTTGAAGGATCAGTGTTATTTGCAAAGTTATGCAGAACAAGCTAGAAATAAAAGTCTGTAGAGATTCTCAATCATCTAGGTCATGGTTGTCCCAAATGTGCTTTTTCAGGAGGCAGCTGGACTTTAAAGCACTGTTGGAAGAAATATCCAATTGGGTTCAGTTCCAAATGGAGAAAAAGACACTGGAAATATGGAGGCTGTTTGAAAAGATGGTTTAATGATGGACAGGACCACATGGATTGGAGCTTAAAGGGAAAAGGAGGATCACATGCTTCAAGATGTTGGGTGAAGGAAAAGAAGGGGCAAGATGCTGAGAAACCCTTAGTTACATACCCTCTGTTGGCCCCTCCTTAGTGTTTCCTGTTCCTGTGTAAGAAATGTATCTCATTGGCTGCCAGACTCTCAGGAGGGAAGGTTTTAGCTGGACCACATGGCTTCACCTGAGCGCTGGCTGATGCAATCTTCCCTGGCCAGGTGATGAGAAGCCTTTGTTATGTAGAATACTCTGGCCCAGGCCTTAATGGCCTGCCCATTAACAAAGATGGGGGTGAGCTTCTTCTTCTGAGGTGAATTTCTGCATCTGAGTTTCTACTCCTCTTTTTAGGGGAAATATTCTGCTTTTTTAAATATTTCCTAGGATATTTCATTTTTCTAGGACAGGGGTGGGTGCTAACTTCCTACATCACCTTTGGGACAAGCTAGAAATAAATATAGATGCAAATCAGTATGGACAAACTGTGTAGATATAGTACTGGCTACCAGTACAGTTTTATTCTATTTTTATTTAAAGAAATTTCATTTGGTTTACAATGAAGCCCATTACTAGTATCAACAAAAAAACTTTTATGTAGTTTTATTTTTGATTGATATAAGAAAGCCCTCTGGACTGAATCTAGGCACTGGTTAAAAAGGAATTACATATAGCTGTTCTCCTCTGGGCAGAATTTTTTCATCACTTTGGTTTTTAAGGGATAGATTAGATTTAATTTAGATTTAGATTAGCTGGAGATTTCTGTTCAGATGCTGATGCTCCTTAGAATTAATGAGTCAGTGGTCACCTTGGACTCCTTCATCTTGCCAATTCCAGATGCTCCACCAGATTTGTGTAATACATTTTATTAGCAATGTTTCTACATACTTTTAACAATCTCTGGTGAGATGGATACTAGTGTGTTGCAAACATCCCATAGCACTCAATAAAATACTTGTAATACTAATCTGAACAAGAATACTGGACATTTTTATACAGTATAGATTAGTGTATGAAGCAGTTTGATGTTAAAGGCACAAGTCCAGAAATGGGGAAACTGGATTTTAATTTTTCCTTAAATGTGAACTCCCAAAGGTATTTTTTTCAGGAGGCAACTGGAGTTTCTTTTTTTTTTTTTTTGAAGATGTTTTACTTCTCATCCAAGAATTCCTTGCAGACAGCTGATAATCTTCATACTTTTATTTATTTTTTAATCAAATTTTATTTCAATTTTCCACATTTTAAAAGCATATCTTCTTATTGAACAGCATGATTCCAGGTTTCTACATTTACATACAAATATGACCATAATTATACATTCATCTTTTGCATTTCAACTTCATATCTTAAGCCCCTGTCCCACTGCACCAACGGATGCAAAGAGGATGTAAAATGGAAAAAAAACCTTGCCATCCATTGGAAAACGCGATGCATCTGTTGTGTACTCATTGCATAGGTGTTTCATACGCTCTATCCGTTGAGCATCCGTCCACAGAGATTTCATCCACGCAAGAAGTTTTGAGCTGCACAAAACTTTTTGAACGGATGAACTTTCCACCACGTATGATGTACATCCGCGACATATACGGGCAACAAACATTCTATGTCCATTATCATCTGTTAAATGTCCGCTGTATCCTCTCGGCATCCTCTGGACATCCTCGCAACTCACATTCGCTCCAGCTGAAAATGGAAAGAGGGAAGAAACGAAAGGTACACGGAACGTCCACACAGCGTTAGTAGCATGGAAATAGAAAGGATGTAAGTAGATGCATCTCATATATAAAGCATTAAAACGGACAAAACGTTTGTATATGGGATGTATCTCAGATATTTAGGATGTCTGGAGTATGTCAAGAATATGCGGAAGGACACCTAGCAGACAACCGATATTTCCTATAAAAAGGGGGAGGAAATCACCTGGATCTCACGATGAGTCCAGCAGCCGTGGTGTACAGACCTCTTCACCCTTGGTCTTGCTCTTCCACATCATCCATTGTTCCCCACCATGGATCATAAAGCAGTCCTTATGGTGGCTGCAATCATTCAACACCAGAACCAAGCCCTCTTCAGACTGTTTCACCTTTTCTACACAAAGAGAAGGAGACGTCCAAGAACTGTGTGGGTCCGATGATGGATCGGGAGAAGAGTGGAGTTTGGACTCTATGACAAGCTGATGGTGGAGCTGAGGAATGAAGACACTCATGCATCCCAACACTTCATGAGGATGCCACCAGCCATGTTTGACAAAATTGTAGAGCGTCTGAGACCCAGGTTGACCAAGCCGAGCACCAACTTCCATCCCAGCCTGGACCCTGGACTGAAGATGGCACTGACTCTGTGCCACCTGGCCTCTGGAACCACATACAGAAAGATGCAGTATGCCTGGAGGGTGCCACACAACACCATCAGCAGAGTGGTCAGAGAAATGGTGCAGGGCATCATCGAAGAATAGGTGGAGGAGCTCCTCCATTGTCCCACCACTGAAGAAGGCTGGAGGAAAGTTGCAGAACAATGGTATCAGAGGGGGCACTTTCCCCACACTGTTGGAGCCATAGATGGGAAGCACGTGGCCTACAAAGCTCCAGCCAACTCAGGGTCCAATTATTACAACTACAAGGGATTCTTCAGTATCATCCTCTTTGCCATGGTTGATGCTGACTACAAGTTCATGTACATCGATGCTTCAGGCAAAGGGTCAGCTTTAGATAGCCAGGTATACAATGCCAGTGACCTCAAGGATGGGCTGGAATGCAACCTCATCATGGGTTTTCCAGATCCAGACCCCCTACCCAACGACACACAAGATGTTCCCTACTTCATCATGGGGGATGAAGCCTTCTCCCTCAGAACCTACCTCATGAAGCCCTACACTTCCAGACTCCTCACCCGTGAAGAGAGGATCTTCAATTACAGGCTGTCCAGGGCAAGACGGGTGGTGGAGAATGCCTTTGGCATCCTGGCCAACAGGTTCCAGGTACTTCTCACCACCATGAGCCACAGACTGTGAGGAGCATCGTGGAAGCTTGCTGCATCCTGCACAATCTCATGCGCACCCGCTACCCAGTGTTGCAGAACAGGCTTGTGGATCGTCAACAAGGCAATGGGGAGATGGAGCCTGGTGAATGGAGGCAAGGACTTAACCTGATAGACACTGTGGATGTACAAGGCCCCAACAGAGCTTCATGTGAAGGGAAGAAGCAGCGCAACCTCCTGAAACACTGGTACAACTCCCCAGCTGGAGCAGTGGAGTGGCAAGACAGGATGATAGATGGTTAATGGATGCTTCCTTGAGCCTGTCTCATAACACTGATGAGATTGTGCCATGTATGTTGAGTGGCCCTACAATGAATAGGGCATAAATAAAGAGCTTTGTTTATTTTGAAAAGTGTTGATCAATGAATAAATTGTTATTCAGCTGAGAGGGTGGACCATACAGTCCCACTATGCTTGCACTGGAGGTTTATCTATCCCATAGCTATCCTTACCTATCCCACAACTATCCTTACCAATTCCACAAGCATGCAAAGGCTTAACCCTTTTTTCAAAGTTTTCACCAAAACTTTATTAAGTAAAAAAAATGAACCAAGTGTGTGAAGCAAAGATAACTTTTACTAATAACTGTTTTAAGTAAACTGTATGACTTTATTAAAAAAGCAGAATGAACCAAGTAAAGTGTCTTAAGCAAAGATAAAATGAACAGGTAACAACTCAGTCTCTGGCACTATTCTCAGTCACACTGAGGCATGTCCCTGGTCTCAGCTGACAAGCAGCCAGGGACTATGGAGGTGACTGTGGCTTGAGTGCTGGTCTGAGGCGCCATTGGGGTGTTTGGCCCCGAGAGTACAACAGGGGATGGTGTGTTCAGGAAGCTCTCAGAGAGCTGACTCAGTCCCGTGAGGTTGAGAGGCCCTTCATCAAGTACCTGGGATGTCAGGCACAAGACTGATGACAGATTGTCCGTTGATGGGCTTGGCTATGGGATGAAGGAAGGAGGAGTGTAGTGGGGCTATCTGGTCTGCAGCTGGGTGAGGTGTGGCCTCTGTGGCATGCGATGAACCTGTGCCTGGACTGGGAAGGGTTATTTCTGCTGTGGGAAGTCCTGGTTGTTGTAGCCTTGGTAGGTGAGGGGATGTTGAAAGCCGTGGAAAGGCTGTGACACCACCTGGGGTGGAGGAGCAGACCTGGACTGGGTCAGATCAGGTTCAGCTGGGCCTTGAGTGTTGTGCAGAAGTGCTGTTATCTTTTGCTTCATCACCTGGTATTGGGCCTCGGGCATGTCCCTGAGGGTCTGGCTCACGTAGGTGATGAAGGGCTTCCGGTCTGAGTATGGTATGTCGCTGTGGACCAGCTGAGTGAGAAGTTCTGTGCTGGTCTTGTTTGTGTCCCTGATCTCCAACAGTACAGTGTGGCTCTGGCCCTCCAGTCTGCCTCTCTGCCTGCTTTCTGTGGAGGTGGAGCTGGGGGTGGGGGTGGGTTGGTCTCTGGTGACTGCCGCTTCTTGCTCCCTTTGTGACAGGGTATCCTCCAAGTCCTCTGGCATGGGGAGTGCAGCTGTCGGGCGGGGTCTTTGCCGTGGGGCCCTCTGAAGATACCTGCCTGGACAGGTCAGCTGTCTCCTGGCTGGAAGAGGACTGGCTGTCTGTGGGCTGTCTGAGGGAGAGGGGTGTCAGAGGGGCTGCTCCTCGGTGGCGGATCTCACCCTCCAGGAGGCTGCACTTGGCCATGACGTACATCTCCCGGTCAGTGAACTTGACAGCGGCCTGCCCAGATTTCTTCAGGTGTAGCTTGCCATAGCAGGTGTGCATGTGCTTCCACCATCCCAGGAGTACATCTGCAGTGTAGCCCAGGCTCTCTGCCTTGTCTCTCCAAGCTGCCTGCTTCTTCTTGGTGTCGCGATACAGTCTGTGGCCCTTTCTCCAGAGGTACTCATTCTCCCTCAGCCATTCCAGCACCTCCTCCTTATGCTCCTCGGAAATGGTGTACTGTTTCCTCTCTCCCTCCTCCTTCCTTTGCCTCTTCCTCCCTCTGGCAGGGCCTTCAGCAGCAGGACTTTGAGGGCCTTGGGGCTGGTCCACTACAGTAGCAGCACCAGCAGCAGCACCAGCAGCAGCACCAGCAGCAGCACCAGCAGCACCAGCAGCACCAGCAGCACCAGCAGCACCAGCAGCACCAGCAGC
>BLBF01000003.1:24556236-24580257 GCA_015471245.1 Laticauda colubrina | reverse complement strand
GCACCAGCAGCACCAGCAGCACCAGCAGCACCAGCAGCACCAGCAGCTTCAGAGTCAGTGCCAGGGGGTGGGATGGTAGTTCTGTCCTTCTTGCCAGGGCTGGAACAAGTAGGCACAGGCTTCCTCTTCTTCCCCGACTGACAAACCATGGTGTTATTTGAAGATGTCTGTGGCAGCACGTCTTTCCTCTGAATGCTGACTGCGTGCGAGCTGCATCCTTTTATATCTGCGGAGCTGATGCAATTCATACTCCCCGCATGTGCAGTGAACGCATCCGATATACATCCGCACGGCATCCGCTTTGCTCCCTATAGGCGTCCGTGATGAATCCCCTTTCTTTCCTTTAGGCATACATGATGCATCTGCTCCGTCCGCTATGCATCCGTCCCTTCCGCTATGTATCAGCTTCGCAATTCTCCCCTGGAAGACCATCGGATGTGTCATCCGCTTCCATCCACTTCCATCCGTTAGGCTTCCTGTGAACATCCGCTTAACATCCCCACTACATACTACCCCCGTCCATTTCTTTCCATTCTTTTCCGTTCTGTTTATGCAAATTTGGGCCACTTTTTGGAGCGGATAACAATGGATGGAGCCATCCCCGAAATTTTGCTCATCTGCTGTGTCCTTTTTGCATTCGTTTGCATCCGCCGGCCTGTGGAACCTAGCCTTTACCAATGCTGTGAATATTTTCTATTATCATATTTATCCAGATGTTTGAATTTCCTCTTGTTTGAATTACAAATAACCCTCAAATCTTCACAATCATTATACTTTCATACTTTTACCTGTCAAATTTACAATTTCATCGCATATTCTTTTTCATCATTCCACAAATTCTAAATTAATGCAAACATTTCAAAAGAGTTTCCCCCACAATTACTAATTTGAGTGTGCCACCACTATAACTTAGATATTCTTTAATTACCTCCCCTTTAATTCCCAATAAACATTTAACTTTTATTACCTAGAAAATTAATAATAATAATCTCCTAACAACTATGTAATACATATACCTTTTAGGTCAGATTCCACATGGTACTTTCCCCCTGTTGAAAGGTGCCAAAATGCCTTTCTTTTGAGGATTCGATTTTCCTGCTAGGAGAGCTCCAGTGCAAGGATACAGAGAACTGCGTGAAAGCTGGATCTTTTTATTTTTCAGGAAGGTGGAGAACAGCAAGAAGTCTGCGTTCCTGGATAAGCTAGCTTCTTATGGTAAGTCCCTGGTTTTTTACACCCTTTTCTCCCTTTGTAAGTTGATTTTGTGTGAATGTTTGTATTTGTGCTTAATGTTTCAATGCCTGTTTGAGTTTGTCTTTATTCCCGCCGGAGGGCAAACTCTGCGAGCTGTGGAAGGCAAACTCCATAGGGTGGCCAGATTGTATTATTGGTTTTCTCTAATCTCTTTTAGCTTTAAGATAGTTTTTCATATTTGTTCTGTGGCAATCTCTTGTCGGTCCCTTTAGTAATTTATATTTTGTGTCTTTTGTCTGTTTGTTTTGCTTATTTGGTATGTCCTGTGTTTGTAAGGGTTTTCTAAATTGTCTTTTTGTTTCCTTTTCTTATTTGTCTAGTTTTCTTAATTACTCAGGCTTCTGTCTATAGGGATTCTTTAACACCTTTTTATTTGATTCCTTTTCCTATGTAAGTTTGTTTTATGGCTGACCTGATGTTCCCCTTGGGCTTTTCCTGTTTTTGTGACACTACTGTCTTCGTGAAGTTCCCTTTCCACAATCCTTCATTTTTTTTTCTCAAGAGACCAGCCTCTGATTGAGTGTCTGGGTATACTTGGTATTCATGATCAATCTGTATCATCATCATGGCCACCTGTCTCCCCTTCGATATTCTCTACTTAGAGGTGATACAGGCCTTTAGGCAACTAAGGCAGGGTGGTATGCATCAACAGAGGCAACACATGAGGGCTCCAAAGACACAAATAGTGACTATGGTTGTTATAAGGATTTTGAACCAATGGAAATCTGGTATCCACGAGAAGAGACATTAAAAGTCTAGGAATGATTGCTCATGACAAATATTTTGAGCTAGTTCTTTCAGGTGGTGGATGTCCCTCTCTACAAGTCCTGAGGTTTCATCTAGGTTGAAGCAGCACATCCCATGGAGTGTTTCACAGCCATAATTATGCCTAAAGAGGAGGAAGTCTATTGCTGCCCTATTCTCCAGGGTGGCTTCTCTGACCTCCCTCAGTTTTCTGCTAAGGGCATCCAGGGCATGGGAAGTTGAATTCAAGCCTTTTGCTAGGGTACATGGTAGGCTATTCAAATTTTTAGAATTTTGCACTGCCAATCCAGGTACCCCCACTACGGATATTGCCAATGAGACATAATTCTGCTTTGGTGGGAAGGGAGACTTTGGAGTCACAGTCTGAGTCTAGGGTTTGGAAGGCTCTCCTGTGCCGTCTCTGTAAGGATGGCATAAGCATGGTTAACCTTCCCAAGGTGCAGGGGCCATTGGTGGCATTTTCAGGAAGGTATGAGAAGACTTTTAAGCCACAAAGGAAAAACCACCCTGGTGGGAGTTTCAGATAACTAAATGAGAATGATATGGTCTCTGTGTAATTGCATTTTAGTTCTGTGTTGCTAAGGCTGGTGCATTCTGTGATCCTAGGTGTGCTGCACCCAGTGACATGAAAGCATCTCTCAGAGGTGGTTACTGCAGCCATGTATAGGGTGTACATGGTGTGGTCTCTGGTTTTTGTAGAGTGTCCCCAGCTAAAAATGCTTTCGTAAGAGTCAGGAAGGTTTCCAAATGTGGTGTAGTTAATGATGTTATGTGATCTAGTTGCCACTCCCATTAGGCATGTGGTTAAAATATCCTTGACTGATTTCCCTCTTGCTAAGCAAAAGTTGGTGGTGTTGAGTCTTTTCCTTGCTAAATATTCCCATAGGTTTCCTTTCTATGGGATAAGCTTTGGTTCCAGGAACGCAGTTGCATGTGTTACAAGTGTTACAATTGTTACAGATAATAATACGTAGTATATATTGCATTTCATGTTTCCAATTGCTAGATTCCTTTTCTCCCCCCCCCTTTTTTTTTGGTACAATGTAAAAAAAAAAGATAACAATAAAATGTAAAAAAAAGGTATAGGTCAAGTCTCAAAAAATTACTGAAAGGTATGGCTGAAATCTCTTTGTTAAAAAAAAAATATGGAGAAAAAAGGGAAAAAAGAAAAAATGGAGAAGGTGAGAGAAAAAATTTTAAAAATAAAAGTAGAGTTTTATAACTCAGCACCTGGGAATCCAGTTGTGTGTAATTCAATGTTTGCACTTGGTTCCTCACAGTTCTATGGTTCAATGGTGTTGAAGAATGCTGCAAGCATCCATTGATCTGTGTCCAGATTTTTCTTGAGTTTGATGGGTGGGATTGATTGTGGTGGAGTTTGGCTATGGTCTATGACTTCTAGCTCTGCATGCGTCCAATGTATCCAAGAGTCTCATTCTGCAACCTTTATGGCAATGTGTGTAGTTAGTAAGACTTGGTAGGGTCCTTTCCACCTGGGTTGTAAGGGTGAGATTCTGGTGAAGAACTTGATCCACACCCAATCTCCTGGCTCATATGGATGCAGAGCTTCTTCCAAGGGTAAGGTCTGTCTCAGTGCACTCTGGGTCCAGAGGGTCTGTAGTTTCTTTTGCAGGGCTGTAAGATAAGAAGAGAGAACCCTATCCCCCCTATCTAAGCAAAGAGAATGAGGATCTAGGCCTTTAGGGTATCGGGGGGGGGGGAACCAAAAGGATCTCAAAGGAGGAAATACCTATATCTTGTCCTGGTCTAGTTCTGATATATATAAAGGGCAATTGGGAGCACTTGTGGCCAGGAGAGGTGTGTCTCTTGACAGAGTTTGCCCGGTAGGGTCTTCACCTCTTTGTTTGCTCTCTCCATGGCTCCTGATGATGCTAGAGAATAGGGCACATGGAGGTGTTGGGTAATGCCCAGGGCCTGGAATATATGTGTGAAGACTTGTACTATGAGGGAAATGCATGGAGGTGGTCCATGTTTCACTTGGATAGTAACAGATGTTGCTCCTTCAAGTAGTCCCACTTCTGATGCATCCCAGCCCCATAAGGAGGGTGGCAGGTTTTTTAAATCTTCATGAATCCCTGTGTTGCTAGTTTTCAGCATGATTGTCTTGTGTGTGCCTTTTCCTGGGATCTCCAATTGCAGCCCCTGTTTTCCACATGTTATGGTAGTTCCCATTTTACATAGGAGATCCCTTCCTGGTAGAGATAGTGGGGCCTGGGGGCAAATAGTGAAGGAATGGTCTAATGTGAAAGATCCTAGTTCTACTGTTACGTTGTGGGTAAATTCTACAAGGATTATTTCCCCGCCCCCACTCCCATTATGCTATCCCGAGCCCCTTCAGCCACTGAAGCTTTATATGGTGGTTCAGTAATTAATGAGGAGGTGGCTCCAGTGTCAACTAAACAATTGTATTTTTTTCCTCATATAAGAATGGTGACAATGGGTTCCCCTTCAGGGCCGTTTTTTAGGGGAATAGCCAGCCCGTTAAAGGTAGCCATGAATTCAGTGTTTTCATTCTCATGTTCTAGTCAGGAAAGGGGCAGGTCATTTTCCCTTCTTTGCTCCCTTTGAGGTCCATTGTTATGATTTATTTGAGGCAAAGGAACGCTGGGTGGTGCATGATGATTAAAGCTTTGTTGTTCAGTGTAATGAACTGGATTATTGCCTAGCTTCATGTTTCTAGGTGGTGGGTGATACCGGTTGCATGTGTTACCTACATTGCCTGCTGAAATGCCCTTTCTGTCCGCACCTATAGCAATGCTGGCATTTGCCTTGCGGCCATCCTGCTTTATCACAATGACAGCATTTCCTTGAATTGTAGGGGGTTTTACCTGGCATTTGTCTGGCATCATGTTGCATTACAGCAAACATTTTTAAGTCCTCATGTCTATTTATCCTCCTTTTCCTATCTTTCTCCTCCTCTTTCAGTTTGTCTCTTTGATCAAAGACAAGGTTAGCAATCCTGTGCAACTCTGCTATTTCTAAGGTTGGCCAGTTAGAGACAAAGTGGTAGAAATACTCTTTGATATCCACTGTGGATTGGTCCATGAAGGCTGAAGCTAAAATCCTTTGGTCCTTCAGGCAGCTGAGGTCTAGATGGGCATATGAAATAGCTGCTTCTGACAGGTGGACCCAAAAGACATCAGAGTTTTCCTTTTCTCTTTGTGTTGTTTTTTGAAATTCTGACCAATTTAAAGGCTTTTTACCTATTTCCTCTAAAGCTTCTAGTAAGTTATTTTTTGCTCTTATGTATTCATCCCATGATTGGTATCATTGTTGTCCCAGTCAGGGCGATGTACTGGCCATGTGATGCAGGCTGGGGCTGCCTGTCCAGGGATAGTTGGTAGTTTAGCTATTTGGTCTGTTTTTTCAAGTAGTTTTAATAGTTCACCTTTAGTTAGAAAGACTTGTAGCAGCTGGGTCATGTCACCCGAGGATGGATTATGGCTGTCTATGATAGATTTCAGGGTTTGAATTACTGTTTGAGGATCAGCCCTGAAAGCTACGGTATCCTTTTTCCAGATGACCAAATCAGAGACAGAGAAGGGAGTATGGGTTAAAATGTATTTTAATTGTCCCCTATTTCTGCCTGGCACTGGTTTGCTTAAAAGGGGAGCCATAATCCGTGCCTCAGTCTTTCTTTCCAGGGAATGGGTTTCAGGTTTTTCCTGATCTTTTCCCTCGGTCAAGTCTTTGGTCCTAGCCATTTCAGCCAAGCAGTACCAATATAGTATTTGGCTGGGTTTAATGCGTGTTCTAAGTGCTTTCAGGGTTTTTTAATCTAAAGTACTGCTGTCAGGCCAAATTTGTCTACCCGTGTCATCTCGCAATAAAGCCCACTTTTTGCAAATTCTTTTTGCTTCTTTTTTATGCATTCCAGTCAGGACAGGCACTCGCCTTTCATCCCAAGCCTCAAGTAATTTATCCAAGGGGGTCTTTCCATTGCCCTTGAGTTACAACTTCCCATATTCCCTGCCTGATGTGGGGATTACTTACCATATTCCCTGCATGATGTGGGGGACTACATACTGCCTGATGTGGGGATTAACTGGGGGCTACAGCCATCAGTTTTCAGACAAAAAAGCTCTGGAAAGGACTCCGGTTTTCTTACACATGGAGTACGGACCCGTTTCTTTTAGGGAAAATTAGCTGTCAGTTTTAAGACCCCCCCCCCCAAAAAATGGGGATCTTGGAGGACCGTCTGCCCCCTAGCAGCTCTGGTACAGGCCCCTCCCTACACTCAGCCATCAGTTTTCAGATCACCCTTAAAGATGGGGATCTGGAAGGACCTTTTCTGCTTTTTTTTAGACAAACCATTTCCATTTTTGTTTGCCACAGCTGGTACAGGCCCCTTCTAAATGCACAGGACTTTGCTTGCTGGATGCACCAGGACTATTTTTCCTGTGCTTTTTATTTATTTTCGAACACAAGTTCCTTTTGCAGCCCACTCAGTTTTTCTTATGTCCTTCAGAAAGATTCACACTCCATGATCACCCCTTGCGTTCCCAAATCCAGACGGTCACAGCTCGTGTTTGAGCTATCAGCTGGCTGGGGTGTGGCTGGCAATCACAGAGGAGGTGAGGTCCCACTGTTTCCACAGAGAAAATCCACAATCACACACCTGGTCCACTCACACTTCCACTCCCCTCCCTAGTAAGATTATAAATTTGAAGCGGTACTCACCTGCTTTCAAGCAGCTGTTGAGTGGAAAAGCCCAAGGACTCCCTTTACTACCCTATACCTTCTGGCTGGGTCTGTGGATGTTATCCCTGGACAAAGAAGGTCCATGCCAGCTGGGTTTGGATTCGCAAGCCCGGTCCAGTGGCAGGGTTGGCTGGGAAACTTTCATGGTCGCCAATTGTTGAAAGGTGCCAAAATGCCTTTCTTTCAAGGATTCAATTTTCCTGCTGGGAGAGCTCTAGTGCAAGGATACGGACAACTGCTTGAAAGTTGGATCTTTTTATTTTTCAGGAAGGCGGAGAACAGTAAGAAGTCTCCGTTCCTGGACTAGCAAGCTTCTTATGGTAAGTCCCTGGTTTTTTACACCCTTTTCTCCCTTTGTAAGTTGATTTTGTGTTTGTGCTTAATGTTTCAATTCCTGTTTGAGTTTGTCTTTATTCCCGCCGGAGAGCAAACTTTGTGGGGTGTGGAAGGCAAACTCCATGGGGTGTGGAAGGCAAACTCCACGGGGTGGCCAGATTGTATTATTGGTTTTCTCTGATCTCTTTTAGCTTTAAGATAGTTTTTCATATTTGTTCTGTGGCAATCTCCTGTCTGTCCTTTTAGTAATATTTTGTGTCTTTTGTCTGTTTGTTTTGCTTATTTGGTATGTCCTGTGTTTGTAAGGGTTTTCTAAATTATCTTTTTGTTTCCTTTTCTTATTTATCTAGTTTTCTTAATTACTCAGGCTTTTGTCTATAGGAATTCTTTAATACCTTTTTATTTGATTCCTTTTCCTATGTAAGTTTGTTTTATGGTTGACCTGATGTTCTCCTTGGGCTTTTCCTGTTTTTGTGACACTACTGTCTTCATGAAGTTCCCTTTCCACACCCCTTTAATTTCATAAAAATTATTGTAATTTCAAAAAGAAAGATTAATCTATTCAATTAAATCTAGACACTGATATTTATCTCTTTTCACCAATCCTCATACTAATTATGTTCTATATATTCATTAAACATATCCAATAAATTTATCATAATTTCGGTTTAAAAGAAAAAGAAAAACAAGCATTCCAATAGCAAAAGAAATATCATTTCCCATTCTTCATCTTAATAATCTATATGTCCCTATTTTCTGAATAGTTTATAACTTCCAATATATTTATGCTATCCCTTCAGAATCCCCTTTCTTAGTTTTTAATCAACCTATATCTTTTAAATAAACAATTTTTTTCATTTTTGTACAATTTCCATATTTCTTTGTTTCCTGATCCTGTTTTATCACTTCTTTTCCCCTTCATTTTCCCCTTTCTTCTCACACTCCAGTTTTTATCCCCCTCCCTCTTTAAAGCTTCCTTCCACAGTTTACTTTTCTGCTGTTTCTTTTTACCTTTTTTGGTTTTGTAAATATTCCCCTTTTTAATTACCGCCTTGAATCTCAAAATTTTAATTCCCACTTTCTTTCCTCTTCATATTATAATTAATTGTTCCAAATGTTCATTAAAGATGGCTTCTTCTTCAGTCAACTCTTCCTCTTCTGGCACTACTTTTTGTTCTTCATGTTTTAAAATCACAATTTCTAAAAAAATAGAGTGCTTCTTTCATATTTTAAAGTTCCATTTTTAATTCCAGAAGAGACACCACCTTTTACACATTTCTGCCTAGTAATTTAATTCAATTAAGATCTGTAAACTTAATTCTCAATAATCAGCTTTTGTTAATTTCTCTTCAGGCTTTTTGGATTCACAAATAGTCCAACACTAGATCCATATCAAAGTCACCAGTTAATCACAAGACAGTTTCTTCTTTCTTTTTTCTTTATTTCAATGTTTCAAGTTCTACTTTCACTTTCCAGGGTCCTAGTTCTATTGTATCAAGATTTCATTTACTTGTATCAAGTTAAATTCTTGGAAAAAACGGGATCCTTTAAAAAGAAAAATATTATAGTTTTTGACCACAAGATGGCACTCTTTTTTTGTTATTTTTAAAAACAATATTTTATTGATATTTCAAAGTTTAAAAACATAAAATAAAACTATATGAATTGTTATCAAGACATCTTTTACATTTCCTTACATTTTTCAATATATGATTACTTATTCCATTACCATTACATCTTACTCTTGTTACAAATCAATATATTTCATCTTACACTTCAGTCTTTTCTATAACATATATACATATTTACATACTTCCTCATTCTTTTCCTAATTGCTATTTTATTTTCTTTTTATTTCTAAACCAGTCATACCAGGCATCCCAGGCTCTATAATGTATTGAATCTTCTTTGTCTTTTAATTTCAATGTTAGCCTGTCCATCTCTATATAATCTATTGTTTTCTTTATAACCATAACCTCTGATGGTATCTGTTAAGCCTGGGTTCCCCAACCAGGGTTAGGTAGACAAGCTAAACAGAATGTGCAGCGTTAGTCAGATAGGCACACAGATAAATGAGTGAGCTAAGCTTGTATGTTTATTAACATACAGTAAAAATAACAGATACGCTTGTGCTATCAAGAATATATTTTATTCCAGTATAAGTTTATAGCATAGTCAAAAACAGTCCAATATTCATTTACCATGTAGTCAGTCCATTCAGGGATATTCAGTTAGCAAAATCCATGTAGAATATCCTATTGTCAGTTCACATAAATCAGTCTGTTGTTGTCTCTCCCGTTCGAGCAATGCAGTCTTGCTTCCAAGCAGTAATCAGGGATCATCAAAGCCAGAGAGCGAGCGAGCAAGCTGTAGCCTTGCTACTTTTATATGGTTTTCATAACCACACCCACAATTGCTATTTTACAGTTAAAGCTGCATACACTAACTATGATTCATAGTTAGTATTTCACCTAAAACAGTTAGGGTGAACAATGTTATCCCTAACAGTATCCTTTTCTCCTTCCAAAGTTGTGCATATGAAATCCATGCAGCTGCAAGCATATGTAATATAATGTACCTATCTTTTTTACTACATTTTTGTGTTATTATGCCAAATAAAAAAATTCTGCATTAAATTCTGATTTATAATTTCCTCTAGCCATTGTCTGATTGTATTCCAGTATTTCTTCACTTCTGGGCATGTTCACCAGATATGAAAATAAGTGCCTTTTTTCCCCTGCACTTCCAACAATTAGGGTTTAAATTAAACATCTTTGCCAATCTAGCGGGTGGGGGGGGGGTAGACAAGATGTCACTCTCTACTTTGTCAAAATTTCACCTTTTTCTTTTGTTTTTCTCTATTTAGGGCTTTTCAAACTTCAAAATTCTAATAAAATCAAATATCCAATTAGTATTTTTTATTTTTTCTTTGACACTCTCAAGTCCAGCTTTAATTATGCCTGCTTAGTGTCAAAAGTATATTTATCCAATTTTAATGAATATCTTGTTCCGGCTTCTTCCTCTCCCAGTTCAAATCCACTCTCAGCTGTCAAAAGTATTTTCTTTCTCTCTTTTTCCTTCTCTTTGTATCTCTGCTGCTTTAATTCATTTCTTAAAAATTCTTTTAAAAAATTAATTCCGGGGTACCTTGTATTTAAATGTTGTGCCCAATTGTCCTAGTTCTCTTGCTGCCTGCTTCTTCTCTGCTCCTGCACAATTTTATCCTGGTTGGCTCTTCCTCTTCAGGGTGGCCATATTGGCCACCACTATAGCTGTCTTTGGAGGGGGAGAAGTTGCCAAGCCAAGGAAGGGAGATGCAGCTCCCTCAATCTGGCTGTCAGTCTTTCCCTTCTCCACCACCCTACAGGATGTCTTCAGCCCCAAATCAGGATGATCGGGGCTCTCCGACAGAAGAACATGAACCAAAGCTATGGATGATCACAGTATCTGGTCCATCTTCGAGTAAATCCAACCAGAAGCCCCCTGTAATCTGCATCCTTTTAGAAGCTCATTGAAGCACTTGTATTCAAAAGAAAAAACAAGAAAGTCCAGTTGCCCTCAGAAAAAGCACCTTTGGGACAACCATGACCTGGAATACTGAGAATATCTACAGACTTTTAGCTATACAGTTTAGGATGAACACCTTTGAATGGTGTGGGAGCAGGAATGGATTTCCAGAGAAAAATTCCAGACTACAGGAACCAGGAGCACTATTCAAGTGACCCTAAGGACACAGATAAATCTCCAAGTGCTTCAACAACCCTCCAAAAGGATGCAGATTGTCAGCTGTCTGCAAGGAATATAAATCTTTCCATTCCCCACTATCCTGTCAGAACTGAAGAAGCTTCTTAGCTGAGAAATGAAAGTTCTTTAAAAAAAAAAAACACAAGAAAATCCAGCTGCCTCCTGAAAAAGCACCTTTGGGACAACCATGACCTGGATGACTGAGAATCTCTACAGACTTAAATGAAATTTGAGCCAGTCATGCCTTCTCAGCCACATAAAAAAATAACATCAGCAAACCAATTCCCAAAATGTTGCCAGGAAGACTGCATGGGCCTGTCTAGTCAGCCACCAGGAGACACATCTGATTTGAAATCAGGAAAAAATAAAAAAGAAAGAAAAAACATTCCAGTAGAAGACAGAACTTGGTAAGAATCAGATAAACATTGATTGGTCACTAGGAGGTGAGATGGATGAGCTGTGTGGAAATTTAATAAATACATGAATAGATATATTATTTAAAATGTAAGATTAAAGTTTTTATGTAATTCAATTCTACATGTTTTGAATTCTGGATGAAAAAGATTTGATATATTCATTCTGCATGTGAAAATCAAGTGTTTTTATTAAACTTATGTAAGAAAGCATTACAATGCCAAAAGTTTCTCGATTCAAAGCTTTTTAACCAGAGAAGAGCAGGAACTTGAGCATATTATAATTATCATATATTATCAACATCAGTATTTTTTCTAGAAAGCAGTGGCTACATGACACAAGGGATTAAATGTACAAAATATTTCTAAAAACCAATGGAAAGGTGAATGAAGTTGGAAGAGAAGCCAAAATAAAGAAAACCTCTCCTTGCCTCTTCTCCTTGGTGCAAAGATAACGACCAATTAAACTTGTTTGAACCAGTGTTCCATTATTGCAAGGGAAGGATACTGTAAAATCCCCATTCCCTTCCCACCTCAATAACCTGCTTTCCAGCTCCATTCTCCTGTGCAGGGCAACAAAAGAAGACCCAGCTGATTAGCTGGGACTCCTATCAGCTGGGACTTGGGAGGCAGTGAATTGATAGGGGTGGGGCCAACCAGAAGTAATATTTAAAAGTTCCCCAAACTACTCAAAATTTCTGCTATCAGTTCTACTACCTCTGCTCCAGATACACATTTATTGTCTCTCCCTCCCCCTGACAGCAATTCTTCCTGGGATCTCTTCAACTTGCCAAAGTGTGTGACTTATGAACAAGCAGAGAAGATGCTGAAGTCACCAGCAAGGTTTAATCACAGCTGTGTATAATCAGGAGATAGTATTTACATTTCCATAGGAAAATTGATCTCTTGCCAAAAGCAACTCCAGCGTCTGGCTTGTCTGTAATGACCACTTGGAATCTAGTTAAATCTTATCTTGTTTTATTGACCATGACCTAGTCTCTCCCCTGATCTGGTATTATAAGTCTGGATTGATTTTAGACTGCTCAATTTGGAAATTTGCCTTGCTCAGCTAAATCTTATTAATTAGCATATTAATGTTGCAAGGCATCCAGAGTCTTTTCACAACAAGTTGGATGGCAAACAAATTCAAGAAATACATTCTAAATGGCTGTTTTTTGCCACCTTGCTGTTGGAATTTGCTGAAGCAAATCTCCTCCTGAAACACTCTGTGTGCCTAGAAACTGTGTCTGGCTTCTGAAGGAATCCTAAATAGTTAGGAATCAAAGTAACTTTATGTTCTTGAAAGAGGAAAAATGACATCACTGTCATTTTTCAGAGATCAGTGGCCAAATGGCAAATCCTGGCCTACAAAGTGTTTCTGGAAAAAGGAGAGATTATGAGATCATTCACTTGCACTCCAGAAAGTCGCACCTTGTGAATGATTGTAAAATTGAATATTTTGCAGTTGGCTCCTGAGTTCAACGGCAGGGAGTCAAAGGATTTCAATCAAGCTCACAATTGTAAAAAGAAAACTATATGAAGATTTGCAGGTGCCTCATTTCTTAAATACTTTCAGACTGTAATGCTGACTAACTTTTTAGTGCCACAGGAAGCCAAGAGAGAGCAAAACGGGGAAACTTGCCTTCCCCCCCCCCACAGGTTCAGACTCTTTTATTTTTGGATTATAATATCATGGCCATCACCAGAAAAGCAGCAAGAATGAATGGTAAGAGATTATCACTAGAACAACCTCCAGAGAGAGTAAATGCACCAGATTTGGTGAGAAAATGTTTGAGCAACTGAGCAGGAACATAGCTGAATCATGGATATTTATGGTATGATCAATGTTGACAAGTTATTATGGCATATTCTTGTTTATGTTCATACTTATATTTGTTATCTTGTACATGTTTGACAAAAAATAAATAATAAATTGATAAAGTCAAAGTTAATTGGGATTTTCAAAATAATTGTTAGATGTGCCATTTTGAGAAAATGGAATAGATAGAAACTAAGGCTGTGGCTGAAAATACCTTTGTAGATCTCAGCACAATAACATATGTAAAAATGATAGAATTTGAAGAGAATTTTTATAAAAAGACATACTGCTGGTATTAGTCACCAGAGAAATTGTTTAGAATATATAAAAATGTGTCAAAGTTATGTTGGAATCTTAAGAAGAAGGAACATATTATCAAGTTTGTTGGAGAGGTAACAGAGAAAATTCTGCTTCAAATACATACACTTGTTCAGAGGATTTTGAAGATTAATACACAATTCAGCACAGAGGCTTTTCTTTTGGAGTCAGATGGGTCCATGGTAATAAGAGGTAGGACACAGCAAGAACAGGTAACAGTCTTTATTTCGTGAATTAAGAAAAAGCCTCTCAGCCATGGCTGGCGCTGATTTTGTAGCTGGCGCTATCCAAGGTTTCTGCCACTGACAGGGCTTTATTTCTCCCACCAGTAGCTGGGCCAATGAGTGGAGTCGGTTAACAGATGGGTAATACTTAACACTCCTCCCCTCCTAGTCAATGTTCACCCAATCAGCGCCAGCATACCTGATGTAATTGCGTTGGTAGATGGGGCTTTGAGTGGTGCAACTGGACCTGCACACATCACTCATTCCTGGACGGCAGCCTGAGCAGGCAGTGTTAAGAATATAAGTCATCTAACTGCTATTTGGGTTGGACAATATATAAGGGAAGTCTATTAGACAGAAACATCTAAGTTTGTCACCAATGGAGGCTGAATTCTCATGTTTGTCTTTACTATGTACAGATTTAGTTTTGTATAAGCAACTATTCATTGATATGGGAATTAATGTAACAGATTCTATTGTTGTTTATGAAGGTAATAAAAAAGCAATACAAATGGCTTCAAATATTGTTGTTAAAACAAGAACAAAACACACCGATTTAAGACATTTAAATGTGAGACAATGTGTACAAAGTAAGATCATAAAGCGAGAATACTGTATGGCAGAAAACAATATAGCAGACCATTTTACAAAGGCCCAAGGCTCTATAAAGCATAAAGCTTGCTGTGAAGATTATGGACTTAGAATGTAAGGTCGTATATAATGTCCTACCCAAAAGGGGAGAATGTTAGGAATATAAGTCACCTAACAGCTATTTGGGTTGGACAATATATAAACCAGGATAAACATTTTAATACCGTCTCTTTAAGAAAATGAAAACGCTGTAGTTGGGTGTGGTTTCTCAAATGGCCATAAGATGGAGCCAGAAACCTGGGCTGTCTTATTCTTAGTCTCAGAAGAGAATGTGAGTCTCTGTTTCCTTCTGTTGGAGAGTATTGCCGTTCCTCCATTTTTCCTAATTGACTGATATTCATGGATTTGATGTCAGTCTGATACTGAACTGTTTTTGACACCAGAGTTTGTGACTGGATTATCCCTGGTTTGAAAGCTGACTGATTTACCTGTGAATGACTTTGGACTGCTTGTTTTTGAACTTTGCTTAAACCGTTCTGAAAGTAAAAACCTACATTTACTGTACAGTGTATCTGTGTGCTGTGTGTGTATTATTCAAACACTACTCTCAAATATGTCTTCCTGTATGCACTCATTCTCCTAATGGGGGATTACCGCAATACTGGTTATGGGCCAAGGCCATACCAGGCTCAGATAACTGAGAGGTAATGTGAATGTACAGTACTGTATGCAGACAGCTGTTTAATTGTGGGTTACTATCCTGGTAAAGATGGCACAAGACACTTCAACAAGTCTATCACTGATAACCCGGTTAGATGGAACAAACTATGTTTCCTGGTCTGTGAAGTGCAGTCTACTTCTGTGTAGAGAAGGTTTATGGAATGTAGTTCAAGACCCACCAGATGTAAATGCTTGGGATGCAAATAATGAGGATGATGCCAAGAAGCTTGCTGACTTTAAACAGAACAACGAACAAGCTCTTTGTATAATTGGACTAACACTGAGTGACCAGCAGCTAGTCCATATTCATGGAGAGTCTGCTGCTAGGTGTTGGGAGAATTTGAAGATTTATGTTCATGACAGTGTAGGTGGATACATACATCTTACACATAAACTGTTTAGAGCACGTCTTCTGAAAGGTGGAGATATGTTAGCTCATTTGAATTTCATGAAAATAACTTCAAGAGCTACATGAGAAGCAACTGATATTTTCAGAGCTGTATCAAGTTTACATCATTCTTTCCTCATTGGATGAAAGTTATGATGACTATGTATCTTCACTGGAAGTCCTGTGCAGAGATAAACTGACATTGACTGACATAACCGGAAGGTTGTTAGAAGAAGCAAGAAGATGACTGGATAGGGACCAACTGAGGAAGGAACAACCACAAGAAGAGTGCTTGTCTTCAACTGTCTGTAAGGAAATGTTTTTTTGGGGGGACATATAGCTGGATTCTGTAAGAAGAGAAAAAAACAGAATACTGGTAAACACCAGAAGACCAAGAAGAATGTTAGTTTAGCTATGTCTAGCAATTCAACTGTAAACCATGATTTGTGAGTTGTTGACAGTGGAGCATCGCAATGCATTACTAAAGATAGAAAGAGGTTTGTAAAGATGTCTACGAGTAAGCAACGTGTATCATTGGCAAATGGATGGAAGATTAAAGCATCAGGTGAAGGTACCGCATATTGTTCTTGTATAAACGAACATTTAACTATGTTATATGTACCTAAACTGAAATTTAATTTGCTATCAGTAAGGGCTTTAGTTAATATTGGTTATGTAGTAACCTTTAGGGGAGATAACTGTATAATAGAGAAAGAGGGTGAAAGTGTTACTGCTAATTTAAAGAATGATTTAAATGTAATAAATGATGACCAGTTGAAAATGGCTAACTCAGTTTATAACAATGTTAAGCCACATGATGAATGTGTAAATTTACTGCATAGACGTCTGGGGCACATTAATTTCAAAAAGTTCAAACAAACTGTTGAACTGTCAGATGGAGTAAAATTGAAACCCTATAGCAAGTATTTAAACTGTAACGCTTCTAGCCAAGAGAAGAGCAAGGTTACTCCTGCAAACAGACTAAATGGGTTTAAGACCAAAGAACCTTGAGAGGTTGTGTTTGCTGACATAATTGGTCCTAAGAAACCGAGTTAAAGAGGTGCCTACTATATTTTGAGTATTATGGACCATTACTCACGGTATGGTTTCTGCTATCTCATGAAAAACAAAACAGAAACATTCCAACATTTCTTTAACTGGCTAAGGTTTGCAGAGAGAAAGATGAGGAGTAAAGTAATTACTTTAGTTACTGATAATGGGACTGAGTTTGTTAACAAAAGATTCCAAACGATGTTGAAATTGGCTGGTGTTGAGCATAAACGTTCTGCACCTTACAGACCACAACATAACTTGTTTATAGAATGAAGAGGGAAAACATGACAAGCCATAATTCGTACTATGTTATCTGATTCAGGTTTACCTGAAACACGGTGGGGTGAGGCCATAATGTGTAGTAATCATGTTTTAAACAACGTAGTTAATATAGCAACTGGTGAATTTCCATTCACTGTTGGCATTGCAGAAAACCAAATTTAAATTACTGACACACATTTGGAGCTCCAGCATGGGTGCATATTCCCTCACAAGTAAGACTGAAATGGCAACATAGAGCTAAAGAAGTTATTTTTTATGGGTTATCAGGCCAACCAAAGATAGTTTAGATTCTGGGATCAAGGCACAGCTCATGTTTATTGTAGTGCTAGTGCAAAATTTCTAGAGCACGTTGGGTGGGATAAACTGGAACAGGAATCCAACAATGATATTATTATTGACACCCAAATATCCCTGAAGATAAAATCAGTAAACCACAAATAACCATTATAGAGGAAGAACAGGAGGAAGTAGTAGAACAGGCACAGGAAGAAATTGAAAAACAGGAGCAGGTGGCACAGGAAAGTCCACCAATTAGCCCTGTATTGCCAAGATGTTCAACCCAAGTAACATGACTACCTGATAGATATCAGGCTAGTGTTGTATGCCAGGTGAATACAGTTCCAAGTAACGATAATGAACTAAAACTGTATACTGCTGAGGATCAGGCTACTTGGCAGGAAGCAATGGATAAGGAACTGGAATTATTAAAAAAGTTGGAGGTATACAAAAATGTTGTTACCAACAGGTAAACATGCCATAGGATGGAAATGGATATATAAGCTAAAGACAGGTGTAGATGGGACTGTTACCCATAAAACCAGGTTAGTAGCACAAGGGTTCAATCAGACAGCAAATGACTATGATGTGATGTTTGCACCTAGTCTGAAGGCTACTATATTAAGGGCAGCATTCATGTAGCTGAGGAGAAATACATTGTAAATCATTTGGATATAGAGATGGCACATCTGCATGCACTGTTGCAACACATTATTTATTTAGAGAAACCTTTAAATATCAAAAATTATAATAGAACTGATTGCTGGATATTGAAAAAGAGTCTTCATAGCTTGAAGCAGTCAGGATATGAGTGGAACCAGTGTATAGTTAAAGAATTAACTAAGATAGGTTTTGTAGTTTCCTGTAGTTTCCTGTAATCACCCATGGATTTGGCTTATCAATGTTTGTTCAAAAAAGAAAGTAATGATATAATTTCTTTGTTGCTATTGTTTATGATGACATTGTATTAATCACCAAAACTGAACAAGAAGCTACTAAAATAATTTTACTGTTAGAACAGAAATTTAAGATAAAACAGTTAGGAGAAATTAAACAATATCTTGGTTTAAAGATAGATAAAACTAGGGGAGGATACAAAATCTCACAAGCAGATAAAATTAACCAATTACTAAAAAATTTGAAAATGGAACTTTGTAAGCCGGCTAAAACACCAATGAGCCAGGAGTTTAGCAATAACAATGTTCAAAGTCCCATTTTTGATAAGAACGTTTATCAGTCTTTGATTGGTAGTTTATCTTTTCTCAGTAATTGGTCAAGCCAGATATAGCATACAGTGTTAATCAATTAGCAAGATTTATCAATGAGCCAACTGAAAGGCACTGACAAGCTGCTAAACATATGTTAAGATATCTGAAACAAACAATGCATGATGCATTGTATTTGAAGCCAAAAGATGAACTGAGTTTAACTGCATATGTTGATGCAAGTTTTGCTGCAGACATAAATACACGAAAATCTACATTGGGAACTGTAGTATTGGGAAAAGTGTTGATTGGATGGAGATCTATTAGACAGAAACATCTAAGTTTGTCAACAATGGAGGCTGAATTCTCATGTTTGTCTTTTACTATGTAAAGATTTAGTTTTGTATAAGCAACTATTCATTGATATGGGAATTTATGTAACAGATTCTATTGTTTTTTATGAAGGTAATCAAAAAGCAATACAGATGGCTTCAAATATTGTTGTTAAAACAAGAACAAAACACACCGATTTAAGACATTTAAATGTGAGACAATGTGTACAAAGTAAGATCATAAAGCGAGAATACTGTATGGCAGAAAACAATATAGCAGATCATTTTACAAAGACCCAAGGCTCTATAAAGCATAAAGCTTGCTGTGAAGATTATGGACTTAGAATGTAAGGTCGTATATATTGTCCTACCCAAAAGGGGACAATGTTAGGAATATAAGTCACCTAACAGCTATTTGGGTTGGACAATATATAAACCAGGATAGACATTTTAATACCGTCTCTTTAAGAAAATGCAAAAACTGTAGTTGGGTGTGGTTTCTCAAATGGCCATAAGATGGAGGCAGAAACCTAGGTTGCCTTCTTCTTTATCTTAAAAGAGAGTGTGAGTCTCTGTTTTCTTCTGTTGGAGAGTTTTGCCATTCCTCCATTTTTCCTAATTGACTGATATTCATGGATTTGATGTAAGTCTAATACTGAACTGTTTTTGACACTGGACTTTGTTACTGGATTATCCCTGGATTGAAAACTGACTGATTTACCTGTGAATGACTTTGGACTGCTTGTTTTTGAACTTTGCTTAAACCTTTCTGGAAGTAAAAACCTATGTTTACTGTACAGTGTATCTGTGTGCTGTGTGTGTATTATTCAAACACTACTCTCAATACATCTCCCTGTATGCACTCATTCTCCTAACAGGGAATTACCTCAACAGGCAGGTCTGCCACCGCTCTGGTCCCTGCCTGTGGAAGGGTCTCAAAGTCCTCTCATGATGTGGTGGGGACCTTTGAGCCTGATGCTTCAGACATACTTTGCAAGACTTCCTCTTCGAAAATTGGTGTCTCGGCATTCTGTTTGGGATTGACACTTGTCCATCAAAACTTGTTCTGGGTTCTGCGGGTAAGGCCTTGGCTAGGGACGATTTTGCTTGCTCACATTGGCTTTCTGTCTGGTTGACTGCAGTCAGGATCTGGCCTCTGAGTTGGTCGATGTGTCTTTCCAACTGTTTTCCTTCCTCTTTCTCTACTTGATAGGATCTGGGTCTGGTGACTGCAGTGATTTTGGCAGGTACCCAAATAGGTCCTCCTGCATAGTTATGTGCGTAGACTGGGTCCCCTATGGAAAAGCTCCTATACTTCCTGGTGGAGTCTATTGGAGTTTGGGGACAGTAGTTTGGGTGGATTCTGTCTAGCATTGATTGGAGCTTCTGGCCCATCAATAGCTCTGCTGGGCTGCGGTGTATTGTTGCATGGGGTGTGATGTGTTGGGCCAGCAGCATTCTGTCAATCCTTTCCTGCCAGTCCCCTTTGCCCATTCTCTGGAGGATTTCCTTGGTCATTTGGACCATTCTCTCTGCCTGCCCATTCATGCTCGGATGTGCAGGCACTGAGAGTGCATGCCTGATTCCTAGTCCAGCTAGGAAACCCTCGAATGGTTGTGATGTGAATTGTGAATTGGGGTCCATTATCTGAAATGAGGATATCTGGTAGTTTGTGGGTAGAGAACAGCTTCTGAAGGGCTCTTATGGTCACTTCAGTGGTGGTGGATGTCATCCGGATTACCGCTAACCATTTAGAGTATGCATCGACCACTATGAGGAATGTTTGCCCTTGGCATGGCCCAGCAAAGTCAATGTGTACTCAGGCTCATGGGGCTGTGGGTGTTTTCCACTTCTTAGGGCTGGCTGCTGGGGGGTCTGGTTGGATTTCTTGACAGGGAGTGCAGGTGGTGACCGAGGTCTCTATTTCTTTGTCCAGCCCCGGCCACCACATGTAGCTTTTGGCTAGGGCTTTCATGTGGACTATCCCTGGGTGGCCCTCATGTAGTACTGTTAGAACTTCATTTCTTAGTGTGGGAGGGATGACCACTCTCTCTCCCCATAGTATACAGCCCTTCAGTATGGATAGCTCAGCCTGTCTGTTTTTATATAGTTTGAGTTCATCCCCTTCTATGGATTCTGGCTATTCCCTCCATACCCAGTTTGAAATTCACACCATGGTTTTGTCACACATCATGAGTCTGGTGATTTCTTCAGATGTCAGCAGTCTGGGCTGTAGTTATTCCACCAGCAGTAATGTGGTGGAAGGTGCCAGGTCTTCAATGATGTCAGGGAGGGGACAGTGACTCAACATGTCAGTGTTTGAAACATCTTTTCCTGGCCAGTGAATTATATGGTAGCTATATGCGGCCAAGAACATAGTCCATCTTAACATCCTGGGTGATAGGATGTTTGGTGTGGGTTTGTCTCCGGCAAGGATGCCCAGCAGAGGTTTATGGTTAGTAATTAGGTCAAATTGTCTTCCGTACAGGTATTCATTGAAGCCTTTGACCTCTGCTACTGCAGCAAGCACTTCCTTATCAATTTGGCTAGAGTTCCCTTGTGTTTTGGATCGTGTTTTAGAAAAATGTGTGATGGGAGCTTCTGTCCTGTTGGGTAGTTTGTGGCTGATCACTGCCCTGATTCCATAGGGTGAGGCATTGCATGTGAGTGTCAATGGCAGTGTCTTGCTGTATTGCATGAGAACGCTGTTGGATGTCAGGATTTTTTTTTTAAAGCGTCAGCCTTGCATTGTCCCCAGGTCCAGTTGGTCATCTTATTGATCAATCTGTGGAGCGGTTCTGCAATGGTTGCTTTCTGTGGTAGAAAGACATTATAAAAGTTGAGCAATCTCAAAAAGGCTTGCAGTTCTGTTTTGTGGAGTGGGAGCTTTCTGTATTGCTTTCAGATTCCTGTTTGTGGATCAGATGCTTGTTATATCTATCAGGAAGCCCAAAAATTCCACTTGGGGAACAGCCAGATGGCATTTATTCATCTTTAATTTCATTGCTTGGTATCTCCCAAGAACTTCATTAGTTGTTAAACACTTCATTAGTTGTTAAACACTTATTCTGAACTGTAGCTGCTTACATTTGAAAGCGCCACGGTGGATGATGATGGTTTGTGCTTCAGCGGTTGTTTCATCGACTGGCAGTTGCTGATAGGTTTGGACCAGATCTAATTTGGTGAATATAGTCCCAGAGGTGCTGGACTATGGGCATGGGGTAGGCGCTTTGTTGGAGGGCCTTATTCAGGGTTGTCTTGTAGTCTGCACAAATCCTGATTGACCCATCTCATTTGACTGGGATGGCAACTGGGGTCTCCCATTTGGCATGGTCCACTGGCTCAAGGATCCCTTGGACAATTAATTTATCTAATTCCTCTTCGACTTTGGGCTGGAGAGCAAAAGGGATTCACTGCAGCTTGAGGTGGACCAGGGCAATGTTGGGGTTTAAATTAAACAATATGGGGGTCCCTGTATACTTGCCCAGTTTGTCATTGAAGACATCGCTGAATTCCCACTCCAGTTCCATGATGTCTGCTGCCGGGGTGGTTTCTGTCGTGTGAATGTCGGTGATGTTGATCTGTAGCAGCTGGAACCATTCTCTTCCTAGTAGGCTTGGCAAGTTCTGGTCTCCTATTATGAGTGGCAGATTTCCTTGAAAATGGCCATATTTGATGTGTACTGTTTTCTGGCCCAATACAGGTATGTGGCAGCCCTGGTAGTCTGTTAATATAATTGGCTGTGTTTCCAATTGGTCATGCCACAGTTTGGGTTGGAGTCTTTTGAGGGAGTCCCACCAGATCATGGAGATGTAAGACCCCAAGTCCACTTCCATCCAGCAGGGCTTGCACTTGATGGATACTGTGGCCATTACTTTGTTGTTTCATAGGCACTGGCGTGTCTCACCTGGGTTTGGGCATAACCAACGAAGGTGAAGTGTGCTTCTTTTTCCCTGGCATCATCTCTTCTCCTTTTGAATTTCCCGCCAGGACCCTTTTGCCTTCTCCCTTGGTGGCCATTTTGTCTCAAGGGTGATGATGGTCACCTGCCAAATACTCCTAAGTATTCAAGAATAGCCCTTATAAAATACATTATAATGGTCTAATTGTAGTCCAAAGATGGAGTAAGCCCACTCTGAACTACTCATTTCTCCTCAGGAATCTTGTGCCCATGACACCAATTCAATACTCAGCAGACTATAACAGCAGTTTGTCTTGGTTCAAGACTTGGTTCATCAGCAATCAACAGGGCCTTGATTTAAATTATGCTGGCTATCAGCTACCCAGCTGTCATTGGGAATTGCCACCAAGAAGCAATGAGTATCTTATATTTGATACCAAAGCTTTATTCACTGCAGTGAAGAAGTTAGCCTAACTGCTAATGGTGAGTCATCTTTTTGGCTTACCCTTTCCTTTCATTTCCTTGAAGTCAAATGGGCATTCAGGCATCATCTCTTATTTGTCAAATTGTTTAGCACACATTCATTATTCCCCTTCTCTAAAATGAATGAAGAAAAATATTTCATGTTTAAGTTTTGAGACATTCTGTGAATTATTCTCATTCTTCCAAAAAAGGTCTTCACCTGACCTCACCATGTTTGATCATTTTTGCTCCATCTCCAACAAATCAGCTACAGAGAATCATGGAGGAAAAAGATTGTCTAGCTTCTTTCCAAATGGAATTCAGGGTTAGTCATAAAACAAAAATGGCATTGATCACTCAGATGGATTACCTTCATTGGAACTTAGATGGCAGGATTGCATTTGTATTGGTTCCATTAATTCTTGCCAACTTTTGGTACCATTATCCATAGTATTCATCTCGACCACCTGCAAGGGTTGGGAATTGTGCGCATGGGTTATGGTAGTTTTTCACTTACCTGAATAAGAATCCAATAGGTGGTAATGGGGAATCCATAAAGGACACACTATTCAATATCCAGATGAACCTGTCATTCAGGATTAAATGTCATCAATATGCTGATGACACTGCTTTATGTATCATGATCTAGGGCCCAGCTGGAGGAGTCCTACTGGTAGAAGTCCTGAACCAGTTCTGGAGGTTCCTTGAGATTGACAGATGTGGAAGTTTGATGGTTTTAAAAATATTGTTGTAGGTTGTAAGCTGTTACGAGCAAAGCTGTCTTTGTAGCTGACTGATGGTGATTTTTGTCAATGCTGATGGTGTTCAAGTGATGTTCTAGTTGTTGTGGGATTGCATTAAGGCACCTGTTATTATTGGTATTACCTTTGCTTTCTTTTGCCACGGTCACTTCTATTTGCAGGTCCTTGCATTTTATTATCTTCTCCAGTTTTTCCTCTTCTATTCTTCTGTATTGTCACATCCACTATCTAGACTTTTTTCTTTCTTATTGGTAATAATTAAATCTGTAGTTTTCTTATTATTGTTCAGCACACATTTTCAGACTGAATTTGGCATTTTTGACTGCCTATCAAGTCATACATAAGGACGTGGGATAGGCAGAGGTTTGATAGTGTTAAATTTATTATTTTGGTTCATTGCACAGTCATGTTGCATAATTATGATTGAATAACAGCAGTGAAAGACTATTGTTTTA
>BLBF01000003.1:24443010-24497528 GCA_015471245.1 Laticauda colubrina | reverse complement strand
GTCCAGAAGAGTGGAAGGAGACACAACCATATCTTGTTCTTGTCCACCTCTTGTGTTTACATTTGGAAAGTCTTACAATTTCCCCAGTGAGAAGAAAGACTTTCTTTCTAGGCAGTTTTACTTTTCCATGTATTTCTTTCTGATATTGCACTTCCATCTTTAAGAGACCCAAAACTGCTTTTCAAATTACAATTACTGAATCAGGCATCAATAATAACAAAGAAATCAAAGAGAACTAGAACTCTTGAAGCAATTCCACATCCTGACTGTTTAGCTTTTATCATCTGTTTAGTATTTTCTATTAGAAAATGAAAAGATTGTTCCTTCTTTCATACCTTCCAGAGATAGTTAGCACTTTATATGCATGAATTAATGTATGGTAAATTTGCCAATGACAGCAGTTCAGCCCATCTATTGTAGAACATGTTTTTACATAGGCAAAAGCTCATAAAAGACATCAAACTGCCAAAAGAGGGCAGAAGAAATGAAGAAATCTGCACAGCATCTCCTTTCTTGATGAATGCAGCTCAGACCCTTTTTTGAGGTGGGGGAACTATTTTGTATTCACATGATATAATATTACGAGAAGAGGGGCTATGTGGATCATTTGAAGGGACATTTATGAAGTGATCAAAATGCCCATAAGAAACCACTGCTCAAAGTATCAATCATATCCTTGTGTGCCCTACCCCCAAATATACTTCTGGATTGGTGAAGTGGATTGGTGAAGTTACCTAGTTGAAAATTACAGACCAATCTCTTTATGCTGCATCACCTGTAAAGTCATGGAATCAATTATTAAACAATCCATCATCCTCCACTTAGAAACAAACAACCTGCTCTCTAATAAACAATTTGGTTTTAGGAAAAAACTATCATGTAATCTGCAACTCTTACACTGCAAAAACATATGGACTACACAACTCGATCAGGGCAAAGCAATAGACGCAATATACATAGACTTCTGTAAAGCCTTTGATTCAGTGGTACATGACAAACTACTCCTAAAGCGAAAATCTTACGGTATCTCTGGACACCTGCATAACTGATTTGAAGCATTCCTGACAAAAAGACAATAAATGGTCAAAATTGGGAGCGTCCTATCAAATTCTGTACCTGGCAACAGTGGTGTCCCCCAAGGCAGTGTTCTAGGACCAACTCTTTTCATACTCTACATAAATGGCCTCTGTGATCATATTAAGAGCAACTGTGTTCTCTTTGCTGATGATGTAAAGCTATTCAACACCACAGACAATACTGCTACCCTTCAAAAAAGACCTTGACTTTGTGTCAGAATGGTCAAACAAATGGCAACTTCAAATCTCAAAAATAAATGCTCTGTCCTACATGTTGGCAAAAAATAAATAAATCAGAAAATAAAATACAGGCTGAATAGTCAAGACCTTGTTGATAATCCAAACTCTGTCAAGGATCTTGGAGTACTCATCTCTAATGATCTAAGTGCTGGAGCCCACTGTAACTGTAACAAAACATAACGCCTGTAATGCCTGTAACAAAAAGGTGTCAAGAGTTGTTAACCTAATCTTACATAGCTTTTTTTCTGGTAATATTACACTAATAACTAGAGCATACAAAACATTTGCTAGACCAATACTGGAATACAGCTAATCATTGGAATGTCAAATATTTAAAACATGTATTATAAATCATTGGGTTTCCCGTGGATTATGGTCATATTATTAGCTTTAAAGTTCTGCAGTCTCTGATCATCAATCAGCAAAGACAAGATTATTTTGTCCAAACAAATATATTGGACAATTCTTCAAGGATGTGACTGGTGCCTCCACTGGGGAAATCTGCTACCAAATAACAAATATATGACATACAAATGCTTTATTTGGAAACTGAAACTTAACTGTTCATCAGCCCTACTTTGTATTCTTTCTACAGTCTTACTGTGAGGTTTATTATTTTAGAATATAACTGGATGCTTTCATAATACTTTTGAATTATTTCTGATTTGACTTTCCACATAACTACACAAGTCCACAATTAGATGATGGTAGTATTTAGTTGATCCTGGCTGAATCCAGAAAGCTAAACAGACTCAAACCTGATAGTATTGTAAGTACTTTGATAGGAGACTACCAGAAAACACCAAGATGATATGCTAGACTGATAAATAGAAAAAAAAAAACCTTCAACAAGACAATGGGAAATCATTTCTGCATTACTACCACTATATAGAAAGCAGCAGTAGAGCTTCTGTCCAGAGATTTTGTTTTTTTTAATTAGCAAATTGGATGTATTACCTTTGTATTGATTTTTTGCTTTTTTGTTTCAGATTAGATAGATAGATAGATAGATAGATAGATAGATAGATAGATAGATAGATAGAGAATTCTTTATTGGCCAAGTGTGATTGGACACACAAGGAATTTGTCTTGATGCATATACTGTCAGTGTACATAAAATAAAATAATGAGTACATTACATTACATTACAGAAATAATCTAAATACTGGTTAAAAACACAGTCTGTCCCAGGGACCTGATCATTTTTGCTGGAACATATACCTTTTTGGTAAATTCACATGTGTTCCATTCCAGGAACATATCTAAATAGTGGTTTAAAAAAGAGTCTGTCCCAAGGACATGATGTTTTTATTTGGTGGAACATACAGAATTATCATGAAATCTTGCTCAATTTCTCTTCAGCATGTGAAATGCCACAAAAACCCTTGAGAATGATTACACAGAAAGAAAAAAAGCTGTTTGTGTGAAGCTTTTCCTATGAAACCAGATGGGCCTCTAAACACACTGGAATTTTAAAGAAAGATTGCAGACAGCAAAGAACAGTCCAAATGGGGAAGGGAAAAAAAATCCTGGAGGGATCTTTACCAAGGTTTGCTACTTATAAAACTGCCCATGTGTTGAATACTCACTAAACATGTCTAGATTCTGAAATAAATACTGGAAATAGATGTAATCATGTATTTTATAAAGATAAAATACTGGGAAGAGAAATACTCCTTTTTTTTCAGGCTGGTACATTAGTTTGAAACCATTTAGTATAGTCATTATTCCACTTCTATTGCCAGATGTGCTGATTTGATTTCTAAAGGATATAAAAGAAGGATGGTTTACTAAATTCAAAACTCATCTTTCTGCAGAGCAGGATAGAATCTCTTGTCATTGACTGAAGCTGAACAAATTCATTCAGTACACTATGGATGATCAGATAGTATCTTAAGCAAAATACAATAACTTGAAGAGCACAAGGTAGCCATCTGGAGCCCACATTTTTAGCAAACACATTCCTGGTACCATTGTTTCAGGGTGGTGCAGTGGTTAGAATACAGTAATGCAGGGTTAGCTCATTGCTCACTCTAGGAGTTCAATTCTGATTGGCTCAAGGTTGACTCAGCCTTCCATCCTTCTGAGGTCAGTAAAATGAGGACCCAGATTGCTGGAGGCAATATGATGACTCTGTAAACTGCTTAAGTGGATTTCAATGTTGAGACAGTAATAAAGTATTTCTAAGACCAAATGGAAAGGTGTAGAATAGGTGGTACCTGGCAAATTAGTAGTAACTATGAGAGGGATCTTCGAGTTCTAGTGTGCAGTCACTTAAATATCAGCCAGTGGTAACTTGCAGACCCCCCCCCCCCATAAACTAACACAGTCCTAGGCTGCATTGACAGAAGGATAGAATCAAGATCACCTGAAGGTCATTTATACGTAATGCCTTGGTAAGAGCATACTTGGAATATTGCATCTGTTTTTTTCACCATGATATAAAACAGATGCTGAGACTCTAGAAAGAACCCAGAGAAGAACAACAAAGTTGATTAGGAGGCGGGGGTTTCAACCATATGAAGAGCAGATGCAGGAATTGGGCATATCTACTTTAATGAAAAGAAGGACTGGAAGTGACATGATAGCAGTATTTCAGTATCCAGTAGCTGCCACAAGATCAACCTATTTCCAAAGCACCTGAAGGCAGAAAAAGAAGCAATGGATGGAAACTAATCAAAGAGAAACCCAAATTAGAACTAAGAAGACATTTCCTGACAGTTAGAACAATTAATCAGAGGAAAGGTTTGCCTTCAGAAGTCAGGGGCTTTAAGAAAAGGTTGGACAGCCATTTGTCTAAAATGATATACGGTTATAGGAGGTTGGATGAGAAGACCTCCATGATACATTCCAACTCTGCTATTCTGTTAGGAACACTGTAAAGAAGTACTGACATGTACAATTGGATGAACACGAATTCCACAGGAGCAATTTGCATTTCATTTCTCATGAACTATGATAATATTTTTCAGTAGCCAACAGTTAAATGCCCATTTTTTATTAGGCTTTTATAAACCAACATTCCTACTGAACATCAGAAAAGATGCTCCTGGAGTTAACTTCTATAGCAACTTCCCATTGTGATAAGCTATTATACTCCAAGCAAGCTTTCGCTATATTCTAGCTTTTAAATATTCTCAGGCTTTGAATAAATTGTTTGATATGCCCTCCAGAATAAAAAGAGCTAAAACTCCTTCATCCTAATTGAAAAGTAAGGAAAAAGATCTTCCTTAAACCCATGTCACACTGGCCAACGGATGCAAAAAGGACACAGCGGACGAGCAAAATGTTCCATCCGTTGTTATCCGCTCTTAAAAGGGGCAAAAATTTGCATAACTGGAGCGGATAACACGGACGCGGGGAGGACGCAGGGCAGATGCAAAGCGGATGTGGAACGGAAGCCCAGCGGATGGAAGCGGATGGGAGAGGATGGCACAACCGCAGGGCTTCCGGGGGGCCTCAGCGAAGCGGACGTGGAACGGATACAGCGGATGCAGAGCGGACACTGAACGGATGAAGTGGATGCACAGCGGATAAAGCGGATGCACAGCGGAAGCCTAGTGGATGCACAGTGGAAGTGGAATGGATGCCGAGCAATAATTGCGCATGCGGGGGGAAGCATTACATAAGCCCCCCAGATATAAAGGGAAGCAGCTCGCACGTGGCCAGCATTCCGAGGAAAGACCTGCTGCTGGACACTTCGAGTTCCTTGCCTGCCCTGCATGCCTGCCTGCCTGCCAGGCTTTCTGCCAGCCTTCCTGCCAGCCTTTCTGCCAGCCTACCTGCCAGGCTTCCTGTCAGCCTACCTGCCAGGCTTCCTACAAGCCTTGGTGCCTGCCTGCCAGCCTTCATGCCTGGCTTCCAGCCAGCCTTCCTTCCAGCCTTGGTGCCTGCCAGCCTCCCTGCCAGCCAGCAACCCCACAACCATGGGGAGGAAGCGAAAGCCTCAGCAACCTGCCGCCATCCCTGGCAAGAGGGACAGGGCCAACCTCCCGCCCCTTGTCCCTGACTCTGCTTCTGCTGGGGCTTCTGCTGAAGCTGCTCCTGGCGGTGGTGCTTCTGCTGGTGCTGGGGCTTCTGCTGGGGCTTACTCTGTTGAAGTTGCTCCTGGTCCTGCTGGTCCTGCTCGACCTGCTCGTGCTCCTGGACTTGCTCGTCCTGCTCATGCTCCTGGTCTTGCTCGTCCTGCTCATCCTGCTCGTCCTGCTCGTGATCCTGGTCTTGCTCGTCCTGCTCGTCCTGCTCGTGATCCTGGTCCTGCTCGTGCTCCTGGACTTGCTGGCCCTGATGGTGCTTACTCTACTGCTGCTGATCCTGGTCCTGCTGGTCCTGCTGCTGCTGATCCTGCTGTTGCTGCCGCTGATGATGATGATGATGATCCTGCTCGTGCTGCTGCTGCTGATGAGGATGATGATGCTGATTATGATCCTGCTGTTGAGGAGGATGATGATGATGATGATGATGATGATGATGATGATGATGATTCTGCTGGTGCTGCTGCTGCTGCTGCTGGTGTGGAGGAGCAGCCCCTACTACCTGGGAGCCCCTCTGATGAGGGCCCATCTGGTCCAGCCAAAGGGAGGAAGAGGCGTATGCGACAATGGGAGAGGAGGCAATACTATATTGAGGAGGCGCACGAGGATGAGGTGCTGCAGTGGCTGAGAGAGAAAGACTATCTGTGGCAGAAGGGACACCGGCTGTACAGGGACACCAAAAGGAAGCAAGCTGCTTGGAGAGAGAGGGCAGAGAGTATGGGTTACACTTTGGATGTGCTCCTCGGCTGGTGGAAGCACATGCACATCTGGTATGGGAAGCTGCACCTGAAGAAATCTGGCCAGGCCACTATGAAGCTGACAGACAGAGAGACCTACGTCATGGCCAGGTGCAGCTTCCTGGAGGGTGAGGTCCGCCACCGAGGAGCACCAGCAGCCCCTCTCACGACTCTCTCTCTCCAGCAGCCTTCTGAGAGCCAGTCCTCTTCCGGCCGAGAGTCAGTCCCTGTCTCCAGGCAGGTTTCTGTGGAGCGTGCCACGGCAGAGAACCCGCGGACAGGTGTGGTAGGTGTGGTGGAGTGCATAGAGGACTCCCTGGTGCGGTGGGGGAAAGGAGACATCGAGTCCACCACAGTCCTAGCCGCATCCACCCCCCTCAGCTCTGCTTCCGCAGAAAGGCAGAGAGCCGGACAGCTGGAGGGGCAGAGCCACACTGTCCTGCTGGAGATCAGGGACACCATCCACACCAGCATCCTCTCTCAGCTGGTCCACACCGACTCCTCATCCTCCAACCGCAAGCCCTTCCTCACCTATGTCAACCAGACCTTCAAGGAATTGGTGGATCTACAGTACCAGGTGGTGAAGGACTGGATCACCGAGCTGCTTCACAACCCTCCAGACCCAGAGGAACCTGCTCCCACCCAGTCCAGGTCTGCTCCTCCACCACAGGTGATGTCCCTCCCATTCCAAGGCTTCCCACAGGCCCTCACCTACCAGGGCTACGGCTACCAGGAGGTTCAGCAGCACAGGCAGCAGCCCTTCCCAGTCCAGGCAAAGAGTCATCGGGCGACACCATTGCCACCTGTTTCACTGATGCCACCAATGCCACCCACAACAATGATGCCACCAACGACAGCAATGCCACCCACGCCAATGATGCCACCCACGCCAGTCCTCACCCAGCTGCAGAGCAGACAGCCCCACTACACTACTCCTTCCTCCACCCCACAGCCAAGCCCGGCCTCAGTACATCTGTCATCAGTACTGGGGCTGACACCCCATGGCATGGAGGAAGGACCTCTCAGCATCACGGGGCTGAGCCAGCTGTCCGAGAGCTTTCTCAACACACCGTCCCCTGTTGTCCTCTCGAGGCCAGGCACTCAAGCACCACCCACCACCACAGCACCTGGACCCTTCACCCCTGAGACTGGGCACACCTCCGAGTGACCAAAAAGAATGCCAGAGACCGGGTAGCCTGGCTACCTGTGGACTTTATTTGGACACTTGACTTGGGTCATTTTTTTTTTTACAGCTTGTTGTTCAATAAAATTTATCTTTGATTCACACACTTGCTTCATTTCTTTTTTTTTAATAAAGTCTTGGTGGAAACTTTTAGAATTGGCTTAAGCCTTTACATTCTTGTGGGATGGGTTAAAATAGCAGTGGGGTGGGCAGGGATACCTGTGGAATGAGCAGGGATACCTTTGGGATGGCTAATAGCTGTGGGATAGATAAACCTCCAGTGCAAGCATAGTGGGACTGTATGGTCTACCCTCCCAGATGCCACACCTATGGCCCTTTTTTATCAATAACAATGTAAGCATTGATCCACACATTTGAACACTAACACAACTCTTTATTAAATGCCCTGTTCATTGTAGGCCCACCCAACATACATGGCCCAATCTCATCCGTGTGATGAGACAGGCTGAAGGAAGCATCCATTAAGCATCTACAATCCTGTCTTGCCACTCCACCGCTCCAGCTGGGGAGTTGCACCAGTGTTTCAGGAGGTTGCGCTGCTTCTTCCCTTCACGTGAGGCTCTGTTGTGGCCTTGCACATCCTGAGTGTCGATCAGGTTTCGCCCTTGTCTCCATTCCCCAGGCTCCATGTCCCCATTGCCTTGTTGACGGTCCATGAGCCTGTTCTGCAAGACTGGGTAGCGGGTGCACATGAGATTGTGCAGGATGCAGCAAGCTTCCACGATCCTCCTCACGGTCTCTGGGTGATGCTGCATGGTTGTGAGAAGTACCTGGAACCTGTTGGCCAGGATGCCAAAGGCGTTCTCCACCACCCGCCTTGCCCTGGACAGCCTGTAGTTGAAGATCCTCTCTTCACGGGTCAGGAATCTGGAAGTGTATGGCTTCATGAGGTAGGATCTGAGGGAGAAGGTATCATCCCCCACGATGAAGTAGGGCACATCTTGCGTGTCGTTGGGCAGGGGGTCTGGATCTGGGAAGCCCACGATGAGGTTGCGTTCCAGCCCCTCCTTGAGGTGACTGGCGTTGTATACCTGGGCATCTGAAGAGGAGCCGTTGCCTGAAGCATCGATGTACATGAATTTGTAGTCAGCATCGACCATGGCAAAGAGGACGATGCTGAAGAAGCCCTTGTAGTTGAAATAAGTGGACCCCGACTTGGCTGGAGCATTGCAGGCCACGTGCTTGCCATCGATGGCTTCAACGGTGTGTGGGAAGTTCCACTTCTGATACCACTGCTCTGCAACTTTCTTCCATCCTTCTTCAGTGGAGGGGCACTGGAGGAGCTCCTCCTTGTATTCTTCGATGATGGCCTGCACCACTTCTCTGACCACAATGCTGATGGTGTTGTGTGGCACCCTCCAGCCATACTGCATGCTTTTGTAGGTGGTCCCTGAAGCCAGGTGGTGCAAAGTGAGTGCCACCTTGAGTCCAGGTTCCAGGCTGGGCTGGAAGTTGGTGTTTGCCTTGGTCAACCTGGTGTCAGGCGCTGCACAATTTCATCAAACATGGCTGGAGGCATCCTCATGAAGTTCTGGAATGCCCGAGTGTCTTCGTTCCTGAGCTCCACCATTAGCTTGTTGTACAGTCCGTACTCTGCTCTTCTCCCGATCCATTTTCGGACCCAGACGCTTCTTGGTCGCCTCTTTTTCTTCCCATAGTAGAGTTCACAGAGCCTGTAGATGGCTTCGTACTGTTGCAGAAGGATGGTGGCTGCCAAAAGGACTGTGTTACAATCCACGGTGGACATCACTGGATGCTGTGGAAGAGCAAGAGTCAGATGAAGGCTGCAGAGGTCTGCACCGCTGGGCTGCTGGTCTGAAAGTGAGATGAAGACGAGTTGCTCCCCCTTTTTACAGGCAGTATAGGTGTCCCTTTGCATCCTCTAGGCATCCTCTAGGCATCCTCTAGGCATCCTCTAGGCATCCTCTAGACATCCTTAGTATCCGAGATAGGTCCCCTCTGCGAACATTTTTTCCGCTTTAAACGCTTTGTTTCCATGCTGCATCCGTTCTGCATCCGTTCTGCATCCGTTCTGCATTAGTTCCGCGTCCGTTCCGCTTACTCCCTGTGTCCGGGCGGATGCGAGTTGTGCGGATGCGCAACGGATGCCAAGCGGATATAATGGATGCATAACGGATGCGTAATGGATGCGTAACGGATGCGTAGCGGATGCGTAGTGGATGCAGAACGGACGAACTGGATACATTTTCCGCGCAAAAGTTTTGGACAGCCCAAAACTTTCTGAGCGGATGAAATGTCAATAAACGGATGCTGGACGGATAGAGAGGAAGCCAAACGGAGGCAGTGAGTACATCACATTTTCGAACGGATGGCAAGGTTTTTTGTCCGTTTTACATCCTCTTTGCATCCATTGGTTCAGTGTGACATCGGCTTTACTCTGTTATGGTTTCAATGCGGTTTTCAGCTCTGTTGGAGATAGTCTATAGATTATCCAAAATGTATCAAGACATCAGTCCGGAAATCTGCATAAATAATCATAACTTTTAAAAAATTGCTGCAACTTTGATTTTTCAAATGAATAAGTCATTTTAATAAAGTAAAGGTTATTATATCTAGAAGAAATTGATTTTATATATTATTCTTTCCCTTTATCTTGAACTTTGTAGCACAATCAATGTTATTGAATGACTATGAGTTTTAGCAAGGCATGAAAGGTGAAAGAAGGAAAGGATAATGGAAATGTAATTTTTTGCACATTTTGTCCATGTTATTTATGAATTTATAGAGCCCATTATGTTTTCATTTGTAAGCTAACAGACAAGATCTATAAGTAGTCCTCGATGCAATTGGGACTTTGCTAAGGAAGGCTGTTGTTCAGTGATTTGCACCCAGCTTTATGACCTTTTTTGGCCATGGTTGTTAAGTGAATTACTGAAATTGTTAAGTGAACCCAGGTCATAGTTGTCTCAAAGATGCATTTTCAAGAGGCAACTGGACCTTGTTTTTCTTTGAAGATGTTTTGCTTCTCATGAGTTGTCTCTTGAAAAAGCACCTTTGGGATTCATGTTTGCTTTGAGATGTTTGTTTTGCTGCCCTACACATTATTTTGCACTTCCTTTGTCATTCTCTTGTTTAGTCATAAGATCAAAGAGAGAAACTCTTCCAACACTCCACTTTACATGGGATTAGGTTTCACAATTTTTCTGCTGTGCATATATACATATACTGCAGAGTTTAATTAGACAGAATTTGTGTCCTTACTACATTTATCTCTTCTGCATCTTTTTTTTCAAACCAATTTAAATAATATGACAATTATTAGCTTAGAATAGAAATAATTGGATGCAAACTAACAGGAAGAGTTATGCACATTTCTATATCTTGCTGACATCTTCATAGAAATTAAAAGCTGTAGGTGAATACATCTTTGAACTTCAGTTAAGATTTCATATTGTTAAGAGGCTGGTCTGCTTAGCTTGTCATCTTGGTTATCTGGAGGAAGGCATGCAAATTATGACTAATTGCTAAAATTCATTTCTTTGTCTCCACTAACACTCTATGTGGAGTCATGCAGCAGCTGTTGTTGCTGTATAGAGTCTCTACATTTGACTTTTGAGAGCCTAATAAACTGAGCAATTGTCTTTACCCACTGCAAATGTGTATTTAAATAGAAGCAATCACATTTGAGAGATGTTAAAATATCAATGGAAATGGATTAGTATATTTAGAATTACATGTCACTGCTATAATATTCCTCTTCTACCAGCAATAAAATACAAATTTAGGCCAGGTTTCATAAAGTTGCCATCTTTTACTAGCAAATCTCAACATATATTTGCTAATCAAAATGTTGATCACAATATATAATAAGGGGAGTAATGGATGACAGGTTACTACAAAGAAATGGCATAGATGCAGGTAGATTTGTAAGCCACAGACAGAATTATTTTCCTGGCTTGGGTCAATTAATTAAATGGAGAATTTTAGGTCCTAAAAATTAACTGCTGAAATGGGAGATCCGGGTCTGACGTGGGAGAATTTTGCTAGGATCCCTGAACAGAATACGATTACTACATTCCAACACCCAAGTTCCATAGTCTTAGAATTAATTTTATATCTATTATTTGCACTTGGATTTGAGTCTTTGAGTGGGTAGATGTTTTAAAGTAGGGAGTTATGGTGTAACTTTTAATGTTTTGATTCTGTAAAAAACATCTTTTAATAAAAATAATTTTAAAAACTTGATTGGACACATTTGCATATAGTGTCATTTACACCCAAACATAAAATAAACAAAAGATTTGCATACACTTTGCAAGGGATAACTGACTGGCATATATGCCAGTTCTAATAATTCAAAAAGTTCAATTCCTCTGAGCTGAGTTCAACTTTTTATTACCAACTTCCATACACTTTTAGATTGCTCTTGTGGGACAAAATGAATGGTTTGTCTCCACACCAAAACAACATTGTAAGTTGTGGTTTCAAAGAAAGGGCAGTATGGACATTACTTTTCCCTTTTTCTAGAATTTTTTAAAACTTTAAACTGGTTTTACCACATTCCTGAAACTATATATTTGCCATTTCTCTCCCCATATATAGGTGAAACTCAAAAAATTAGAATATTGTGCAAAAGTTCATTTATTTCAGTAATGCAACTTAAAAGGTGAACCTAATATATTAGACAGACTCATAATATGCAAAGCAAGATAGTTCAAGCCATGATGTGTCATAATTGAGATGATTATGGCTTACAACTCATAAAAACCCCAAATCCACAATCTCAGAAAATTAGAATATTGTGAAAAGGTTCAATATTCTTGGTTCAAAGCATCCCACTCTAATCAGCTAATTAAGCCATAACACCTGCAAACACCTGCATAACACCTACAACACCTGTAAGCCTTTAAATGGTCTCTCAGTTGGGTTCTGTAGGAAGCACAATCATGGGAAAAACTGTTGACCTGACAGTTGTGCAGAAAACCATCATTGACACCCTTCATAAGGAGGGAAAGCCTCAACACGTAATTGCAAAAGAAGTTGGATGTTCCCAAAGTGCTGTATCAAAGCACATTAACAGAAAGTTTTGCGGAAGGGAAAAGTGTGGAAGAAAAAGGTGCACAAGCAGCAGGGATGACCGCAGCCTGGAGAGGATTGTCAGGAAAAGGCCATTCAAAAGTGTTGGGGACTTTCACAAGGAGTGGACTAAGGCTGGAGTCAGTGCATCAAGAGCCACCACACACAGATGTATCCTGGACATGGGCTTCAAATGTCGTATTCCTCTTGTCAAGCCGCTCCTGAACAACAAACAACATCAGAAGCATCTTACCTGTGCTAAAGAAAAAAAGAACTGGTCTGTTGCTCAGTGGTCTAAAGTCCTCTTTTCTGATGAGAGCAACTTTTGCATCTCATTTGGAAACCAAGGACCCAGAGTCTGGAGGAATAATGGAGAGGCCCACACTGCAAGATGCTTGAAGTCCAGTGTGATGTTTCCACAGTCTGTGTTGATGTGGGGAACCATGTCATCTGCTGGTGTTGGTCCACTGTGCTTCATTAAGTCCAGGGTCAATGCAGCCATCTACTAGGAGATTTTGGAGCACTTTATGCTTCTTTCCACAGACAAGCTTTATGGGGATGCTGACTTCATTTTCCAGCAGAACTTGGCACCTGCCCACATTGCCCAAAGCACCAAAACCTGGTTCCATGATCATGGGATTACTGTGCTTCATTGGCCAGCAAACTCACCTGACCTGAACCCCAAAGAGAATCTATGGGGCATTGCCAAGAGAAAGATGAGAGATATGAGACCGAACAATGCAGAAGAGCTGAAGGCCACTGTTGAAGCATCCTGATCTTCCAAAACACTTCAGCAGTGCCACAGGCTAATAACGTCCATGTCACGCCTCACTGAGGCAGTAATTGCTGCAAAAGGGGCCCAAACCAAGTATTGAGTACATGTGCATGCTTATACTTTCCAGAGGTCCCATATTGTTCTATGTACAATCCTTGTTTTATTGAGTGCATGTAATATTCTAATTTTCTGAGATTGTGGATTTGGGGTTTTCATGAGTTGTAAGCCATAATCATCTCAGTTATGACACATCACAACTTGAACTATCTTGCTTTGAATGTGATGAGTCTATCTCATATATTAGGTTCACCTTTTAAGTTGCATTACTGAAATAAATGAACTTTTGCACGATATTCTAATTTTTTGAGTTTCACCTTTACTGCTCTATTCTTCTTTGTAATATGTCAAGCAAACCATCCTTGTCTGAGGATTTACGCACTAGGAATATAATGTTCATACTCTGTTACAACTCCCTTCTTCAGTCAAGGTAAATACATCAATCTTTTCAATCTCTTGGCCACACAGTAGTCTTGTTCCATATTTGTTGACATAAAGCAGTTTGTGTTTTCTCATGTGGCTTTAACAGCTGAGTTAAATTTCATACAGAGAACATTTTTATTTGATGCATGGTTTATCACTTCGTTTGCCTTGTTTTATAGTAGATTGGATTCTTGAATTGATCTTGTCTCTGCAAATGTTTGTGTTGCTCCATAATTCCATTTGTAAATGGACTTCTGTCTCCATTTCATCTTTCCCACACTTCTGGAATTGCCCTACCTTGCCCCTATTCTTGTGATTTCTTTAATATTCTTAAAACATTTTCTTTTATTATTTTCCGCTGCTTATAATATTGGTATTATTTGCCTATTCTTTTTACACACTGAGAATCTGTGTGTAAAGTCATCTTACTTTGTTTCTCTTGTCAGTCACCTTATTTTGTTTCTCTTGTCAGTCATCTTACTTTGTTTCTCTTGTTTTCATAACTGCAAGGTCTGAAAGTAACTTGGATTCTCCCCCCCTCAAAAAAATATTGCTTTCTGCTTCAGTTTTTACAGTGCTTCTTACCTGTACCCCAAAACTTCTCAGGTTCTCTTTAAATCTGTTCCTTACATTGATTTTACGATTTTTCTGACACATGTGGTATCTTAAAGCTAGGTCCCACTGGCCGACGGATGCAAAACGTGTGCATAAAGGACACAGCGGACAAGCAAAATTTCAGGGGTGGCTCCATCCATTGTCATCCACTCCAAAAAGTAGTGAAAATTTGCATAAACAGAACGGAAAAGTACGGAAAAGAACGGAAGTGGTTAGTATGTAGCAGGGATGTTAAATAGATGTTCATAGGAAGCCTAGTGGATGAAAACAGATGGAAGCGGATGACACCTCTGAAGGGGTTCCAGGAGAATTTCGAAGCGGATGCATAGCGGATGAAGCGGATTCATCACGTACGCCTAAAGGAAAGAAAGGGGATGCCACGCAGATGTATATTGGATGCAAATGTGTTAAGCGTGGGTTCCCCAACCAGGGTTAGGTAGACCAGCTAAACAGAATGTGCAGCGTTAGTCAGATAGGCACACAGATAAATGAGTGAGCTAAGCTTGTATGTTTATTAACATACAGTAAAAATAACAGATACGCTTGTGCTATCAAGAATATATTTTATTCCAGTATAAGTTTATAGCATAGTCAAAAACAGTCCAATATTCATTTACCATGTAGTCAGTCCATTCAGGGATATTCAGTTAGCAAAGTCCATGTAGAATATCCTATGTCAGTTCACATAAATCAGTCCTGTGTCGTCTCTCCCGTTCGAGCAATGCAGTCTTGATTCCAAGCAGTAATCAGGGATCATCAAAGCCAGAGAGAGAGCGAGCAAGCTGTAGCCTTGCTACTTTTATATGGTTTTCATAACCACACCCACAGTTGCTATTTTACAGTTAAAGCTGCATACACTAACTATGATTCATAGTTAGTATTTCACCTAAAACAGTTAGGTTGAACAATGTTATCCCTAACAAAATGCATCCTTTCTATTTCTGTGCTACTAACGATGTATAAATGTTCCATGTACCCTTTCTTTCCTCCGTCTTTCCATTTTCAGCTGCAGCGGATGTGAGTTGGGAGGATGACCAGAGGATGCAGAGAGGATACAGCGGACGTTTAACGGATGATAAACAGACATAGAACGTTTGTTGCTCATATGTTGCGGATTTACATCGTACATGGCTGAAAGTTCATCCGTTCACAAAGTTTTGTGCAACTCAAAACTTCTTGCGCGGATGAAATCGCAGTGGACGGATGCTTGATGGATAGAGTGTATGAAACATGTATGCAATGAGTACACAATGGATGCATAGCGTTTTCCAACAGATGGCAAGCTTTTTTTAATGTTTTACATCCTCTTTGCATCCGTAAGTGCAGTGGAGACAGGGCCTTTAAATCTTCAAACATCAATCTGTATAATGGATAAACATAATTCATGGTTTTAATCAGTGGTGGGATTCAAACTTTGTTATTACTGGTTTTGTGGGCACATGCTGAGTGTTCTAAAATGGCAACTTTAAGCTTGAAAACTTACCTTACCGTCAGCACTGGTGTGTAAAACAGCTGAGGCACAGCAATCCGTTCTGCTGCGCAAATCAGCTGAGCTACAAACAAAGGCAATATAGGACAGGAAAGGGTGCATACGGATGGGCAGGGTCAACTAGCGCTACCAGATTGCTAGAACTGGTGTGAACTGGCAGCATACCACCACTGATTTTAATATCTCAGTTGCACACGATGTATGTGATCTATTCTTTTTCATCTAAATTCATTTATCTCTAAAATACATAGTATGCTTCAATTCCATTTTTATGACATCAAATCCTCCTTGATTCATGCTTATAATATGTTCCATGTTTCAATTGTTCTTTGTAAACCAATTAACTCTTCTTTAAGTACTCATTCCAAAATGGATTACATTTCAGTTTGGTTGTGTCATCATTTCCAATTTTACTCAGGAAGTTCTGATATTCTTCCTGAAGAACTAGAGAAGTGTTTGCTGAGCAGGAGTTCTCATTATCCAACACCCAATGTTTTAGTGTCTACTCAACTTTCCTCACAACTATAAATAAGTGATTTATTATAATCTTCTTCTATTTATGATTTCAGAGTTCCAAGGAAGGTGGCTTGCTCTCATTTATGCCTGTTAACTGTTCTTATACTGCTGAAGATTACCTTGACCTTTTGCTTCACTTCATTCTCTTCCATGAATTTTACAAAAAAAGAGTGATCCTACCAAGAGATCACATTATTTTCAGGGTCACTGGAGCTATTAAGACTTCCAGCCACAACAAGGTGGTAATTCTCTGGCAGGGTCCTAGCCATGCTGGCAGACAAATTTCCTATGAAAATGGGCAGCATAAAGTTATGATAAACTAATAAATTAACAAATAAGGAGCCAAGTAAATAACACAATTATTATTAGAAGTCTTCAGATACTGTTAGCACTCCGGCTAACTAGTCAGTCCTGAGACCCTGCAATTTACAAAAGCTGTAGACTGATTATTTTAGAGCTAAACTCATGGGTCCTGGCTAGGATAAACATTTGCTAGTCAAGTAAGCTTCTGCATATATTTGCAATTCCACAGGAGTAACTTCTTTTCAGTAGTAAACAATGGATAAAGTCAAGTAGGTATTTGCTGCCTTCTCAAAACCAAATTTATTTTGCAACCAACTTTATGCCAATCCCGAATTCAAAATAAAAACTCTGTACAGACAACCATCAAATATGGCTAGAGCACTATGCTTCACATTATAAAAATATGGATTTTTCAAATACAGAATAAATATTACAAGAAGAAAAAGAATTAAAGAATTTTCTGCATGAGAATGCTTCAAATGAGATTGTACATAATATTAAAAACACATAACAGAATGACACAGCAACATGAGCTAAATATGGAAAGACATTCTCAGTAACATTGCTCATTGTTTTAAGTATTAGACAGTCTCCTTTAATGTTCTCATATTACTCCTAAGGGACATGTATTTAATAACTTTTCCTATCATGATAAACAAACAAAATTTTTCTTCAACTTATGGAATGTATCATCAATAAAATGAACACAATTGTAAAGTAACAACTTTAAATTTAGATTTCTTAGAAACAGAAAAAAAATAATTTTAACTTTTTCTATTTTCCATATCTAATTATTTTTCCATCATACCAAATCATTTTAGTCATAATTCAACTTATTGGGTGATATGGAAGACAGTTAATTTGCCCACTATAGCCATCCATATAACAACCTCCTATCTACTTGTATTTGCTTAAGAAAACCTTCACATCAATTTACCATCAGTGAAAAAGCTTCTCTACATTAGTGTAAAATAATTATATTATTATTTTGAATATATTTAATTTTATTTGGTTTGTCAATTGCTCACCAGATAATAGGTATAAGTAAAAACATAATTATGAATACATGGATACATATAAGAAAAATAAAAAGAAACAATAGGACAGGGACGGTAGGCATGTTGATGCACTTATGCACGGCCCCTAAAGACCTCTTAGGAAAGAGGTGAGGTCAATAGTAGACAGTCTAAAGTTAAAGTTTTTGGGGTTTGGGGAAGAAACCACAGAGTAAGGTAGAGTATTGCAGAAATTGACCACTCTGTTGCTGTAGTCATATTTCCTGCAATCAAGTTTGGTGTGGTTTACCTTGAGTTTGTATCTATTGTGTGCTCTTGTATTGTTATGGTTGAAGCTGAAGTATTCATTGACAGGTAGGACATTGCAATGTATGATTTTATATACTATACTTAGATCGGACCGAAGGTGGGGTAGTTCTAGGTTTTCTAGGTCTAGAATTTAGAGTTTACTTGAATCGATACAATAATTCACTATAATAGTAAATTAAAATTATGCATGTGAAAATACAGTATGTCATGATAACACAAAAACAATGTAAATGTAAACATAACAATAAAAAAGCAATAAAATGGAAGCAGAAAGCTTAGGGGAGAGGTGGGAAAATGCTAATTTGTCAAGTGGCCACCTCCATAAAGAACCCAAAAAGGCTCAACAGAGAAGGAGGATGTTTTGTTCGGAAAAACACGAGGTCGACCGGGTTCCAACAAATAAAAGTCTTTATTCAAAGGAGTCAGTAAAACGGAACGGTTGGCCGACTTAGCGGCAGCCTTTTATACAGGCTAGCCTGCTGGCTTGTAACCAATGGCAGCTGTTCGAATTTACCGCCTTTTTTACTTTATTTGGATTGGTTCTTAGTGAACCAATCCAATGCTTACTTTAGTTGACCAATCAGATTTGCATGTTTTGGAATAACCCAATTTGCATACAGAACACCCCTCCCTCCTTAGTTCAGTCCTACGTGGTGATGTAGTCGCGCAGGTAGGCGGGGCTTTTCCTGATTCGACTGGACCTGCGCAGTTCACTTTCGGCGGAGACTTCGACCGGTTCGGATGGGGCTGCTGTGTCGTCCGTCCTTCTCTCTGGAACCGTCTGGAAGGGTGAGTCAGCCATTCTGCCGCCTGAGTTTCTTAGGCCGGCGGTTTTGCCGCTCCCTCCCGTTTCCTCCGGGCAGGTCGAGCTGGCCTGGCTGTCCCCTTCCGATGGGCTCTTCACGCAAGTCTCTTCAAACAGTGAGTCTTTTATTTGCTCTTTTTGTTTGTTAATCTCTTTGGGTTTTGTTTGTATCGGTTCTTTATTTGTTTCTCGCATTCCCCCCCCCCTTTGGTTTGCCCATCACCGGTTTTTTCCATGTATGGGTGTATGTCTGTATTTCGTTCTATGTTTCGGGAACGGAGCTGGTCTATGTGCCGCTTCCATTCCCTGCTGTCGTCAATTGTTAACCGGTAGGATTTGGGGCCTGTTATTTGTGTTATTTGTCCTGGTAGCCAAACAGGGTCCCCGGTGAAGTTTTTAGCGTAAACCAACTCGCCTATTTCAAATTTCCTAAATCGTGTGGAGGAGTCGGGGGGGTTTTCTGGCGTAAAATTTGGGTGCAACCTATCAAGGTGTGATCTTAATTTCCTTCCCATGAGCAATTCTGCTGGGGACTTGTTGGTCATGGTACTGGGCGCTATGTGTTACAGAGTGAGCAATCGGATTATTTTCTGTTGGACATCACCGGTGTCCATTCTTTCTAATCCCTCTTTGGTAAACCGGACTATTCTCTCAGCCCTGCCGTTTGCGGCCGGGTGAGCCGGCGCGGTTAGGGCATGTCTTATACCTAGGGAAGCTAGGTATTGCTCGAATTGTAGGCTGGTTAGCTGTGGCCCATTATCTGATAGGAGGATGTCTGGTAGACCATGGGTGGCAAAAAGGTTGTCTAGTTGTTTGATTACAGTTTCTGTTGTCGTTGATGGCATGATTTTTACTTCTAGCCAATTAGAATAGGCATCAACGACAATCAGTAATGTATGCCCCTTGGTAGGACCCGCGAAATCGATGTGGATTCTTGACCAAGGGCCTCGCGGGGTTTCCCAGTCTCTAATGGGTGCTTTAGGCGGGGACGGTCTAATTCCCTGGCACTTGTTGCACGAGCTTACCCAATATTCTATGTCCTTATCAATACCCGGCCACCAAACATAACTTCTAGCAAGGCTTTTCATTTTCACAATTCCCGGGTGCCCTTCGTGTAATATCCCAAGTACCCTGGGTTGTAGTTTGTTCGGAATGACTACCCAATCACCCCACAATAAACACCCTTTTTGAATTGAAAGTTCAGTCTGTCTGGTCCGGAAAGGTTTAAAGTTTTCAGTTTTTTTGTTTTCCGGCCAGCCTTTACCTACCCAGCTGAGGATGCGGGAAGTCACTGAGTCTTTCGCGGTGGCTCTGGCAACATCATAAGCAGATATGGGTAGATCGGGGCAAGTCTCTATTTGTAATGTTGTCATCGCTGGTGCCAGGTCTTCCTCGGTTTCTGGTAAGGATGCTCTGCTCAAAGCGTCCGCATGGGAAATTTGTTTCCCTGGTCGATGTGTCAGAGTGTAGGAATAGGCTGCTAGGAACTCTGACCATCTAGTCATTCTTGGAGAAAGGATATTTGGTGTTGGCTTGTTTCCTGCCAAAATTCCCATTAGTGGTTTGTGGTCTATTATAATTTGAAAAGTCCGCCCGTAGAGGTACTCGTGGAAGCGTTTCACTCCAGCGACAATTGCTTGGGCTTCTGTCGAGTTGGCTGTAATTCCTCTCGGTTTTAGACAAGGTCCTTGAGTAGTATGCAACGGGTGCCTCTCTGCCATCAGGCAGTTGGTGGCTCAGGATGGCACCGACTCCAAATGGCGAAGTGTCGCAGGTCACCTTCAATGGCAGTGTGTTGCTAAATTGAATGAGAACGTTTGTTGATGTTAGCAATTTTTTAATTTTCTGGAAGGAATTCTTCTCTCTATAACCCCAAGTCCAAATTGCTTTCTTGTCCAATAGATGGTGCAATGGTTCTGCTATTGTGGCTTTATTCGGTAGGAATACATTATAAAAATTTATCAGTCCAAGAAATGCTTGTAGTTCGGCTTTGTTTCTTGGTTCTGGTGCTTCATTGATAGCTTTAATTTTCTTGTCTGTACGGTGTATACCCTCTCCATCTATTAAATAGCCCAGGAATTCGACGCTATTCTTAACTAGGCAACACTTTTCTCTTTTCACCTTGAGGCCAGATTCTCTAAACTTAGTTAGTACTTCTTTGAGCCTTTTTTTTAATTGGGTTTCATCTTTGGCTGAGATCAGGATGTCATCAAAGTATGGTACGACTCCTTGTATGCCATTTAGGAGGCGTTCCATTAGACTCTGGAAAACGCCTGGGGCTACACTTACTCCAAATTGAAGTCGGTGACATTTGAATGCGCCCTTATGGGTAACTATAGTCTGTGCTTCCGCAGTTTCTGGGTCCACTGGGAGTTGTTGGTAGGCTTGTGCTAGGTCGAGTTTAGCAAAAACCTTTCCTTTTCCCAGGGAGTGAAGCAAATGCTGGACTACTGGCACCGGGTATGCGCTTGGTTGTAATGCGTGGTTCAGGGTAGCCTTATAGTCACCACAGATTCTAACGGACCCGTCGGGTTTGATAGGTGTGACTATAGGCGTTTCCCACTTGGCATGGTCCACAGGTTCTAATACCCCTTGGGCTATTAATTTGTCTAGCTGTTCCTCTATTTTTGCCTTTAGTGCAAAAGGAACTCGTCTGGCTTTTATTCTTCGTGGGGCTATTTGGGGGTTTAAACTGAAAGAAATGGGATTTCCCCGATACTTGCCAAGTGAGCCGTCAAAAATCCTGGAATTCCCAGATGAGGTCTTCTTCCCAGCCGGTTGCAGTCACTCGATCGATCCCGGTCATCCCGATGCCCAATGGTGCGAACCATTCAATGCCCAGGAGACTTGGTCTGTCTTGGTCGACTATGGTCAGTGGTAGCACTTTGACATGTTGTTTGTAGGTGACTCGGAAATGTCCCATGCCGACTACAGGGATTTGGTTTCCCTGGTAGTCCTTGAGAGTTAGGTGCTGCTTCTTTAGTTCTTTGGTTTTGATATCTGGGACTAGCTGTTTTATTGTGTCCCACGATACCATAGAGAGAAAGGACCCCGAGTCTACTTCCCTCTTGCAGGGCTTCCCTTCGATTTCTACAATGACTTTAACTTTCTTCCCACTTTCCGTCTGGGCGCTTCCTATAGTGAAAGTCTGGTGTGTATTGGCTCGCTTGTCTTGTTGCCACTTTCTCTCAGTTCGTTTTGGCTCGGCTTGTATTGGGGCATTTCTGTGTCTCGTTGGGCTGTAGCTTTTCTTGTTTCTGCAGACTTTTTCGATATGCCCTCGTTTCTTGCAGACCCTGCAGATGGCATCGAGAAATCTGCATTCGGCTCGGGGATGGTTTCCTTCGCAGCCAGCGCATTCCCGCCAATTTCTTCTTTCGCGCTCTTTTCTGTTAGTGTATAGGCGGTGGACCTCATCGTCTTCTTCGCTAGAGTCAGGTGTTTCGCCATACTCTTCGTAATGCGTGGTGGTGGTAGATTGTTTTTTGTCTTTGGTTGGGTTCGTTTCATCACTATGTGTGTTCATTTTCTTCATAGTGACAGCCGATTTTTTCGTGGCTTCGGTGGCTGTGGCTTCCTTGATAGCTTCGGCTACACTGATGTTGGGTTTGTTGAGTAATTTACTCTGTGTGGTCGAGTCTCTCAACCCCAACACCACTTGATCCCTCATTGCCTCGTCGAGGTTTGAGAATTCACACTCACCACCTATTTGTCGAAGTGCAGCAACGAAATTGGCGATGGTCTCTCCCTCTCTCTGGTCTCTCCTGTAGAATTTGTGTCACTTTATTAAGTTTGACACCATCGGAGTATAGTGTGCTTTGAGAATTCGTTGCAATTCTGGCCACGTTAGTTGTTTGACATCTTGGGGCTTCGCTAGAGCCTTTGCCATCTTGAAAACCGTTGGCCCACAGTGTGTTAGGAACACAGCTCTCTTACGTTGCTCTGAAATTCCTTCCATTTCATTGCTTTCCAGATACATCTGGAAGCGGTCTGCATAGGAATCCCAATCCTTTTCGTTGGGGTTGAAGGGTGCGGGCGGTGCATTGTTTCCAGGCATCTTTGTTGTCGTCTGGGCTTCTTATCACCGTGTGCAGTTTTCGTGTTCAGGATGATCTCACCTTCGTCGCCAGTGTTTTGTTCAGAAAAACACGAGGTAGACCGGGTTCCAACAAATAAAAGTCTTTGTTCAAAGGAGTCAGTAAAACGGAACGGTTGGCCGACTTAGCGGCAGCCTTTTATACAGGCTAGCCTGCTGGCTTGTAACCAATGGCAGCTGTTCGAATTTACCGCCTTTTTTACTTTATTTGGATTGGTTCTTAGTGAACCAATCCAATGCTTACTTTAGTTGACCAATCAGATTTGCATGTTTTGGAGTAACCTAATTTGCATACAGAACAGAGGAGATACCACCTATCTCTTGTTTACAACAAAGTTCTTTCAGTAGTTCCAAAAGGTTCCACACCTTTTCTGTTCAGATGACCCTCAGGGCACAGATAAACCTTCAAGTGGCCTCAACGATCCTCAGAAAGAATGGTAATGACCAAGTGGCTGCAAAGAATATAAATCCTTCCATTCCCCACCCTTCAGTCAGAAATGAAGAAGCTTCTTGGATGAGAAGTGAAATGTCTTCAAGGAAGAACAAAGTCCAGTGGCCTCTTGAAAAAGCATATTTGGGACAAACCTGGATCATTGAGAATTTCCATAGACATCTTTACAATACATAAATTAAGTCTTCCAGACCAAGGAGACAATTAGCCAGTCCACCATAGAAATATACTGGAATAAATTTGTATTTGTAATGCAAAGTTAAATGGCTTTAAATATAAATGCATGGATTTGAACAAAGATTCATCAGTAACAATTCCTGTACAAGTCCCTCTGAAATGAGCTGGAGGAGATGCAGAACAGATAGAATTGTACCTATCTATGAGGTCTGTGTGACTAGACAATGTGTGTGTATGTGTGTACATGTGCATGTGCACTAGAGAAAGACAAACTCACAGATAGAATAACCTCTTTCAATCCTTATTGAGAGAAAATGTATGAAACCTCTCATCAGCTATTAGAATCCGTTGCCAAAGAGACAGAAACATTATAACCAATATGCTAACATTTAAAAGCTTATCAAGGCTCAATTTTAAATGGGAAAAAAAAATCTAAATCTGCATCATCATAATTGAAAATAATGCCCCAGAGATACTTTAGGTATGTATTCTGTATGATAAACTTTTTTTCCCCAAAATAAACATAATGGTTGCTAACAACAAATAAAATTAAATGAAACACTTTTTCCATTGGAGAAAAAAGTTTGCAGATGCAAGCAAGCATGAAATGAAATTCTGCTAACGAGTTTCCATTTAGGAGATAAATACATAATCAAATCATTTTTTATCTGATGCACAGAAGCAAGAAAATCAATTTATTCATCATAAATGTTACTTTTGTGTGTTGATATTCTCAGTGTGTCTAAATCTGGCTATACTGAGTGAACTGTTCAATTTCAGTTATGTTTATATGCTAATGTTGGCCAAATTATTTTCTCAGAAGCAATCTCTTTTGTTTCTGTAGTACATTTTTTTGTAATTCAGTGCCTCCAAAACTTAAAAGGAGGAAGGAGAGGAAAAAATAAGGGAATAATGATGCCAGTGCAATTTTTTTTGTGCTTTTGGTTCTACTTGCAAATATACAGGAACAATGATGTTCTACTTTCTTGGTGTCATCATATCTTTTGCTAAATAATTAGTGAGCACAAAATACAGAAATAAATAATAAATTTAATATGTTTTGTCAAAGAAAGGGCCCACAACCTAGCAACAAGCAAAATTTGCTGTTCTAAATTAACCACTAGTATATTCAAGGAAGTTGCAGCAATGGCTTTACAGGTAGCCCTTGACTTACAACCGCAATAGAGCCCAACATTTCTGTTGCTAAGGGAAACATTTGTTAAATGAATTTTGCTTGATTTAATGAACTTTCTTGCCACAATTGTTAAGCGAATCACTATAGTTGTTAACTTAGTAACACAGTTGTTAATTGAATATGGCTTCCCTGTTTTGACTTTGCTTGTCAGAGGATCAGAAAAAATGACAACCCTGGAAAAATGCAGCTGTCATAAATATGAGTCAGTCACCAGGTGTATGAAGTTTGACCACATGATCAAGGGGATACTGCAATGGTCGTAAGTGTGAAAAATTAGCCTTAAATCACTTTTTTCAGTGCCATTGGAACCTTGAATGATCACTAAATGAATTGTTGTATGTCAAGTACTCCCTACATGTAACTGACATAACTTTATATAATTTACATAATTTAAGCAATTCCAAATATACAGATATATCATCAGCAGTTTATGATGGAACAGTCTGGCCTGAATAAGAGAAGCTCAGCCTGTTCTTGAGCAAAAATAGCACTAAAGCCAAAAGACAGGTAAACACACCCTATTGGTTAGCTTTTTGCCACATTAATCCTGCAGATTAGGCAAGTTTATCAATTATACTATCTGAGACTCCTCAGAGAACAACTGAATGAAAAACTGCTGATGACCTTCTACTGCTGCACCATAGAGAGTTAACTTACTGCACCTGTGTATGGTTTGCCAATTGCACAGTGGCAGGTAGGACAGCACTCCAGAGGATTAACATCATTGCCCAGAGGATCATTAGTTGCCCTCTCCCCTCTTTGGAAGAGCTTTATAGCTCCCACTGCCTTAAGAAAGTTCAAAACATTCTCAAAGATCCATCTCATCCTGGGCACCCTTTTTTGAACTATTACCATCTGGCAGATGGTACAGGATAATAAAAATAAAGACAAATAGGCTGAAAAAACAGCTTATACCCCAAGGCAGTCACTCTATTGAATTCTATTGTATAGTGCAATATTAATGCAATATCAGGGGTTTTCAATTCAGTGTATAGAATGTGAAGGATGTGTGTTTGTGTTTATTTTCACAGTCGTAATGTACACTGAAGATGGTATTTAATTTTGTTGTATGAGGTGCAATGACAATAAAGTAAACTAAAACTAAAAGCTAATTTCTAGTCTGCCAATTTTATCTGTCAATTATGCTGCTCTGTTATCACCAGAAATATTTCCTAGTTTGAACTATTTTCATTTATTGTTTATGACTATGATGGATTTTAAAAGTGAATGATGTATTCAGTATATTTCTCTTACAAGTTCTTACAATTTTTGCCAAAATCCTTGCCAAAAGAATTTGTTTTTAACTATGAACAATTTCTCTAAGCAGCAATTGTTGTAAGGCTTTAATATATTTTTCTTGGTATTTCACTGTTACATAAGGATGCGGATATATCTGCACAAAGGAAAGCATTGTAAAATTACAGTGGAGTAAATTCCACTTGATTCTGCAAAGTTCAGATATTGCCTTGAATGCTTAGTTAAGAAAGATTCAAAGCAGAACAGGTACAAAGAAGGTAAGTGAATATAAACAAGTTGTTAGAAGCAAAGTCTTTATAAGAAGAAATGGAGAGAACTATGTGAGTTCAGTTTATTAAAAAGACTATCAATGTAGGATAGGAGTATAGGTTTCAAGTATCTCAAGAATTATTATGCAGAGGAAAGTTTAAATCTCTATGAAATCAGAATGCATGTCACAGAATACTGGTTTTAAATTATGATCTTACAGGAAGGCAGCTTCAGGTAGAAGAGTAGAAAAAAAAACCCATAGCAATTTACAAGATACCGCTTATTGAAGAATGTGGTAAACTCCCCTTAATCTGAATTCTTCTGCTAAGCAGAGACTTGCATTTGCTATTCTGTATGACTGTTTCAAGAATTTTACTTAAGCTACAGTATGGAATTTTCTAAAAGTGTTGGACTGAGTATGGATTACAAATTTTTAACATGGAATGTAACTAGAGCAAATGTCACAAAGGTGCTTTTTCAAAAACTGGACTTTGTTTTTTCCTTGAAGACATCTTGCTTTTCATCCAAGAAGCTTCTTCAGTTCTGACTATGAATAGTGTCATTCAGAACTGAAGCAAGTTCATGAATGAGAAGTGAAATGTCTTCAAAGAAAAAGAAAGTCTAGTTGCTCCTTGAAAAAGCCCCTTTGTGACAACTATACCTTGCATGACTGTGAATTTCCATAGCAGAGGTGATATTCATCAGGTTCTGACCAGTTTTGGACAACAGGTAATGAACATTTTGAGTAGTTCGGAGAACTGGCAAATACCACCTCTGACCGGCCCTGCCCACATGCCTCACGAGTCTCAGCTGATCAGCTGGGTCTTATTTGTTGCCCTGTACAGAAGAACGAAGCTGGAAAGCAGGTTAGTGGGGTGGGGAGGGAATGGGATTTTGCAGTAACCTTCCTTTGGAGTGGGGTGGGAATGGAAATGTTGTAGTATTCTTCCCCTGCCATGCCCATCAAGACACACCCACCATCCATACCATGCCCACCAAGCCATGCCCACAGAACCGGTAGTAAAAAATTTTGAATCACACCACTGCTCCATAGATAAATGGAGCAAATGTTCCTTGAAAAGGGAAAAAAATCATCATTCAAAATCATTTGAAAATACTGAAAGTAACATTTATAATAAATGACATGATTTGAATTTCATGAAACTTGGCTACTAAAATTTCCAAATTATAGATTTTACTAAAGACATTTTCATGTCATAATCCTTCTAGTGTGGTTTGTAAAAGAAAATGTATTTATTTCAGATTAAATGAAGAGTTGTTACAGAAAGAAGAAATTGTTGAAGAGTGTAAAAAGAAAAGCATGAAGTGGGACATCACATGACTTCATCACTAAGCAACAGCAATGGCACTAACCTGTTGTCATTGTTAAGCCATTATTAAACAAATTTATTGGTTATTAGCCGATACTTCAATCCAAAGCTATTGCAGGCTTCATCTCTCCCAGTCCCAAGCCTCAGTAAGATAAGAGTCTGACACTGTTGTTTGAAGTGAATGGTTGAAAGATTAAAGCCAGGTCTATCCATATTAATTTCCTATCCCTTATAGCTACATATGTGTCATAGACAAGGTAGTATTTAAGAGAAAGGAAGAGAAGGCTAATCTCTGAGGACATAATTCAAAGATCTATTTTAGTTGGCTTTAATGTTGATTCAACTCAGATGTAACTAGCAGTCACTGAATGTGGGATGGGCTGTTTACATGTTTACAGGAATAAGCAAAAAGTTTTATTCATGAATGTTGAAAACAAGCAGCTGCAAGCAACCTTCATGATGCAAAAAAGGTCAAATGTGCAAGCTATCACACTGCAAATTTTGCCCTTTCATTTTTGTATTCCAATTATGTACATTTTGTGACATAACCCTTCTGTTACTACCCTCTCGCCCTATTGCCCATAAATACCTATAATAACTCTACTGGAGTCCTGAATAACCTTTTTTCTAATTAGTATGTCAGAAATAAAGATGATGTGATTACAGACTATAATTAAATATACGCACACTCTTCTAAGCAGATATCCCATCAATACATATCACAGTAAGATATAAATCTAAATTTTAAAAACTAATTTTCACTTTCTTGTTTCAGTAAAGAAGATTTCTTGACTGGATGCTGGCCATCTCACTTGGAAGACAGCAGGTGAAAAAATCATAAATAGGATGATATAAATGAAATTTATATTTCATTGCAGCTTCTCTGGGAAATGCTTTTTTTTACAATCTGTGCTGCCCAGTGTCACTTACTGAAATAGAAATCAAATTAATAAATACATGTTTTAAAAATATCTTCAGTTGGGAGGATACATTTAGATGGTCCTCAGCATGACTTTCTTTATTATTAACTTCAGAGTTAATTAATTAAGAGTCAGTTTGGTTAAGCCCATGTCACATTGGCCAACGGATGCAAAAAGGACACAGCGGACGAGCAAAATGTTCCATCCGTTGTTATCCGCTCTCAAAAGAGGCAAAAATTTGCATAACCGGAGCGGATAACACGGACGCGGGGAGGACGCAGGGCGGATGCAAAGTGGATGCGGAATGGAAGCCTAGCGGAAGGAAGCGGATGGGAGCGGATGGGAGTGGGTGGCACATCCGCAGGGCTTCCGGGGGCCCTCAGCGAAGCGGACGCGGAATGGATACAGCAGATGCAGAGCGGACGCCAAAGGGATGAAGCGGATGCACAGCGGATGCACAGCGGATGCACAGCGGAAGCCTAGCATTAATAGCGCATGTGGGGAGGATGCATTGCGTCAGCCCCGCGGATATAACGGAAGCAGCTCGGAAGCAGGACGCCATTCAGAGGAAAGAACTGCTGCCGGACACATCGACTGCCTTGCCTGCCCTGCCTGCATGTCTGCCTGAAAGCCTTGCTGCCAGCCTTGCTGCCAGCCTTGCTGCCAGCCTTGGTTCATGTCTGCCTGACAGCCTTGGTGCCTGCCTTGCTGCCAGCCTTGGTTCCGGCCAGCCTCCCTGCCAGCCAGTAACCCCACAACCATGCGGAAGCACAGCAAGCCTCAGCCATCTGCTGCCAGCCCTGGCAAGAGGGACAGGGCTACCATCCCACCCCCTGGCCCTCACTCTGGTTCTGCTGGGGCTTCTGCAGCACGGGCTCACTCTTCTGGGGCTGGCGCTTCTGCTGCTTCTGCTTCTGGAGGAGCTGATGACAAGCACTCCAGCACCAGCCACCTCCACAGCACCTGCACCCTTCACCCCTGAGACTGAGTGACCAAGAGGAGTGCCAGAGACTCATTTTTGTCTTATAGCTTGTTGTTAATAAAGTCTATTTATGATTCACACACTTGTTTCATTTCTCTTTTTTTAATAAAGTCTTGGTGGAAAATTTTAGAAATGGTTTAAGCCTTTGCATGCTTGTGCGATGGGTTAAGATAGCTGTGGGATGGGCAGGTATACCTGTTGGATGGGCAGGGATATCTTTGGGATGGGTTAGGATAGCAGTGGGATAAATAAACCTCCAGTGCAACCATAGTGGGACTCTATGGTCCACCCGCCCAAGTGCCACACCTACGGCCCTTTATTATCAATAATAATGTAATAATTATCCACACATGTCAACATAAACACAACTCTTTATTAAACGCCCTGTGCATTGTAGGCCAACCAAACATACATGACCCAATCTCATCCGTGTGATGAGACAGGCTGAAGGAAGCATCCATTAAGCATTTACCATCCTGTCTTGCCACTCCACTGCTCCAGCTGGGGAGTTGCACCAGTGTTTCAGGAGGTTGCGCTGCTTCTTCGCCTCACGTGAGGCTCTGTTGGGGCCTTGCACATCCTGATCAGGTGTCGATCAGGTTTTCCCCTTGCCTCCATTCCCCAGCCTCCATGTCCCCATTGCCTTGTTGACGGTCCACAACCCTGTTCTGCAAGACTGGGTAACGGGTGCGCATGAGATTGTGCAGGATGCAGCAAGCTTCCACGATCCTCCTCATTGTCTCTGGGCTATGCTGCATGTTGGTGAGAAGTACCTGGAACCTGTTGGCCAGGATGCCAAAGGCGTTCTCCACCACCCGTCTTGCCCTGAACAGCCTGTAGTTGAAGATCCTCTCTTCATGGGTGAGGTATTTGGAGGTGTAGGGCTTCATGAGGTAGGTTCTGAGGGAGAAGACGTCATCCCCACAATGAAGTAGGGCACATCTTGTGTGTCATTGGGCAGTGGGTCTGGATCTGTGAAGTCCACCATGAGGTTGTGTTCCAGCCCCTCCTTGAGGTGACTGGTGTTGTATACCTAGGTATGATGGTGTTGTGTGGCACCCTCCAGCCGTACTGCATGCTCCTGTAGGTGGTCCCTAAGGCCAGGTGGCGCAGAGTGAGTGCCACCTTGAGCCCAGATTCCAGGCTGGGTGGGAAGTTGGTGTTTGTCTTGCTCATCCTGGGTGTCAGGCGCTGCACAACTTCGTCAAACATGGCTGGAGGCATCCTCATGAAGTTCTGGAATGCCCGAGTGTCTTCGCTCCTGAGCTCCACCATCAGCTTGTTGAACAGTCCGTCCTCTGCTCTTCTGGCGAACCATCTTTGGACCCAGACTTTTTTTGGGTGCCTCTTTTTCTTCCTGTAGTAGAGTTCACAGAGCCTGTAGATGGTTTCTCACTGTTGCAGAAGGATGGTGGCTGACGAAAGGACTTTGTCACAATCCACGGTGGACATGACTGGATGCTGTGGAAGAGGAAGAGCCAGATGAAGGCTGCAGAGTTCTGCACTGCTGGGCTGCTGTTCTGAAAGTGAGATGCAGGCAAGTTGCTCCCCCTTTATATAGGCAGTATAGGTTTTCCGCTAGGCATCCTCTAGGCATCCTCTAGACATCCTTAATATCCGAGATAGGTCCCCTCTGTGAACGTTTTTTCCATTTTAAATGCTTTGTTTCCATTCTGCATCCATTCTGCATCCATTCTGCATCTGTTCTGCATCTGTTCTGCGTCCGTTCCGCATCCTCCCTGCGTCCGGGCAGATGGAGTTGCGCGGATGCGTAGCGGATGCCAAGAGGATATAGCGGATGCGTAACGGATGCGTAATGGATGCCTAGCGGATGCCTAGCGGATGCAGAACGGATGAACTGGATACATTTTCCACGCAAAAGTTTTAGGCAGCCCAAAACTTTTGGAGTGGATGAAACCTCCATAAAGAGATGCTGGATGGATAGAGAGGAAGCCAAACGGAGGCAGTGAGTACATCGCGTTTTCGAACGGATAGCAAGGTTTTTTGTCCGTTTTACATCCTCTTTGCATCCGTTGGTTCAGTGTGACATGGGCTTTAGTAGTTAAGGCAGCCTGGGAGTTAAAGTCCACAAGTCTTAAAGTTGCCAATTTTAGAGACCTCTGAGTGAAGGCATCAGTCTACAAATTAATAAACCTTGAGCTCAGGTCCCACCTTGGGCTGGAAACCAACTGAGTTTGGGACAGTTACTTTCTCTCATCCCTAGGAAAGAGAGGATAGCAAACCACTTCGAAAAACCTTGCCAACAAAACTGCAAGGACTTATCCAAGCAATCTCTGAGAATCAGATACAACTAGAAGAAAACCCCCTCAGAAGATAAACATGAAAAGGTGAGGTAGCTTTGTTTCATGATAAAAGACAGTTTTGAATATATGCTATCATATGCTATCAAGTTGGTACTGAGTCTTAAGCCCATGTCCCACTGAACCAACGGATGCAAAGAGGATGTAAAATGGACAAAAAAGCTTGCCATCCGTTGGAAAACGTGATGTACTCACTGCCTCCGTTTTGCTTCCTCTCTATCTGTCCAGCATCCATTTATGGACGTTTCATCCGCTCCAAAAGTTTTGGGCTGCCAAAAACTTTTGCTTGGAAAATGTATCCAATTCGTCCATTCTGCATCTGCTATGCATCCGCTACACATCTGTTACGCATCCGTTATGCATCCGCTATATCCGCTAGGCATCCGCTACGCATCCGCGCAACTCGCATCTGCCCAGATGTAGGGAGGAAGCGGAATGGATGCAGAATGGATGCAGAATGGATGCAGAACAGATGCAGCACAGAAACAAAGTGTTTAAAACGGGAAAAACGTTCGCAGAGGGGACCTATCTCGGATATTAAGGATGTCTGCAGGATGCCTAGAGGATGCCTAGAGAATGCAAAGGGACACCTATACTGCCTATAAAAAGAGGGAGCAACTCACCTGCATCTCACTTTCAGAACAGCACCCAAGCTGTGCAGACCTCTGCAGCCTTCATCTGACTCTTCCTCTTCCACAGCATCCAGTCATGTCCACCGTGGATTGTGACAAAGTCCATTCGGCAGCCACCATCCTTCTGCAACAGTGCGAAACCATCTACAGGCTCTGTGAACTCTACTACGGGAAGAAAAGGAGGCACCCAAAAAAAGTCTGGGTCCAAAGATGGTTCACCAGAAGAGCAGAGGACGGACTGTACAACAAGCTGATGGTGGAGCTCAGGAGCGAAGACACTTGGGCGTTCCAGAACTTCATGAGGATGCCTCCAGCCATGTTTGACGAACTTGTGCAGCGCCTGACACCCAGGTTGACCAAGACAAACACCAACTTCCGGCCCAGCCTGGAACCTGGGCTCAAGGTGGCACTCACTCTGCGCCACCTGGCCTCTGGGACCACCTACAGGAGCATGCAGTACGGCTGGAGGGTGCCATCCAACACCATCAGCATTGTGGTCAGAGAAGTGGTGCAGGCCATCATCGAAGAATACAAGGAGGAGCTCCTCCAATATCTCTCCACTGAAGAAGGATGGAAGAAAGTTGCAGAGCTGTGGTATCAGAAGTGGAACTTCCCACACACCGTTGGAGCCATAGATGGCAAGCACGTGGCCTGCAAAGCTCCAGCAAAGTCAGGGTCCACTTATCACAACTACAAGGGCTTCTTCAGCATCATCCTCTTCGCCATGGTCGATGCTGACTACAAGTTCATGTACATCGATGCTTCAGGCAACGTCTCATCTTCAGATGCCCAGGTATACAATGCCAGTGACCTCAAGGAGGGGCTGGAAGGCAACCTCATGGTGGGCTTCCCAGATCCAGACCTGCTGCCCAACGACAAGCAAGATGTGCCCTACTTCATCCTGGGGGATGATGCCTTCTCCCTCACAACCTACCTCATGAAGCCCTACACCTCCAAATACCTCACCCGAGAAGAGAGGATCTTCAACTACAGGCTGTCCAGGGCAAGATGGGTGGAAGAGAACGCCTTTGGCATCCTGGCCATCAGGTTCCAGGTACTTCTCACCAACATGCAGCATCGCCCAGAGACAATGAGGAGGATCGTGGAAGCTTGCTGCATCCTGCACAATCTCATGCGCACCCGCTACCCAGTCTTGCAGAACAGGCTCATGGACCTCCAACAAGGCAATGGGGACATGGAGCCTAGGGAATGGAGGCAAGGGGAAAACTTGATCGACACTGAGGATGTGCAAGGCCCCAACAGAGCCTCACGTGAGGCGAAGAAGCAGTGCAACCTCCTGAAACACTGGTGCAACTCCCCAGCTGGAGCGGTGGAGTGGCAAGACAGGATGGTAAATGCTTAATGGATGATTCCTTCAGCCTGTCTCATCACATGGATGAGATTGGGCCATGTATGTTTGGTTGGCCTACAATGAACAGGGCGTTTAACAAAGAGTTGTGTTTATGTTGACATGTGTGGATAATTACTGCATTATTATTGATAATAAAGGGCCATAGGTGTGGCACCTGGGAGGGTGGACCATAGAGTCCCACTATACTTGCAATGGAGGTTTATCTATCCCACTGCTATCCTAACCCATCCCACAGCTATTACCCATTCCAGAGGTATCCTAACCCATCCCAAAGCTATCCTTACCCATCCCACAAGCATGCAAAGGCTTCAACCATTTCTAAAAGTTTCCACCAAGACTTTATTTAAAAAAAGAACTGAAGCAAGTGTGTGAATCATAAATAGACTTTATTAACAACAAACTATAAGACAAAAATGAGTCTCTGGCACTCCTCTTGGTCGCTCAGTCTCAGGGGTGAAGGGTCCCGGTGCTGTGGAGGTGGCTGGTGCTGGAGTTCTTGTCATTAGCTCCTCCAGAAGCAGAAGCAACAGAAGCAGCAGAAGCCCCAGCCCCAGAAGAGTGAGCCTGTGCTGCAGAAGCCCCAGCAGAACCAGAGTGAGGGCCAGGGGGTGGGATGGTAACCCTGTCCCTCTTGCAAGGGCTGGCAGCAGATGGCTGAGGCTTGCTGTGCTTCCGCATGGTTGTGGGGTTGCTGGCTGGCAGGGAGGCTGGCAGGAACCAAGGCTGGCAGCAAGGCTGGCAGGCAGGCAGGCACCAAGGCTGGCAGGCAGGCAGACAGCAAGGCTGGCAGGCAGACCGGCTGGCAGCAAGGCTGGCAGCAAGGCTTGCAGGCTGGCTGGCAGCAAGGCTGGCAGCAAGGCTGGCAGCAAGGCTGGCAGCAAGACTGGCAGCAAGACTGGCAGCATGGCTTGCAGGCAGACATGCAGGCAGGGCAGGCAAGGTAGCCAATCCGTCCGGCAGCAGGTCTTTCCTCTGAATGGTGACCTGCTTCCAAGCTGCTTCCGTTATATCCACAGGGCTGACGCAATGCATCCTCCCCACATGCGCAATTAACGCCAGGCATCCATTAGGCTTCCGCTGTGCATCCTCTGTGCATCCGCTTCATCCGCTGTGCATCCGCTCTGCATCCGCTGTGTCCGTTCCACGTCCGCTTTGCTGCGACCTCCCGGAAGCCTAGCAGATGCGCCATCCGCTCCCATCCGCTTCCATCCACTGGGCTTCCGTTCCGCATCTGCTTTGCATCCGCCCTGCATCCTCCCCGCGTCTGTGTTATCCGCTCTGGTTATGCAAATTTTTGCCCCTTTTGAGAGTGGATAACAATGGATGGAACATTTTGCTCGTCCGTTGTGTCCTTTTTGCATCCGTTGGGCAGTGTGACATGGGCTTAAGTGTGTAATTTCTCTCATATATACACCCAAACACCCACATCTATATACATACACACACACACACAGACACACACACATTTCTGGAATAAAATTAATATATATCTATATATTCTCCAGAAAAAAATATCAATCACACATTTCTAAAATCAGAGTTTAAAACAAGCAGCTGCCTAGTTTAGCTTTAATTCTACTTGGACATCTATTGTGTTTTAAGAAAGTCTATTTTAATGGTTTGGTTTTGTCTCATAGAATATCCCTTTATCAAAAATTGTTCATGTTAGTGTTCCATGAATATTCCAATTCTGTGCATTCTGATTTTCTATGCTTGAGGACATGTTGAGATACAATTTGTAATTCACCAAATCTTCCATGCAATTATGGTCCGAGCAGATTTTATTTCTTTCCATAACAGGGTTGGTTGAATGAAGTAATGCATCAGTCCCAATAACAGTCAGACTTTAAGCATTTCACCTTTTGCAGTTTTAAATATGACTTTTAAATCAACAGCAGTAACAGAAGCATCTACAATAAAATATCAACTCCAGAACTGTAGATTGCTTGCCATTTCTTCAGTCATTCATAGTTATTTGGCTCAACTTCCTTCTTTTTTTAAGCAACGTGATTCCATGTTGCTTAAAACATGAGTTAAAAATCTCAGATCATATTAAGCCAAAACAAAATGAACTATGTTAGTTTTTAACTGATATATATGGAATCAGCTACATAAGAAAACATAGAGGCTCAGGGATATCAGAACTGTGGAAATCCCAGATTCATGATCTGACATATTCAATAGCAGGACCATGAGCTGATGACATAAAAGGAGTATCTGTGCCCAAACCTTGATTGCTATGGTTTGAAAGCAAATGATTTTGCTAAATAGTTCAGTTTTCTATACAGGAGCTTCCTATTACAAAGATGGTGGTGTTAATAGCAACAACACTTAGACTTATATACCGCTTCACAGTGCTTCACAGCCCTAAGTGGTTTACAGAGTCAACATATTGCCCCCAACAATCTGGGTCCTCATTTTACCTACCTCAGAAGGATGGAAGCCTGATGCCTGAGACCTGCCAGCAAGCAAGAAAAGTGCTCCATTCCTCAGCAAACACTCAATTGAAAAGTACTCGGAGATCTCCGATTCCTCCCATCCTTGATCAGCACGCCAGAAAAGAACTCATTCCTCGGTGGGCATTAAGTTCGGAAGTGCTCTATTCAAAAACGCTCAACAATCTGTGACTCAACCCATCCTTGCTAGAAGGTAAGGCAGTGGGGCTCGCCAGTACCAGGAGTCTCAACAATCATCCTTGCAGGGCGGTGAGATGGTGAGATTCATCCCATCCTTGCAGGTCAGTGAGCACCAGGAGCTGTGAGTCGGTCTTCAGACGTTTGCAGCCAGGGTGTGAAACAGACTGCTTCCCCCCTGCTGTCCCTCCTTCCCTCTTCCCTCATCACCAAACTGCAAATCCAGACTTTCTCTTTAAAAGGACAGTAACTTTGGACTTTCGATAAGTAGGGAAGTATTGTTATAACCAAACTCCTGTGAAGATTGGGAGCAATTTTATTTCCTGTGATATAAGCAGAAGTATATTGAAGCCAGGAGTGAATGCTTAATACAAATCTGAGTCTACATAGTAAAAATATAAACTGTTCAAATTGCCACTGAAAGACTATCTTTCTTTCTCTTTTCTTAAGCCCATGTCCCACTGCACCAACAGATGCAAAGAGGATGTAAAACGGACAAAAAAGCTTGCCATCCATTTGAAAACATGATGCGTCCATTGTGTACTCACTGCGTATGTGTTTCATACGCTCTATCCGTCAAACATCCGTCAACTACTATTTCATCCACTCAAAAAGTTTTGAGTTGCACAAAACTTTTTGAGCGGGTGAACATTCCACCGCGTACGATCCACATCCACGACACATATGGGCAACAAATGTTCTACGTCCATTGTCATCCATTACACATCTGCTGTATCCTCTCAGCATCCTCTGGCCATCCCCTCAATTCACATCTGCTGCAGCTGAAAGCGGAAAGAGGGAGGAAGCAAAAGGTACACGGAACGTCCACACAGCGCTAGTAGCACGGAAATAGAAAGGATGTAAGCGGATGCATCTCGTATATAAAGCATTCAAATGGACAAAACGTTTGTATATGGGATGTATCTCAGATATTTAGGATGTCTGGAGTATACCTAGAGTATGGGGAAGGACACCTAGCGGAAAACCGATATTTCCTATAAAAAGAGGCAGGAAATCACCTGGATCTCACTATCAGTCCAGCAGCCATGGTGTACAGACCACTTTACCCTTGGTCTTGCTCTTCCACATCATCCATTGATCTCCACCATGGATCCTCCTTATGGTAGCTGCCATCATTCAATACCAGAACCAAGCCCTGTTCAGACTGTTTCACCTTTTCTACGCAAGGAGAAGAAGGAGACATCCAAGAGCTGTGTGGGTCCGATGATGGATCGGGAGAAGAGTGGAGTTTGGACTGTTTGACAAGCTGATGGTGGAGCTGAGGAATGAAGACACTCGTGCATTCCAGCACTTCATGAGGATGCCACCAGCTATGTTTGATGAAATTGTAGAGCGTCTGAGACCTAGGTTGACCAAGCCTAGCACCAACTTCTGTCCCAGCCTGGACCCTGGACTGAAGGTGGCACTGACTCTGAGCCACCTGGCCTCTGGAACCACATACAGAAACATGCAGTATGCCTGGAGGGTGCCACACAACACCATCAGCAAAGTGGTCAGAGAAGTAGTGCAGGCCATCATCGAAGAATACGTGGAGGAGCTACTCCAGTGTCCCACTACTGAAGAAGCCTAGAGGAAAGTTGCAGAACAGTGGTATTAGAGGTGGAACTTTCCCCACACCGTTGGAGTCATAGATGGGAAGCACGTGGCCTGCAAAGCTCCAGCCAATTCAGGGTCCTCTTATCACAACTACAGGGGCTTCTTCAGTATCATCCTCTTTGCCATGGTTGATGCTGATTACAAGTTCATGTACATCGATGCTTCAGGCAACGGGTCAGCTTCAGATAGCCAGGTATACAATGCCAGTCACTTCAAGGATGGGCTGGAACGCAACCTCATCATGGGTTTCCCAGATCCAGACCCCTTACCCAACGACACACAAGATGTGCCCTACTTCATCGTGGGTGGTGACACCTTCTCCCTCAGATCCTACCTCATGAAGCCCTACAGTTCCAGATACCTCACCTGTGAAGAGAGGATCTTCAACTACAGGCTGTCCAGGGCAAGGCGGGTGGTGGAGAACGCCTTTGGCATCCTGGCCAACAGGTTCCAGGTACTTCTCACCACCATGCAGCATCACCCAGGGACTGTGAGGAGCATCGTGGAAGCTTGCTGCATCCTGCTCAATCTCATGCACACCTGCTACCCAGTCTTGCAGAACAGGCTTGTGGACAAGGGATTCCCTTGTCAACAAGGGAATGGGGACATGGAGCCTGGTGAATGGAGGCAAGGATAAAACCTGATAGACACTTGGATGTACAAGGCCCCAACAGAGCTTCACATGAAGGGAAGAAGCAGCGCAACCTCCTGAAAAACTGGTGCAACTCCTCAGCTGGAGCAGTGGAGTGGCAAGACAGGATGGTAGATGCTTAATGGATGCTTCTTTGAGCCTGTCTCATAACACACTGATGTCTGATATATACTGTTGATATATACTGATATATACACTGATATATACTGTCTCATAACACTTGTGCCATGTATGTTGAGTGGCCCTATAATGAATAGGGCATTAATAAAGAACTTTGTTTATTTTATAATGTGTTGATCATTGAATAAATTGTTATTGATAAAAAAGGGCCATATGTGTGGCAGCTGGGAGGGTGGACCATACACTCCCACTATGCTTGTACTGGAGGTTTATCAATCCCACAGCTATCCTTACCCATCCCACAACTGTCCTTACCCATCCCACAGCTATTCTTACCCATCCCACAACTATCCTTACCCATCCCACAGCTATCCTTACCCATACCACAACTATCCTTACTTATCCCACAAGCATGCAAAGGCTTAACCTTTTTTTCAAAGTTTTCACCAACACTTCATTAAGTAAATTAAATGAACCAAGTGTGTGAAGCAAAGATAACCTTTATTAACAACTGTCTTAAGTAAACTGTATGACTTTATTAAAAAAGCAAAATGAACTAAGTAAAGTGTCTTGAAGCAAAGATAAAGTGAACAGGTAACAACTCAGTCTCTGGGACTATTCTCAGTCACTCTGAGGCATGTCCATGGTCTCAGCTGTCGAGCAGCCAGGGACTGTGGAGGTGGCTGTGGCTGGAGTGCTGATCTGAGGCACCATTGGAGTGCCTGGCCCTGAGAGTACAACAGGGGATGGTGTGTTCAGGAAGCTCTCAGAGAGCTGACTCAGTCCTGTGAGGTTGAGAGGCCCTTCATCAAGGACCTGGGATGTCAGGCACAGTACTGATGACAGTACTGTGATGTTGAAGGGCTTGGCTGTGGGGTGGAGGAAGGAGGAGTGTAGTGGGGTTGTCTGGTCTGCAGCTGGGTGAGGTGAGGCATCTATGGCATGCGATGTACCTGGGCCTGGACTGGGAAGGGCTGCATCTGCTGTGGGAAGTCCTGTACTTGTAGCCTTGGTAGCTGAGGGGCTTTTGAAAGTCATGGAAGGGCTGTGACATCGCCTGGGGTGGAGGAGCAGTCTTGGACTGGGTCGCAGCAGGTTCAGCTGGGCCTGGAGGGTGGTGCAGCAGAGCTGTGATCTTCTGCTTCATCACCTGGTACTGGGCCTCGGGCAGGTTCATGAGGGTCTGGCTCATGTACGTGATGAAGGGCTTGCAGTTCGAGGATGGTATATTGCTGTGGACCAGCTGAGAGAGAAGATCTGTGCTGGTCTTGATCATGTCCCTGATCTCCATCAGGACAGTGTGGCTCTGGCCCTCCAGTCTGCCTCTCTGCCTGCTTTCTGTGGAGGTGGAGCTGGGTGTGGGGGTGGGTTGGTCTCTGGCTGCTGCTTCTTCTTGCTCCATTTGAGGCAGGGGATCCTCCATGTCTTCTGGCATGGGGAGTGCAGCTGTCATGGGGGTCTCTGCCGTGGGGCCCTCCAAAGACACCTGCCTGGACACGGTAGCTGTCTCCTGGCTGGAAGAGGAGTGGCTGTCTGTGGGATGTCTGAGGGAGAGGGTTGACAGAGGGGCTGCTTCTCGGTGGCAGACCTCACCCTCCAGGAAGCTGCACTTGGCCATGACATACATCTCCCAGTCAGTGAGCTTGACAACGGCCTGGCCAGATTTCTTCAGGTGCAGCTTGCCATACCAGGTGTGTATGTACTTCCACCATCCCAGGAGTACATCTGAAGTGTAGCCCAGGCTCTCTGCCTTGTCTCTCCACGCTGCCTGATTTCTCTTGGGGTCATGATAGAGCCTGTGGCTCTTTCTCCACAAGTACTCGTTCTCCCTCAGCCATTCCAGCACCTCCTCCTCATGGTCCTCGGAAATGGAGTACTGTTTCCTCTCTCCCTTCTCCTTGCCTTGCCTCTTCCTCTCTCTGGCAGGGGCTTTAGGGCCTTCAGCAGCGGGGCTTTGAGGGCCTTGGAGCTGGTCCACCATAGCAGCACCACCAGCAGCAGCAGCAGCAGGAGAAGCACCAGAAGCACCAGCAGCAACAGCAGAAGCACCAGCAGCTTCAGAGTCAGCGCCAGGCGGGTGGGATGGTGGTTCTGTCCTTCTTGCCAGGGCTGGCAGGAGTAGGCACAGGCTTCCTTTTCTTTCCTGACTGACGAACCATGGTGTTCTTTCAAGATGTCTCTGGCAGCAGGTCTTTCCTCTGAATGGTGACTGCTTGCGAGCTGCATCCTTTTATATCCGTGGAACTGACGCAATTCATCCTCCCCGCATGTGCAGTGACCGCTTTGCATCCGCTACGCATCTTCTACGCATCCGCTATGCATGCTATCGGCATCCGTGATGCATCTGCGTCATCCTCTATACATCCGTTCCTTCCGCTACGCATCCACTTCACTAATCTTCCTCGGAAGCCCTGCGGATGTGTCATCCGCTTCCATCCACTTCCATCCACTAGGCTTCCTACGAACATCCGCTTACCATCCTCGCAACGTACTACCCACGTCCATTCCTTTCCGTTGTTTTCTGTTCTGTTTATGCAAATTTGGGGCACTTTTGAGAGCGGATAACAATGGATGGAGCCACCCCCGAAATTTTCGTCATCTGCTGTGTCCTTTTTGCAAACGTTTTGCATCTGTTGGCCAGTGTGACCTAGCCTTTAAAAGCAACAAAATTTGAAAGTGTATTTAAATTAACTAGGAGGGGGCCAGAAATCCCAATCACCAAGGGAAAACAAAACAAAAAGTTTCCTGTTCCCTCCCAGTGAGGGGCCAGAGATCCCCCCTTCAACATCTTTGCATCTTTACTCTCTCAAAAACTCAGTCTACAAAACAAGAGAGTGTAAATCTTTGCTCCTTGATTGTTTTCAAACAGCCCAGGAAAAGAGACCTTCTGCCAGTTTATAAAGTGTTATAAGCCTATTCTCAGATGTCAGCAACAGTTAAGCAAAACAAAGCAAAGCATTAACCCTTTACTTACCAACTCTCAATACTACTTCATACTACTTCCATTCATTATCTCAAAAAAATCAATTTCTTTAAAATAATTATTTTTTATCAAATGATCAATTGATTTATTGTTTTTTGCTTAGTATGATTGAAAGTTTAGTGCATATAGTGTAATTACTGAAATCTGATTAGTAAAATCAGTGATTTAGTGCATTTAATTGACCAGTGTGTTTAGTAATTACTGTAATAAAGTGGGCTGTTTATTGCTTAGCAAAATTTGATTAGAGTGATTTGAATAACCAATTAATTGATTGATTGATTTTTAGTAATAAACAACCTTACTTTTCATTTGTTCTCTAACATATCAGTTAACATTTATTAATTACCAACATTCATTAAGTAACTATCTACCTATCACATTAACTAGCTATTGTAATTTATTACTGTACTATTGCCATTGACCATGCCAGCCAAAAATTCCAAACCAAAACAAAAGAAAAATATCTCTACCATTGACCTCCCAGACTCCTGCACATGTTTCAAATGTCTTGAAACCATCAATGAAAGTGAAATTTACATCAAATGCTGCCTATGTGATAATCTAGACCACCCTGCCTGCTTTAACGCAAACAAAAATCTAGTTGATATGGTTAAAAATTCAGATACATTCTTTTTTCTAAGTCCATCATGTTCTCTTAAGCTAAACAAACTGAATACCCTATCTGACAGAGTTGAAAGCATAGAATCACTCATTCACTCAATAGAAGAACGCATAGCAACACGTTTTTAAACAACTATACAAACAAACCGAATTTCTCTTGAAAAAAAAATACAGCACAGATCAGTGAGTACCTATCAGCTCAAAATCAAATCCCACAACAACCACAACTACTACCTCAATTACAATCACAACTACAACCAAAAATAACCATCAAACCACAGCCACAAGCAATTACTATCCCTTCAAATAATTCCACAAATAATATCTCCTTACTCATCAGAGACACCATGGAACATGAACAGAAATGTCCAAATGCCATCTTATTTAGTCTCGAAGACACCAATGAATCAGGCAACATCACCAAATTTCAAAATATCATAAGAAACTCAAATACAACAAACATCTCTCCTGAAGATATCATTGAATTAACCAGAGATGGCCACAGGTACACATACAATGACAGCTCTGTGGCCCAAAGTTTTTGTAGAGTTGCTTGCAAAAATAAGTCCAGCAAACACATATAACACATATTCATTCATACAATAACTGCCATTGCAAAAACCAATCCCAACCACAAAAAACTTCACTCAAGACCAGACTTATCCATACTGCAAAAAATCTGCTCCTGTGAACTCCATGCAGAACTCAAAAACCATCTAGACAATGAAGAAAAGGATCGATACTTGACTACAGAGCTGATTGCATCAAAAGAAAGTCACACAGCCCACAACTCTGCATCCAACCCCACCCCATTCAATCCAACATCACTCAAAAGTAGGCATGCATGTTATAACTACCTCTATTCCAACCATAACTGGCCTTAAATGCAAGCGACTTAATGCAGAAGCCTTGTAAATAAAATACCTGAATTTCTCCTCTTACTAAATAAGGCTAAATTCGACATTATATTTGTCTGTGAAACATGGCTCAATGCATCTCTCCCTGACTCCATTACCACAGTAAGAGACTATCATGTTTACTGATCAGATAGTGAAATCCATAGAGGACATGGTATTGCTATCTTCTGTAAAAATTCCTACATCTAAAAAACATCCTAGTCTCCCAGGAACTTGCTATTCTGGGAGACCATCATCTGTGAACTGTCCTTGTACATCTAAAAAACATCCAAGTTACCCAGGAGCTTGCTGTTCCTGAGACCATCATCTGTGAACTGACCTTAAATATCACATTTCGGTTCTTACTATGTTACAGAGCCCCTGATGATGACACTGAACATGCAAACAAGCTAAAAACACTACTAACATGGGCAGCATCCTGCCCACACACTTTTATCTTTCTTGGTGACTTCAATCTACCTCATATTAACTGGACCCTTTACGAATGTACAACTGAACCCACACATGTAACCTTCTACAATGCAGTCACAAATATGGGTGTCAGGCGGGAAATCCAGGAAAGAAATACTTAGACTCTTTAATTTAGAGAAAAGATATCTTTCACTGAAAGTGAAGTGGTAGCAACCAAAGAATTCTGAATCTGAGAAATTAGGCGCGCAAATCACATATACAAAGTGATGGAAGTGCTCCCACCCCCAATAGTTCAGATGAAACTTCCAATTAGAAGTTGTGAATATGATCATGTGGGCATCTTCAGGTTATGATGAGGCCTCTGTCCATTGACCTTAGCATACTTTGATAACGGGTTGCAGTTGCGCAGAGAAAAGAAAGCTAAGCGAGAAATAGAAACCTAACTCTATTGTATGCTCCCCCCCCATTTACATGACAGAAGAATGTAACACCTCCAGCTCACTTCCCAGACTTATCCCTATCTCCCCTCCCCCCTGTTTCTTATGACAGCCGAAAGATGCAAGGCGATAGTAGAAGATCTTGAAAGCTGACACTGGGACTAGAACAACTAGTAACCAACAACACTAAATTTAACAACTGCCTCAATCTCATATTTTGCAATAGTTTGAATTCAATTTATGGAATACAAATTAAAGAAACCTTTTCCAACAGTGACCACAACATAATTTTGTCACAACATACCTCCACACAAAAATCATCACAATGACGGAATCTCCAATTATAACTTCAAAAAAGTCAAGTATGATCTTATAAACAATGATCTCTCATCCCTTGATTGGCAATTTCTATTCTCTGGATGCAATACTGTAGATGACCATTACAACATATTTTTACTTGAAGTCAAAAGAGTCATCAAACTATATGTACCATAAACAACTCCCAAAACCAGAAAAAACACATTACCCAAAACAATAAGGAAGCTTCAATCCAAAAAGAAATCACTTTGACAGAAAAACAAATTTGGTCACATTGCTAACTTCAAAAGCCGATACAAAAATTTATGCTACCAGATAAAGACTGAGTGCACCAATTATCACATGAAACAAGAGGAAAACCTTCCACGCATCAATTCCGCCCATGCTTTTTACAATTTTGTAAACAACAAACTAAAAGATTCAAGGTCCATCCCACCCCTGATAGGACCTAATGGTAAAGACTGCAATGATGACACCATTAAAGCCAACTTCTTTAACACATTTCTTTGGCTCAGTATTTATAAACAGCAATGGATCATGCCCAGTATTTCCTAGCCGAACCACAGACAACTGCAATGATCTAATATATATCGATTTGACAAGACAATGTTGAAAAAGCACGACGCAATCTAAAACCATCTCTATCTATTGGACAAGACAGAATATGTGCCTACTACTTAAAAAAGCTATCCAATGCCATAGCAGAACCTCTAAGCATAATCTTTGAAAAATCTTTCAGGACCAGCTCCTTGCCAAAACTTTGGTCGCAAGCCACGGTCATCCCCATCTTCAAAACGGGAGACCCCAGCCTAGTTGAAAATTACAGACCAATCTCTTTATGCTGCATCACCTAGAAAGTCATGGAATCAATTATTAACCAATCCATTGTTCTCCACTTTGGGAGAAACAACCTACTCTCTAAAAATCAATTTGGTTTCAGAAAAAAAACTATCCTGCAATCTGCAATTCTTACACTGTAAAAACATATGGGCAACACAACTTGATCAGGGCAAAGCAATAGACGCAATCTACATAGACATCTGTAAAGCCTTTGATTCGGTGGTACAAAACAAACTACTCCTAAAACTAAAATCTTATGGTATCTCTGGACACCTGCATAATTGGATAGAAGCATTCCTGTCAAACAGACAACAAATGGTCAAAATTGGGAGTGTCCCATCAAATTCTGTACCTGTCAACAGTGGTGTCCCCCAAGGCAGTGTTCTAGGACCAACTCTTTTTATACTCTACATAAATGACCTCTGTGATCATATTAAGCAGAGAACTGCGTTCTCTTCGCTGATGATGTAAAGCTATTCAACACCACAGACTTCTACCCTTCAAAAAGACCTTGACTTTGTATCAGAATGGTCAAACAAATGGCAATTTCAAATCTCAACAAATAAATGCTCAGTCCATATTGGCAAAAAAAAATAAAATCAGAAAATAAAATACATCTGAATAGTCAAGACCTTGTTGATGATCCAAACTCTGTCAAGGATTTTGGAGTACTCATCTCAAATGATCTAAGTTCTAGAGACCATTGTAACTACACAGCCAAAAAGGGATTAATAGTTATCAACCTAATCCTACGTAGCTTTTTCTCTGGTAATATTACACTACTAACTAGAGCACACAAAACATTTATGAGACCAATACTCGAATACAGCTGCTCATCAGTCTGGAACCCACATTACGTAAGTGATATTAATACAGTTGAGAAAGTCCAGAAATATTTCATAAGAAGAGTTCTACGCTCCTCTACTTGTTGCAGAATTCCTTAAGCCACCAGACTTGAAATTCTAGACCTAGAAAACCTAAAACCACACCTCCTTTGTTCCAATCTAAGGATAGTATATAAAATCATACACTGCAATGTCCTACCTATCAATGAATGCTTCAGCTTCAACCATAACATCACAAGAGCAAACAATAGATAGAAACTCAAGATTAATCGCACCAAAATTGATTGCAGGAAAAACGACTTCAGCAACAGAGTAGTCAATGTCTGCAATACTCTACCTGACTCTGTGGTTTCTTCCCCAAACCCCAAAAACTTTAACCTTAGACTGTCTACTATTGACCTCACCTTTTTCTTTAGAGGTCTGTAGGGGGCATGCATAAGTGCACCAATGTGCCTACCATCCCTGTCCTATTGTTTCTTTTATATATTTTTTCTTATATGTATCCATGTATTCATAACTATGTATTTACTTATACCTATTATCTTGTAAGCAATTGACAAATAAAAATTAAAAAATAAAATAAATAAATAAAATGGAAGGCTGAATCAACCTTGAGCGTGGTGAGATTTGAACTGCCAACCTGTAGGCAGCAAGCAGAAATAGCCTGCATTCTAACCACAGCTCAGTTAATAAATATAGGTAATCCTAGACTTGCAATCATTTTAGTGACCCATTCGAAGTTACAACACCACTGAAAAAAAGTGAGTCATGATAGTTTTTCACACTTTCACAAGTTTTGCAGCATCCCCATGGTCACATGATGAAAATTCATGTGCTTGGCAACTGGCATGTATTGATGACTGTTTCATTGTCTCAGGGTCATGTGATCATTATTCATAATGCTCCCAGCCAGCTTCCAACAAGCAAAATCAATAGGTGACATTGGATTCATTTAATGACCATGATTCACTTAACAACCGAAGCAGTTTGCTCAGTTGGGGCAAAAAAAGTGGTAAAATGAGGCATAAGTCACTTAACACCTACCTTGCTTCGGAACAAAAAAAATGGTCTCAGTTGTGGTCTTAAGCTGAGGACTATCTGCACTGTTACTTTGTGCAGTATATATAGCGATCCTTTTGACCATTCCCCAGTAAATCCTCTTCCTCATACCACACAATTTTATATAAATAAATGATATGCTCATGACTGTCATATTTGTACCAAAGCTGTGATTTCAAATTTATTTCTTACTTAACTTGCTGGAATAAAATACTTAAGCTGCCAATAAAGCAATCAAAATCTCTCATCAGCATTTTATTGTTCTCCTTGCCTTTTTTAGCCCAAAGAGGAAGATAAACTGCAATTCTCAATAGAGAGAGTGAGTAACTGGGAGAAATGTAAATTAATGGGCCATGTTTTTCCTTGGAGTACTCATTGATCAACTTATCAGGAATGATTCTCAGTCATCTCAGACAAACTGAAATTAATTAAAATAGACCACTGATGGGAAGCCCTTTGTGGCCACTAAAACCCAGCTGAGATTTACAAAATGGAAGCAGTTTAATAGAGGGGTTACATGAAAATGCTTATTAGAAGAACTTTATGAGGATAATATGAGTAATCTAATAGGCTAGGATCTTTTCTTTTCAACATATATAAACAAAGGAACATTGCTATTCACAACTACATTGTTGTAGTTGAGTTTGCTATTTCAAACTACACACTTAGGACAAATTAAGCAATCAACATAGGATGTAGAAACTTATTGACCAACTTTGCTATCTGCTTAATTGTTTGAAGAACAAATAATTTGTCAATAATGTCAGATGTATTTAACAATCTTTAAAGAGCCTTATAATATAATTAATTTATCTATGAAGAGTGGTAGGTGATTTAGATAATTTGGAAAGAATCCCAGGATTGATTATTATATTAGTATTTTAAATTGATTGTCTGCAAATCAGTGGTGGGGTTCAAAAAATTTACTACTGGTTCTGTGGGCATGGCTTGGTGGGCATGGCAGGGGAAGGATACTGCAAAATCTTCATTCCCACCCCACTCTTGGGGAAGGTTAGTGAAAAATTCCCACTCCTGGGGGAAGGTTAGTGCAAAATCCCCATTCCCTCCCGACTCCACTAACCTGCTTTCCAGCTTCGTTCTCCTGTGCAGGGTAACCAAAGAAGACCCAGCCGATCAGCTGGGACTTGGGAGGTAGAGAATAGATGGGGATGGGGCCAGTCAAAAGTGGTATTTGCTGGTTCTCTGAACTACTCAAAACGTCCACTACCGGTTCTCCAGAACTGGTCAGAACCTGCTGAATACTATCTCTGCTATAAATGTTATTTATAATTTAACCCAGGAGTTCTAATCTGTATGCTTATTATCTTTGGAATTTAGGGAACTACAGTCACCACAATAAGCAGCACTAAGAATAACAAGTGGGTGTGGGGCGGAGGGAGAGAGAGGCTCAGGTTCATACAAGAAAAGTTAGTAGAAATCCATAATTGATGTAATATCAGGACAAACAAGAGGATTTTATCTGCATTTTATTATTATTATTATTGAAGGTGTTGTAACAAGTTTCTTGGAGTTCTAGAACAGTCTGGGACATAACAGCAGCAGAGGTACAATTCAACCTCCTCATCACCTTGATGTCACTCAGCCACCATGAACTCAGCAGAAAAACAAGTTTTCCTTCTGATAGGCTTTAGACAACAATTGATCAGATTTTAGGCTGGGTCTTCTACCTCTGATTATCTGTTCTGCTCCAGTCCCTGATTTCTTAAAGAGAAATTGGTCACCCACAACAGTCGAAAAATTTGAGGCATCCCACCCATAATACATTTCCCTCATCAAAACCAAATACCAAACTGAACACATATCCTGCATTGGATATTGGCCTTTGATACTTTCTATCATGGCTCTTCTTAACTCCCAAAATAATAATAATAATAAATCAACCTCAGAATGGTTACTGAAATCTCCTAGGGCAGGATGCATCACATGTTGGCCATGCCCATGCCTGGTTTAGCAAAGGGGAAAAAAAGTCCCGCTACATCACATGACGCCGCTGTGATGACATGAGTTTGACACCCTTGTCCTAGAGCCATCACTCTTAGGATCTCTAACAACATTTCTGAGATCAGCCTGCCAGCTCAGGCAGGAATTTCATCAGTATTCAAACAGAATCTCTATCCTTGGTCTTTAGACTGAGATACATGTTTAACCTGGGTGATTTCTCTTGATCTTATCTCTGCCGATTTCCTCTAGCTTATTCTACTAGAGTCACCCAGTTTGGAGAAGGTGGATGCACATCAGCTGACCTGCCTTCTCAAATTAGATCTAAGCAGATAAGCTGTCAACTTTCTCATCCAGCTCAGCTATCTTTAAAATTAAAGCAAAAAATGGGCAAACTGGTTGAATATTTAAGATCTATGTCTTTTTCCCGTTTGCTTTCTTACTTTCTTATAAACATGGAACCAGCAAATTATCTGTGGTGCAATTAACAGGATTGCAAAATTGTGAAAATATTCCATTCAGAAAATGGTAAATACATTCCATAGAAAAATATTAAGAGGTCAACAGGAAGGAAGAAGCAAAAACAAGATGGAGCATAAACTGTGCTAATAAAATTCTGATTTAGCTGGTTTCCAAGATCTTTTGAGAGACACAGGTTACCATTGTGAAACTGTTCAATCTGAAGTCAGATGGCAAGGAATTTGGGACAACCCTGAAGCAAAAAAATGCATGATCAATGCCAAGAAAAGAATCATCATTTAAAAAAAAAATCCAACAATTAAGATTATGCATTCAGTTTATGACTTCAGGGTACAATAATGAAAATGTTCGCTTTGTAGACAGGATCTCTTAATACAGGGAGTACTCAACTTAAGGGCCTGTCACATAGGGCGACAGATGCAAAAAGTATGTAAAAAGGACACAGTGGACAAGAAAATTTTCCATCTGTTGATATCTGCTCTCAAAAGTGCCCCAAATTTGCATAAAAAGAGCGGACAACAACAGAAAGGAACGGACGGGGGGAGGACGTGGCCAGGATGTTAAGTGGATGCTCCACAGAAGCCTAGTGGCTGGAAGTGGATGGAAGCGGATAGCACATCCACAGAGCTTCCAGGGGAGCACGGCGAAGTGGACACGCAGCAGAAGGAACGGATGCAGAGCGGATGCTGAGTGGATACAGCGGATGGATCACAGAAGCCTAGCAGATGCCTAGCGGATGCCTAGTGGATGCAAAGCATTCACTGTGCATGCGGGGAGGATACATTACGTCAGCCCCATGGATATAAAAGGATGCAGCTCGCAAGAAGGTCACCATTCAGAGGAAAGAACTGCTGCCAGACACATCTCCAGCCAACAACCATGGGGAAGAAGAGGAAGCCTGTGCCATCTGCTGCCAGCCCTGGCAAGAAGGACAGGGCCACCATCCCACCCCCTGGCCCTGACTCTGCTTCTGCTGGGGCTTCTGCTGCTCGGGCTGACTCTGTTGGTGCTGGGGCTTCTGCTGGTGCTGCTCCTGGTGCTGGGGCTTCTGCTGGTGTTTACTCTGCTGGTGCTGCTCCTGGTTCTGCTGATGCTGCTGGTCCTGCTGGTGCTCCTGGTCCTGCTGGTCCTGCTGGTGCTTACTCTGCTGCTGCTGATCCTGGTCCTGCTGGTCCTGCTGGTGTTGCTGGTGCTGCTGGTGCTTACTCTGCTGCTGCTGATCCTAGTCCTGCTGGTGCTGCTGGTGCTGCTGGTGCTGCAACTGTTGTTGTTGTTGCTGCTGCTGCTGGTGGTGGTGGTGGTGTGGTGGAGCAGCCCCTAGAACCTCGAAGCCCCTCTGATGAGGGCCCAGATGGTCCTGCCAGAGGGAGGAAGAGGCATACGCGAGAACGGGAGAGGAGGCAATACTCCATCGAAGAGGAACATGAGGATGAGGTGCTCGAATGGCTGAGGGAGAATGAGTACCTATGGCGGAAGGGACACAGGCTCTATTGACACACCAAGAGGAAGCAGGCGGCTTGGGGAGAGAAGACGGAGAGCCTGGGCTACACTTCGGAGGTGCTCCTCGGCTGGTGGAAGCACATGCACACCTGGTACGGGAAGCTGCACCTGAAGAAGTCTGGCCAGGCCGCGGTCAAGCTCACCGACGGGGAGACCTACGTGATGGCCAAGTGCAGCTTCTTGGAGGGTGAGATCTGCCACCGAGGAGCAGCCCCTCTCACAACCCTCTCTCTCAGGCAGCCCACAGAGAGACAGTCATCTTCTAGCCAAGAGTCAGCTCCTGTGTCCAGGCAGGTATCTGTGGAGCGTTCCATGATGGAGACCCCCCCGACAGCTGCACTTCCCATGGCGGAGAGCGTGGAGGACCCCCTGACGCAGTGGGAGCAAGGAGAGGGCACTTTCACCAGAGAACAACCCACACCCACCCCCAGCTCCACCTCCACAGAAAGCAGGCAGAGATCCAGACCGGAGGGACAGAGCCACACTGTCCTGCTGGAGATCAGGGACACCATCAAAAGCAGCATAGATCTCCTCTCTCAGCTGGTCCACAGCGACATACCATCCTCAAACCGCAAGCCCTTCCTCACCTACGTCAACCAGACCCTCATGGACATGTCCGAATCACAGTACTAGGTGATAAAGGAGAAGATCACCAGTCTTCTGAAAAACCCTCCAGGCCCAGCTGAACCTGCTCCAACCCAGTCCAGGTCTGCTCCTCCACCCCAGGTGATGTCACAGCCTTTCCAAGGCTACAGCTACCAGGAGTTCCAGCAGCACAGGCAGCCCTTCCCAGTCCAGTCACAGGTTCATCGAATGCCACCGATGCCACCGATGCCACCGATGCCACCGATGCCACCGATGCCACCCACGCCACAGATGCCACCCACGCCACAGATGCCACCCATGCCTCACCTCGCTCAGCTGCAGACAAGACAGCCCCACTACACTCCTCCTTCCTCCACCCCACAGCTAAGCCCGGCCTCAGAACATCTGTCATCGGTCTTGGGACTCACACCCCATGTCATGGAGGAAGGGGCTCTCAACATCACAGGACTGAGCCAGCTCTCTGAGAGCTTCCTCCACACACCATCCCCTGTTGTCCTCTCGGGGCCAGGCACCCCAATGGCGCCTCAGACCAGCACTCCAGCAGCAGCCACCTCCATAGCACCTGGACCCTTCACCCCTGAGACTATGGGCACGCCTCAAAGTGACTGAGAAGAGTGCCAGAGACTGGGTTGCTACCTGTTGACTTTATCTTTGCTTGGGACACTTTACTTGGGTCATTTTGCTTTTACAGTTTGTTATTAATAAAGTTTATCTTTGCTTCACACACTTGCTTCAGTTCTTTTAGTCAATAAAGTCTTGGTGGAAACTTTTAGAAATGGTTTAAGCCTTTGCATGCTTGTGGGATGGATAAGGATAGCAGTGGGATGGGCAGGGATACCTGTGGGATGGGTAATAGCTGTGGGATGGGCAGGGATACCTGTTAGATGGGTAATAGCTGTGGGATGGGTTAGAATAGCAGTGGGATGGGCAGGGATACCTGTGGGATGAGTAATAACTGTGGGATAGATAAACCTCCAGTGCAAGCATAGTGGGACTGTATGGTCCATCCTCCCAGGTGCCATACCAATGGCCCTTTATTATCAAGAACAATTTAATCATTCATCAACACATTTCAACATAAACATAACTCTTTATTAAATGCCCTGTTCATTGTAGGGCCACTCAACATACATGGCACAATCTCATCAGTGTGATGAGACAGGCTGAAGGAAGCATCCATTAAGCATCTACCATCCTGTCTTGCCACTCCACTGCTCCAGCTGGGGAGTTGCACCAGTGTTTCAGGAGGTTGTGCTGCTTCTTTCCTTCACGTGAAGCTCTGTTGGGGCCTTGCACATCCACAGTATCTATCAGGTTTCGTCCTTGCCTCCATTCCCCAGGCTCCATGTCCCCATTGCCTTGTTGGAGGTCCACGAGCCTGTTCTGCAACACTGGGTAGCGGGTGCGCATGAGATTGTGCAGGATGCAGCAAGCTTCCACGATGTTCCTCACGGTCTCTGGTCGATGCTGCATGATGGTGAGAAGTACCTGGAACCTGTTGGCCAGGATGCCAATATTTGCAGGTTATTTTTTTTATCCACTATCAAAGGTTGAACTCCATTAAGAAAGGAAATTTGGACCACTGTTCATATATTAGAACAAACCAATTAATTAAATGTGTTGCATATGTAATGGCATCCTTTGGCTTAGGCTCAGCAGTAGGCAGTGAACTGCCTGAATGGCAGACTCAAAATAATTAAAATGATCAAATAGGATCACTTCCAGTAGTACACAGTAATTTTAAATGCAGCCTCCAAAAAAACCCACAATTGATCATATTAAATATTATAGAAAAAAAGCAAGAAACTATTTTCTAGCATAAATAATCTATTAAGGATACCAAAGCTGAATCTACGCCAGCATCAGCTTTGAAAATGGATATAATCAATGTGACAAAGTTTCTAGGGTCTAATCTAAGCATCCTTGCCTTCTGCTGTCAGAAACCATGAATGGATGCTCTCAGGGATCAAACCAAAACTGAAACACTTGGGATCTTATGCAACAAGAGAGATGAGATTATTGGCACAAGACAGAAGTGGTAAAATTGGATTTTATTTCAATTATCAATTCCCATTTGTTCTTGTCTTCATTCACTCTTGCATAAGTTTCCTAACCAGGCTGGTTATGCATTGGTTAGTGCAGTGTTTTTCAACCTTGACAAATTTAAGATTTTAATTCCCAGAATTCTCTAACCTACCATGCTGGGTGGACAATTCTAGGAATTGAAGTCCACTTATCTTAAAGTTGCTAAGGTTAAGAAACACTGAGTTAGGGTTTTAGGAAAGGATGCTATGTGCAGGAGATAGGTAATTTGAGTCAGAAGTCTTATGATTAAGTCTTATGATTTAATCATAAAGTGTTATATTCCATCCTCCTTTTATAGCTTGCATGAACTTGCAAATTTTAACTCTAGAGTAAATTCTCTCCTGACTGGTAGAATTTAGTATTAAACATTGTGCCTCATGTTTACAAATGGTCCTTGGCAACAGGCACCAATATGCATTATTTTCCCCCAAACATATTAAAATATTGCAGGATCCTTTCTGATTAAGTGAAAAACAAATTTATAATTAGTGGATGTTCATAACAATTTCTTCAAGAATTAGTAACAGTATGTAAAGTAGTAACATATGATAGAAGGAATAATGCTATCAGGACTGTGATTATGGTTTTTGCACTTTACTGATATGTTTGATAAATGTCCCTATTTGAAATATTTATGGCATAGCACTTCTCTAAATAACATGGCAACCATTCAAAGGCTCTTCAAACTAAGCCAAAATGCAGAGGCACCATCTGGTGGCTAAATATTCAAATGCAATGCCATTATATTTCAGGTTTTTCAAATATTGTAAGTGTTAAGCCTGGGTTCCCCAACCAGGGTTAGGTAGACAAGCTAAA
>BLBF01000003.1:24410999-24434663 GCA_015471245.1 Laticauda colubrina | reverse complement strand
ATCTATCTATCTATCTATCTATCTATCTATCTATCTATCTATCTATCTATCTATCTATCTATCTAATCTATCTAATCTATCTTATCTCTCTAAATGTGTGTGTGTTTTCCAGCCTAACTCTGGAACGCCTCAAGCAATTTCAACCAAACTAGGTACACAGATGACTTACCCTCTGGAAACAAATACTGTGGGAGTAAGACACCCCTCAATGTGTGTGCATGTGTGTGCATGTGTGTGCCTTAAAATAGCTTCTACTGTACAGCACAGTGGACTTGTCATGGTAATGGCCAGTACTCCACAAGGGGGCTCCCTCTCAGCTCTCCAAGGAAATGTCAGGGGATTGGCCAAGGCAATAAAAAAAAAAATGAAATATCAGCGTAGACAAGAAACTCCTAAGGAGAGGAATAGAAGACTTGTGACGCTGCGTGAGAGACAGTACAACAGCGTGAGTCCTGATGACAGGATTTTCCTGGATTTTCCAGGCATCGACCGGGTATTTATTTATCCCAGGATTTAATTAAATACCCGGGCAATGCCTGGTTAGCAGCTTATATAATATAAAAATTATATATACATCTAAAAGAACTACAAGGAAACAAAATATGACAGAGTAAAAGCTCACATTAGGCTGATATCACAATAAATAATAAGGCAGTCTACTTATATAAAGGGAACAATAGCATTACAGAAACTACATCAGCAAGTAAGTTATTTGAGATGACTTACTGAAGCTTTGTAATCATAAAACATATTGATAGATCATTGGGTTTTCAGAAAATGAAGGAACATGACATTTAAGACTTAAATCAAGGCATCCTTTTTTCAGTATCATTAACTCAAAGTAAGCAGGTAGGGTGGTCCTGCAATAGAAATCCCATCAGTACCAAGTGAACAAGTATGCCTTCCTTCCTCAAATGAGATATCTTAGTTAAGAGAAAATTTGATCATCTCATAGGAGTTCCATACTTATGGCAATGTCACGGAAAAGTTCTTATTCCTAGACATTATTTGCTAAATCTAAATCTGATTAAACATAAGCAGAACCTTTCCAATCATACTTATTGCATGTGTTGGGTGATTTGGGTAAGGAGATCGTTTGAATATCTGAGTTCTAAGCCACTAAAGATTTATAGACTAATAGGAACATTTGAAATTTGGCCTGCCACCCTGGTAGTAGCCTACTATTAAGTAGTCACTTAATAATAATTGGGTAGGTGTACATTATATCTGTTGCAGTGGTTCAGGTCATTTTGTACAGTGCATTGCAGCAATCTTATCAAGATGAGAATCTGGACTACTGACCCTGAGCTGTATTCTTAACTGTTAGGCCAGCCAAAATATAGAGCCAGCTCCCCCTTCCCACAATGTCACTAGATGTATCTGTTAGGGATAACATTGTTTACCCTAACTGGTTTAGGTGAAATAATAATTATGAATCATAGTTAGTGTATGTTAGAGTGTATACAGCTTTAACTGTGAAATAGCAATTAAAGGAGTGGTTAAGAAAACAATATAAAAGTAGCAAGACTACAGCTTGCTCACTCTCTCTGGCTTTGATGATCCCTGATTACTGCTTGGAATCAAGACTGCATTGCTCGAACGGGAGAGACAACAAAGGACTGATTAATAAGTGAACTGACATAGGATATTCTACATGGACTTTGCTAACTGAATATCCCTGAATGGACTGACAACATGGTAAATGAATATTGGACTGTTATTTGACTATGCTATTAACTTATAATGGAATAAAATATATTCTTGATAGCACAAGCGTATCTGTTATATTTACTGTATGTTAATAAACATACAAGCTTAGCTCACTCATTTATCTGTGTGCCTATCTGACTAACGCTGCACATTCTGTTTAGCTTGTCTACCTAACCCTGGTTGGGGAACCCAGGCTTAACACTATCAATCAAACTAGCACAGAAGTATCTGCTGAGGAATCAAAATGTGCAAGACGGCAGGGGCAGCTTTGCAATTAATGTTGCATCTACCATCCAAACCCCTGCTCCCCCTTCCCTTGTCTGTCCTTCTTACAAAAGGTTGGACCATTCCACAGAATCCTTCATAATGCCCTTTCTCCTTTGGAGGGAAGGCGACCTCATTCAAAACAGCCTGTTTTCCAAATGTCCAGGCTTGACACACTCACCCATCTCCAATTCTGCTGCTTCCACAGATTTAGCATCCATTTTTCTGCCCTTCACCCACTGCATCACAAGCCTCCAAAAACGCTACAGAGTCTGCAACTTAACCTTGGCTAGCGTTTAAAAATCTAGACTTTTTTAAAGCTACAATTTATTAAACCAGGGCGTTGGACTATTTATTTATTTGATTTGTCTATCGCTTACAGGATAATAGATATACATATATACATAGTTAGGAATACATGAAATGGGTACATATAAGAAAAATAAAAGAAACAATAGGACAAGGACGGTGGGCACGTTGGTGCGATTATGAACGCCCCCTCCTAGAAGACCTCCAAAGTCCTTTCCCACTCTGGAATTTATGCGATGGAGATGGGGCGGTTAAGAAATATGAATCAATCAATCATAAGCAGAACCAGTCAAACTTTTTGATACTTTTCACCTTTTCTTACCCCAATTTTTCTGATTACAAAGTGGGAGAGGCCACAACCTACCCACCCCGCCCCCAGGTAGAAAGCGAGAGAGGAATCCGCTCGGTTTCCATTTTTAGAGGCTGCAGCACTCGTGAGAATCAACCCACAAGCGGCTGTTTGCAGGGTTTATGAGACTCAGTCCACTGACGGTTAGCAGGAGTTAAGAACCTCCTCGGTTGGTCCTTTTTCCAGGCCAAGAAAGGACCTCTGGAAATGGAGCGGCCAAACCTCCGGCGCGCCCTCTTTATAAAGACGCGGCCGCTGTTTCCATTCTCGGGAGATGCACTTTCTTCAGGAAGCTCCCGAGCGAGACGAACCGCTGGGGGCAGCAGCGGGAGTCGCGGAGCAATTCTTCCAGGGGCCTTCGCCTCAGCCTCCGCCCCTGCCAGCGGCGTCTTCCCAGACTCCTCTCCGGGTAAACAGCGATGGCCGCAGATGAAGGAGGCGGAGAACAGGATAACAACATGGGGAACCACTTGCAGATCCTCCCCGGTAACAGCCGTTCCTGCCTTGCGCCGATGAGAACCGGGGAGCCTCCGGAGCGTGGCGGCGAGCGCTTGGGGTGGACGAAGGGGATGGGGAGGAGATCGAGGGTTTTAGGAGGGGATCGGGGAACCGGGACAGAGAGAGAAGAAGGGAATTGGGGAGACCTGCCAGTTTGTCTTCCCGACAGATTCGGGAGAAAAGGCTGAAGCTCTGGAAGGCGTGGGCACGGGCTTGGATTGGGCGCAATTTGGGTTTCAGGCCAGGCGGGGGCAAAGGGAAGAAGCGAAGGGGCAAAGTCTGGGCCTGAAGGAGGGCGATCCCGAGCTGAATCGTGGACGGTTGGGGTTCGAAGTCCTGCGCTAGGGAGCTGATGCGTCTAAATCCAGAGAAGGGAAGAGGTGGGTCTGTGTGAATGAGCGGGGAGGGGGGTGGGGTGGGGGTAGGGTGGGGAGGAAGGATGTTTGATTTGCTTTGATAGTCAAGGAAATGAGATCAGGGAACATTTTTCATCCTGGGCTATTTTTTTTTGCCGCCATGAACTCCTCAAGGATTGTAGTACCGGGATGGCGAAGAGGGATGAACCAAGGCAGAATTTTGCAACCAGGACGAATTAAAGAAAAGACAGGATGCGGGATAGGGGGAGTGCACTATGTCTGGAGGAAAGGGCTCCTATTGAGCAGTTCCTGTGTATCTTAGAAGAGAGATCTGGAACTGGGTGGCGTGGGGGTTTCCTGACTCCGGTGCTGTCAAATGCACAGGAATCTTGCCAGGAAACTGCATGACATCTCTTGGTGAGTTACGGCAAGGGGGAAAGGAATTGAGCTGCTACTAACAAGGATACTTTGTGCTAGAGACAACAACATTGTGCTGGAGACAAATGTGGGTGTCAATGATATAAGAGGCTGGAGTACAGAGACTTGTAAGGACACAATATTAAAATCTCTTTTTCAAAGGTATAATAGTCTAAGAAAATAAGGAGAGTTGCTGTTCAGGGGGGGTGCAACACAAAATGAATTAAAAAGCAAAAAATAAAATAAATGTGATGTGGCCAATCAATTAGTTTTTGATTATTTTGGACACCCAAAACAGTTGAACATGGACATTTCAGCAAACTATTACAGACCCTTGTAAAGTTGGTAGCCTTTCTATTTACATTGGATGCAGAAAAGGCAATTGGTCAGTTTGGTCAGCATGGACACAGGCCTCTCGAAGCTGTTTAACACAGAAAGTGTAGACAGATAACCCTCTACTGTTTTTCTAGGAAAAAGTTTCCCTATTTCCAATAATCAACTAAAAAACCCTTTTGCTAGCCTCCTCAGTTGCCTGCCTGGAAATCCTTGACATTTTCATGAATTTATTTAGCTTTTTTTTTTTAGAATTTAAGTCGGTAATTAATAGCACACCTGATTTTTGGAAAATACGACTGGTTGCTTGAAAGTATTATGTCTCTCCCAAGACTTATCTTCAACAATCTCATTACATGACTTTAGAAATGCCCACTTAGACTTTTCCCCCCCTATTTTTACATTATTTTGTAAAACCTTTTATTGCATGACTCATCTTATTTTCTAAACAAAAAATGTTTTGATTTTTTTTCTGCATATAGATGGGATATTATTTTGATTGCACTTTATCCCATACCTGATATTATAATTATAAACTATGTTTATAAATTATAATTTACACTTTCAGCTTAACAGTTGACCCAGATGATAAGGTACAAATATTTTTTCCTGAATATTCACTGTAATTTCAGAACTAATTGTTTATGTGATTCACAAATTACCTTGTAAGGTAGTTGCTCCTTCTCCATTCAGGTAAGTGTAGAGGAGCAGAAAGTTATAAAAAACATTGCATCTCTGATGTCCCTATGAAAACAGAATAAGTGTTTATAAACTGAATATGTCTTTGGAACTTGAAAGAACAGGAAAATAGCATAATGGAAATAATTACAATAACAGGAACAACTCAATCCAGTCAATGCATAGGTCATTTGACAGCCTTTAGGACCTTGGGAAGGTATAGAAGGATTGGGGCCATCCAAACTCAAGGAGAACGATGTTTCCATAGAGCAGGCGCTGCAACAGAGAATGGTCCTGAATCCCACTAGATGATGATGTTTCATGGAAGACACTTGAAGCATGTCAGTGTTCTGATTCTTGTGGGATAAGCAGAGACAATTGAAAACATACAAGTCACACATCTTGAATTGCACCCAGAAGCTTATACAGTAGGGAACCAGTGCAACCTATGAAATAATGGTTTTACATAAACGCATAAGTTTTAACTCCACTATATTCTGAATCAGTTTCCATTTCTGGGTAATTTTCAAAAACTTCAGGGACAGCCCTATATTGCAACAATTTAGATATATTTTAGGGTTAGGTCCTCCTGATTGAGATACAGTTCTCGTGTCCATGAGGATTACCAAAGTGTGTATCAGTTATGTTTGGGGAGTATGACCTTTTCAAGGATCGAAGGTGAAGGGTTTCCGGAGTCAAGGAACCCAAAAGCCCAAGTCATTCTGTTTTGCTAGATTGAGCCAAAGCCTGTTTTTCTCTATCCAGACCCTACAGCTTCAGACACAAGAAAGAATCTTGGTGGCATTTCTTGGTGGCATTGAACTAGTGTGGAGATACATAACTGAGTATCGTTGACATATTGATGATGCCTGATTCTGTAGTGACTTTGCCCATCAGTCTCATGGAGATTAAATTTAAGACCAAAGTAAGAATAGAACTCTGGGATATCCCATAAAGCAAGGGACTTAGATAACATATTTTTTCCTCTTTCAACACTAACTGGAAATAATTGTGGAGGAAGGAGGAGAATCAACACAATGCTGTACTTCCCACTGTTAAACTCAAAGTCAGTGTCTTCAGTGGTACCAAAAGTGCCAAGAGTTCAAGAAGGGCCACAATGGATGTATTGTTCTTATCCCAGTGTAAAGCCTGACTGGAAGGGATCTAGATAATCCATTTCCTCTAGAACCCTGTGAAGCTTCAAGCCAGCCATCTTCTGAATAAACTTTCCCAAAAAAGGGTAGAGACCAAATGAAAATTGTGCAGTATTGTTAGAACTAGGGAAGATTTATTGAGAAGGGTTGGACCACAGCCTCTTTGAAAGCTGGAAGTAAACTTTCTTCAGTCAAGGAAGCATTTCACAAACTTCTCTTCTTTCCTGGGGGGATTGAGTTAATCTGAACAAGACCACTGAAAGTCTGTTGCTATATGTAGCAGGAGGGGAAGAATTGTGTTTTGATGCTTTTACTGCCACAAGATAATTATTAAGAAAGGATCTTACCTGTGTTGATTAGATTCATTCCTTGTGTTCCTCCAGCAGTGTTCCAGGTTCCTCCTCTGCCTTTTCTCTTGTTCCTCAGAGGATCAAGGAACTTTCAGCTATCCAAGCACAGAGAGAAGCTGCAAAGTTGTGCTTCAGTCCAAGGATATGACTATCCCCTCAGTCCAACAATAATGAATACCATAGATGATTATAAATAATGTTCAGTGATGAACATCAAAGCTTCAGAAATAACCCCAAACTTCCTTTTGAAACCCCATTAGTCTACTGAGTTCCTGGTACAGACTGGTCCAATAGCAGGAAGTGGTTATAGAAAACTTAATATAAACATAGAGTGATTTTCAAGAAATGAGGGTGATGTCTCCAGTTCTAGATAATGCTGTGAAACACTCCTGCAGTAACTATTGAACACTTCTGTAACTTGATCCTATAACAACTTCTATCATGGTTGTCTGGGCAATCATGAGCTTCCATGCTCAGAAAAAGCATTAACATTTTATAGTACTATTAATTTGAGTAATTTCAACATTAACCCTGAAAGAAGCTCAAGGAGTTCTGGTGAGGAGGTCACCATGTAGCAGGAGGTTGGTATAGAAGCAGTGGTCCCATATTCCTAGAGTTTTAATCTTAGTAGAGACTCATAGCCAACTCTGTGTGGGGCAGTGTATCTTAAAGTTGTAAGAGTCTCTCAGATTCCCCATTGTCCCTGCCCAGGAAAAGTTTTGGATAACGCTATATTAGGAACCCACATTCAGCACTAGTGAAATGCAATCTGAATAGCAAACATCCATAATAGTTGGCTTACTCCCATACAAGTCATATTTCATTGAAGGCTATAAAGTTTATCAGATTCAAATTCTTTTTTTTCCTCCATGAAATTTAGGAGTCAGTGCATGCAATTTCTGGATAGTTTGTGCAAACAATTACTAGATTTAGTCCTACAGAGTATTAACATAATTGCTTAGAGGTTTTGCTTTCTTAGTTACCAGCCTGAGTACTGGATAAACAAATGGGGCTTTTTCCTCACCTACAACAGATATGTTTCCTTGATCTGTGCCATTAGGCAATTTATTGATCATACAAGTAGTGATTTCAGTGTTTGATGTTAGAGTTATGAGAAAGACTGTTGTTATGGCTGAAGAAATAAATTAGAAATGAACAACATTTTTCAGACCAAATACTTCCAAGAACTAGTAGCAATGATTGAATTGAGAAGGCAAATAGTATTTAAACAAACTGGCAAGGCAGTAAACCCCCCAGATCTGATTCAATATTAGTTTTTATTAATCAACTACAGTTAAAGATTACTTTGTATCGACTTAATTTTTTTTCATTTGTCATCTCAAAATTTAAAATTCTTCAGCAAATTTTCTGGGATTTTATATTGTATATTAGAAGCCGACAGATAACTCTCGTGCTTCTGTGTTGGCATCCCAGTCTAATGAGGACTTGATTACTGAATTTTAAAATGAACATGTTTCTTGCAGGAAAGTTAGTTAATATATTGTAAGATCATAAGGGATCATTTGCAACATTTTTCTAAACATATAAGGCCTGAATATTTTCTGATTGACAACATCCACCTGAAAAGAGGAAGGGAGGGAAGATCTAGTTTCTTCAAACGAGAATTTTTGCCTGTAAATGTTAAGCCAAAACTGTGTTTACTTAATACTTGGATTGGAGACCACTAAGAAATAGTACACTATGGGCTAGGCTTGGAAGCCAAAAAAAAAACAACAACAATGGGAAGAAAGCAATAACAAACCAAACCATTTCCCCATTACTGTTAAGAAAATTACAGAGACATACTAGGAATCAAGCTTGACTCAAGAATATCTTGCTATATTGAAGGCTATATGGATTTATCCTGCCCATTTTCCTCTTTCTCTGATTAATGTCAAATATATATTGGAGCAATTAATTATTTTTCAGAAACAGATATTTGTAGCAGAAGCTTCTATGCTTGAAGAGGGAGAAACCCATTAGTTTTCTGTGCAAATGGAAACCTTAAACTCGCATTGTCCCCAGGATCTTGTGTAAATGGAGGCGATGTTCTTCTTTTGGGGAGAAGTCACATAATCTTCAATAGTAGGGTGTAGTAACATTTTTTTGCATTTTAAAATGAGAAAAGACTAAGTAGCTTCATGTTGTATAGATAAAAGTTAAAAAATAGAAATTCCCATGTGCTTTATGAGTAAGGGAAAGATAGGCTGACTGAAGTGGGGTTCTTGAATTTTGCTTGTAGATGGAAAATCATTGTATCTCAGGGATATCAAACTTGTGTCTTCATTTTGTCATCACATGACATATCATGACTTTTTCCCTCTTCACTAAAACAGGTGGGCATGGCCAGCGTGTGATGCATTTGGCCTGCAGGCTTTGAATTTGACACCTCTGCTGAATCCTGACCTGTCTCTGTTAATTGCTGTTCTGTTTTTCTTCTGTCTGAATTCCATATTGGTGCAAGAGCCAAACTGACACAACTGCATCATAACACATTAAGTAGAATTAAGTTTCCTACTGTCTTCAAGATGAATGCCTGGCTTTTGCTTTGCACCTGTGTATTTTGAGAAACAAGACTTCTATTTCCATTACCGCTGCTGTTTGGTGTCATAATGGGACCATATCTGTGTCACTTTGACACTGCATAATTCAAGGCCTGCTGACTTTGCAGATTTTGTGTATCTCTAAAAGATTTAAACTGCAGTATTCAGCAACTTTCCAGGAATCCTCCTTCAATGGTTTCCCAAGGTGCTTTTCCCCCCTTGCAGATGTGAAACAGCCAGCCAGCTGCAAATCTTAGAAGGAAGGTTGTACATCTTCACTTTAAATTCCAGAAGATCAGTTGGTGCAGATTATAATATTTGGGGGGTGGATCTGAATATAGAATTGGTTGTGTAATGCAAATGTAAAGGGATTAATATAAATTGAATAGAGAGACTGCAATAAAGCATGTTCAAAACTGTTCTCTGTGTTGCTTAGAAATAGCAATAGCACATAGACTTATATACCACTTCACAAGACTTTACAGCCCTCTCTAAGCGGTTTGCAGAGTTTTTCCCCCAACAATCTGGGTCCTCATTTTACAACCTCTGAAGGATGAAAGGCTAAATCAACTTAGAGCCAATGAAATTCAAATTGCCAAACTTCTGGCAGCCAGCAATCAGCAGATATATCTTGCATGAAATATACTGCATTCTAACCACTGCGCTGCCACGGCTCTTGGCGAAAGCTAAATATGATAATGTATTATTACTAATTAACTGCATTGAGTAAAAGTTGCATCTTGTTGAATAGCTTCATTTCCTGAAATATAGTTATTCCTGGTTTTTGTCCTGGTTTTCTGGTTTTTTTCTTTCTGTGTTTAGCTTGCACACTGCATAATTTGCATACTACCTGCATAATTTGACAAGGGGTTTTCCTTTCTAGTTGGCTTGTTGTAGAGCCTGATGGTAAGGGGGAGTGGCTCGTCCAAGGTCACCCAGCTGACTTCCCTGTCTATAGGAGGACTAGAACCCGGGTCTCCTTGCTACTAAACTGGTACCGTAACACTACAGATAGTCCTCAGTGTACATCACAATTGAGCCCAAAATGTCCATTACAAAGCAAGACAGTGGTTAAGTGAGTTTTGCCCCATTTTTATGGCCTGTGTTGCCATATTTGTTAACTGAATCACTGCCATTGTTAAGTTAGTAACATAGTTGTTAAATGACATGGTTATTTAATTTCACCATTCACCTTGCTTGTGAGAGGGTCACAAAAAGTAATCACATGAGCCCAGGACACTGCAACTCTCATAAATACATGCCAGTTGTCAAGCTTTCGAATTTTGATTCTGTGACCACGGGGGTGCTGCAATGATCATAAATGTGAAAAATTATCCTGTAACTTTTTTCACCATTATAACTTCTAATGATCACTAAATGAATGGTTATATGTTGAAGATTATCTATATACCTTCCAGATCGTCACCCTGATTTCCTGAAAAATTCCTTGTCCTTTACATTACATTGCATTACATTTATATTATTCCTTATTTATATTTATAACAAAATTCCTTAAGAGGTGGGAAAAAATGCAGACATCTGGGTAGATCTGAGCTAGTTGCAAGCATTGGGGGTTGAAAAGTGCTTCAGTGAAGGAAGATGGATCTGCCCTGATGCAATTCTTAAAAAGAAAAAGAGAAATACTGTTTTCTTTTTCTTTTTTTTCATGTCCTTGTAGCATGGTAATAAATACTGTGTTATTTTTATGTTAGCTAATTTTAAGGCATTTCAGATCTTTGGGTAATACAGGGAAAGAGTATGCGCATTCTTCGGAGATATTGCTGAAAGGAGATTGAAGTCTCTTGGGGGGGTTTTCCATGGTGTCACTGCAGTGAAATGACTCATCCTTCTCAGAACCTTTAAATCCTCAGCCAATATACAGTGCAAGTTCATCTACTGCTTTCTTTCCTTGTTATTTTTAAAAAGAGAGACAATGTAGGGCAGCAGTCCCCAACCTTTACATCTTGGTAAAGCAATGGGGTACCAGCTTGCGTGAAATGAGCTGCATGTGTGCGCGCGTGTGCACCAGCCTGCAACTTTTGTGGCCTGATTGCAAATAGGCCATGGCCTGGTAGTTGGCTGTGGTTCAAGGATTGGGGACCCCGATGTATGGAATCCAAACAGACCAATTTTGAGGTAAAGAATGAACCATATCTTCGAATTAAGAGTGAATGTCAACAGCCTGTATTTTAGAAAATTATTCCCACTAATGAATCAGTTATGGAAGGGGTTAAATAGAACACACAAATCATTCTTTGTTTACTTAACACTATGCATGAAATAAAAGCTGATCCACTTTGATGAAATATGTAAGAAGTAGTGATAATTGTGAACTTAATACTTAATAATTATTATACTAGCTATACTGAAACAATTTTTTCAAAGTTCAAAAATCATTCTCAAATATGGGCTGTAGCAGGTCACGAGGAACAGAATAACGTTCAGATGATTCCATAGGAAGAGAGCCTGTTTTTGTGTTAACATATTTCTCCATTTCTAAACATACAATAACAATATTTCTCTTGAAGTTCCAGCCATGTAGTTTCATACAAGTAACAAAGTAGTTTTTTAGTGTATGGTTGATTGAAAAAGATGTACTAATTTTTTTGGTTTAATGTTTGGGTTATGATATTTTTATGAACTTTAAAAATATGTTTAAACTTTTGATCTTGTTAGCTGAGAGTGAGGAAGAGGATGATGTTGAAATGGAAGTTGAAGATCAAGACAGCAAGGATGCTGAAAAACCAAACATAATTAATTTTGACACTAGCCTGCCAACCTCTCATATGGTATGTGAACAATGCTGTAATAAAATATCTGCTTGCCTTTTTCTAGGCTTATTGAACTTAAAACAGTCTGTTTCTTTGGAATAAGCATACCTAAATTCATAATGCTAGCAGCTTAATATTTTAGGTAAAAACTACTTTGTTTATAGTTTGCAATATCCTTTTTGCTTGTGCACATGCTCAGGATTATTATTTAGCAAGTGGATTTTTTTTATATATATAACATTTATTTTCCAGTATAAACAATTGCAGACTCGTGGTGACTAAAGAGATAATATTTTGACCAAAGTAAATATGTAAGCAGGAGAATTGAATATGCAAACGTGTTTCCTATCTTGGAATATTTTATATATTCTAGCTTATTGCATACAGAGTGAACCCAGAATGTTCACCGCTAAAAAATAAGAAAAGAAATTGAGGCTAAGCACACTTAATGTTTATTTTACGAGGGCTATCCACAAAATAGATTACAAAATAATTTTTGTCTGTAGCAAGAAGGGGCGGAGCTAGCACGGCCATCTTTGGTCTGTGCATCTAGTCTGCATCTGGTCGTGGTAGTGGGAGGTTCGTATCGTTGCCCATTATTTCACAGCAAACGTTTGAAATGTGTGCTGCAATTGAAAATCCCGCGAGTTGTGAGGTGCGATCAGTGATAAGGTTTTTGTTGGCAAAAAACCACAAACCGATTGAAATTTTTCAGCAACTGTGTGAAGTGTATGGGGACAACATCATCACTGAAGGTGGAGTGCGCCAATGGTGCATCAAGTTTAAAAATGGATGAACTAACATTCATGATGAACAGTGGAGTGGACATCCGAGAATTGTGACTGATGAACTGGTCACGAAAGTCGATGACAAGATTCGTGAAAACTGCCATTTCACAGAAACAGAACTTTCGCTTAGTTTTCCACAAATTTCACGCAGTTTGTGTCATGAAATTGTTACACAAAAGCTAGGCTACCACAAATTTTGTGCAAGATGGGTGCCAAAAATCCTGACAGAAAACCACAAGAGTCAGCGTATGGCTGCATCATTGACATTTCTGTACTCTTACGACAAAGATGGAGATTCATTTCTTGATCGAATCGTAACTGGAGACGAGACTTGGGTCAAACATGTGAACAGCAAGACCAAATTGCAGTCTATGGAGTGGGGGCACACAAATTCCCCCTAAAAACCAAGAAAATGTTTGCGAACGTTCTCTGCAAGGAAGATTATGGCGACTGTTTTTTGGGATAGGCAAGGTGTGCTTCTAATCAATTTTCTGGAACATGGTACAACAATAAACTCTGTGAAGTATTGTGAAACATCGCAAAAACTAAGAAAAGCAATTCAGAACAAGCGTAGAGGAAAGTTAAGCTCAAAAATTTTGTTTTTGCATGTCAATGCCCGACCACACACAGCAAATCGCACTCGAGAAGTCCTGAATGCTTTCAAGTGGCAGATTTTTCCTCATCTACCTTACAGCTCTGATCTTGCACCAAGCGACTACCACTTGTTTCTGAAGATGAAGACCTGGCTTGGAGAGGTCAGACCAACGCTTTGACGACGCGGAACTGCGGGCGGGTGTGACTGACTGGCTCAAATCTCAGGCGGCTGAATTTTATGACAGTGGAATTACAAAGCTTGTTCACCACTATGATAAGTGCCTCAATTTGTTCGGTGAATATGTTGAAAAGTAGTATTTAAGTATCGCTTTCAAGTGTATAAAATATTTTTTTTTCCTACACTTTGTTTTTTTTCTATCGCAAAACGTAATCTATTTTGTGGATAGCCCTCATATTATGTAAATTTTTAAACAATCACAAGCTATTTTATGAAATATTTTGGTTACTGTCCCAAAGGTGCTTTTTCCAAAAGGTAACTTTCTTGGGTTTTTCGTTTGAAAATATTTCACTTCTCATCCAAGAAGCTTCTTCCATTCCCTACCAGTCAGTTAGAATGGAAGAAGCTTCATGGATAAGAAGCTAAACGTTTTCAAAGGAAAAAAAATCAAGAAAGTCCAGTTGTTTTTTAGAAAAAGTACTTTTGGGACAACCATGGCCCAGATGATTCAAACTCTCCGTCGACATTTATGTTACTACTTGATGTATTCTTTTTCAGTAGTGTTGCTCAAAACTACTGATTACTGCCCTGCTGTCAAGTGTCAATATTTTTATATTGTGTTGCTCTGAGGTTATTCCAGTATTCTCTTTAGGTTTTTGTATATATACATTGCAAACAAAACTGCTAATTACTCCTGCTTAATTGTGATTTTTTTAAAAAATGGAAGTATTTAGGATCAGACATGGAAGAATTTCATGGAAGGACCGTCCATGATGATGATAGCTGTCAAACAATTCCAGTTTTACCCCAAGTGATGGTAATGCTGATTCCTGGGCAAACATTACCTCTTCAGCTTTTTCGTCCCCAAGAGGTTAGCATGGTGCGGAACTTAATACAAAGAGACAGAACTTTTGCTGTTCTTGCATACAGGTAAATATATATATAAATTTGCAGTTCCAAGGTCTGGAGTACATGCTATGATCTCAGATCTAACAAGCTGACACTATTCTTGTTAGGCCTCATCCTCTGTCCGTTGACCTTGGCATATTTTGATAACGGGTTGCAGCTGCGCAGAGGAAAGAAAGCTAAGCGAGAAAAAGAAATATAACCCTGATGTATGTTCCCCCCTCCTCAGTTTATACAACAGTAGAATATAACACCTCCAGCTCGCTTCCCAGACTCACCCCCTCCTCCCCCCGTTACTTATGACAGCTAAAAAATGCAAAGCGATAGTAGAAGATCTTGAAGGCTGACATTCGGCCCTCCTAGAAAAAGAAAACTGTCAGTCCTAGAAGAGAAAGGAAAAGATGTAAAGATAATAATCATTAGATAATAAAAATGGATACATTTCTAGGGTTTATCAGGATACTTGGTACAAAATGTTTTGATCAGTTTAGGAGCTTTAACGTCATTTTCGTTAACCCACTCGGCTTGGGAAGAAGAGAAATGTTCCCAGGCTACAAGATACTGGAGCCAACCCCTCCATTTGCGAGAGTACAAAATTTATTTAACTTCAAAATGTTGTTCACCCTCAATCAGTAATGGTATAGGAGGATCAGCCTGGATGGGTCATAAATCAGAAATACGTTCAGGTTTTAATAAACTAACATGGAAAACCAGGTGAATTCATCGAAGAGTTTTTGGGAAATTCAGTTGGACTGCCACAGGATTTAGAATCCATTCAATCATGAAAGGACCAACATATTTAGGACCAAGTTTCTTCGATTTTTGAGTGATTTGTAGGTATCTGGTGGACAGGAAAACTTTGTCGCCTACTTGATATGATTTCTGTGGAGATCTTTTCTTAGTCTGCAAACTTCTTATGAGCTTGATGGGCCTCATCTAATGCTTTACGTTTACTCGCCAGCTAAGTTGGAGTTGAGTTATCCATTCATCCAACAATTGGATGTTAGGCCTTTCATGAGGAAGTTCAGGTATGGGTACAAAATCTTGTCCCGAAGCTACTTTAAATGGAGTAAATCCAGTACTACTATGTACGGAGTTGTCATATGCCACTTCAACAAATGGCAATAGGTCAGACCAATTAGCTTGTTGATAATTTATATAACATCTAAGATACTGTTCAAACACTGTGTTAGTCCTCTCACAGGCCCCAATAGTTTGGGTGGTGGTGGGCGGAGCTTAAGCCCTGGGTGGAGCCTATCAACTTCAGGAACTCCTTCCAAAAATTTGAGGTATATTGGACCCCTTTGTCAGAGACTATGCGTTCAGGAACGCCATGTAATCTATAGATATGTGAAATAAACAGTTTGGCCAACGTCTTTGCAGATGGAATCTTGGAACAAGGTATGCAATGTACTTGTTTGGAAAACAAATCGGTTACCACCCAAATAACCGTGTTTCCGCTGCTTTCAGATAGTTCTACTATAAAGTCCATAGAGATTTCCTTCCAGGGGGCCATTGGTCTCCCCACATTTTGTAACAACCCTGCTGGCTTACCAGGAGGTCTCTTTGCCAAAGCACAAATTGGATCACTAGCTAAATAAGCTTCAATGTCATTCTTCAAAGTAGGCCACCAGAATTGCCGCTTAACCAGGTGTAAGGTTTTCACAAATCCAAAATGACCAGCTGCTTTAGAATCATGGGCTTGTTGTAGTATTTGGCCCCTCAGCGTCTGTGGCACATACAACTTGGTTCCCACCCAAGCCAAACCATCTCTAACCATATAGTCATTCGAATGAGCCAGGAACCAATCATCAAGTTTTAGGGCTTCTTTTAGTTGTGCGGTCAAGTCATTCAATAAATCCATTTCTTGTTTCTTCTTCTGGGTTCTAGTGATCACTGGGGCAGCTAGATGTTTGGTCGAAACAATCGGGCGTATCACTTCCTGGCGAACACTAATATATTGGGGTAGTCTAGAGAGAGCATCCGCCATGAAGTTCCTTCCCTCTGGAATGTACTTCAGTGAGAAATTGAACCGCTTGAAGTACTGGGCCCAGCAAACTTGTTTCGAGGACAGCTTCCGAGGCATTTTTAGGGCCTCCAAATTTTTATGATCAGTCCATACCTCAAATGGATGTTTTGCTCCTTCCAGGAAATGTCTCCAGATCAGTAAGGCCAAACGAAAGCTTCTTTCTCCCAGACGGCCCACCTTCTCTTGGTTTCAGATAGTTTACGGGAGGTATACGCGCAAGGCTCTAAGGTCCCTTTCTCATTGATTTGAAGTAACACCGCTCCAACGGCCACATCACTCGCATCGGCTTGGATCACGAAAGGAGCTTCCATATCTGGGTGCTTTAGCACTGGTTCTGCAGCAAACAGTCGTTTTAGCTTTTCAAAGGCTGCTTGACGCTCCATGGACCACTCCAACAGCTTGCTAGGCCTTGGCTTCACATCTTCTTTAGTTTTTAAGAGATTTGTGATGGGCATTGCTAACTTAGCAAAAGCCAGGATAAATTGCCGGTAAAAATTTGCGGATCCCAAGAAGCTCTGAAGTTGTTTCCTGGTGCGTGGGGGAGCCCATTCCAATACAGCATTTCTCTGGATCCATTTCTATGCCCTAAGATGAAATGTGATACCCCAAATAGTCTATTTTCTCTTGATGGAATTCACATTTGGACAGTTTAGCACGCAGTTTCTGTAGAACCTATCGCACCAGTTTCACATGCTTATCCAGAGTTTCCGTGGAGATAAGGATGTCATCAAGGTAAACCAGAACCCCCGCTGGGGGCTCCGGGGCTGCTGCTGGCTGTTGCGCTGGCTCAGGTTGATTTATGGGAGGGGGGCTGCTCTGCTTCTTCTGGCTGGGGCTACTCCCCCTTCCCCTTCATACCTTTGTTCAGTTGGAGATTGTTCAAATGCCTCATTGAGGAGTTTCCTGGCTTGGTCCAGGAAAAGATCTCTCTTTTCCCTCTCTTGCCATGGCTCCTCTCTTCCACGCCGGCGAGTGGTTGTGATTCCTGGGGGGGGGGGGTGTCCTTCTCTGGATCCTTCCAGCCAACGCTGGGCTTCACAGCTGGATCCTCTTCCAAATTGAGCTCTTCTAGCAATTCAGCTTCCTGTACCAGCAAAGAATCTTGCCCTCCAATGGCTCCCAGATCTTCCTGGTCACTAGTTGAAGATGACATGATGTTCAGGCTCTTTGGAAGAAATTTGGGTGTTTTCTCGGGGTGGGCTGGTAGAGTGAGATTCAGAATAATGTCAGCTGGTACTCCATTCAAAATTCAAGAAAAAAATACTTAGACTCTTTAAATTAGAGAAAAAATATCTTTTACTGAAAATGAAGTGGTCGCAACCATAGAATTCTGATTCTGAGAAATTAGGCGCTTGAATCACATATACAAAGTGATAGAAATGTTCCCACCCCCAATAGTTCAACTGAATCTTCCAATTAGAAGTTGTGAATATGATCATGAGGGCATCTTCAGGTGGTGATGAGGCCTCTGTCTGTTGACCTTGGCATATTTTGATAACAGGTGCAGCTGCGCAGAAGAAGGAAAGCTAAGCGAGAAATAGAAACCTAACCCTGATGTATGCTCCCCCCTCCTCAGTTTATACAACAGTAGAATGTAACACCTCCAGCTCACTTCCCAGACTCACCCCCCTCCCCCCCTTACTTATGACAAATAGTCCCATTTAATTTAATAATGAAGAAATTATTTGAACTTATATATTGCATGACTAGATATTAATATGACTCATCTAAGCAGTCCTTATTGTAAAAATAATTTCTCCCATGCTTTGGGGCAGAGCGAAGGTTCATTATATAAATCCCTTCAGCAAAGCTTATATAATTGTGATTTTGAGGGGATTTAGCGATGCAGTATTATCCAATATCTCTGCTGAATGTCAAAGCAAAAATATTGAGAGTCATTTTTTTTAGGATTTTCTGCTGTGATTTGTCAAAAAAGAGCCAAACTTTGTTTCCTATTCCTTGAGTAAAGCATATCAAACTTTTGTTTGTAGTATTTCTTGTACTCAATCATTTATAATACTATTTTTGTCCATAAGTTTCTGTCATGCACTTAAGTTCTCATTGATTTTTGCTGTAAGGATTTTTTTTGCCAGACCACTGCTGGTGACAGTTAAAACCTGTCACCATCCTTGTAAGTAAATAATTTTTGTAATTCCTGCCCTACAATGTCATAATTCTCAAGGACTAATAAATTCTGATAATATTGGGGATGTTTGTGCAGTGAATACATTATACTACAAGTTGTTCCTTTATCTCTTATTCTAATATTTTTTTAGCAATATACTTGAAAGAGAAGCACATTTTGGAACAACAGCTGAAATTTATGCTTATCGGGAAGAACAGGAGTATGGAATTGAAACCGTCAAAGTAAAAGCTGTGGGAAGGCAGCGGTTTAAAGTACTTGAACTGAGAACTCAAGCTGATGGGTAAGAAAGGAGCTATTTATTCTTGTTAAGCAGGACAATCTTTTAACATCCAAACTATTTTATTAGTGTGAAATAACCAACTTTTAATCTTCAGGAATTTCTATTTACAAGCTGCTTATACTAGTTTGAAATCTTGTACAGTCCTATCCTGGGTAATTGTGTTTGCTTTTATGGCTGAAATATTTAATAATAATCATATCTTAACACTGTTTAAGTATCTTCAAACAAAAATCCTATTAATGTCACTATCCATTATCCCATTTATTTAATTTAAATGGAGACATAAAAATATTAGCTTATGGAACTCATGACGGTTTAACATTTAAATTTTAATAACTTTATTTTAGTGTTAATAAGAAATGAGGAGGATCTATTGACTATATAGACACAACTATGCAGGGTTGTTTTAGAAACAGGAAAGTCAATGCCAGTGTATTTTTTTCACGATTTTGTGTGACCTCAGCCTTGGGTTTCTGTTTGTAGACATTCTTTCATATACTTACCAACTGGGAGCCTTTATAGTGTTTTAAAATTAATTAAGGTTGACTGAGGAATGAGCTTGTTTTATGAATTACCTCAGACTTACTCAGTTTGTTCTTCCTAGACTATATATGAATTGGAATGTGTTAAAAGATAAAATGCAAATAAGCAAATATTGAATCAATAGTACAAACATTGTATATAAAACATATTAGGGGAATTATAGTTTAAGAAGAGTTTGTATCCTAATGAAATGTGCACTCAAACATTTACATTAAAATATTTATACAGGAGGATAAATATGCACATACACAAGGTGAAATATGATGGGAATTTAGAGCACACTTTCTGAAAAGGAAGCTCTGACTAAAATGTGATGAGTGAGCTATCATTTCCTTTGTGCAATGTATTGAAAATAATGTATGTATTTTCTCCAGTTTGGGGGGGGGGGAATCCTAGGAGCATAGCCAATGGAACACAAGATGGCAGCATATATTAATGTCACGAGTATTTGTATGTGTTAGGAAAATGTTTTGAAATAAGATTGATAAATCTTTCATAACACTGGTAAAGGCCGTGTCACACTGCCCAACGGATGCAAAACGGACACAACGGAAGAGAAAAATGTTACATCCATTGTATCCGCGCTCAAAAGGGGTGAAAATTTGCATAATTGGAGCGGACAACACGGATGCAGGGAGGATGCAGGGCGGATGCAAAGCGGATGCGGAACGGAAGCATAGCGGATGGCGCGTCCGCTAGGCTTCCGGGGGGCCTCAGCAAAGCGGACGCGGAACGGAAAAAGCGGATGCAGAACGGATGCACAGCGGATGAAGCGGATGCAGAGTGGAAGCCTAGCGGATGCACAGCGGAAGCCTAACGGATGCCTGGCGTTAATTGCGCATGCGGGGGGGATGCATTGCGCAAGCCCCCCGGATATAAAGGGAAGCTGCTCGCACGTCTAGCATTCCGAGGAAAGACCTGCTGCTGGATACCTCAGAGTTCTTGCCTGCATGTCTGCCTGCAAGCCTTGCTGCCAGCCTGCCTCCAAGCCTGCCTCCCAGCCTCCTGGGCAGCCTCCCTTCTAGCCTTGCTGGCAGCCTGCCTTCCAGCCTCCCTTCCAGCCTTGCTGGCAGCCTGCCTTCCAGCCTCCCTGCCAGCCTTGCTGCCAGCCTGCCTTCCAGCCTCCCTGCCAGCATTGCTGCCAGCCTGCCTTCCAGCCTCCCTGCCAGCCAGTCTGTCTGCCAGCCTTGGTGCATGCCTTCCTGCCAGCCTTGGTGCCAGCCTTCCTGCCAGCCTTGGTGCCTGCAAGCCTTCCTGAAAGCATTCCTGCCATCCAGCAACCCCATAACCATGGGGAAGAAGCGAAAGTCTCAGCAACCTGCCACCATCCCTGGCAAGAGGGACAGGGCCACCCTCCCGCCCCATGTCTCTGACTCTGCTTCTGCTGGGGCTTCTGCAGCTCGGGCTCGCTCTTCTGTTGCTGGAGCTTCTGCTGTAGCTGCTCCTGGCAGTGGTGCTTCTGCTGCGTACTCTGCTGAAGCTGCTCCTGGTCCTGCTCGTTCTGCTCGTGCTCCTGGTCTTGCTGACCCTGCTGCTGGTGCTTACTCTGCTGCTGCTCATCCTGGTCTTCCTGCTGCTGCTGCTGCTGCTGCTGATCCTGCTGCTGCTGCTGCTTATGATCCTGCTGGTGATTATGCTGATGATTATGATGCTGATTATGATCCTGCTGGTGATGCTGCTGCTGCTGCTGTTGGTGTGGAGGAGCAGCCCATACAACCTCAAAGTCCCTCTGATGAGGGCCCATATGGCCCTGCCAGAGGGAGGAAGAGGCAGACGCGTGATAGGGAGAGGAGGCAATACTTCATTGAGGAGGAACACGAGGATGAGGTGCTGGAGTGGCTGAGAGAGAATGACTATCTGTGGTGGAAGGGACACCGGCTGTACAGGGACACCAAGCGGAAGCAGGCTGCTTGGAGAGAGAGGGCGGAGAGTCTGGGCTACACATCGGATGTGCTCCTTGGCTGGTGGAAGCACATGCACACCTGGTACGGGAAGCTGCACCACAAAAAATCTGGCCAGGCCAGGGTTAAGCTGACGGACAGAGAGAACTACGTCATGGCCAAGTGCAGCTTCCTGGAGGGTGAGGTCCGCCACTGAGGAGCACCAGCAGCCCCTCTCACTACCCTCTCTCTCCGGCAGCCTGCTGGGAGCCAGTCCTCTGGCGGCCGAGAGTCAGTCCCTGTCTCCATGCAGGTTTCTGTGGAGCGTGCCACGGCGGAGAACCCCCGGGCAGGTGTTGAAAGCATGGTGGAGAGCGAGGAGGACTCCCTGGTGCGGTGGGAGAAAGGAGACATCAAGGCCACCGCTGCCAAAGCCGCATCCACCCACACCTCCGCCACCACAGTAAGGCAGAGAGCCGGACCGCAGGAGGGGCAGAGCCACAAGGTCCTGGTGGAGATCAGGGACACCATCCGCACCAGCATAGGTCTCCTCTCTCAGCTGGTCCCCATCGAATCCTCCTCCGCCAACCGCAAGCCCTTCCTCAATTATGTGAACCAGACCCTCAAGGAGATGGCGGATCCCCAGTACCAGGTGATGAAGGAGAGGATCACCATGCTGCTTAACAACCCTCCAGACCCAGAGGCACCTGCTCCCACCCAGTCCAGGTCTGCTCCTCCACCCCAGGTGATGTCCCTCCCATACCAAGGCTTCCCACACACCCTCACTTACCAGGGCTACAGCTACCCCGAGGTCCAGCAGCACAGGCAGCAGCCCTTACAGATGCAGGCACAGAGTCATCGGGCGACACCGCTGCCACCGGTTCCAATGATGCCACCGATGCCAACCTCCACAGTCCTCACCCCGCTGCAGAGCAGGCAGCCCCACTACACTGCTCCTTCCTCCATCCCACAGCCAAGCCCGGCCTCAGTACATCTGTCCTCAGTACATGGCATGGAGGAAGGACCTCTCAGCATCGCGGGGCTGAGCCAGCTGTCCGACACCTTCCTCAACACACCGTCCCCTGTTGTCCTCTCGGGGCTATGCACTCCAATAACACCTCAGACCAGCACTGCAGCAGCACCCACCTCCACAGCACCTGCTCCCTAAAATCTTAGCCTGGGCACACACCTCCGAGTGACCAAGAGGAGTGCCAGAGACTGGCTGCCTGGATATTTGTGGACTTTATTTAGACACTTGACTTGGGTCATGTTTATTTTACAGCTTGTTATTAATAAAGTTTATCTTTGTTTCACACACTTGCTTCATTAATTTTTTTTAATAAAGTCTGGGTGGAAACTTTTAGAAATGGTTTAGCCTTTGCATGCTTGTGGGATGGGTTAAGATAGCTGTGGGATGGGTTAAGATAGCTGTGGGATGGGTTAAGATAGCTGTGGGACGGGAAGGGATACCTGTGGGATGGGAAGGGATATCTGTGGAATGAGCAGGGATACCTTTGGGATAGGTAATAGCTGTGGGATAGATAAACCTCCAGTGGAAGCATAGTGGGACTGTATGGTCCACCCTCCCAAGTGCCACCCCTATGGCCCTTTATTATCAATAATAATGTCATAATTATCCACACATGTCAACATAAACACAACTCTTTATTAAACGCCCTGTTCATTGTAGGCCAACCAAACATACATGGCCCAATCTCATCCGTGTGATGAGACAGTCTGAAGGAAGCATCCATTAAGCATCTACCATCCTTTCTTGCCACTCCACCGCTCCAGCTGGGGAGTTGCACCAGTGTTTCAGGAGGTTGCGCTGCTTCTTCGCCTCACATGAGGCTCTGTTGGGCCCTTGCACATCCTCAGTGTTGATCAGGTTTCGCCCTTGTGTCCATTCCCCAGGCCCCATGTCCCCATTGCCTTGTTGGAGGTCCACGAGCCTGTTCTGCAAGACTGGGTAGTGGGTGCGCATGAGATTGTGCAGGATGCAGCAAGCTTCCACGATCCTCCTCACGGTCTCTGGGCGATGCTGCATGTTGGTGAGAAGTACCTGGATCCTGTTGGCCAGGATGCCAAAGGCATTCTCTTCCACCCATCTTGCCCTGGACAGCCTGTAGTTGAAGATCCTCTCTTCTCGGGTGAGGCATTTGGAGGTGTAGGGCTTCATGAGGTAGGTTGTGAGGGAGAAGGCGTCACCCCCCACGATGAAGTAGGGCACATCTTGCGTGTCGTTGGGCAGGGGGTCTGGTTCTGGGAAGCCCATGATGAGGTTGCGTTCCAGCCCCTCCTTGGGGTCACTGGCGTTGTATACCTGGGCATCTGAAGCTGACCCGTTGCCTGAAGCATCGATGTACATGAACTTGTAGTCAGCATCGACCATGGCGAAGAGGATGATGCTGAAGAAGCCCTTGTAGTTGTGATAAGTAGACCCTAAGTTGGCTGGAGCTTTGCAGGCCACGTGCTTGCCATCTATGGCTCCAACGGTGTGGGGGAAGTTCCACTTCTGATACCACTGCTCTGCAACTTTCTTCCATCCTTCTTCAGTGGAGGAGCTCCTCCAGTGCCCCTCCACTGAA
>BLBF01000003.1:24346605-24410599 GCA_015471245.1 Laticauda colubrina | reverse complement strand
TAGTGAGAGGGGCTGCTGGTGCTCCTCAGTGGCGGACCTCACCCTCCAGGAAGCTGCACTTGGCCATGACGTAGTTCTCTCTGTCCGTCAGCTTAACCCTGGCCTGGCCAGATTTTTTGTGGTGCAGCTTCCCGGAGGGTGAGGTCCGCCACTGAGGAGCACCAGCAGCCCCTCTCACTACCCTCTCTCTCCGGCAGCCTGCTGGGAGCCAGTCCTCTGGCGGCCGAGAGTCAGTCCCTGTCTCCATGCAGGTTTCTGTGGAGCGTGCCACGGCGGAGAACCCCCGGGCAGGTGTTGAAAGCATGGTGGAGAGCGAGGAGGACTCCCTGGTGCGGTGGGAGAAAGGAGACATCAAGGCCACCGCTGCCAAAGCCGCATCCACCCACACCTCCGCCACCACAGTAAGGCAGAGAGCCGGACCGCAGGAGGGGCAGAGCCACAAGGTCCTGGTGGAGATCAGGGACACCATCCGCACCAGCATAGGTCTCCTCTCTCAGCTGGTCCCCATCGAATCCTCCTCCTCCAACCGCAAGCCCTTCCTCAATTATGTGAACCAGACCCTCAAGGAGATGGCGGATCCCCAGTACCAGGTGATGAAGGAGAGGATCACCATGCTGCTTAACAACCCTCCAGACCCAGAGGCACCTGCTCCCACCCAGTCCAGGTCTGCTCCTCCACCCCAGGTGATGTCCCTCCCATACCAAGGCTTCCCACACACCCTCACTTACCAGGGCTACAGCTACCCCGAGGTCCAGCAGCACAGGCAGCAGCCCTTACAGATGCAGGCACAGAGTCATCGGGCGACACCGCTGCCACCGGTTCCAATGATGCCACCGATGCCAACCTCCACAGTCCTCACCCCGCTGCAGAGCAGGCAGCCCCACTACACTGCTCCTTCCTCCATCCCACAGCCAAGCCCGGCCTCAGTACATCTGTCCTCAGTACATGGCATGGAGGAAGGACCTCTCAGCATCGCGGGGCTGAGCCAGCTGTCCGACACCTTCCTCAACACACCGTCCCCTGTTGTCCTCTCGGGGCTATGCACTCCAATAACACCTCAGACCAGCACTGCAGCAGCACCCACCTCCACAGCACCTGCTCCCTAAAATCTTAGCCTGGGCACACACCTCCGAGTGACCAAGAGGAGTGCCAGAGACTGGCTGCCTGGATATTTGTGGACTTTATTTAGACACTTGACTTGGGTCATGTTTATTTTACAGCTTGTTATTAATAAAGTTTATCTTTGTTTCACACACTTGCTTCATTAATTTTTTTCAATAAAGTCTGGGTGGAAACTTTTAGAAATGGTTTAGCCTTTGCATGCTTGTGGGATGGGTTAAGATAGCTGTGGGATGGGTTAAGATAGCTGTGGGATGGGTTAAGATAGCTGTGGGACGGGAAGGGATACCTGTGGGATGGGAAGGGATATCTGTGGAATGAGCAGGGATACCTTTGGGATAGGTAATAGCTGTGGGATAGATAAACCTCCAGTGGAAGCATAGTGGGACTGTATGGTCCACCCTCCCAAGTGCCACCCCTATGGCCCTTTATTATCAATAATAATGTCATAATTATCCACACATGTCAACATAAACACAACTCTTTATTAAACGCCCTGTTCATTGTAGGCCAACCAAACATACATGGCCCAATCTCATCCGTGTGATGAGACAGTCTGAAGGAAGCATCCATTAAGCATCTACCATCCTTTCTTGCCACTCCACCGCTCCAGCTGGGGAGTTGCACCAGTGTTTCAGGAGGTTGCGCTGCTTCTTCGCCTCACATGAGGCTCTGTTGGGCCCTTGCACATCCTCAGTGTTGATCAGGTTTCGCCCTTGTGTCCATTCCCCAGGCCCCATGTCCCCATTGCCTTGTTGGAGGTCCACGAGCCTGTTCTGCAAGACTGGGTAGTGGGTGCGCATGAGATTGTGCAGGATGCAGCAAGCTTCCACGATCCTCCTCACGGTCTCTGGGCGATGCTGCATGTTGGTGAGAAGTACCTGGATCCTGTTGGCCAGGATGCCAAAGGCATTCTCTTCCACCCATCTTGCCCTGGACAGCCTGTAGTTGAAGATCCTCTCTTCTCGGGTGAGGCATTTGGAGGTGTAGGGCTTCATGAGGTAGGTTGTGAGGGAGAAGGCGTCACCCCCCACGATGAAGTAGGGCACATCTTGCGTGTCGTTGGGCAGGGGGTCTGGTTCTGGGAAGCCCATGATGAGGTTGCATTCCAGCTCCTCCTTGGGGTCACTGGCGTTGTATACCTGGGCATCTGAAGCTGACCCGTTGCCTGAAGCATCGATGTACATGAACTTGTAGTCAGCATCGACCATGGCGAAGAGGATGATGCTGAAGAAGCCCTTGTAGTTGTGATAAGTAGACCCTAAGTTGGCTGGAGCTTTGCAGGCCACGTGCTTGCCATCTATGGCTCCAACGGTGTGGGGGAAGTTCCACTTCTGATACCACTGCTCTGCAACTTTCTTCCATCCTTCTTCAGTGGAGGGGCACTGGAGGAGCTCCTCCTTGTATTCTTCGATGATGGCCTGCACCACTTCTCTGACCACAAAGCTGATGGTGCTGGGTGGCACCCTCCAGCCGTACTGCATGCTCTTGTAGGTGGTCCCTGAGGCCAGGTGGCGCAGAGTGAGTGTCACCTTGAGCCCAGGTTCCAGGGTGGGCGAGAAGTTTGTCTTTGTCTTGGTCAACCTGGGTGTCAGGCGCTGCACAACTTCGTCAAACATGGCTGGAGGCATCCTCATGAAGTTCTGGAACGCCCGAGGGTCTTCGCTCCTGAGCTCCACCATCAGCTTGTCGTGAAGTACGTACTGCGCTCTTCTGGTGAACCATCTTCGGAGCTAGACTTTTTTTGGGTGCCTCCTTTTCTTCCCGTAGTACTGTTCACAGAGACTGTAGATGGTTTCGCAGTGTTGCAGAAGTATGTTGGCTGCCGAAAGGATTTTTTCGCAATCCACGGTGGACATGACTGGATGCTGTGGAAGAGGAAGAGGCAGATGAAGGCTGCAGAGGTCTGCACCGCTGGGCTGCTGGTTTGAAAGTGCGAAGCAGGCGAGTTGCTCCCCCTTTTTATAGGCAGTATAGGTTTTCTGCTAGGCATCCTCTAGGCATCCTCTAGACATCCTTAATATCCGAGATAGATCCCCTCTGCTAATGTTTTTTCCACTTTAAACGCTTTGTTTCTGTGCTGCATCCGTTCTGCATCCGTTCCGCGTCCGTTCCGCTTCCTCCCTGCGTCCGGGCGGATGCGAGTTGCGCGGATGCCTAGCGGATGCCTAGCGGATATAGCGGATGCGTAGCGGATGCGTAGTGGATGCAGAACGGACGAACTGGATACATTTTCCGCGCAAAAGTTTTAGGCAGCCTAAAACTTTTGGAGCGGATGAAACATCCATAAACGGATGCTGGACGGATCGAGAGGAAGCCAAACGGAGGCAGTGAGTACATCGCGTTTTCGAACGGATGGCAAGCTTTTTTGTCCGTTTTACTTCCTCTTTGCATCCTTTGGTGTAGTGTGACAGGGGCTTAATCATCTTCATCCAGATAAAACATTGCAGCCAGAATTAAACCAGGAGAGTTGTGCTTGTGTGTTTGTGTGGTATCCCATTGGCACGTGATTGGTCGTGATGAAGCTAATCATCTGGAATCGGCCTAATGTTGAATATTGTGCAGGTGTTCTGATATTTTAAAATGTAGATTGCTGAAGAGAACTTTGCTCTGTTATCCTTATAAATTTGCAAGGAATGCCTCCAAACTCCCTCAAAATGTTGCTGTTGAATTGTACTTCTTAATATGATGTATGGAAAATTATTAAACACTTGGGATATAATATATTATTTGTTCCTATTTCATGGAAACATTTTTATTGGATTTAGAGTTTTAATTTTTATTTAGATTCAAAAATTAATTAAATCAGATTAATGCTTGTTCTTGGCTCACTGTTCCCCTCCTCAAAAAAATAATAATAATTTTACCCAAATGCCAAACTCTCTCCTTGGTTATAGTGCACTTTAGATGAAGAACTCTAATCTGGAAATCTAGGTCCTGTTGGCCTTTCACAAGGCTTTAGAAAACTTGACCATCTGTTTGGGCCTAGGACTTGGAATGCATTAAGAAGTCCTGTTATTTTGCTTTACTGTTAGTTGATTAGCCATCACAACTGCTGCTCATCATTATTTTGTGGATATTTTTATTGTTTTAATGTTTTAATTGTTTTATAATTTTAGAATTGTAAATTACTCAGTAACTTGGTCAAGTTGGGTAGCTATAGAAAATAAATAAAACAAAACAAACAAGCTGCTAAAATTGGGCAAAAATTATTTTAATAGCAAGACCATGTTTCAGTGATAGATTCACCATAGTCTGTGATGAATAGTGAATGAGACTGACTGCATGTAAATTTTTCCTTATGATTCCACACCATTTATGGATCATTAATCATAATGGAAGATTGAAACTCATTGAAAACAACCCCTCATGAAGTTTCAGGTTGTTCATTAACCCACCACCAACATTCATTACATGAAAATGTAAAAAAAAATAACAAGAACAACATTGATAAAAACATTGGTCTATTTTTATTTAACATGTGTCTTAAATGGCTACTCAGGTAAAAATGCATTTCATATGGTCAAATATTTACTGAATAATACCAAAATTAACCGAATGAAGCAAATCAAAGGTCAAAAAAAGTTGGAACTAAAACTACCATTTGGCTTTAAAATTTTAAAAGAACAGGCAAACAGTGAAACTATTAAAACATAGCCGTGGAACCTCTGAAGTCATGTAAGTCAAAAATATGGGTGGAGAATATTTATATGAAATCATAAAATAGAGATAATTTTTAGAAAATATTGAATTAAATATGCAGTGTCCTGCTGTGCTTTCCTAGATGTTTACGCAATTAAAAGATGTAAATAACTAAAAATACTTGTGTCTCCCATAGAAGTGAATAGGTGCAATTTTCATATTGTATAGCTTTTTTTTTAATCAGCCTACAGCAGGCCAAAGTACAAATCCTTCCTGAGAGGGTGCTTCCTTCAACTATGTCTGCAGTACAGCTGGAATCCCACAGCAGATGTCACATTTTTCCTTCTTCTAAGCCTCCAGGATGGCAGGATGAACAGATACATCAATGGCGACAGAAATACCAAAAGGTCAGAAGCTAATTATGTTCTTTTGTGACATTTCAAAAATCAATAAAAATTCCATCTCTGTATGTCTTTTTTTTAAAAAAAGTGATGGTATCTATCAACCCTCTGCTAGTGCTGCTTCTGTTTCTAGCAAGCTACCAGTTTGTGTTGGTGGCTTATCTGTTGAAATCAGCGCTTGGTAACATATTTTTTACATTAGAAAGTCAGATATGAAATAACACATTTGAAAGCTAAAGAAGGTGATGACAGGATGGGGGGGTTAAACTTATTCCCCAACCTAGCATCTTCTGGATGATTGTTGAGTACAGCTTCCAGGATTGTGAAGCAGTATGGGCTAGCAAGTGGAACACCTTTAGGATCTGCAACTGGACAACCAGTTTGAAAGAGTTACAGTAGGGAAGATGCTAGCCATCATGTCGTTCAGTAGGAATTGGTAGAACAAAGATCAGTAGCTCAACTGGATTTGTAGCCTACAGCACAAAGCCTAAAAACCAGGCCATGAAAGTGGTGAATCATTGACAAATCAAGAGTATGTACTGTATTTCGTATATTCACAGCAGGCTTATTAATTAATGGCTAGAACAACAAGAGGCGTAAGAAATGCAGAAATGCTTAGACCTTAGGAAAACTTGTATATACCTACAATAACCAATGCATATTTAGAGCATGTAGAAAATGGGAAAGGCAAGGATAAGGGAGATATAATGGAAGGCCTTGGTGTTAATGGAACAGGGTCATTATACAATGCATTTGTGGAAGCTTTCATTTGTGTAATTTTTCTCAGGGATAGTTATACAGGGTCAGGTTGGCTGGCAGTTTTGACCTGAATGCAGAATGTAGTTGTGATGTTTGAGATATATTAACCCCATGAGAATAATTTTCCTGTTTCTTTGATTTAAAATGTTTTTATATAGACTGAGGGGAGATGATAGGTTGATAGTACTGACATTTAGCCTCCAGGCTGTATGCCTCATGCATGCAAATGTGCACAATTAGTCTGCTTTATGAAATAATAGCATGGTAAGTTTCGTTTAATTCAACAATATTTAATTAGAACACAACTAGATTCAAAACTGACCTAAACATGAAGCGAGCGTTCTACATTTTGCATCTAGAATCTCCATATTTTACTCCTGATTATTCCTTGACATTTTCCCTCTTATTATAGCCTATAGACTGCAGGCCTATTTCTACAGGGCTGGGAGTTGAGCTTCTGAATCCATCTGATGTCCTCATCATATTTGGAAGACAAGAGTGGAATCCATAATGATCATGACTACGCTTTTGTACCATGTCCCAATACATATTTCTTCCCCACACCCTCTCTCCCTCCCTCCCTCTCTCTGTCTCTCTCTCTCTCTATCACACACACACACACACATACACACACACACACACACACACACCTTTCAAATCAGCCAAGTTCTTTTGTAGGATATAATGCTTGTAATATTTCAAAGATGCTTTAGAAAGAGCTCTTGTTCTTTGTACAGACCTTTGCATATAGGTTTAGTAGGCCAGGCCAGCATTTTGGGTGATGAGAAGATGAATATACCATATATTCAAATATCACTTCAAGGGTAAAGGAGAATGGATAAATGAATTTCTCCACAGAAATTCAGGTTATTTGCTGACATTTAAAAAACTCTTCAGAGAAGCCAAAGCAAATATTTTGATCATGTATAATGTTTAGCAAGAGAGCTAGTGTGTAGAGGTTAAGGCACAAGGCTAAAACTAGGAAACCATGAGTTCTAGTCATATCTTGGGGCATGAAACCAGTTGGGTGATCTTGGGCTAGTCATTCTCAGTCAGCCCTAAGAAGGATGCAATGGCAAACCACTTTTAAAATATTGGCAAGAAAACTGCAAGGATTAGATTAGGTAGTCACCAAAAGTCAACAATGACAAAAAGGCACAAAAGTGTTTAATGAAGTCTTCAGAATAGAGCTTATCCTGATAATTAGCACTTCTAGAGCTGTATTATATGTTTAAAAATAAGTAGATCTTAAACTGACATTTAAAATTCTCTGGAGAATAAGATGCTAAAGCATATTCATATAAAACCCCACCAAAGTAGGGCAAAGCAATAAAAGGAGTTTAAAAATGGATTGGAAAACCAAGAACATTAAAACTTTACAAGAACTCTCTCTTGTCCCAAATTCAAATTCAAATTAAATTATAGTAAAAGTAAAAATGTATAAAACTGGAACTATGACTTATTCTTTGATGAGAAGAATGGAAAGAAATGTGTTCTCTTCCTAGATATATAAAAATAGATAAAGGGTTTTGAATTTTGAAACTTGTGCTGCTTTCCTTGGCATTTGTGACTACATAGTCTTCCATATATCAGTCATGTACATATTTATATTTTAATGAGTTTCTCATGCCTTTTAGGGATGTGTAGTGACAATTTCTATCTGCATTTTTGTCCTTATCTGTTTCTAGCCAGTTATCCCTAAAATTTGTTTCCCTGTTAGCATAAAGCAATCATATATTATTTGTAAAGGCATGCTTTCATAAGTAGGGCAAAGCAATAAAAGGAGTTTAAAAATGGATTGGAAAACCAAGAACATTAAAACTTTACAAGAACTCTCTCTTGTCCTAAATTCAAATTCAAATTAAATTATAGTAAAAGTAAAAATGTATAAAACTGGAACTATGACTTATTCTTTGATGAGAAGAATGGAAAGAAATGTGTTTGTGCACTTGTTTGTGCACCTGCTGGGACAATTTTTTTCAGTTCAGATTTTAAAATGCAATTATTCCCCAAAGCACTAGTTTAATTAACTTATTAAAAGTATTGGAATAATCTTCCAGTGCCAGATTCTTCAATGCTGTGTTTATGATTAGAAAGGTAGGTCTTTCCCCTGACCTCCCTGTAATGACTTTCTGGTTTATCTTTGTTGATTAAAAGTAACTTGTTTATCTTTGTTAATGAAAGGTAACTTGTTTCTCTTGTGATTTGGTGAGCTTTAACACTCATTCCCTGCTAACCTAATCGTGGTTGGGGAAGATGAGAGATACAATCTAGCTTGGCTGAAAAAGATTGAAATGGGCGCTGCTTTCATGAAAAGAATTCAGTATCCTCATTCTTGGCATTTTGCATGATCAGTACTGTAATTGTATTGTATAAAGGCTATTTGTTTGTTTATTTAGAAGCAATGGATCTTTCAATGCTAACTACTGGAAAATAAATGAAAAGACTGCTGCCTTTGTATTTGATGATTGACTTCTCAGAAGGCAGAAGGGTTAATGGGATACTCCAAGAAATCCCTTGAACCTTTCAATCTAATATCAGATTATCTTTCCTTTCATTCAACTTAGCCAAACAGTATTTTTTTCTCTAATCCATTTGCACCACATGCTGCTGGTATACAAGTAGTCCTCGACATAGAACAGTTTGTTTAGTAACTGCTCAAGGTTACAATGGCACTGAAAAAAGCGAATTCTGATCATTTTTCACATTTATGAATGTTGTAGCACCTGTATGGTCACATGATTTACATTCAGGTGCTTGACAACTGACTCACATGTATGACGGTTGCAGTGCCCCAGGGTCATGTAATCCTCTTTTGTGACCTTCTGACAAGCAAAGTCAATGGGGAAACCGGATTCACTTAACAACTGTGGTACTAATTTAACAACTGCAGTGATTCACCTAACAAACCTGGCATGAAAAGTTGTAAAATGGGACAAAACTCACTTTAACAAATTTTTCATTTAGCAACATAAATGTTGGGCTCAAACTTGGTCATAAGTTGGAAGCTTTCTGTATCAGATTTTATTTATGATCATAAGTCAAGGGCTACCTATCTTGTACACCCTTTCTTTGTTTAGTGACTACAACCCATTCCATAAATTAGAAGTGAAATGGTCGCTAAGTGAACACATGATGAAGACAAAGAGATTTTCCAAAGATCACTGGTTGCTGCCAACTTATTCAGATAAAGTTATTTCATGCAGCAATGCCAGTGTTACTCTCACTTTGGCATGCATTCTTGTCAATTGCAGAAATCTGGTTGCAAGTGTCAGCATTGTTTGAAGTTTTTAATTTTTTTATTATTACTATTATTAAGGTACAAGGTAACTGCTAATTGAGGAGTGTCATGGTTCACCATTAGTTAAAGAGACAGAATTTAGTAGATGAAAATAGGACGATGTACGTTTAGGATTATTCTATCCTATGATTCAATCCAATCTTCCTTGGATTTGATTGCTAGAATTTGTAGAAATTACTACAGTTCTAAAATAATTATGATGTGTGAGTAATTACAATCCTTGGAATTAATACTGTGCAAACTAATTTAATGGTGCCTCAAGTTAGTATATGTGTGTCATTTTAATTCAGATATATACAGTATATACAGTATACGTGCTTGGAATGCAATTCATTCATTTTAAAGCAAATTTCTTCTGCTTCCAATTAGATGTTCTGAAATACCAAAAACATATTTGTTCCTGGTAATAGAGAACAGAGGTGAATAGCAATGCCACTGCAAGATAAATTGTGAGCAGGAAGGATATTATTATATGAAATATTTTAAATTGGCTGACTTTTTAGAGGACCACTTTCTTACCATAGTTATGACAAAAGTATAGATCTATAATAAAGAAAATGTGTTTGTATTAACAGCGCAAGTTTCACTGTGCTAGTCTGACTTCCTGGCCATCGTGGTTGTATTCTTTATATGATGCTGTAAGTATCAACGGAGATTTCCGGCCTGCTTATTGTGTTCAACTTTTTGCACTCTTGTGTGTTCTTTCGGATTGTCCAATAAGCTGGTGTATGTATAGTGTTTTTGTGCATTCCTGTGATTTGAATTGTTCTGTTACTCTGCTTGGTTTATTAGCTTTATTTGCATGCAGAAAGCAACCCCAGCTGAGTTGATGTCATAAAGATATACTGACATAACTACAAAATAAATCATTAAATAATAATACAATAAGCAAACAGTGAACATTCTAAACATGTCTTGCAGAACAACTAGGTTAATTAACTTCCAGAAGTGCCACAATGAGGGGCTTGGCTTAATCTGAGGAGGGGGGTTACTAATATGAGGAGTGCATCTAAGAAGCATTGTCTGCACATTCCTCATATAACAAAGCCCCAGGAATCTATTTAAAAACAATGGGATGTGTGCATTGGCACTTTGAGAAGGGATATGCAAAAGAAGCACTGAAATGGCCATTTCCATACAAGAGAGGCAATTCTGAGCTATCTAAGTGCTGAGCTATATGAGTCCCTTACATCTTCAATTTATATTTATAGGTATTTTGAATTCTACCTAGAAACCTATTGGTAACCAATGCAGTACCCATATAATGAGTGTAGTCTCCAGTGGCAACCCATATAGAATATATTGCTAAAATCATGACTTGGGACAATAAGTACATGAATTACTGTGGCTAGGGCGTCTCCCAATCAAAGACTGGCTAGAGCAGTCAGTGCTATTTAGGGCTCTTTAAATGTAGAAAATCTGCTACTTTGAAGTTTGTTTTTGGCTGACAGTTCCCCACTCCAACAACTTTCTCTAGAAATTGATGGCTGAAGGCTAGCAATAGCACTTACTTATATACCACTTCACAGTGCTTTACAGCCTTCTCTAAGTGGTTTACAGAGTCAGCATATTGCCCTCAACAAAAAACTGGCTCCTCATTTTACCGACCTCAGATGGATGAAAGACTGAGTCAACCTTGAGCCGGTGAGAATCGAGTCTGCAGTACTGTATTTTACCATTGCTTCACTATGGCTAGGCAGTTCTCCAAGATTTTTAAGCCCACAGTGGCTCTTTAATGAGGTGAGGTGTCAGTATCTTCTCTAAGAGAAGTTGCATACATACATACAGAAGAGATTTGTGTCAAGTACTTGGAAGAGGGACAAAGCCTGAATTTTTCAAAAAAGGGAGGAAGTGATTCTTATTGTTGCTGAATGATTCGTATTAATGTTGTTTGTTAATATTTTTCCCGATGTTCAAAATACAGTATTTTAGTTTTAAGGAGCTTAAACTGCAATTCTATTGAGAAATGCTTTTTCTCGACAATTCATTTTTTCTTATTTTGTTAACAAAAAAAGAAGTTTTTATGTTTAAATTAGGTTTTTCTTATAACACAAGGAAACCTTGATGGAACGAGTCAAGCAACAGCTTCATGAGTGGGATGAAAATCTTAAAGATGAATCACTTCCAGCAAACCCAATAGGTACATTATTTATTAAATAATGAGTTGTATTGTTGGTTATAGTCTTCATTAAATCAGTTTATTAGTTTATTATTTAACTGAACCTACATCACAACTGAGTTACAGCAGCCTTCTGTAGCTTTGTATGTTTACTGAGATTTTGTTATTTCTTTCTTTAACATGGTTATTATTATACATTTTCCCTAATTTGCTGTATGTGTAATGTGGCTTTATAGAATTGTATCAGAAGACAGTAGCATCACTCTGTAAAAATTGCAGATCTGCTTGTTTATTATAATGGTATTATTCCTTGAGATACTATTACATTTACAGCATCCAACAATAACAAAACTAAAGCCCATGTCACACTGCACCAATGGATGGAAAGTGGATGTAAAACGGAGAAAAACACTTGCCATCCGTTGGTTAAAGCGATGCATCCGTTCTGTACTGACTGCGTCCATTTTTCTTCCTCTCTATCCATCCAGCATCCGTCGACTGAGGTTCCATCCGCTCAAAAAGTTTTGAGCTACTCAAAACTTTTTGACCGGAAAATGTATCCAACGCATCCGTTCTGCATCCACAACGCATACAGGGAGCATCTGTTCTGCATCCGTCGTCATCCGTTACAAGTCCTCTACATCCGCTAGGCATCCGCTGCGCATCCGCACAACTCAAATCCGCTCCAGCAGAAAACGGACACAGGGAGGAAGCGAAACGGACACGGAACGGACGTGCAGCGTTAGTAGCATGGACGGAGAAAGGATAAAAGCAGATGCAGCTCGCAAAGAAAGCATTTAAAACGGAAAAAACGTTCGCAGAGGGGACCTATCTCGGATATTAAGGATGTCTAGAGGATGCCTAGAGGATGCAAAAGGACACATAGTGGAAAACCTATATTGCCTATAAAAAGGGGGAGCAACTCACCTGCATCTCACTTTCAGACCAGCAGCCTAGCTGTGCAGACCTCTGAAGCCTTCATCTGACTCTTGCTCTTCCACAGCATCCAGTCATGTCCACTGTGGATCGTAACACAGTCCTTTTGGCAGCCACCATCCTTCTGCAACAATGCGAAGCCATCTACAGGCTCTGTGAACTCTACTACGGGAAGAAAAAGAGGTGGCCAAGAAGCGTCTGGGTCCGAAGATGGATCTGGAGAAGAGCAGAGTACGGACTGTACAACAAGCTGATGGTGGAGCTCAGGAACGAAGACACTTGGGCATTCCAGAACTTCATGAGGATGCCTCCAGCCATGTTTGACAAAGTTGTGGAGCGGCTGACACCCAGGTTGACCAAGCAGAGCACCAACTTCCGGCCAAGCCTGGACCCTGGGCTCAAGGTGGCACTGACTCTGCACCACCTGGCCTCAGGGACCACCTACAGAAGCATGCAGTACGGCTGGAGGATGCCACACAACACCATCAACATTCTGGTCAGAGAAGTGGTGCAGGCCATCATCGAAGAATACAAGGAGGAGCTCCTCCAGTGCCCCTCCACTGAAGAAGGATGGAAGAAAGTTGCAGAGCAGTGGTATCAGAAGTGGAACTTCCCACACACCGTTGGAGCCATAGATGGCAAGCACGTGGCATGCAAAGCTCCAGCCAAGTCGAGGTCCACTTATTTCAACTCCAAGGGCTTCTTCAGCATCATCCTCTTCGCCATGGTCGATGCTGACTACAAGTTCATGTACATCGATGCTTCAGGCAACGGGTCAGCTTCAGATGCCCAGGTATACAACGCCAGTGACCCCAAGGAGGGGCTGGAACGCAACCTCATCATGGGCTTCCCAGAACCAGACCCCCTGCCCAACGACACGCAAGATGTGCCCTACTTCACCGTGGGGGATGACACCTTCTCCTTCAGAACCTACCTCATGAAGCCCTACACTTCCAGACTCCTCACCCGTGAAGAGAGGATCTTCAACTACAGGCTGTGCAGGGCAAGGCGGGTGGTGGAGAACGCCTTTGGCATCCTGGCCAACAGGTTCCAGGTACTTCTCACCACCAAGCAGCATCGCCCAGAGACCGTGAGGAGGATCGTGGAAGCTTGCTGCATCCTGCACAATCTCATGCGCACCTGCTACCCAGTCTTGCAGAACAGGCTCGTGGACCTCCAACAAGATAATGGGGACATGGAGCCTGGGGAATGGAGGCAAGGGAGAAACCTGATACACACTGAGGATGTGCAAGGCCCCAACAGAGCCTAACATGAAGGGAAGAAGCAGTGCAACCTCCTGAAACACTGGTGCAACTCCCCAGCTGGAGCAGTGGAGTGGCAAGACAGGATGTTACATGATTAATGGATGCTTCCTTCAGCCTGTCTCATCACACTGATGAGATTGGGCCATGTATGTTGGGTGGGCCTACAATGAACAGGGCATTTAATAAAGAGTTGTCTTTATGTTCAAATGTGTGGATCAATGCTTACATTGTTATTGATAATGAAGGGCCAAAGGTGTGGCACCTAGGAGGGTGGACCATACAGTCCCACTATGCTTGCACTGGAGGTTTATCTATCCCACAGCTATTACCCATCCCAAAGGTATCCCTGCCCATCCCATAGGTATCCCTGCCCATCCCACTGCTATCTTAACCCATCCCAAAGGTATCCCTGCCCATCCCACAGCTATCTTAACCCATTCCACAAGCATGCAAAGGCTTAAACCATTTCTAAAAGTTTCCACCAAGACTTTTTTGAAAAAAATAAATGAAGCAAGTGTGTGAAGCAAAGATAATCTTTATTAATAACAAACTGTAAAAGAAAAATGACCCAAGTCAAGCGTCCAAATAAAGTCAACAGGTAGCCACCCAGTCTCTGGCACTCCTCTTGGTCACTCGGAGGTATGCCCAGTCTCAGGGGTGAAGGGTCCAGGTGCTGTGGAGGTGGCTGCTGCTGGAGTGCTGGTCTGAAGCGCCACTGGGTGCCTGGCCCCGAGAGGACAACAGGGGACGGTGTGTTGAGGAAGCTCTCAGACAGCTGGCTCAGCCCCGTGATGTTGAGAGCCCCTTCATGCCATGGGGTGTCAGCCCCAGTACCGATGACAGATGTACTGAGGCCGGGCTTGGCTGTGGGGTGGAGGAAGGAGCAGTGTAGTTGGGCTGTCTGGTCTGCAGCTGGGTGAGGACTGGTGTCAGTGGCATCGGTGGCGTGGGGGGTCTCCGTCGTGGCACGCTCCACAGATAGCTGCCTGGAGACAGAAGCTGACTCTCTGCCGGAAGAGGACTGGCTCTCAGCAGGCTGCCTGAGAGAGAGGGTTGTGAGAGGGGCTGCTCCTCAGTGGTGGATCTCACCCTCCAAGAAGCTGCACTTGGCCATCACGTCAGTCTCTCCGTCAGCTTGACCGCGGCCTGGCCAGATTTCTTGAAGTGCAGCTTCCCGTACCAGGTGTGCATGTGCTTCCACCAGCCGAGGAGCACCTACGAAGTGTAGCCCAGGCTCTCCGCCTTCTTTCTCCAAGCAGACTGCTTCCTTTTGGTGTCCCTATAGAGCCTGTGTCCGTTCCGCCATAGATACTCATTCTCTCTCAGCCACTCCAACACCTCATCCACATGTTCCTTCCTCTTCGATGTTGTATTGCCTCCTCTCCTGTTCTCGCGTATGCCTCTTCCTCCCTTTGGCAGGACCACATGGGCCCTCATCAGAGGGGCTTCCAGGTTGTAGGGGCTGCTCCTCCACACCACCACCACCAGCAGCAGCAGGACCAGCAGGACCAGGATCATCATCAGCAGCAGCAGAGTAAGCACCAGCAGGACCAGGAGCACCAGCAGGGCCAGCAGGACGAGGAGCAGCGCCAGCAGAATAAGCACCAGCAGAAGCACCAGCACCAGGAGCAGTGCCAGCAGAGTAAGCACCAGCAGAAGCACCAGCACCAGGAGCAGTGCCAGCAGAGTAAGCACCAGCAGAAGCACCGCCAGAAGCAGCTTCAGCAGAGTAAGCACCAGCAGAAGTACCAGCGCCAGAAACAGCATCAGCAGAGTAAGCACCAGCAGAAGCACCACCGCCAGAAGCAGCATCAGCAGAGTAAGCACCAGCAGAAGCACCACCGCCAGAAGCAGCAGCATCAGCTCCTCCAGAAGCAGAAGCAGCAGAAGCCCCAGCCCCAGAAGAGCAAGCCCATGCTGCAGAAGCCCCAGCAGAAGCAGAGTGAGGGCCCGGGGGTGGGAGGGTGGCCCTGTCCCTCTTGCCAGGGCTGGCAGCAGATGGCTGAGGCTTTCTCTTCTTCCCCATGGTTGTGGGGTTGCTGGCTGGCTGGCAGGCAGGCTTGAGAGCTGTGTCTGGAAGGAGGTCTTTCCTCTGAATGTTGACCTGCTTGGGAGCTGCTTCCCTTTATATCCGCGGGGCTGACGCAATGCATCCTCCCCGCCTGCGCATTGAACGCTAGACATCCGCTCTGCATCCGCTTCATCCGCTCGGCGTCCGCTCTGCATCCGCTGTATCTGTTCCGCGTCCGCTTTGCTGCGGTCCCCCGGAAGCCTTGCGGATGTTCCATCCGCTCTCATCCGCTTCCATCCGCTCGGCTTCCGTGGAGCATCCGCTTTCCATCCGCCCTACATCCTCCCCCCGTTCATTCCTTTCCGTGTTGTCCGCTCTGGTTATGCAAATTTTTGCCCTTTTTGAGAACGGATAACAATGGATGGAACATTTTTCTCGTCCGCTGTGTCCTTTTTACAAACGTTTTGCATCCGTCAGCCAGTGTGACAGGGCCTTAAGCATAGTTAATATCTACCTGAAGAAAGCAATCTGATTTGTTCCAGCTGATCTGAAGTTCAGAGAAATTAATTATGAATAGTTTCTTTTTAGTACTTTTTAAACAGTTTCTTTTTAGTACTCTGCCTAAATGTAGCTTGGTTAAGTCTATTGTGTCTCTGAGAATGAACCTTGTTTTTCTTTCAGATTTTTCATACAGAGTTGCAGCATGCCTACCAATTGATGATGTTTTGAGAATTCAGCTGCTTAAAATTGGTAGTGCTGTTCAGCGACTGCGCTGTGAACTAGATATTATGAACAAAGTGAGTGAGTAAGTCAGAACTTCCTTCAGTCATGTAATGCTTAAAAGATTCATCCTACTAGGACTTATTTTTGAGGAGACTTAAATCTGAAATGTATGCTGAAAACAATTATCCAATATATTGATTGTGTATTTTGAATTATTATATTCAAAGTAATATTGTTCTAGCTTTTACAGATATGATCAATGTTCAAAGAAGATGGGCTATCCCACATTATTGTGGCCATGTGAATATTTCTTAGTGAGGCAATTTCTGCATAAGGCTCTTAAATTAACAATTTCAACTTTGCTACTCAGTGATGGTTTAGCTTTCATGTGATAGTTTGAACAAGTGAATCATGTACAAGTGTAATTTTATTTTATTTTTTTCATCAAAAAACTCATCTGAAGAACAGACCAAAATTTTGCATGTAGTTTAACAAAGGGTTGGGGGGCTGTGGGATGGGAGCAGAGATTACATGTGTTTCTGGATCATTTCCAGATAATAATAATATTAATTCTAATGAAATGATCCCCCTCCAAAGCAATTTATACTTTTACTGAAATAAGTTTTCACCCAACTGGTTTTAGTCTTCATGGCAAGAATTGTATATTCCATAATATAAACATATATTTTGCAGTGATTTCAATTGAAATAAATGTTAAATTTGATATAATCCTGTTTTTTTGTCTTTAATATTTGTATAGAGTAAGAATTAATATTGCACAAAAATAGGAGAAATGAGTATTATGTATGTTTACCACCTTAAGTTACTTATAATGTAATAAAGGTGGGATAAAATAAATAAAGAACATTAATAAAATACTTAGTGTTATTTGAATTATAGAATGGCAGTTTATATCTAAAATATTTTATAAGTAAAAAGTTGAGCTTATTGATCAAAATCTGTTTTCTTTTTCTTTTTCTCTTTCTTTTTTGGTTGTAGTGTACCTCTCTTTGCTGCAAGCATTGCCAAGATACAGAAATAACTACTAAAAATGAAATATTCAGGTGAGATTTTAAAGTTATTCTGTACATCTCTTAGTTGCATTGCCTCATAAAATATTCCATCATGAGCTTTTTGGGAAAAAAAGCAGGATACCTTTTAGTAAAGACAAAGACATGTAAAATAATTACCTAGCAATTATCCAGATGTTTAGGAGTTGAGTAATATATATTAATTTATAAAACCTTTAGCTGTTTTCAGGTCATAAGGTTTCAGATTAAATTAAGCTCTAACCATGACACAATAAAAATCTAAATTAATATAACATTACTGATTTTAAAACTGAAATGTGACCACAAAAATAACAGCCACACCTGAAACAATGCAGTAAAAATCTTGGTTAGGATCTGAAGCTAGTAGTGAAAGTTGTGACTAAGGAAGAGGAGAATTTCACAATTGGGATCCAATGTCTAAAATAGCCTGTCTTGAGTATCTGCCTAATGATTTATTCACAAGAGTAGGCATGCTAAAGCTTTCCTTGCTCAATTTCATTTGTAGTCGAGATTTATAAGAAAGCATACCATTTAGATTTGAAGTTTATACAGGGCTTGATATATCATCATGAGCTCTTTGAACTTGACTTGGTTGGATATTAACATTCAGTGCAGCTCCTGTAGGACAGAGGCAATTTCCCTATAAGTGGATTGCATTAGCAATCCGGATGTCATGTTTTGCACTTGTTGTAGCTTCTGAGCCAATCTCCAATCTTCCCATGGAAATTTCTAAATTTCTAAGTTCTAATTCCTTGAACTTAATTAAATCAATTAGGATTTTGACCAAGAAGTTGTGTTTTGGAATTATGTTAATAATTTATTAACATAATCCCAAAACACAACCTCTTGGTCAACATCCTAATTGATTAAATTAAGTTCAAGGATGTACCACTTAGAAATTTCCATGGGAAGATTGGAGAGAAATGTTACCTATGAAACCTGCTTGAACCTTAGGTGGTAAATATGGTTTAGAAGTAACTCAGTCTCTGTACTACGTCTTTTAAAGATAACTCCAATCCATCTAGGGTAGCTAGCCTCATTAATTCCTAGATAAAGGAATTCATACTATGTTTTTCAGAAAATAAGACCCCCTCCCCATTTTCCTCCAGTTCACCCAAAAGTCTCCATTCTGAATGCTGAAGGCTATCCTAGCTCAGTCCATTCTGAATTCCGAATGCTACCCTAGCTCAGTCTGTGCTAAGCTTGAGGAATAGATTACAGGCAGGAAAATGCCCTCTCCCCATTTTCCTTCCGTTTGCCAAAAAGCCTCCTGCGAGCCTCCCCAAAAGGGGAAAAGCAAAGTAGTTGGCCGCATAGCTGTCGGCTTCAGGGAAGTGGCCCAACAAGCAAAAGCGCTGTGCCCAGAAAGAGAATGGCAAAAGCTGTATTTGCACTGCTCCAAGAGGCCAGTGGGCTGCATCTGGAGAGTTGCCCTCCCGGCACCCATGCTGCCACTCGTGCTGGGCACGCCCATCCCTCAGGGCTTATTTTTGGATAGGGGTAATATTAGCACCCCCCAATAATAGAATTGGGCTTATTTTGGGGGTGAGTCATGTTTTCGGAGAAACACAATACAGTGTCTTTATCTTTGATGGGATCTTTCTTATAATATTGGCTCTTATCAAGCTACAGTCTGCTTAGCCTCTCCTGCTACAGATGATACAGAGAAATAGAGTTAGTTATGATCATATTCAATATATACAGGTGAAAATTGGAGGAACTTTGTGAAACAATTCTACTTCTGAAAAATTCTATGGTGCATTAACAATAGAAGTTGACCTGACAAGGATAACTCCAGAAATATGCAAAACGGCAGTTATTTTTGGCTTCCATTATTCTTGCCAGTACCTAGCTTTTGTAATAACCCATGTGTGGAGGGCTTTTTCAAACATGGCAGATGTATCTGTTAAAGAAAATACTTAATTGAGGATACAGTTCTCAGAAACAGTTCACTTTTGTGCTTTTGTGATAATCATGTTTTAAAATTGTTTGCAGTTTATCCCTATGTGGACCTATGGCAGCCTATGTGAATCCTCATGGCTATGTGCACGAAACCCTTACTGTCTACAAGGCCTGCAATCTGAATCTGAATGGCAACTCTTCCACACAGCACAGCTGGTTTCCTGGGTAAGTCTCATTTCATTTCATTTTATTTCATTTTTTCTTTTTTTTTCTTTTATTCATTTCATTTTATTATTTTGTTTATGCTGCCCATCTCACTGTTTTGAATTGGTAGTTTATGGCATTATAAAACAGAGTTCCCCAACATTTCTGGATTTTGCGAACCATTCGGGGGGGGGGGGGTTGGTTCACACAAGTGGCCGGCAAGCTCCATTTCCACAAGCAGCGTGCATGCATGCCTGCTGCTCAAAAAAATTGAGCATATGTGCTCGTTCGCTGCTCGTGCAAGTGAGGATCCACATGTGAGCATGCTTGCCGGCTGTTTCCACAGCCCAGTTGCAAACTCATGGCCCACAGATTGGGGACCCCTTATATAAAGCACTAAAAAAATACAGTGCTAGAGATACATATGAAATATTACAATTTATTTTAACAACAGCTAAATAAATAAAAAGTTTAAACCAAGATAGCACAGGGGTAGATGTTTCTTTCTCATTCCGTCAACTACCTCCATTCTATTGGGGCCTCAAGTCAACTGTCAGAGCCATGTTTTAAGGCATTTCTGGAAAGAGAGAAGCGTGAAGGTGGATCTCACCTCTGGAGGCAAGATATTCCAGAGGGCAGGGACCATAGCAGAGAAGGATCTTCTCCTTGACCCCAGTCCCTGAAATTCCTCAGTCAACAGAGTCCAGACAAGGCTTATTGCTTTGTATACCTTCAATTGCCATTTGCATTATTTCTTCATTGCTGAAGCAGAAACTGCCTTGCGTGTGCTCAGTCCTCAAATGAATAAAAATGTAAATAGAAAGAAAATGGAAAGTTTATTAACTCTTGTCTCCTCAGAGCCAAGTGTAGACAGAAGGAAAGGAAAAATAGCCTGGCTTGTTTGTCTAAGTAGAGAATATTTTTAAGCCATCATAAAAAAAATTATGACTCAAGTACATGTTTAATTTATGCCAGCGGTTTAACCAATTTTGACATTTATGGGGAAGTACTTTCAATCCCCATATATTATTAGAATGTCAGTTGTCTGAAATAGTGCCATTTAGGAATCTGATGCTTTATATTAGAACAGGTCTCTGGTTTGTGTTTTAGGAAAATCCTTGACAAAGCAGTTTCAGGCCATTTCTGCAATTTTATTGTTCACGCTCAGTCCTGCCATTATGCTACTATGCCTACATATGAATCCCTTATTTAAAATGCTATACTCAACTTTCATATTTTGAACTCTGCTTTACATGATTTTAGGGCTGTAATAAGTGTTTTGCTGCCTTGTAAATATATTTGTCATTCATAAGGTCTAACATAAATGCTATCCACTTCTAGATACGCATGGACTATAGCTCAGTGTAAGATCTGTGGAAGCCATATGGGCTGGAAGTTTACTGCCACCAAGAAGGAGTTGTCACCTCAAAAATTCTGGGGATTGACCCGTTCTGCTCTGCTGCCAAGAATTCCAGAAAAAGAAAATGAATCTGGGCAAGAAAGATCTCTCTTGCTTTGCCTTTGATCTGGGCACCTTTACGCTGAACAAATTAAAAACAGTTCGTGTCTTGAAGAGAAAAGTATTAAATTCCACCTCTGGGATCTTATCTGGTCGTATATTTGAACTTCATGAAAAAGGCACTGTTATTTTACGAAGATCCTGAAAAATTTAATATTTTGAAGATGTACAGAATGTGAAATGGAACTTGAGAAAACACAGTTTCATGTTTTCTGGCATGTACTGAATTGAATAGCTCAGATTTGCAGTTGCTCTTTAATAATGTAAAAAGACATCTAGCGTTGAGGAGCTAAAAGCTGAGTAGAAGTGACACAAAGACTGTAAAAGTGTGCGTAATGATAGCTATAACCTATTGCCTGCTGTTTTAAGGTATTTTCCTGTAGATTGTGGTGAATTTACTAGAATACCTGTTTGCTACCTGTATGAAATAGTTTACAGGTAAACTATTTGCTTCAATAAGCCTTAAAAAGACAAGGAGACCCAGTCTTCTGAAAGGAGTGTTCAACTGCCTAAGATCAGACTCCAGCGACTGTAGAAGCACGCATTGAAGCCTGCTGATCAGAGAATCTATGGAATGCAACTCCTTGGTTAAAACAAAATCCAGCCAGGCTGTTTGTGTTTGCTCTATCTCCCTTACAGGATTTTCACTCCATTTGGCATTTTCAGACTTCCTTTTTTTAAACAATAGAAACGTAGGCTAGCTGTTTATGCCTCTAGCAGCGTAATGAAGGGTATGATTTTTTGAAATTGAATCTCTCAAATACATTTCACTTAATTATATCACAAATGTTTGTAATTAAACATTTTGAAGCAGTATGTATCTTTTTACATGTCTAGGGGCTTGGCATCGCAGTTGTTCATAAACTATATATTTGGTATTGGAAAGCAGCAGACAGTTTACTACTCTTAGTAATTTCTTATCTGAACCTGAGGGATTGTGAAGTAATAATGCTTCCAATAGAAACTTGTTTTCAAGAGATATCACAGTATAGAAATAGGTGCCAAAAAAGAAGGAATAAAGACTTAATATGTTGTTTTTTCTAGAATGCACTTACAGGTTTCAGATTCGTTTCATAGAAATATGTAGTGAGCTTGTTATTAATATGTGTTGAATTACCTTGCTGAAATAAAAACTTTACTGAAACATTTTGGTAATTTCATACATACCCATCACATTTCTTTATAAGATGTTATTTTGAAGCAAACACCTAACTTTAATGATGGCATTTATTGTATAAGTTGAAAACATGTTCTGAGTATCAGTATCATTGACCTCCAAGACTTAATGTACACCAGCAAAAAAAGTTTTGTGACTCAGGGCTAATTCTTTCTACTTCAGTGGCCCAATGGCTTTTGTTATTTCTCATCACAGTTACAATTGAACTATCTTTTTCTTTTTGTGTGTGACTCAGAGCTAAATTTTTCTACTTCTATGATGCAAAGACATTTTTTTATTTCTCATCACAGTTACAACTGAACTGTCTTTTTCTTTTTTTGTGTTTCAACACTCTCTCTCTCCTAGTCAAATGCAATATTAGCCGTCATCTATTTTTGAATAGCAAGATAAGGGCATCTTACTTAATGAAAAATTTAATTATGTTTAATTTATTTTTCTTGTGTTATAAAAATTTATTGAAAGCACTGGATTTGAGGGTCAGACTATACTGAACAAAATCACACTACTACTTGCTTCTAGATATGGGGGGACTATATAACTCAGTGTAAGATCTGTAGAAGCCATGAGTTGGAGGTTTATTGCAACAAAGAAGGAATAACTTCTCATAATTAAAGTTATTATGGTGAAGTTCCTGAAGTTCTGGATCCTTTCAGTTTTATTCTGTTATGAATAAACTGATGGCTAAGGAATTGAATTTTTGGCTCCAGTCTATAGTTTTCCATATTAAAAGTGTATCATTTTTATTATTTATTTTATTGAACTTATCCAACTGTCCATCTCAAAAAGTCACTCTGGGTGATGCACAATAATTAATTTTAACCCATTGTAACTGTTGACAAATAAAATCAATCATTACAACACTTAACCCACTTCATTTTTCTGCCATGAATAAAACATGCTTACATTAGAATATCCATCTTAATAAATCTGATATAGAATAAGCCTTTTATTCTCCACAATTCAGATGGAAGCGTGAAGTCCTATTTTTCAATCAGTCTTGGTTCAGTACCTCACTAGGTGTGTAGATTATCACTAAGATCTGTTCTCGACTATGATGTGAATAAAGGTGAAAGAGCTTTAGCCTAACTTTTCATTGATACCAGTTTTCCCACAAATAGCCTAAGCAGGAATGTTAAACATAAGGCCCATAAGATTTTAAATCAAAATTTATTTATGCATCATAAAGTTTTTATTTTGCTTGTCACTTATCTTTTTTAAAAACAAACTTTTTCTTGGACGGAAACCAAGAATTGAAACGAAAGCTGCTGCAATTTCAAAAGTACTTTTACATCATTTATTCCTATTTAATTTCTAAATCAGACATTTGGTAATTCCAGCTGTGATTTGCAACTAATACTTTAATAGCACTAGTGAATATGTCTGAATTGAACTTGCATTTTATTTTTGACTCAAGTAGATTCATAACTTTGTACATTGCCATCAATATTTTTTCAGTTGGGTCTAGTGGTTAAAGCATCAAGCTGCAAAGTGGAGACTTAAGTTCTCATGCTGTTTTATCCATTAAGCCATCTGGATGACTTGGGCCAGTCAATCTCCTTTAGCCAAACTCATCTCACAAAGAGATTGTTGTAGGGAAAATAGGTGTCTTAGGTATGTTTGCTGCCTTTGAGTTATTTGTAAAAATAATAAAAGGCAGAATACAAATAAATAAATGAAAAAATAAAATTCAGGACAAATAAAATCTCAAGGGCTGAGAAAACCACACATTTTTGATAGTGTGTGAAGCCATCAGCTTTTTAAAGAGCTTCACATTACTAAATTCGACTAAGATCGAATCTAAATTCTATTAATCTCGTTAATACTATTTTTCCCTATGTGATGATGCTACCTATATGTTTTTATTCCTCACCTTGATTTACCTTTTGAAATTCATTTTCATAAATTCCTTGTTTTTGCTTTGTCAGCTTCATCATGGCTCCTGGGCTTTTTATAAAGAAACAGTGCTGCTTCTTTCAAACTGAATCTTGCTTCAGTTCTAAGTCTGATTACTGTATACTCAAAATCATAAAATTCAGACCGTAATACAAATCACCTGCTCCTTAGCAGGTCTTTAAAAGTAGGTAAATATAATAACACTTGACATATTGCACCATGTCATCATTTATTTTACAAAAAGAGGCAAAATGGAGAAGCCATATGTGGAAAAAGTAAGTACACCCTTACTGCTTCCATAGATAATGAAGAGGCTAAGTTGCAGCCAGGTGCAAGTAATCGAGTGCCCTTGATCAATTGATCATCAGAAAGTATGACTACCTCTATAAAAGCTGAAGTTTTAAGAGTTTGATGTTCTCCAGCATTGAAGTATGTATTAACACAATATTAAAGAGTAATGACACCAGCAAAGATCTTAAGAGAAGCAATTGTTGCTGTCTCTCTGTTGCTGCCACCATGGTAAATCTGGTAAGAATTATAAGGCCATTTCCAAACAATGTAAAGTCCATCATTGTACAGTGAGGAAAATTATTCACATTATTCAAGATATTTGCCAATCTTCCCAAGACTGGATATCCCAGCAAATGCACCTCAAGATCAAACCATGCAATGCTCAGAGAATCCCAAGGGTTACATCTGAGACTCTACAGCACCGGTGTTAAACTCGATCACGCCACATGACATATTGCAACATATCATGACTTTTTTGCCTTTGCGGAGCCTGGGTGGGATGTGGCCTATGTGTGAAGCATCCGCCCCTTGGGCTGCCAGTTTGACCCCCTGATCTACAACATGTTAAATATTGAAGTTCATGACAGTACAATTCAAAAAAGACTGAGCAAGTATGGTTATTTGGAAGTGTTGCCAAACAAACTAAAAAGAAAATGGCAGCATAGCTTAGATTTGCAAAGTTGCATCTGAACAAATCACAAGATGTCTGGGACACTGCCGTTTGGACAGACAAGACCAAAGTGGAGATGTTTGGCCATAATGCACAGTGCCATGTTTGTTGAAAATCAAACACAGCATATCAGCACAAAAGTCTATATAGCAAAGTTTAGGAACGATTTGGCCTATTGTGCTCAGATCTCTAATTATATTTTGTATTAATTTGTGTTTGTCAATAAATGGGGGTCTCTGATCATAAATAGATTTGTACAGGAACAATCATCCTGCAATCCAATCGCAATTGGCTTTTTCAGATTGCAATCCATAATATACAAAATGCCCACATCTATTGTGTATTTTCATTCCAGAATTGAATAAGATCAAACTCAAGCTTTTCCATTAATTAGAGCAACATACATTTGAACCCTTTTGCAGGTTAAACTGTCATGTTGACCAACTCCTACAATCCCAATAGCATAGTGGTAACAGACTTTCTAACCATGCCTATAAAACATAGGCAATCTAAAGTGAATTCCAGAAAAAAAGCAAATCAAGTCTCACGGACTTCCAGTTTGAGCTTCTTCAGTGAGAGACCGAAACCGCGACTCTGACACGGTTTTGATCCTTGCTCGCCACTGGAGCGCCCCGAGCCGGCTGGTTTCGGGGCTAAGCCACCCTGTAGAGGTGGTAAAGAGGGGGGAGACTGCCTGCAGGGTTGAGAGTCGCATCTCTCCTTCTCAGCTGGCCATTACTCCCTTTCCCAAAGGCGGTTGTAGCGGTGGTCAGAAATGATCACCCCAAAGAAGAATTCGACCGGAAAAGAATGTGCAGGAGGAAGATAAGAAGAGAAACTTTTGGTTAACTGGGTCAAACAGCAAAAGCAACAAAATAAAGTACCCTGGAACTTAAACTATAAAAAAAATGACACTGTTCCCAAATAAGATTTCTAAGCAGTGAAGGAGAGAGAAAAGGGAAAGAAATGTGTCTTTTTTTCTCCTCTTCCTTTCCCTATACTGACAGCTAAGAGCCTTAAGCAAGAAATTGGGAAAAAAATCCACTTTGACATCAATAGGCATTTAAGCTGAAAATAAAATGTCAAAGGGATAATAAAGATTTCTGGATACTTAAAAGCTTTTGAAAGCAAGAAAGGAGAAAAAAAGAATAAAAGGGCAGGATCTGGAAGGGAAGAGACTGCCTGGAATTAAAAAGAACTTACAGTAAAATCTCAACAAGACTTCTAAAAGATACATTTTAACTGAAACATGGCAACAAAATAGCAAAACCCCAGGAAGAGAAAGTGAAAAAAGAAGAAACAGCTCGGGAGTATTTGGATTACTTGGTGACTTCTGGTTTTTTGGTTACTGCATTTGAATGACTAAAATCAATCTGGTGGTTGTTTAAAAGTGTTTTAAAATGGCACCACTTTTAGAAGAATTGAAAATGGAACTTAAAAAGTACAAAGAAGATGCACAAGACAGGAGAGGTTCTTTTGGCTTTGTATTTCAATTCTTAGAAATGGAGATTTGGAACTATGTAAAACAAGAAACGCCTGCAGAACAAGTAGATTGGGACAAAGAAGAAGCCATCTTTATTGAACAAGTAATTTTATGTGGGAGAAAAAAAGGAAAGGGGGGAAAGAGAATGAAAGGTTTAACATTTGGAAAAACAACCCCAAAAAAGAATAGTTTGAAAAATAAGTATAAAATTAGAAAGCAACAGAAGAGGAAAATGCAGAAAAGAGAATTTGAAGTAGAGAGACAAGGAGGTAAAAAGGGGAGGGAGAAGAAGAGAGGGAAGAAAGTAAGGAAAAAAAGTTATAAATGACAGAAACAAAATTTAGAGAAACAGGGCCTATTTAGAGATAATGGGGGAAAATTTAATGGCAAAAGGGATTCTGCAAAAGTACATAAGATAGTATTGTTATATTAGAAATAGAAATAATTTCAGAAAATATGAAACAATGTATGATTAAAATGATGGATAAAATAGTTATCGTAATTTAGTGGAATGTTTAATAAATAAATGTAATAAAATAAATGTTTAATGATTTACTAAACATAAGTGAAGAGAAATAGGGGAAAAATTAATTATGGAAAGATTACACGTGTCTCCAAGGAAGTATGATATTTAATTGAAACGTTCAAGATGTTAAGACTTTAATGAATATTAATGATAGAACTGAATTGGAATGGAATGAGGGTTTTAATTACTTATATTTATAATCCTTTTTTAAAGAATATAGAATGTATTTTAAGAATGTACCAAACAGAATTATGTATTATATTGAATGTTATAACCTTAAGGTATACATTGAAGTTCAAATAAGAGTTGAATGGATAAAATTAAAAGATATAAAGGTGTCATACTCCAATTAGTAACTACAGGAGAAAATTTGTTTAATGAGAAAAGATAATATGAAATTGAAACAGGACAGACAAAAGTATAAATATAATGATTTGAATTGAGATGAGATAATCAAAATAAAGTTGAGAAAATTAAGAGGGTAAAAACTTTATAGAAAATGCAAAATAGTAATAACATATGGAATAGAACACAAAAATGAGCGAGCATGAAATTGTGTTTGTGTCTGTATAAAAAAGTGTAACCCGGGACCATCTATTTTCAAAAAAGATGTTTTACTTGGATTGTTTTGTGTGTGTGTGGAAACCCAAATAAAACTTTAAAAAAAACCCAATCAAGTCTCCAGTTTTTCAGGTTAAGGGATGCAGAAAAGTATCATGTAACTACAAGAGCTAAGTCCTCAACTTATGACAAGTGAGACAGGAATTTCCATTGCTAAGCAAGGCAATTGTTAAGTTAATAGTGCCCAGTTAGCTATCTTTTTTTGTCATGATTAAGTAAATAATTGCACATATTAAATTAATCCTGCTTGGAAGGTCGCAAATGGTGATCGTGTGAACCAAGGATGCTGCCACCAATGGTAAATACAGTATGTGCCAGTTACCATGCACCCGAATTCTGACCAGGTGACTGTGGGAATGCTATAGCAGTCATTAAGTATAAAAATGAAGTTGTATATCATGCTTTTCAGTGCCATTATAACTTTGAATGGTCACTAAACAAATGACTTTAAGTTGAAGACTACCAATAACAGGGGTGTCAAACTCAATTTCACTGAGGGTCACATCTGGATTGTGCTTGACTTCAGAGGGCCGGGGAGGGGTATGGCCATGGTGGGCATGGCCAGCTCAACATCACTCATGTCAGAGGGGCACCTGTGGTGGCCAAGTGCTAAGGCAGGACTTCCCTGAGACCCACACTTATTCATTATAATCTTCCTTCCTTCCCTCTTCATATTCTTCTTTCCCCTTTTTCCTTATTTTTCCTTCCTTGCTCTATTCCCATTTCCCATCTTTTTGTCTTTCTTGTTTCCCTTTCCCCATTCCTGTCCCTTCTTGCATGCTCAAATACAAAAGGGGAAACATTTCTCCTTTTGTTTTGTTTTTAGTTTGTTTTGATAGCCCTCTGCCAGTAAAAATGGAGCGGGGGGGGGCACATGCACTTCCCCTCCCAGTTCCGTTCTTGCTGGCAGAGGCACCACGGGCTGGTCTTTTGTTGTTTCCAGGCCAGCAACATGGGCCAGATCACCTGCGGGCTGGATGCGGCCCACGGGTTTTGAGTTTGACATTATAATGCATTAATTAGGGTTATAATTGTACCCTCCAATACTCATATTTCTCAATCAATGTCCTTCATGTCCTGAGTTAGAAGTAAGGGAAGGCACAATTTCTCAGAAGCAAGGATAGAGAAAATATAAAATATAGTACATAGGATAAAACCTAACACATATTAAGTTATAGAGGGTGTCCTGACAGCATTATGATCAAATTAAATATTAAATTTTCTATTATTAGAAGTTAGCCCTCATGAGGACCAAACTGAAGAAATAGTCATAATTATTTATATTTCCAATTTCTAAACAGCCCATCTCCCTCAGAGAATTTGAAATTCGAATTTGGAATTATCATCCAGAGATCTTTTAGCATGCACTTGAGCAAGTCTTCTATACTATATTGTTTGCAATATAAAATTGGCTCCTATGGTTGCCACCTAGTGGATATAAACTTGTCATTATCGAAATTCGTCAACCCAGTAAGAAAATTTTCACTGTAATCCTAAATACATTGCCAAGAACTCATCCCACTTAGTTTATGTAATTCATTTTGCAACATTAGGTAAGACATATAGGATCAGTTTATAAACCTATTATAGGCTTTTGTAACATGCTGTAAGTTAAAAATGAGCCAAGTTGGGCCATTGCATAATTTGTGTTAAAAAAATCAATTTTTATTAGTACTCAGAATCTTTTCAGAGCCATAGAAAATAAAATGAATGAAAAGTGTCCAACTCAATTTAAATATTAGAAATATTATCCTTTTACTTAAAAGCCTGTTTGGGATAACAAGTAAACATTTTCAGTATTTAAAACTTGAGGTTGTTGTCCATAATGTAATTTGAGTTTCAGTAAAATGATACTTGTTGATCGTATCCGATGTGGCTAAAATCTGACTGAGTTTCAAGATAATACATGGTTGCTAATTGTAAGCCCCGCTGAATGGATTTTGGATAAACATGAATACAATTGCAATGTTAATTTTCTTAAATCAATTTCCCTTGCTTTTTAAAGTCAACTCAATCCAAATAATCTTTTTGGACAACAAGATAGTCAGTCAATCTACATGCAAGTTTGTCTGTGAGCCACTGCAACTTGAAGTGTACATTTTGGGGTTATTTAATAGTTGAGTAAAAACATATGAAAGTTATTCATTCAGATGGACCCAAAAACAACCCTGTTTATGTTTTAGAACTGAAATACAAATAATCTTAACATTCAGAAATGAAAATGTACCCAATGAAATATGTGGAACTTCATACAAAATTGTTCAGTTTCATCACCATTTGCTTTCATGCCTTCTTTATGTAGCTTAATAGCTCTTCTTTATTCATTTGGTAATCACTTTTTTTCCACTGTTCTCGTAATTGTTGCAGGAGGGGCCCAATGTCTTTGCCTGATGAGATTCCCATTTGTCTTAAGTCATGACCAGTTACAGGAAAAGAAGGTATAGACCACTCTTGCATTTCTTTCAGAAGTTGTTCTTCTCCTTGGTACTTCAGAAGTTCATGGATTCTGAATGTTGCAGAAGCCTCCCTTGCCTTCACAAATACAGAAAATGAGAAACCTGAGCACAAAGCATTCATGGCTAAGTTACTATTTTTATACACAAAATACTTCAAACCAGATCAATCCTCAATCTTCTTAAGTTCAAACTTTACTTGGCCCCATTTTTAAAAACAATAACTATTTTTTTCGGTGCTTATGCATTAAATGGTTTGTTTATGGCTACATACAAAGAGGAACCCAGTCTGTATTTAAGGAGACAGCATTCATGCTCTCACAACCTTCTTCCTAACTCCAGGCTTATGTATCTGAGATTAATTAATGAGGAGAAAGATGGCTCCCAACAGATCAAATTAAAAGATAAACAAAAATCAATAATTATCCGGAAAATATTTACTATACTTACATCTAAAATGAAATCCTGGTATGGTTTAAGAGGTATTGAAGTATCGGAAGCTTTGGTCAAGTCTCTCCTGTGCTTCAACAGAAATAGCCCAAGGTTTTTTTCATCTTTTGATAGTTTCAGTCTTAAATCCAGTTTTGAAAGATCACATGGAACCTTTAACAATGACGTTAGAATGGTCATTGGTTTGGGAAAGAGATTCTGAACATTTTTACAGACTGTGTCAAATTCTTGTAAGTTCCCATTAACAGGTAATCCTGAGGGGATACATATAAAGAAGGGTTTTGAGAATAAGATAACTTAACTGTTAGAAATTGACAAGAAATCAACTAAGATTACAAACAAAGCAGTATGTGGAATTGCTAGACAAGCAGAAGGCTAACAATAATCATTACAAGTAATGGCAACATCAAAACGCTAGTGCCCTGCCACTATAGAACCAATGTAGAACAGGGCTACAGATTCAAAGCTTTTTAGGCCTAGCAAGCAACAGTAGTGTCCCAATGTTCTAATTTTTCAACCTTGACAAAGTTGTGTGACTTCAACTCCCAGAATTCCCCAGACTGTCCACAAAGTCCTAAGTATGCAGAGATTAAACTCATTTCAGAAGTTAATATGCCAAATCTGGGAGCCCTGCAGTTTTGAGATTTCAGATTCTAAAATTCTCAAGCCAGGTTAACTGAGGAACTCCAAAGATCTTTGAAGGACAATTACTATGGCCTATTATTGAAAAATAAAAGATGTAACTAGTTACTGAAGGATATGTCACTCAGATAATAATATTCTCAATCTCTCTATGGAGATTCTCAATCATCCAAATAATGGTTGTCCCAAATAAAATCCCCACTAGTCAATTAGAACTGAAGAAGCTTCTTGAATGAGAAGCAAAACATTTTCAAAGAGAAAAATGCCAAGAAAGTCCAGTTGTCTTTTGGAAAAAGCACCTTTGGGATATTCTCTGTCTCCAATATTCACATCTGTATAGAAATTAACATCTATGAAGCTTTTTACCTATATAATCAGTTACTGTAAGTTCATACATCAGATGAATGAGTTGATTTGCATATTTTCCAACAATAATTTTTTTCAATTCAGTCCAAATCCTTTCACCAGATATTCCAGCCAAACCTTTGGCGTTTTCTTTAATGGCTTCCAAAGTTTGGGCATCATGGTCATCAGGCTTTTCAGCTATCCTCCCGTAAAATCTAAGGAAAATTTTTTTCAGTCTGATAATCTTCATTTAATGAAATTTATTTAATAAAAATTAAATGAATTTTTAAAAAATAAAATCACTTAATATGCATGAAATAGGCATCGTATTACCAACCCCACTACTCACAACTTGATTTTCAAGAAGTTGGGAACTGGATAGGATGGCAGAACAATGTAACAGTATATATTGAAGTGTTCATATGCAAACAAAATTCACTCTATATTAACTCAATACTGTCACTTAAAGACTTGGAAAACAATTGTTTTTATAAATATGACAGTGCAAATATATTCAGGCAAACTGACCACCAAAGTGGAAAGGGCAGAGATCTGATGTCCAAATACCATTAATACTGAGTGCCATACACAAATTAGGAAGTAAGAGCTCTATAAGTGATCTACAAGTGAAACGTAATTAAGGAACAAACAAAAGAGCCTCCAGTTCTCTGCAAACTGGCCATTGCCCTTATCATGTAGAAATATAAAGCTTTTTACCGGAAGTAGCGTAGAATGCGTAAAAAATCTTCTTTAATTCTCTGGTTGGCTTCTCCTACAAATCTGATAGTCTTGTTCTTTAAGTCATTGTAACCACTGAAGTAATCATAAAGAGTGCCATCCAAACCTATCAAACAAATGGAACATTTTATTTATTTGATTTGTCAATTGCTTACAAGATAATAGGTATAAGTATAAACATAGTTATGAATACATGGAAACATATAAGAGAAAAAAAAGAAACAATAGGACAGGGACAGTAGACACGTTGGTGTGCTTATGCATGCCCCCTACAGATCTCTTAGGAAAGGGGTGAGGTCAATAGTAGACAGTCAAAGATAAAAGTTTTTGGGGTTTGGGGAAGAAACCAGTTTGGTGCAGTTAACCTTGAGTTTGTATCTATTGTGTGCTCGGTATTGTTATGGTTGAAGCTGAAGTATTCATTGGCAGGTAGGACACTGCAATGTATGATTTTATATGCTATAATTAGATCGGACCGAAAGCGGCGTAGTTCTAGGTTTTCTAAGTCTAGAATTTCAAGTCTGGTGGCATAAGGTATTCTGCAACGAGTAGAGGAGTGGAGAACTCTTTTTGTGAAATATTTCTAGACTTTCTCTACTGTGTTAATATCAGATACGTAATATGGGTTCCAGACTGATGAGCTGTATTCAAATATTGGTCTAGCAATTGTTTTGTATGCTTTAATTAGGAGTGCGATATTACCAGAGAAAAAGCTACGTAGCATTAGGTTGACAACTCTTAATGCTTTTTTGGCTATGTAGTTACAGTGGGCTCTAGCACTTAGATCATTAGACATGAGTACTCCAAGGTCCTTGACAGAGTCTGAATCATCAACAAGGTCTTGACTATTCAGCTTGTATTTTATTTTCTGATAAAAAATATGTAAGACAGAGCATATATGTCTGATATTAGGTTGACTCAGCCTTCTATCCTTTGCCAACATGTCAGGCAGAGCATTTGTTGAGATTTGAACTTGCCATTTGTTTAACCATTCTGATACATAGTCAAGGTCTTTTTGAATGGTAGCAGAATTATATGTCGTGTTGAATAACTTTACATCATCAGCAAAGAAAACACAATTACTCTTAATATGATCACAGAGGTCATTTATGTAGAGTATGCAGAAAGTTGGTTCTAAAACACTGCCTTGGGGGACACCACTGCTGACAGGTACAGAATTTGATAGGACATTCCCAGTTTTGACCATTTGTTGTCTGTTTGACAGGAATGCTTCTATCCAGTTATGTAGTTGTCCAGAGATACCATAGGATTTTAGTTTTAATAGTAATTTGTCATGTACCACTGAATCAAAGGCTTTACAGAAGTCTATGTAGATTGCGTCTACATTTTTCCCTGATCGAGTTGTGTAGTCCATATGTTTTTGCAGTGTAACAGTTGCAGATTACAGGATAGTTTTTTTTCTGAAACCAAATTGTTTATTGGAGAGTAGGTTGGTTGTTTCTAAGTGGAGGATAATGGATTGGTAAATAATTGATTCCATGACTTTACAGGTAACGCAGCATCAAGAGATTGGTCTGTAATTTTCAACTAGGCTAGGGTCTCCCTTTTTGAAAATGGGGGTGATCGTGGCTCGTGACCATAGGTTTGACAAGGAGCTGGTCCTGAAATATTTTTCAAAGATTATGCTTGGAGGTTTCTGCTATGGCAGTGGATAGCTTTTTTAAGAAGTAGGCACATATTCCGTCTGGTCCAATAGATATAGATGGTTTTAGATTGCATAGTGCAATTATTTTATAGAAATTACTTAGAACTTCATTTTAAAAGGACTTTCGAAAACTCCATCTTTAGTCTTTTACCAAGGCCAGAGAAAGATTACTACCAATCTTGGCAGATAGTAGGATGAAACATTTATTTTAGAAGGCCAAAGTTAAAAAATATTAGGCACTAATTTTATATTAACTTCTGAACCACGTTCCAGGAACTTAAGACATATACACTCCATGTAAGATGATTTTCCAGTTAGCTTCCAACTCCTATTTAGGCCTAAACCACAAAAGATAAAGTTGAAGGAGAACATTTAGGTGAGAGAACAGTCCCCACTTATAGGACCATCATGCCATCTTTTAAGATTGAAAAATAGCTTACCTAGGAACATAGAATTAATGGTGAGATCTCTTCTTGCTGCATCTTTTTCCCAGTCAGTTGTGAATTCTACTTCTGCATGTCTCCCATCAGTATGCAAATCAATTCTCAGTGTGGTAATTTCAAAGTTCTCCTCATGGAGCTGCAGCAAAAAGAAAAAAAACTCATTTGGCTACCCTTTTAAATCCTTTTTAAAACCTCTCATTAGATGAATAGAATACAATTTTGAAAAAAATATCCATCCATACATTTTGTTTCCTGCATGAAAACATTCCTTTGCCTGTTTTTTAATTTCCTTTTACACTTAAAATTGAGGGTGGGGGTTTTATATTGGGAGTTTTATTTCTGTAAGCTGCCTGGAATTACCTTGAGTCAGTTGGTGGCCATATAAATTTCCTTAATAAAAAATAGCAGACAACTCTCTTTTTTAGAGTATTTCCCTTCATGCAATCAAGTCTGTTTCCACTTGCACCAATGTCTTATCTGGAATTTCTTCCCACACAGCATTCAAGCTAATTGTCATCTTTTTTCGCACTCAAGTACATGTCTTATTCTTCTTTGTTCATTAGTGACAAAAATTTTCTATCAAATCTATAACTTTTAAAAAATAATTACAAATGGCATAATATTCCAAAAAACATGTAATGCTCATGCTTTGATTATTCTCTGTTTTGGATTAAATCAAAGATTAAATTGGATTAAATCAGCTTCTAGTTTATAGGACTGGAGACAATGACTTAGTCACAACTAGACTCAGAGACATTTCATCTTGTCCCACGTGCCTTAAGTTCTAGTAGTTTGGGTATAGGTTTCTAGGCCTTCCTTCTCCAAAATGGCTTTTTCTGCAATTCCCAGACATTGTGGTGAAAAAGTATAGTACAGCTATCTTTCATTACAAGCAAGTATCATCAGAATCTGATGATATTGTCATGGTCTGCATACAGCCCATTTCTCTTTCTCTTCTAATATTCTCCAACATTTGCTGATATTATAGTCAATCAGGAATGACGTCGGCTTACGGGAAGGGGGAAATAAAGTTGCCTCATTGCAACAATGTCTATATTTTTCTATTTACTAATAACAAAAAGCAAATCTAAACTATATTTACTAGCTTTCAAGCTCAACATGAGAACAATTTGGACTTCATTTTTTAATAACCTTAGGAATATAAATCTATATAAGTTCCTCTTCAACTAAAATACTTTTTCTGTCTATTTTGCATTTTAAAAGTTTGCAAATCCTTTTACCCGAGCAGTAATAGTTCCATGTTTTTCTCCTCGGTTGTTGATCATACGGATACCCATGGCCTGGAACATTTCTTTCATCTGACTAGGAGTTGCAGTAGTGGCAAAATCGACATCTTGTGGTTTTATTCCACTGAGTAAATCCCTTACAGCACCTCCTGCTATTCTTAGTTCATAATTTTCTTTATCAAATATTTCTGTAAGTAGTAATGGGAAAAAATTGTAAAGAGAAACAAATTCTGGAGATGACAAAATGGACAATCCCATTAACTCTACTAGTAAAAATGGTACATGAAGGAAGCCAAGTAAGAGAAATTATAGCATGACAACTTTTGATTTTTGCTAGGTTTGTCTAAGACAAACAATGCTCTAACCTAACTTTTAATTCACAAGTTACAGCTTAATTTTGTAAATTTAATAGAATGGGGCTGCATTGGCTCAGTTACAAAATGTGTTATTTATATACTATTTGGTTGTCTTTTGGCCTTGTGTGTGCATGCATTCGTGCAAAGATGTACTCCATCCTGAACAAGACATTGCTCATAGATGGAGAAAATTTAAATAATAGTTTAGCTTTTTAAAAATCCCTTATTTCTGTGCTGCAACTTAGGGAAAAAAAAAAGAAACTACTGAATAGCATTAAAGCTTTTTTCTTCTTTTCAAAAAGTCATGTGCATTCGACCACATGCAGAATAGTCTTGATCAGGATTAAGACCAATCAAATACTGCAGAAGTATTTTCACTTGTATCATTAAAAGGGCTTTAATATAGATCTTCCTGCATTTCTTATAGCTATTGATACAAACGTGTTTGGTATGTCTGATATTAGACTGAGTCAGCCTTCTATCCTTCTGTGGTCGGTAAAATGAGGACCTAGATTGTTGGGGGAAATATGCTGACTCTATAAACTTTTTAGAGAGGGCTATAAAGCACTGTAAAGTGGTATATAAGTCTAAGTGCTATTGCTATCACTCAGGCAGGCATTCTAACAAATCACAGAATCTAAATCATATTGTAAAATGAAACATTTCATGTAAGTTATATGTTTGGATTAAGCATTTTAAAACACTTCTCCAAATTTACCTCAGCAAAAGTCTGGAAAATCTCAGTTTAACATAAATGAAATAAAGGTGAATGAAATATAACATCTACAAGTAACATATCCTTGGAACATATCCTTGGAACATATCCTTGGAACATGACACTTCATTGGAAACAATGACCAAATGTTTGATACACCCATCTCTCAGGTATGATGAATGAAAAGAATCAAATTTGTCCTTCTAAATAATGCAACTGAAAAGTAAGCAGGACTAGTTTGCAGTCTTGCAGTGAAACTTACGTTTGATTCTTAAAAGTCTCAAATCTGTTTTGATAGTTTGAGAAACATTTATATCTCGGTGGCCCATTGTTGAGTACTTTTTAGTAAACTGTATTTGAGTGAGAAAAACAGATGAGAGAAACTGTATTTGAGTGAGAAAAACAGATACTACTGTACAGATTCTACTGTAGACCAGTGTTTCTCAACCTCTGCAACTTTAAGACATGTGGACTTCAACTCCCAGAATTCTCCGGCCAGCATCCATGTGCTTTAAAAGTTGCCCAGGTTGAGAAATACTACTGTAGAGCCTTTTGAACAATTGTTAAAAGAAATCTGGCTGTTATGTTAGTTATAATCCAAATGCAAAAGAGAGTAACCTACTAGTTTATGTTGCTATCTTGGTATGCACCAGCATGTGGTATTTTATTGCTGAAGTTACTACCAGAATAAAATAATTACTATTCATACTGAAACAGGTGCACTAATAGTAATAAATCAAGAGTTCTTGTTCATTGTTGTTTTCACAATCAGGGATTTTAGTACTTAACAGGGCTGAGAAACCTGCTTCCCCCAGGTATTGCAGAACTACATCACCTTGAAGAAATAAACCAATCTAACAATTACAGAGTTGGAAGGGACTTGGAAATCTTCTCGTCCAACCCTCTGCTTAGGCAGAAAACCTTATTCCATTTCAGACAAACTGTTCCCAATTCTTAAAAACCTCCAGTGTTGGAGCAATTACAACTTCTGGAGGCAAGTTTTTCCATTAATTGTTCTATCAGGGAATTTCTCCTTGGTTGTTCCTCTCCTTGATTAGTTTCCACCCATTGCTTTTTGTCCTGCCTCCAGTGGCTTTGAGAATAGCCCTTCTTTGTGGCAAGCCCTGAGATACTGGAAGACTGTGTCACCCCAAGTCCTTCTTTTCATTAAACTAGACATACCCAACAATGGTAAGGGATACTACTCAAGAGTGTAGATCAAGTGTCTTCAAACTTGGGAAGTTTAAGATCCCTGGACTTCAACTCCCAGAATTCCTGAGCTAACATGACCGGAGGAGGAATTCTGGCAGTTGAAGTCCACAAGTCTTTAAACTTCCTAAGTTTGAAGACCCCTGGTGTTTAGATGTTCAAGCAAACAGCTGAAGTCCGGCAGGTGGTCCATCCCAGCTCCCAAGCCACCTCCCAAGAAAACGAGGCACCTGTACCTGCTATGCCCTTCAGTCCTGGTGTGAAAAGGGACTGAAATTCGGAAGACTCTATCTTCATGGTTCTGAAATTCCGACAAAAGCTCGCAAGCCCTACTCTGTGGTGGGGAGCAAGGATCTCAACTGCTTTACAGCCCAGAAGAACGAAACGACTCCACATCTTTTAAAAAAGAAAACAAGAAAAACAGCGAAACGAAACCACGAGTTAATGAACACGCAAGGAAAGCATGATGCAGACAGCTCAGAGGCCCGGCAGATATAGCGATGAGGTGGGTGGCGGCTGGGGACAAAGCCCTTTGCACAGCTAGGAACGGCCTTCGAAAAAGAGCAGCCACCACAAAGGTGGAGTGAGCCGCCGAAGAAAAAAATAAACCTCACGCTACGCTCGGTTTCCGCGGCCTGCAAGGAATCCCCGCACCGGCCGGGCTTTTCAGTCCCACTCCCCTTTTTTTTCCCGTTCCTAAGGCCTTTGCTGGTCGTCAACCTGCGCTGGCAAGAGAAAGGGCAGCCTGACTCACCCACGAACTTGGGGGGGGGGTCCCCGCGGCTTAAGCGGGCGGACCCAGCAGCCCCGCAGCCCAATTGCTGCAGGAAAAAAAAATGAAGGGAAAAGAAGGATTCCCAGAATCACGTGTAGGAGGCCGGCGCTACAACGGAGTAACTCCTCCTCCGCGTCCTTCCTGTTCGAGGGCGGCGCTTTTATTTGTCTAGAAACCCGCCGGTGGCGGCGCGGCTTTACTCAGCAGCTGTGCGCGCTTTTTAAAAGGGATCGTTCGCCGCCTTGTGGAGTAGATTCAGCAATTGACGTGCGGGGGTTTTCTGGGCCTTTTGTGTTCAAGGGCTTTTCTCCGGCATTAAAAGGCCTCCCGAAATTGATATTTTGCTTATGTCCGAAAGAAATGGCCTTTTTAAAGGTCGTTATCTTTAAGGCTATCTTTATCTTTAATATATGTGGGATATATGTGGGTATTCTCTCTCTCTCTCTCTCTCTCCATGTTTATGTATATTGAAAGGATGGTGACCCTTTGAAAACTATGCAACGAAATTTCATTTTAATGTATACCGATTGGTGCACATTTAAAATGATAATAAAGTTATTCTAAGTTTAAGTCTTGGTCCACAAAATGCAATGAGCCGTGCTTTATCCCCACTTTGTTAAACACAACTTGGCTGAGTTTTCAGGGTATGGTAAGCTAAAAATCACAGTGAACACTGGAAAGGCTGGATCCATATGACAGGTTTTAATCTAATAGTTAAGTGAGATGTGGGAATCCCATTCAACCATCTCAGTGGAATTGAAGGTCTGCGGTCTCTTCCATGCAAGTGAATGCTGGAAATTTGCTAGGAAAGCAAAATTTGGTTTTTCCCTAAAATTCTGCTACTAGCTGCTTAGATTTTTGCAGCCTGCATCTAATTGTCCTGTAGGATTTAAGAGAATAGTGTCTGGACATGCCGCTCCCCCCATGGGAAAACTATGGGTGAACTTGAAATGCAGCTTAAGCGGCATTTTAAGACTAAATGGGTTTGCATGAACCACAAATTGACAGGCAGCTGTTGGAAGAAAAATTCTTCTGGGTTCAGTTCCAAGTGAGGAAAAAGACATTGGAAACATGGAGACTGTTTGGAAGGTTTAATGGTGGACAGGACCACACGGCCTGGAACTCCAGAGTGAAAAGGAAGGATAATCACATACTTCAAGGTGAAGAAAGAGATCAAGAAGGGGCTGAGGGGCTGAGAGTGCCTGGATTTTATAACCTTTGTTGGGATTTGAATTGGAGCTTGTATTCTGATTGGTTGTCAGACTCCCATGGGGCCGTTTAGGGGCAACTATGTAGGCTGTCCTGAGTTCCAGGCTTGGTTGAGCCTTGCTGGATGATGATGATGCACTGAAAGGGCTTTTGGGTAATTTCTATAGCTTTACCTGGAGATCTTTGTTATGTAAAGTATTCTGGCCCAGGCCTTAATGGCCCACCCATTAACAAAGATGGGAGTGAGCTTCTGCTTCTGAGTTTCTACTCTTTTTAGAGGAAATATTCTGCCTTTTTAATATTTCCTAGAATATTTCAATTTTCTAGGAGAGGGGTTGGTGCTAATTTCCTACACAGCAACTAGCGTGTTATAGGATCCCACATATCAATTGTGCCAGAGTTTGCAACCAAATCCTTACATGGGGTGTACTTTGTGTTCCACCCAAGGGTAAAATTTAGTAGCTGATCTCTGAGATATTATGGTTCTACTGTTTGTATTTTTTTAAATTCCTCTTTGTGGTTTCACTAGGATAAATGAAAGCTAATTTTGTTACTTCAGTCTATAACAAATGATTATATCTTCTGACTTCTGCACTAAAATAGCTTCTGGCTCCTTTAGACAGAATAGAACAGAACAATAACAGTTGGAAGGGACCTTGGAGGTTTTCTACTTCAACCCCCTGCTTTGGCAGGATCATTCCAGTCAAATGGTTGTTCAATCTCTTCTTAAAAACTTCCAGTGTTGGAGTGTTTAGAACTTGTGGAGGCAATTTCAGGGGTGGCTCCATCCGTAGTCATCCGCTCCAAAAAGTGGTGAAAATTTGCATAAACAGAATGGAAAAGAACGGAAAAGAACGGACGTGGTTAGTATGTAGCGGGGATGTTAAACGGATGTTCATAGGAAGCCTAGCGGATGTATATTGGATGCAAACCGTTCACTGCGCATCTTTTCTATTTCCATGCTACTAACGCTGTGTAGACGTTCCGTGTACCTTTTGTTTCCTCCCTCTTTCCGTTTTCAGCTGCAACGGATGTGAGTTGTGAGGATGCCCAGAGGATGCAGAGAGGATACAGCGGATGTTTAACGGATGATAAACGGACATAGAACGTTTGTTGCTCGGATGTCATGGATTTACATCGTACACAGCGGAAAGTTCATCCGCTCACAAAGTTTTGTGCAGCTCAAAACTTCTTGCACGGATGAAATCTCAGTGGACAGATGCTCGATGGATAGAGCGTATGAAACACGTATGCAGTGAGTACACAACGGATGCATCGCGTTTTCCAACGGATGGCAAGCTTTTTTTAACGTTTTACATCCTCTTTGCATCCGTTAGTGCAGTGGGACATGGGCTTAAGACTATGATTTGAGTATGTGAACTATACATAAATACATGCCAGTGTGTTCACTGGAGCCAAATATATATTTCAGGGGTTAAGATTGAAAAAAACAACCCAAAATAAATGATCTTGCAAACTGGGTCAAATAGCTTTACTGTCTTTGAAGAAAAATTGATTTAATATATTCTTACTTGTAGTTCTATAATGAAATTAATCTTCATTTGAACATGATAAATTAGGTTGTTCAGTGCCGGATTCCTTGTTATTGGCCTCTTTGTGGAAGGATGTATGATCTCAATATAGATACCAGTTACAACTGTTTGTTTTTGTTTTTTTGGTGCTAGGTTAAACACATGATCAAGAAAGTCTTAATTCTATAGTGTAGCATTTCTCAATCTTGGCAGCTTGAAGATATCTATACTTCAAGTCCTAGAATTCCCCAGCCAGATTATCTGGAGAATTTTGGGAGTTAAAGCCTGCACATCTTTTGAGATGCCAAGTGTTCAAGGAATAGTGGTATATGGTGCTGTTTTGGATTACCGGTCGTATGACAGTAGAAACAGTACAACAATAACACACTTTATCAGTAAAGCCCCTGTCACACTGAACCAACAGATGCAAAGAGGATGTAAAACGGACAAAAAACCTTGCCATCCGTTCGAAAATGCGATATACTCACTGCCTCCGTTTTGCTTCCTCTCTATCCGTCCAGCATCCGTTTATTGATGTTTCATCCGCTCTGAAAGTTTTGGGCTGCCCAAAACTTTTGCGCAGAAAATATATCCAGTTCGTCCGTTCTACATCCGCTATGCATCTGCTACGCATCCGTTACGCATCCGTTACGCATCCGTTACGCATCCGCTATATCAGCTGCGCATCCGTGCAACTCGCATCCGCCCGGACGCAGGGAGAAAGCGGAACGGACGCAGAACGGATGCACAACGGATGCAGCACAGAAACAAAGCGTGTAAAACAAAAAAAACGTTCGCAGAGGGGACCTATCTCGGATATTAAGGATGTCTAGAGGATGCCTAGAGGATGCCTAGAGGATGCAAAGGGACACCTATACTGCCTATAAAAAGGGGGAGCAATTCGCCTGCATCTCACTTTCAGAACAGTAGCCAAGCTGTGCAGACCTCTGCAGCCTTCATCTGACTCTTCCTCTTCCACAGCATCCAGTCATGTCCACTGTGGATTGTGACAAGGTCCTTTCGGCAGCCACCATCCTTCTGCAACAGTGCGAAACCATCTGCAGGCTCTGTGAACTCTACTATGGGAAGAAAAGGAGGCACCCAAAAAAAGTCTGGGTCCAAAGATGGATCACCAGAAGAGCAGAGGACGGACTGTACAACAAGCTGATGGTGGAGCTCAGGAGCGAAGACACTCGGGCATTCCAGAACTTCATGAGGATGCCTCCAGCCATGTTTGACGAACTTGTGCAGCGGCTGACACCCAGGTTGACCAAGACAAGCACCAACTTCCCGCCCAGCTTGGAACCTGGGCTCAAGGTGGCACTAACTCTGCGCCACCTGGCCTCAGGGACCACCTACAGGAGCATTCAGTACGGCTGGAGGGTGCCACCCAACACCATCAGCATTGTGGTCAGAGAAGTGGTGCAGGCCATCATCGAAGAATACAAGGAGGAGCTCCTCCGGTGTCCCTCCACTGAAGAAGGATGGAAGAAAGCTGCAGAGCAGTGGTATCAGAGGTGGAATTTCCCACACACGGTTGGAGCCATCGATGGCAAGCACGTGGCCTGCAAAGCTCCAGCCAAGTCGGGGTCCACTTATCACAATTACAAGGGCTTCTTCAGCATCATCCTCTTCGCCATGGTCGATGCTGAATACAAGTTCATGTACATCGATGCTTCAGGCAACGGGTCATCTTCAGATGCCCAGGTATACAACGCTAGTCACCTCAAGGAGGGGCTGGAATGCAACCTCATCGTGGGCTTCCCAGATCCAGAACCCTTGCCCAACGACACAGAAGATGTGCCCTACTTCATCGTGGGGGATGACGCCTTCTCCCTCACAACCTACTTCATGAAGCCCTACACTTCCAGACTCCTGACCCGTGAAGAGAGGATCTTCAACTACAGGCTGTCCAGGGCAAGGCGGGTGGTGGAGAACGCCTTTGGAATCCTGGCCAACAGGTTCCAGGTACTTCTCACCAACATGCAGCATAGCCCAGAGACCATGAGGAGGATCGTGGAAGCTTGCTGCATCCTGCACAATCTCATGCGCACCCGCTACCCAGTCTTGTAGAAAAGGCTTGTGGACTGTCAACAAGGCAATGGGGACATGGAGCCTGGGGAATGGAGGCAAGGGCAAAACCTGATCGACACTGAGGATGTGCAAGGCCCCAACAGAGTCTCACGTGAGGCGAAGAAGCAGCGCAACTTCCTGAAACACTGGTGCAACTCCCCAGCTGGAGCAGTGGAGTGGCAAGACAGGATGGTAAATGCTGAATGGATGCTTCCTTCAGCCTGTCTCATCACACGGATGAGATTGGGCCATGTATGTTTGGTTGGCCTACAATGAACAGGGCGTTTAATAAAGAGTTGTGTTTATGTTGACATGTGTGGATGATTGATTATATCGTTATTGATAATAAAGGGCCATAGGTGTGGCACCTGGGAGGGTGGATCATACAGTCCCACTATGCTTGCACTGGAGGTTTATCTATCCCACTGCTATCCTAACCCATCCCACAGCTATTACCCATTCCACAGGTATCCTAACCCATCTCAAAGCTATCCTTACCCATCCCACAAGCAAGCAAAGGCTTAAACCATTTCTAAAAATTTCCACCAAGACTTTATTAAAAAAAAGAAATGAAACAAGTGTGTGAATCATAAATAGACTTTATTAACAATGAGCTATAAGACAAAAATGAGTCTCGCTCAGTCTCAGGGGTGAAGGGTCCAGGTGCTGTGGAGGTGGCTCGTGCTGGAGTGCTTGTCATCAGCTCCTCCAAAAGCAGAAGCAGCAGAAGCCCCAGCCCCAGAAGAGCGAGCCTGTGCTGCAGAAGCCCCAGCTGAACCAGAGTGAGGGCCAGGGGGCAGGATGGTAGCCCTGTCCCTCTTGCAAGGGCTGGCAGCAGATGGCTGAGGCTTGCTGTGCTTCCGCATGGTTGTGGGGTTGCTGGCTGGCAGGGAGGCTGGCAGGCACCAAGGCTGGCACCAAGGCTGGCAGCAAGGCTTGCAGGCAGGCTGACACCAAGGCTGGCACCAAGGCTTGCAATCAGACATGCAGGCAGGGCAGGCAAGGCAGGCAAGGCAGCCAATCCGTCCGGCAGCAGGTCTTTCCTCTGAATGGCGACCTGCTTCCGAGCTGCTTCTGTTATATCCGCGGGGCTGATGCAATGCATCCTCCCCGCATGCGCAATTAATGCCAGGCATCCGCTAGGCTTCCGCTGTGCATCCGCTGTGCATCCACTTCATCCGCTTGGCGTCCGCTCTGCATCCGCTCTTTCCGTTCCGCGTCCGCTTTGCTGAGACCCCCCGGAAGCCCTGCGGATGTGCCATCCGCTCCCATCTGCTTCCATCCGCTAGGCTTCCGTTCCGCATCCGCTTTGCATCCGCTCTGCGTCCTCCATGCGTCCGTGTTATCTGCTCCGGTTATGCAAATTTTTGCCCCTTTTGAGAGCGGATAACAACGGATGGAACATTTTGCTCGTCCGCTGTGTCCTTTTTGCATCCGTTGGGCAGTGTGACATGGGCTTAAAGTGATCAAAATGTCACCAATACATGCTTATGAGTCAAGCAATGAAAAATCGGTAACACAACTAATGATGTAAGATATGCAGTTATTTTTATTATCAATTATTAACTTCTTGATGTTGCATTATTTGTCTAGGGTCTCTATTTTTTTTATTTGATTTTTCCTGTTAATAAAGCTATTATAGTCTGAGCTGTCATATCTGTTTTGATGTTTTTATATTTTTTCTCGTTTCATGTTCTACCCAGAGTCCATTTGTTAACTGATAAATTCAAATATATAAAATAAAAGCTAAATATTTATTAAACATATATCATGCCATAATGATGATTTTTTAACAGCTTACAATGTAAATAATATAGACATCCATGATAAAACTATGACAATTTCATAAGAAAACCTCTTAAGATGCTGCAATGATAAGAAATGAAAAAAAAATGTTTCAGGGTTTAGGAGAATATTGTCTGGAATAACTCAGTTGTCATAATTTCCCCCAAAATCAGCTGAAAACTTGATCTGCATAACGGGGAGAGAGTGCTTTGCAGTTCAAATCTGGCAGAACAGAAAAGCAGTACCTTCTAGGCTCAACCTGGGCACATTTTGGAAATGTGGGACTATAAACAGATTGTATCAATATAATGTTATGAATCAGGCTGATTCAGGAGAATTTGCAATGAACTTTAACAGGCTTAACACCAGCACTTTAAATTGTATGTGATAGAAAGTGTGGGCTCTGTAGAATTCCATCCTTCATGTTCCCAAAGTTGGGAGAGACAGTATGTATATGGGCTACCATATTCTGGATCAATTTCCAAGTTGTCTTTGTAAACAATTCAAGTAAAGCCAATGCAAATGTGTAATTTACTTTGCTTCCACAAATGTAGTGTAACTTAGCAAGTTAGATGGTTTTAAAAGAGGAATAAACAACTTCAGAGTTCTTATTTAGTTAGCATGGTGCCTTTGTGGGGCATTCACTTGGAAGTGACTATAAAATGGACCAGTGTTTTTGTGAAATATGTAGGTTTCTTGATGGTGATTATGGAAAATGGAATGCTAAACTCCATGGACCTTTGATCTTATCCAGCCAATTCCTTTAGCATTGTTATTCTTTTCTAATGACTGGAATGCAGCCAGTGTGTCACTGATTAAGTTATGGCATTGCACCATTAAAAGCAATTAATACTCTGCAAATACTTTTGGCTTCAGGGTCATTTAGTTCACAGTCAGACAAACTGGTACTGGGGAAAAAAATCAGCTATTTCCTCGACAGAGTGAATCGCTTCCAGAGTCAACTAGTTTTCCTTGATTTCTTGTTGTGGAAAAAAAGATAGTAAATTAGACTGTCATCAATATCAATAGGATATTGATACAAAAGACCTGGTTCATACTGATATCAAGACTGAGTAAAGATATATTTACTATTCTGTGTTTTTGTAGGCAGAATCCCTAAACACGTAAATGTTCTAGGATTCTGATATTCCTGAGAAATAGCACAGTGTACTGCTCACTTTGTCTTAAATAGTGTTGACTTTTGTAATGTATATGTCATAAAGTTAATGATGTGAATATACAGTATTTCAGTATGTTTTATGTATTGTTTTGTAAGTTGGTAATCCATGTTGGAACAACAACCATTTGAGTTAGCAACTTAAGGAACTGTAAACGGCACTCTCTGTGTGTGCATGTGCGTGCACACAAATATAGCATCATAAAATGATCATGAAACTGCAATAAAAGACAAAGTAAGTTTTATCATTTTATGTTAAACTGGCTACAGGCCCATAGAATATAATTAAACATGAAGGTTATATATTACCTCAACATGACTGGACAAATGTGTCTTTTTTGTATAATGTCTTATAGATAAAAGTGGCACAAATTCTGGAATTTTATGAGTTTTGACAATAGCCAAAGACTTTGCTTCAGCAGGAAATTTTTGCAACTCAATATGAAAAACTCTCTTGACATCTACAAACTCTATTGCTGTGATCATTGGTAAAAAGCAAATATTTTTAATAGGGATGAACAATCTTTGCTTGTATTTACAGTTATATATTCCCCAGCTGTTGCAATACTGCCAAATACACTAGCTTGTTCAACAGCACAAGTTATATTTCATAATTTGCAGAAAGCTTATGTGCAAAGCCTTGTATATGTAAAGAACTAATGCAGCACTGAATCATGTAATAAATCTGGTGTAGACTGTAAGTCATAGGCAAGGAACATATTGCCCTCCAGCTATTGTGCTATAGCCACCATCATCTCTTCCTGTTATGCATATACCAGCTATGGCTATTGGAAACTATAATTCAGCAACATCTAAAATTTCCCTGGTCACACTACTAGGTTGGTAGCATCTTCTATGCAAAAGGTATCATAGCTTTATATTTCCACATAGCAATTCTTGAAATAATTGATTTATAAACCTTTTGCGACTTCACTACCTGTTATATTGGCTTGGTTTGTCAATGTTACCATGTTCCATGATTTCCAAGGTTATGATGTGAGCAGAACCGAAGTCATGTTGGATGGCCCATTGAATTGAATAAGGAAGTGTGTCTCAAACTCAGTAGTTCTGCTAAATAAGAAAATGTTCCAGTTTGTGCACAAGAGAAAAAAACAAGATAAGGCTAGAGCAATGGGGAACTGCAATAAAGTGCTGCGATGTCAGAAACCGTGTAACTACTTTTGCTAGATAGGGAGCTAGTAGGAACCTTCAAAATATGTGTCAATTTGAAAACAAAAAGAATGTGAGCCAAGCCCTCTTACGAGGGGATAAAAATGCTGCCTGAATTTTGCTCTGTGTTCCTTCAATGCCTGAGGGAACCCGTCTCTGCAGACACGTGAATAAAACCTTGTTTTCCTTGGATCAATGAATCTTTTGGTGGTTTTTTTTATCTGCTTCCACCTCACAATGATAAGCAACCATATTCATGGGATAACGGTTATGATTTCTGTTGTCAGTATTTATCTTCTTGGATCACATAATTTCACTTGGATGAGATGGATGGCAGATAAATCTTTCCCAGGTCTGATTACCATATATATGTGTTTGGACTCCTACATAATTATTCCTTTCCTCTTAATTCTATTCCTATTTTACATGTCTAATCCAGTCAGTTTACCAACACAATACATATATGCTTGCTCTATGTCTATATAATGGAACATTTGGCTTGTCTAAGCATTGATATTAAAACTGAGCAAAAGGTCATATTTATTGGATGGGGAAAGAGTAGGGAGTTCCTCACTAATACTGCGAGGCAATCCTGTGTCTCCTCCCATAGTCACCATGTTAATTAACATGAGGCAGTATTGGGATTTTAGGGAAGGGTTTTTGTAGACTTCATTAGATTGGGATTATACCACAGATGTCAAACTCACGTGACATCACATTTTTTGCTTTTCTGGAACCAGGGTGGGCATGGCCTGTGTGTGATGCATCTGGCCCACGGGCTGTCAGTTTGTTACCCCTGGTCACCCCTGCAAAGTATTCATATCATCATCTGCAAAATCTGCACGCGGATTATTCTAGTTTATAGCAGAAAATTTTTCCAGAGAGAAGCCTCTGGTAAATGTTGATGTGTGAATGTTTCTGGATTGCCTCTTAATGTTATTCCCAGGGCTTTTCAGTGAGGAATGGGACCTCAGCTCTCCGTGTATGTTTGTAGTTAGAATTGCTTTGACAAACATTGAGTACAATCCACTGTGTAATGCACTTTCACAATTCAGTTTGTAGAGATAAATATTTAAGTGAGAAATATTTCAAGCACTTTTTGTAAGTTTTCGAAAACAAGGTGCCATGGAACCTTACTGAAACCAGTAAGAATGTAAGCAACATATCAACAGAGACAAGAATCTTTACAAATAACAGGATATTTATTACCAATAACTTTAAAAAAGATTACATCTCCTAGATCACTGATAAATATCATTTACACTGGGGAGAAAAAACTACATAGGCTTTTTTTCTTTTTTCTTTCTTTTGTGGGTTTTTTTGTTTTGTTTTTGTTTTTACATAGAAGTAACCATATCAAACAAAGAAAGGAACACAGCTTGAAATACTGACAATATTTCTCTGATTAACATCCCTAAGTTACACAAGTGGAAACCTGATTATGAATTACTTAATAAATATATTTTGAATGTTTTAAAAGTTACTTTGCATGTTTTGGAAGCAAAAGAAACAAATTAGAGGAAAATTTAAACTATCAAGAAGGACAAATTATAAACTTCAGTTGAATATTTTTAAAATTAGGGAAAATAATTTAAAGTCATTTTAATTATTATTGTTTCATCTGAGCATAATTATAAAATATTTTCCATAGTAACAAAAATCTTTATTAATATATTTTTTTGCAATTTTTGACAAATTATCTTGTCTTGTGCATGAAGACAATTCTGCACAAGTAGCCTTGTAGATGCAATACAGCAATTACATGCATTTACAAGCCACTGGATTAGTATTAATAAACTCTGCTCCAGTACTGGTTTTACTGCAATGAATGGCAATAGTATGAAAAAAGCATTATGAATTCATTTGTCAGATTTTAATTGGGGTTTATCAACATGATAGATGTGACTGACCCTGAAAGTTAAATCTTAATATTCAGAACACCCAGAATTAAACTGTTTGAAATTCAATGACATACACATTGTTTTTAAAAAGAAAATTAATTTTAGAGAAGAATTCCGTAGAATATTATTTATCAGACTTTGAAAATGACCCCTATCCAAGCAAGATCCTGTCAATATAGAACACATATAGTTTATGAAATCAATCTATAAAGAATTGTAGGTTACATGTATCTGTCAAAATAAATTTATTTAGTAAAGAAAGCAGCATTTAAAGTCTTCAAGATTTCATGATTAAAATGGTGAAAATGCAGAATTTCATTCATTTATTTAAATAAAAGATTAACAAAAATGGTTAACTGATAACTTTCAGATTTTCACCACACTCAGAATTTTTTTCTTTGCTATACAGCAGCAATGTCTGGCATTCATTACATTAAGAGTGCTGACACTAAGAGGAATTAATGATAATTTAATGTTAGTTCAATTTTATAGAAATGTAAATCAGTACATTCAGGTAAAAAACCATGTTATTTGTTACCAAAACATTATCACAAGGGAAAGAATGCTATGAACTTTCACAAAACCTAAAAGCATAGCATGTTTTACTTGTAGTTTATTTATCTGATAAGAAAGGCAGTCTTGTATGTCCACAGTGGCATGATTCATCCCATTCTGCATATATGGAGATCCTGAAAAGTTATTATGCTGAATTTTTCTCTTCTCTCCATCTGTCTCTTGCCCTGCCCCATCCTCTAGATACCTATCCCAGTTGGCAAGGATCATAAAGTTTATGCTTCGTTGTGCTTATCTAGCATCTAGTTATCTTTCTTCTTTAGATGGAATTAGAGTGAACCACAATGGAAGCTTTCAGTTATAAGTGTTTTTTTAAAGCATTGTAATGCGTTGTGCATAGTGCAGTAAATTTAGGCCTGAAGGAGAAAGCAGGCTTCATACCTGCGGGAATCTTTTCCATACCCAAATAGACATATACATATACACATACCCCTGGAAAGATGGACTGAAGCTAAAATAATTCATTGTGCATTCTTGTCAACCTATACAATCAATTTGAAATCAGTTACTGACAATTATGGCCATCTGGCCAGAACATTCCAAACTATATATTTATGCAATGATAATGTCATCAATAGCATTTCATAGCAGAGGGGGAAAACAAATCAGTATCTACATCATATATTAACTTTAAAAAAGTCTATAAAACACTAAATATATAATAAAAATATGCATATAAGGACATATGTAAACTGCTTTGGTAACATCATATTTCAGATGTTTTCAGTGCATTGCAGAGTTTCCAAGGAAACTTCAGACAAAGATATATTTGCTTTGAGGAAGTACTGTATAATGCCATTCCTAGAGAAGCATAAAACATTTTTTTCCAGTAGTAAGATGTACTTGAACAACAATATTACTTAGTACTGGGTGGCTTCAAAACAACTAGCTAAATGTTGCTTAGTTATATTATAAACAGGAAGTCCTTTCAGTATTTTTTGTCATAAACTTGATCTCGCTGTGAGGGAAATCATGATTGTACTGATGGCTGACAATGTACAAGCATTTGAAGTTGAAGCTCCTGACCCTTTCGCATATGCATCTAAGAGAAGAAAGAAATCAAGATGTTCAATATATCACAGCTTAACCTGAAAAATGAATGAAGTGTCTGCCTCAGATGTCATGCACATTTTTCCGCACAGCTGTTTCAGATAAAATGCTTTTATGTAAAGACTGAAAAACATGCATATTATGTCTAAATGGGAAAAGATTATTTCAAACTTCCACTGCAACCCTTTTTCATCCCAATTAAGGTATGGCTTGTACAGCTTTCCATATTTTTTGTCATTTTCACTATTTTCACTCTATAAGGTAAAGAGTTTGAAGTCAGTCTCGAGTTCACACAACCATCCACACAATTTTGCTAGCAGCATTAGGACAATAGTTTACTTCCACTTTTCTCTTAAGAAGTAATCATAAGGACTTCCGGGTTGAGCCCTCTTCGCTCTGGACCGTAGATTGCGACTACCCGCCACTATGGTCTGTGCTCTTTTGTTGGAGAGCCCCGATCATTGCGATTAGGGGCTGAAGCTGCCTTGGAGGGCTGGTGGAGTAAAGGAAAGCCACAAACCAGGTTGAGGGGAGCCGCATCTCCCCTCCTGGGCTTGGTCTTTTTCCCCCACAACTGAAGTGATGGTCCAAAATGGCCACCCCAAAGAGGAGAACTCAGCTGGACTAAGATTTGTGCAGGAGTGAAGAAAGAGGTGGATAACATCTGAGCCGGGACAATTGGATGAAATAATTAAACAAAAGTACCCCGGGATTAAGATAACATCAAACTTTTAAGAAAAGAAAAGTGCACAGAGGAAATACAAAGGGACAGGAAAAATATAAGAAAATAATTTTGACAGCTAAGCAGGGCTTCAAACCGGAAAAGGAAGAAACTGGAACTAAAGACTTAATTAAATTGGACTAAAATATTTTGGCAATAAACAGGCATAAAATAAAGCTGGTCTTAAGATTGTCAAAAATAATAATAAAATTTACAAATTGGACTGGATTGTGCTGGAATATTAAGGTTCAAAAAACCCTAAATAATAAAATAGGGGAAAAAGGTAAAGACTTTGTATAATGGAGAGTGCCATCTTCTGACAAATAACTTCATCTCAAACAAAAGGGAAATCATCCTGTTTCTGTATGAATTTATGTTGATAAATTGTTAAAGAAATATTGAAACAAAGTAAGAATTTTAGAAAGTGAAAGCGGAACCAGAATAAAGAAAGAAACAAGGAAAGACTGCCTGTGAGATTGATTGATGTTTTTGATATAGACCCTGAGTTGGAACAACTGAGAACTTTAGAAAACTTGAAGAAGAAAGAAGGAAAGTAAAAGTATTTTTTGTGGACTTCAACGATTATAAAATATAAGAGTGTGTAATGATGATATCTCTTCGGGAATTAAGAATGGAACTTAAAAATATGAGAGAATTACTACAGGAAAGAGGCGAATCACTTTGTTCTGTGTTAGAAGAAATGGAAAGGGTGATTGAAGAATAAGAAGAAAGAACTTCAGAGGAGGAGGAGTCGACTCAAGGAGAAGCCATTTTAAATAGACAACACAAAGAACACTACAAAGACGAGGGGAAAGAAGGAAGGCTAAAAGGTTGAGATTTAAGAAGATAATCAAAAAAAGGAATACCTATGAAATCAGGAGAGGTAGAAAGGCACAGCAGAAAAGAGAAAAGGAAGATATCAAGAAAGAGAGGGATATAAACCAGAATGAGAAAAGATATGGGAGAAAGAGGGGGAGAAGAGGCAGTAAGAAACAGGTGCAGGAAATAAAGAAACATAGAAATAGTAAAATGATGAAAAGTAATTGTTTTTTCAGAGATAATGGTTGATGAATTAAAAGGGGGATTCTGCAGGATGACAAGAGCTAACAGGCATATATTTGCAATTAAAAAATACTTAGAAAATAGGGTAATATAGATTATTAATGGAGGAATAGATACCGATAACTCTTATTAGATGAATATACATTTTATTATTTTTAAAAGAAAGTCTATTGAAGAAATTGTAATAATTGAAATGAATGTGAAGATGTTTAAAAATGAGGTCAATATCAGTGACCAGGAATTAAATAGTCAATCTTTCCCTTTTATCTTTTTGAAATTAGAAATAAAATTAAGGGAGGAAAATATATTGCGGAATCCAAATGAAAAGATATAATGATTATTATTGTAACTATTTAAAAATAAAGGTTTATTGGGAATTAAGGATGAGGGAATAATATTTTAACCACTGAGGTGTCACACTCAAAGCAGTAAAAGCGGGGAGACCTATGCTTGTTTCTTTTTCTTTTGTGTTAAAACTTGTATTAATCTAGAATGTATAGAAAGAATGGGTGATGGAAAGAAAATATAACAGATTAAAGAACTATTTAAAATAATAAGATAACATAGACTATTAAAAGGAAGGAGAGACATTGGTAACTTTTTTTTATTAGGCAAACATATATTGTTATTTTTTGTTTTTGAAATAAATATCAAAAGATTATATTTGAAATAATTGAAATGAAATGAAAGGATGTTTGGATTGAGATTAATGTAAGAGGCTAGGATTAATTTGGAATGGAAAAGGTGATAATAGAATTAAGTATGCATATATGAATCTATAACTATTGTCATATTTGTATGTAAAAGTGATAACCCGGAAAGATGTCCATTAAAAAGAGTTTTTTGTTTTTATGTGAAAAACTGAATAAAATTGGTTGTTGTTTTTTTAAAAAGAAGTAAATGCAAGAATAGATTCTTCATCTTTCATACATGACCTATATTTTTCATAGATCTGATGAAAATGTTTCTAGTTCACAAAGTCTTATCAATGAATTTGGGAATTTCAAAATACAATAAACTTCTAATCATTATGAAAGTAAATCTATGAGTAAGGAAGTAGCTCAATGTGCACACTTGAATATCTGCAGAGTCCCTTGTTAGAGTCAAAAGGGGCAGTGTGTTTAAAGGATCCTATTTCATTTTAATTTTCTTCTGGCAGTATTATTTTAGATACTTTTTTATTTTCCCTAAAACAAGCAGTATTCTGTCCTTACATAAAAATACACTGGTCCAATTAATAGTTTCATCCCCAGTTAAAATACCAATCTTACACAATTAATGACAAATGAAACAAATGCAGATAGTCCTTGTCTTACAACAGTTAATTTTGAGACCATTTGAAGTTACACCATCATTTAAAAAAGTGATTTATGACTATTTTTCACACTTATGACCGTAACAGCATTCTCATGGTTGCATGATCACAATTCAAATGCTTGGCAAATGACTCATTTTTATGACCTTTGCAATGTCATGGGATTATGTGATCACATTTTACAACTGAAAAGGGAAGTCAATGAGGAGGGGCAAATTCACTTAACTGTGCTACTAAACAACTGCACTTTATAATTGTGACAAGGTTGTAAAGTGGGGCAAAACTAACTTAACAAACATCTTATTTAGCAACATAAATTTTGGGCTCAATTGTGGTCATAGGTCGAGGACTACCTCTAACACAAATTGAAATATTGAATTGTGTGGTGTTTCAAGAATATTTCAGTTTGTTTGTTTGCTTTTTTTAGCTAAGAGGAAGGAGGTGAGGCTTATTTCTCATGCACCCCTGCTTTAGCATACAATTTAAAATTGATATCTTCATGTTTTCTCTATATTTTTGCCTTGCATGATTGTGATACCAAATGAAAAGACCTATATCAGCGGTGGAAAATCATAATTATATGGTGCAGTGGTTAGAATGCAATGTTGCAGGTTCCCTGCCCGCAGCTGGGAGTTCAATCCTCAGCAGCTCAAGGTTGACTCAGCCTTCCATCCTTCTGAGGTCAGTAAAATGAATTCCCAGATTGTTGGGGACACTATGTTGGCTCTACAAACTGCCATGGCATATAAGTCTAAGTGCTATTGCTTTTGCTATCAGACAAGATGGCCACTGAAACTTATTTCTCTCATAAATTTGTGTGTTACATCTAACACCAAAAATCACAAGAATGTAGTTATCAGTTTCATCAACTTTATATACTATGATTTAATGACACACATACATGTAAATTTGTAATCCAAAGTAATTATGCTTTAAAACAATAGTTGGAGCTGTTTCACACCTGTATTGCTTCCAGAAAGAAGATATTGTCTTATTCTTTCCAATTGAACTCTGAAATTATGCTACATCTTTGGAACACGTCTGGTTCTCTAGAACCCTACATATTTATTCCAGGACAGTCTGAAGTCAAAATCTGATAAGAAACAACAATAGTTCTAGTTGTTCAGCATCTTTTTAGTCAGAGCCATTTTGTGTTTTAAAGATATTGGAGATAAAACAGATTTTATCTCTTTAGTCAGTTGCAAAAGTAGAAAGGAAAAAGTAGAAATGTATGTTTTTTTTTTAACTCATGCACTTTATATTAAGGTAAACCAATACCATAAACAAAATACTCTTACTTGTTATCTTTGGAATTCGAATCTGTTCACTGCTGTTGCCATCCCCTCCATCACTGATTGGCTTTATTTCTATGATATAATCTTCATCGAAGGGCAATGAAAGCTCCACAGATGTTTTGTTTGTCTCTATAATAGACACACTGTTTTGTCTATTCCATTTATAGAACACCTGCCAACATATATTTAGTTGAGGGAAATTACTGTATAAAAAGAATTACACTATAAAAGAAATAATTTTTTTTTTAGGTACAAAGCATCTTAAGTTCTCTAATGCAAATAACTTTTTTTAAAATAGGGAATTATTTCTTCCTGTAGATCAGAAAACACTTCTGACACATGCTTTTATTTTTTAAAGTTGTTCTTATCTTCATTTAGCTTTGAGAGGTCAGGAATTCCAGGAGACATCCCTCATCTTATGGAATTTTGTAGGCTGATTAGAAAGCTGCTTCCATGACACAAACTTGAGATTAGTTTAGGCAACTTTATTTTGTAGGATTTGTACGTGCTGTACAAACTACCAAATACTAATTGCTAAGGGGCCACTATGTTTCTAGATATATTTAATGGCAATTATTTTAATAAGGGGCATGGCGGCAATGTTAGGCTTGTCTGGAAGGTTGGCCATGAGACCTAAATATCACATGATGGAGTGAACTTCTGTAACTTGCCCCAACTTCTGCCAATCTAGCAGTTTAAAAAGCATGTGAATGCAAGTAGATAAATAGGTACCACTTTGGTGGAAAGATAACTGCATTCTGTGTGTCCTTGGCACATAGTCATGCCAGCCACAGAAATATCTGGTTCTTTGGCTGTGAATCAGAGATGAGCACTGACCCCTAAAATTGAACATGACTGAATAGGTGAAATTTTTACCTTTTATCTTTTTCAAATTATTTAAGTAGAAAGTTAGTAATGGACATAGGGATGACAGCTCAAGTGAACTAGCTCGTGATTCTTTTATGAGATTTATTTTTTGCAGTTAATTCACATTAATTCTACAAATAACCATATGTTTTCCTTCCTATTACCTACTTTGTATCCTCTCACTTCAGATTCATTATTCTGTGCTTTAACTTGATCCCAGTTCAGTATAATCTTAGAGTCTGATGAATTCCATATAATGTTTCCAGGAGGCTGACTTGGAGCTGAATTCAAAACAAAGAAGTTTGAATATTATTAAGAAGCAACATTTTTCTTACATAACATAGATTTGTCTAAAATGTATGTCAGGTGCTCTAAGTCAAAGACGTATATTTTGTAACAAATTGACGAATGTATTAAAATTCACCAGCATGTCCAACAGTTGGGAGCAGGTCTTGTTCTGATCAGAAAACAAATATTTTCCCAGGCCAGCTTTTAATTTTCTGTGTCCCAGTTATAAAATTAAGGCTGAATGAATAGCAGCACTCACAGAAGTATAATCAGTTAAAATAAAGTAGTGCTAATTGAACTGCTCAAAATTATGATGATGCAGAATGAGGACTTAAGAATGGATCATTGTAGAGTGGCAACCATTATAATGTCCTGCTATCATCTAATCACCATTTGCAATCTTCACTGCTGGCTTTCAACAAGCAATATCATTCGGGAAGCTGACAGGAGATTGCAAATGCTAACAACGTGACCACCGGATGTGGAAACTGGGTAGCATTCATTTAATAATGGCCAATGGGATTTCTGCAATGGTGATTATAGACAGACAGCATGATCACACAAGGTCGCACTTAACAACTGTGTTGCTTAGTGACAGAGTTGTTGGTCTCAATAACACTTGTTAAGAGAGAACAATCTGTACACTGAAATAAAAACCCTGTCTTTATCCATGCACCATACTCACGTGGCTTTTTGGTTGTCACATTGACTACCATGCTGGATGGTCCCATCCCTGCTGTGTTGTAAGCTTTGACAGCCAAATGGTATAAAGCACTGCTCTTCAAGTTGGTGATTTTTGCAAAAGTCTGATTGGTCATAGTTTTCATTCTTCCAGCCTGCTCTTCTTTATCTCCATGTTTCCAATATCTAACCTATGTACACATATTCAAATGTATCATTATTGAAATCTACAGCTATATAAGTTTATACCATCTGCATTACAATTCCAAATAGAAGAAAGTTTCCCTGAAATGTGTCTAAGTTTAAAGGAATACACATATGCCCATTATGTAGGTTTGAATTGATGCTACTAAGTTTGTAATTGATAAAATACCAATTGCTAAAATTCATCTCTTTTTAACATTGCTATCATCATCATCATCATCGAAAGATGATCATTTCCTTGGGGCAAATCTGTTTTGGGCCAAGTAGTCGCATCGTTCCAATGTTTATATGTCCCCTGTAAGCAAATAACTTCCTTTCCATATTTGCTTAGATTCTTGATGGATGGTTAAAATTAGGGATAAACATTTTTTATTTTATATCAAATGAGATATGTGCTCTTAATACCTTTTTCACCAAGAGGTTTTGCCATAATTCTTATACAATATTTTTTATACAATAATTTTTATACAATAATATAACTTTAATATAAACCTTTGTTACTGAAGAATGTATTTTAGTACTTTCTCAGCTCTTCCTAAATGTTTGTAGGGCCTGTACATCAGGAGGCAGGAGGCATTCTAAATATTTATTTTATGCATTAAGTAAATAATCCCTTTCTAGAAAATTTTACAACCAACAACTTACTTGTCTATATCACTTGATGTTCTGTTTAAGTACTTGTTTTCAACAAAATGTAGAAGTAAAAATGTCCCATTTTAACTTTTATTTTAATTAAAATAAAATAATTAACTAGAAGTAAAAATGTCCCATTTTAACTTCTAGTTAATTATTTTATTTTAATCTAGTGAAAAATAATATTTGTTTCGTGTTCCTGTGAGCATGAGAAGAAACACAACATTTGTAATATAGTACACAAAATGGGATTTAGACGATTTGTTACATAGTTCAAGGACTTTGTGGAGGTCGCAAATGGCTGATTATTTATGCATTTCTTGAAACATTGAAGATTTTTAGCTGCAGTATGATGCATTAAAAACTGTAGCCATATGGTCCTGAAGCTCATTCATAGCAATTGGATTTGTATTTCATTTGTTAATTGTTTTTTTCATGCATTTAAAACCAATAAACATTATAAGCCACAACAAACTGAATGAAAATGTAATGTGCCTACCTCATAGCCCTGTATTCTTCCTTTGCTTTGGGTCTCTGGCAGCAAAGACCAAAAAACTTCTATATCTGAAGCAGAAAGGCTTTTGGCAAAGACATTGGTGGGAGCTTTGGTCGGTTCTAAAAACAAGCACAATAATTAGCTGTAGAATCATCCCTGTAAATGACACCTATAAATATCACCAATTTGGGAATCCATAAGATAAAATCAGGTACAGATGGCCTTAAGCTACCGAAGAACCTGATTTACTGAGAACTCTGGAAATTGTGGTTATGCACAGTACCCAGGCATCTAGCCTGGTACCTGTTCATAGGAATTGGGCTGCACAGTGTGCAAGTGAGTGATGTTCCACCTGCACGTGTGCGGGATCTAGATTGTGAACAAAACCATATTCTCCAGTCTGCAGAAGACAACTTTTCTTCTGACACCAGTCCCTGGGACCAGAAAAGCTGGGCATTGCTGTACTAGAAGGAACTCCTAATCAAACTATATTAAACTTACATAATATTTAATCTGGAATCTAATTTATAGACTATGAGTCCAACAACAAATTACTTCTGTCCTAAAAGTAAGAACAAAGTAATTTGTTCTTACTCTTAGGAAGATAGAAATAATTTTGAATATTTATTTGCTTCTATTCTACTTAATATTTACATTGATTTGATGATGAAAGATGGCCAAAAAAAAAATCTCTGTAGGGTTGCCTCTTATTTTAATGGTGGCATCATCTCTAGCATAATTTATAAGTCAAGTTAGACTTGTTACCCTAACCCTACCCATCTTTAACTAACTTTTGTATTCACTATCAATCACATTAAATGCTGTGTAAATGTTATAAAACAGTAGAGTAGAGCAGGGGTCACCAACCTTTTGGACCTCAGGGACCATCAAACTCATAATTTTAAATCCCAAGGACCACTAACCAGTTCTGTGGGCATGGTCTAATTTGTGGGTGTGGCTTAGTGGTCATGTGACTGGCTGGGCATGGCTTGTATGTAAATATTATAAATATTTATATAAATATTGAATTTTTTATAAAAAAAGAGTAACTTTTAGCCAAAATCAGGCAAAGCAGGCAGGCAGATTGAGTTGCTCACAGAATCATTTAGTGATCTATCTATCTGCCATTGGCGAGCTCAGTCTCTCAAATTTGCTTGCTGTGAGTCTGCACTGAATTTGCTTGCAAGCAAACCTTCAGTCCTAAGGGAGGTTCGGCTGTGCTTAAAAGCAGAGCTGAAGATCTAAAGACTAGCTAGAAAGCAAGAAATCCAACCATTTCCTGCTTCCTACCTAATCTAAATCTCCCGACACAGCAGAACAGCTGATGGTCAGAAAAAGGAAAAATAGTAATTTAGCAAGCAAGTTTACTGGGTAAGGAGTGAGTGGGCAGGGAGGGTTCCCACGGGCCATGTGGGTGGCGCAGTCTTGTGTTTCTGTGCAGCCTAGATTAATTGCTTTTGGGGGTGCTCTGGAGATGAGATTTCTCTGCAGCCCACCAAAATTTTCTCACAGCCCACCAGTGGGCCGTGGCCCACCGGTTGGTGACCACTGGAGTAGAGAATAATATCACATTATTTAGCAGTTACCCTTTTATATCTTTCATATCTACATATTTATATCTGAAATCTACCTGGTTTGGTGAATGTTAAGATGTTTTAAAAACAGCTATAGTTGAGGGAAATGTATAGATCCTATGATTGAATTCATAGGCATTTATGAAACTATGTGGCTACAGAGACAAACAAAAAATGGCAAACAATTGAAAGAGGAGCTAGTGTTGTTGAGTTCCTAAGTTGTGTTGACTGTTTGTGGCATCAAGGATCAAGGATAACAGGCCCTTTTGCCCTACACTGTCTCCTGGAGTTTGCCTAAATTCATGTTCATTGTGTCGATGATACTATCTAAACATCTCATCCTCTGCCATCCCTTTTTTCATTTTTCCTTTAATCTTTCCCAACATCAGAGTCTCTTCCAATGAGTCCTCTCTTCTCATTTGTGTTGTGGCCTGTCAGCCGCTGGCCCCTCCAGCAGCTGAATCAGATGAGGAGGTGGTGTAGGAGTCAGGGGAACCTTAGAGCTCCAAGGGGGAAGAGGGAGCTGTCAGAGATAGACACAAACATGGAGCCTGGTCCAACCATCAGCCCTCAAATCAACAGCTTCCAGGTCTGGAGGTGGCCAGTGAGGAAGAGGAAGAATAGCTGGGTCTAGTGCCTGATGCATGGATGCACAGAAGGCAGAGGAGAGGAGACAATGGAAATCCATGGGTTGATCCTTGGGATGGAAGAGCCACTGCTGTTAGTGAAGCCCCAACTTAGCTCTGGGGATAAAAAGCAGGGGGCGGAGATGAATAGGTGTGGCAGACAACTATTCATTTCTCTGCTGGACAGAGTTGTTAACCTGCTGTGTGTGTGTGTGTGTGAGAGAGAGAGAGAGAGAGACTTTTTACCGGGGCTGCTGGTGCTTCTAATGAAGGGAACATTTGTTTAACCACAGAGGGTTTCTTAGGTTTGGGAGCCGGGTCGGAACAATTTGGTGGCCAAAGTATTTAAGCTTCAGCTTCTGTCCTTCCAAAGAACAGTCAGGGTTGATTTCTTTCAGGAAGAGGAGCTGGTAAGTCCTGATTATTTTCAATTTTCAGATCTTTTGAACATGGTTATAATCAGGCTGAACTAGGCTGACTGTTTTTAAATCTGACTGCCAGCCGATCTTTATAATTTTAGGCAAAACCTGACTTTAGACAAAACTGTATTTGAGATAAATTTGAAACTCTGATGATTAGACTCAGGTCTTTAAAGACTGAACCTTCACAGATTATGATTTACAGCTGATTATGATAATCTTCATTGTGTGGATTATCCAATTATGTTCAAAAAAATCAAGTAAGATTTTATTGCTAAAATTAATTTAGAGAAAAATGTACTGCTGTGGTGAGATAAGGGAATAGTTTATAATTAGACAAGATTAATTCATGCTAAATTTCAGTACCATTCTTCAGAGAATAAATGCGCAACAGACATTAATTATGCATATCTGTTTATATGTACACATACATACACATAAAATAGGGTTAGCAATTATCAAAAGGCTTTACAAAACATTATCACAATCCTAATGTAATTTTGGAATAAGTTTAAACTTAATATGCAAACATACTACTGCATGAGCTGCCAACACTGATAATAGTGCCATTAAGCATTAAAATGAGAAATTAACATTTTAATTTGTTAAAATATTTTGACCCAAAAGGTCCTCTTAAACCTCTCAGTGAGCAGTGTAACATAATGCATGTCTCAAATGAATTATCTCATTCTTCAAACAAAATGTCACCATGATTAATATTAATTTACAGGAGAATGAAACCTAAAATTGGATACATGCCATTTCTTAGCAGCATATGTGGACATTAACAATAAGAGGGATGCAAGGCCATTTCGAAAACAACCAGCTTATCATATACTGCCAGATTATTTGGCTATGCTTACCTTCATCGGCTGAATAAACAACTGTGATAGAGCTGAAAGGACCTTCTCCTTTGTTGTTGTACACTCCAACTTTAACTTCGTATGGTGAAAATGGAGGTAAACTCTCATTCCGAAACACATATTTGGAGGCATCTGGTGAAACCACTACAGTCTGCATCCAGCTTATTGTGCCAACTGGACGGAAGGCAACAACATAGCCAAAGCCTCCTCCATTCTGTAACTCTTCTGGCACTGTCTGTACCAAGAGAAGAAACATGGAAACAGGTTGATGAATAGCTTGTGTTTATTAAGAGGCACAGCAGTTATCCCAAAGTAGTTCAACCATGGAATACTTTTTCCTGGCAAAGGAAATAAGCACTCAATTTTAAAAACATCCTATGTTTTATTGCTAATTTGTTTCAGACTGTTCATGTCCTTTTAATAGTCTATTTGCTTTTTGAAAAACCTTTAGTCCTAAAATAGTGTAAGTTGGAAGAATAAACTATACTTATAAACATTACAGACAATTAGTAATCAAGACCGAAGCACCTAACAGTCATCTACAAAGAGACAATTGTAAGTTTATTGTCTCCCATAAATGCATTAACTGTGGTTTTATCCAAGTAAAGGTTATACTCAAGAATCAAATGAAGTGCTTATGCAGATGGAAGATTACTTTTTGCTTTATATTGCAGCTACAATTCTTGACAACAATAGCTGAATAGCATCCTTCTTTAGCTCCGAGACACAAACATGAGAAAGGCTTCTATTACAGTATTTTTTGAAGCAGAATAAGAAAAGATCTTTAGCAACTTCTTAAGTTTTTCTAAAAGCATCTTGGTAGAGCTTAGAAATGTTTCTGGTTCTTTTGTATTACTATAAATGGAAATGTTACACCTTAGCCCCCTCCCCCAATTCTATGTTATGTTCTCATTCCCATGAAGTATATGCTAGTTCATCTTTGATTTTAAGATCTACTGTACATAATCAAGGTTGGCTGAACTATTAGGCAGAAGGGGAGAACCACTTTAGGATGATAGATTATGAAAAACAGCAACCATCAACTCTACTTTAGCCTTTGTGCTGTCTATATTAATTGACCTACATCCCTGGGAATTCTGGGAGTTGAAATCTGCACAGCTTAAAGTTGCTAAAGTTGAAAAATATTGGTCTACCCAATAAATTTATAGCACAGAATTTAAGAAGAGAGTATGCCACCTTGTTCTTTGCCTCCTATAGAAGGGTGACCTTACAAAACATTTATAATTCTCATATTGTCCTTCTATAGCCTTGATCTAGGAAGAACTGATATTGAGGAACAAATAATCTTGTCATTTTAAAGCATGATTAATCCTGTAAACAAGGAATAGTCAATAGGTTTACTGGAATTCCATGAGGTCCAATCAAATGTGAAACACTGGAAGCAGATGACAGAAAATAGAAATCTAATAAAGTGTTCCTCTTAAGATTAAAACAGTGCTGGCTGTTCTGGAATATGATAAGACTGACATGGTCATCCCATATTTGGTGTAGGATATTGCTCTTTTATTTGTCTCTATGAAAAGAGTTATTACGTTTGCCCCAAGAACAAAGACCTAATTCTATGAATTACACAAGGATAAAATGGAAATATAGACCTCAATATTTTGATGGTTATCTTTATGCATCACTGATTTATTTTTGTTTAATTGAACACACATAAGTCTGCTCTTCATATCATTAAGAGAAAATGCCAGCAGAGATTATTAACTGTGAGCAGCTAAGTCTTCTGCTTGAAATGTTTTGTTTTGTGGGTAGGATGTTGTTAGGGATAACATTGTTCACCCTAACTGGTTTAGGTGAAATAAT
>BLBF01000003.1:24310129-24332688 GCA_015471245.1 Laticauda colubrina | reverse complement strand
ATATAGATATAGATATAGATATAGATATAGATATAGATATAGATATATAAATATATATAGATTAAAAATGCATATAGTATATCATATAAAAGAGTTGTGGTGGTGCAGGGGTTAGAATGCAGCATTGCAGGCTAATTCTGCCAATTGTCAGGAGTTCAATTTTGACTGGCTCAACTTTGATTCAGCCTTCCATTCTTCCAAGGTCAGTTAAATGAGGACCCATTTTTTGGGGAGCAATATGCTGACTCTGTAAACCACTTAGAAAGGGCTGTAAAGCAGTACGAAGCAGTATTTTTGCAGTATTCATTCTGATGATGTGATCCACCCATTTCAACTGGGCTCTGAAATTCAGGGACTCACTGCTGGTAGACTCCACATGATCCAAGATTTCTAGGTTGGAGACATGCCTTGTGAACAAATGCCAACATTAGAGCAGAGAGTGTTCATAGGAAATGTGCGTTTGATATGCCTTCAGGAAATTTGTGTTTGATGTGCCTTTACTAAAGAGACCAGGATTCCTATCCATATAGAAGTTTAGGGATAATTACAGCTCTGAGCTCTGTAGATTTTCACTTTGTGGATATAAGATGTATTATTGAGCACTTTATTTTGAAGCCGCCTCAGTGTCTGGTTGGTCTTGTTGATTCTGGAGTCAATTTCTTTGTCCAAAGACCCAGCACTTGAAATGATGCTTCCCAAGGATTACTTAGGAAGTAATGATGTAACCATTTCAAGTCACAGTCAACTGAACAAATGATTACCCTCATATTGAAGCCATACATCACTTACCTCCCATGTTATAACCAATTCAGATTTAGTACCACCACCTCCACTGACATTGGCTGGAGTGATTTCAGGAACTGCAAAAGGGAAGAAACATACTGAACTGTAGCAGCCAAGCCAAAATGTAAATCCGATGCTATAATAACTTATTGTAATGATTTTAGACATAAGTTTGTCAAGACTTAAGACAAACTCAGTTGTTTGTGAAATTTCAAGGCAATTTGCTAACTAAATTTGCTTTTTCTAATTTTTTTCAGATTTTTTTGTATATTGTAGATTTTTAATTAGGATGAGCTTGCTTTTCAATGCAATATTATTTATTGTGCTTTTCCTGCATTGCTACAAATGTCCCGAATCTTCTTGCAACTAATGGCTTCGGTCAGTTTTCTCAAACTGTGGTTCTTGACCTCAGTATTAGGGACAGACTGTATTAGGGACAGATTGAACCTTGGAGTTCTGAGTATTGCTAAATTTAGAAACCATTTTTTTAATAGGAGCTTCCTTTTCTAACAAAAGTATCAGGATTCTATGAACTGTAATATATTCTTGACATATTGTTATGTTTTTTGGTATATCTGCTGCCTGTCATGAAGTTTCATATGCTCTATAAAAGTGTACATATCAGGTGTACTTACAAGTGAATTTTAGTTTTTTTATCGATGATATTTAAATGTAAAAATTATTTAATTTTAGTTTGAAAATGATTTAAAAATAACTAAAATCACTCCCATTCAAAACTATTGGTTCATTTAACCATCAGTGTGACTGATCCATTTTAGAACTGTTTCCACTTATGACTGTGATGGCTCCATTATGGTCATAACTTGGTTCATTTTTATATTAAATGCATTTCTCCCTTACTTGTGAATCTCTTTATGCCAAATACGTGCTTTATTGAGTATAAAGAAATATTGATTGAAATATTTTTTCTTTTTCTAATCTTACTTACGGGCCTCTTCAGTTCTTCGTTTCTCTGATGGTTTGCTTGGCTCCCCAATTCCAATAAGGCTGGCAGCTACTATTCGGAATTCATATTCAACCCATGGGTTTAAGCCTACCACTGTTGCTGTAAATGTATTTCCATCAATGACATCAGGCACTGGAAGAAATGTCAGGAAGAAAGGTCAGGAAAGAGAATGAAAAAAATAGTATGCCTCATAATTACTGTATAATTGAAAAGCCATTACATACATATAATTTTAAAGATTCAAAATTTTATGCTGAAGAAACACAGCAAGCAGGACAATAAAACACAAACTGAGTGGAAATAATAGACTCTTAGGCTACAGAATTTAACTATGGGTTGGCTGGTCTTATTTTTCATCACTACTGCGGAAGAGTTGCTAATCAGTTGATTACCATAATTGATTAGTTGAAACTAATTTGACATAAAAAGCATGATTTGGGGAATGGGTGCAAGGGCTAAATACATAGCAGTCACCAGACTGAATAAAATTCAAACAAAAGAATGAAATATTTTTAAACGAAGCTATGAAATAAAGCCCCTGTCCCACTGCACTTATGGATGTAAAGAGGATGTAAAATGTTAAAAAAAGCTTGCCATCCATTGGAAAACGCTATGCATCCGTTGTGTACTCACTGCATACGTGTTTCATACGCTCTATCCCTTGAGCATCCGTCCACTGAGATTTCATCTGCACAAGAAGTTTTGAGCTGCACAAAACTTTGTGAGCAGATGAACTTTCCGCCGCGTATGATGTACATCTGTGACATATACGGGCAACAAACGTTCTATGTCCATTATCATCCGTTAAGTGTCCACTGTATCCTCTCTGCATCCTATGGCCATCCCCTCAACTCACATCCGCTGCAGCTGAAAACAGAAAGAGGGAGGAAACGAAAGGTACACGGAACGTCTACACAGCGTTAGTAGCACAGAAATAGAAAGGATGTAAGCGTATGCTTCTCGAATATAAAGGATTAAAACGGACAAAACATTTGTATCTGGGATGTATCTCGGATATTTAGGATGTCTGCAGTATGTCTAGAGTATGTAGAAGGACACCTAGCAGACAACCTATATTTTCTATAAAAAGGGGGAGAAAATCATCTGGATCTCAGTATAAGTCCAGCAGCCGTGGTGTACAGACCTCTTCACCCTTGGTCTTGGTCTTCCACATCATCAATTGTTCTCCACCATGGATCATGACACAGTCCTTATGGTAGTTGCCATCATTCATCACCAGAACCAAAACCTGTTCAGAGTGTTTCACCTTTTATACAGAAGGAGAAGAAGGAGACGTCCAAGAGCTGTGTGGGTCCGAGGATGGATCGTGAGAAGAATGGAGTTTGGACTGTATGACCAGTTGATGGAGCTGAGGAATGAAGACCCTCGTGCATTCCATCACTTCATGAGGATGCCACCAGCCATGTTTGATGAAGTTGTAGAGCGTCTGAGACCCAGGTTGACCAAGCCTAGCACCAATTTCCATGCCAACCTGGACCCTGGACTGAAGGTGGCATTGACTTTGTGCCACCTGGCCTCTGGAACCACATTCAGAAATATGCAGTATGCGTGGAGGGTGCCACTCAACAGCATCAGCAAAATGGTCAGAGAAGTGGTGCAGGCCATCATCAAAGAATACGTGGAGGAGCTCCTCAAGTGCCCCACCACTGAACAAGGCTGGAGGAAAGTTGCAGAGCAGTGGTATCAGAGGTGGAACTTTCCCCACACCGTTGGAGCCATAGATGGGAAGCACGTGGCCTGCAAAGCTCCAGCCAACTCAGGGTCCACTTATTTCAACTAAAAGGGCTTCTTCAGCATCGTCCTCTTTGCCATGGTTGATGCTGACTACAAGTTCATGTACATCGATGCTTCAGGCAACGGGTCAGCTTCAGATGGCCAGATATACAATGCCAGTGACCTCAAGGATGTGCTGGAACTTGCTGCATCCTGCAAAATCTCATGCGTACCCGCTACCCAGTGTTGCAGAACAGACTTGTGGACCGTCAACAAAGGAATGGGGACATGGAGCCTGGTGAATGGAGGCAAGGACGAAACCTGATAGACACTATGGATATACAAGGCCCCAACAGAGCTTCACGTGAAAGGAAGAAGCAGCACAATCTACTGAGACAGTGGTGCAACTCCCCAGCTGGAGCAGTGGAGTGGCAAGACAGGATGCTAGATGGTTAATGGATGCTTCCTTGAGCCTGTCGCATAACACTGATGAGATTGTGCCATGTATGTTGAGTGGTCCTACAATGAATAGGGCATTAATACAGAGCTTTGTTTATTTTAAAATGTGTTGATCAATGAATAAGTTGTTATTGATAATAAAGGTCCATATGTGTGACAGCTGGGATGGTGGACCATACAGTTCCACTATGCTTGCACTGGAGGTTTATCTATCCCACAACTATCCTTATCTATCCCACAAGCATGCAAAGGCTTAACCATTTGTTAAAAGTTTTCACCAACACTTTACTAAGGTAAAAAAATGAACCAAGTGTCTTAAGCAAAGATAACCTTTATTAACTGTCTTAGATAAACTTTATGACTATTAAAAAAGCAAAATGAACCAAGTAAAGTGTCTTAAGCAAAGATAAACTTAAAATAAACAACTCCGTCTCTGACACTATTCTCAGTCACTCTGAATCATGTCCATGGTCTCAGCTGGAGGTGGCTGTGGCTTGAGTGCTGGTCTGAGGCACCATTGGGGTGCTTGGCCCCGAGAGTACAACAGGGTATGGTGTGTTCAGGCAACTGTCCGAGAGCTTACTCAGTCCCATGAGGTTGAGAGGCCCCTCATCAAGGACCTGAGATGTAAGGCCCAAGACTGATGACAGATTGTCTGTTGATGGGCTTGGCTGTGGGGTGGAGGAAGGAGGAGTGTAGTGGGGCTGTCTGGTCTGCAGCTGGGTGAGGACTGGAGTCTGTGGCATGCGATGAACCTGGGCCTGGACTGGGAAGGTCTGTTTTTGCTGTGGGAAGTCCTGGTAGTCATAGCCTTGGTAGGTGAGGGGCTGTTGAAAGCAGTGGAAGAGCTGTGACATCACCTGGGGTGTAGGAGCAGACCTGGACTGGGTAGGAGCAGCTTCAGCTGGGCCTTGAGGGTTGTGCAGAAGTGCTGTTATCTTCATCACCTGGTACTGGGCCTCGGGCAGGTCCCTGAGGGTGTGGCTCACATAGATGATGAAGGTGTGGCGGCCCGAGGATCCTCTGTCCAAGTGGACCAGCTGAGAGAGAAGTTCTGTGCTGGACTTCATTGTGTCCCTGATCTCCAACAGGACACTGTGGTTCTGGCCCTCCAGTCTGCCTCTCTGCCTGCATCCTGTGGAGCTGGGTGTGGGTGTGGGTGTGGGTTGGCCTCTGGTGGCTGCTGCTTCTTCCTCCATTTGTGACAGGGGATCCTCCAAGTTTGTCGGCATGGGGAGTACAGCTGTCGGGGGGGTCTCTGCCATGGGGGCCTCTGAAGACACCTGCCTGGACAGGGTCACTGGCTCCTGGCTGGAAGAGGACTGGCTATCTGTGGGCTGTCTGAGGGAGAGGGGTGTCAGAGGGGCTGCTCCTTGGTGGTGGATCTCACCCTCCAGGAAACTGCACTTGGCCATGACATACATCTCCCAGTCAGTGAACTTGACAGCGGCCTACCCGGACTTTTTGAGGTGTAGCTTGCCATACCAGGTGTGCATGTGCTTCCACCATCCCAGGAGTACATCTGCAGTGTGCCCCAGGCTCTCTGCCTTGTCTCTCCAAGCTGCCTGCTTCTTCTTGGTGTCGCGATAGAGTCTGTGGCACTTTCTCCAGAGGTACTCGTTCTCCTTCAGCCATTCCAGCACCTCATCCTCATGGTCCTCGGAAACGGTGTACTGTTTCCTCTCTCCCTTCTTCTTCCCTTGCCTCTTCCTCCCTCTGGCAGGGGCTTCAGCAGGGCGTTCAGGGGCTTGAGCAGCAGGGCGTTCAGGGGCTTGAGCAGCAGGGCCTTCAGGGGCTGGAACAGTAGGGCCTTCAGGGGCTGGAGCAGCAAGGTCTTCAGGGGCTTGAGCAGCAGGGCCTTCAGCAGCAGGGCTTTAAGGTCCTTGGGGCTGGTCCACAGCAGCAGCAGCAGTAGCAGCAGCAGCAGCAGCAGCAGCAGCAGGAGGAGGAGGAAGTTCAGAGTCAGGGCCAGGGGGTGGGATGCTGGTTCTGTCCTTGCCAGGGCTGGAACAAGTAGGCATAGGCTTCCTCTTTTTCCCTGACTGATGAACCATGGTGTTCCTCCTATGTATTTGGCAGCATGTCTTTCCCCTTAATGCTGACTGCATGCGTGCTGCATCCTTTTATATCCACGGAGCTGATGCAATTCATACTCCCCGCATGCACAGTGAACACTTTCCATGTGCTATACATCCATGCGGCATCCGCTTTGCTTCCTATAGGCGTCCGTGATGCATCCGTGTCATCCGCTATGCATCTACCCCTTCTGCTATGCATCCGCTTTGCAATTCTCCCCCGGAACCCCTTCGGATGTGTCATCCCCTTCCATCCGCTTTCATCCGCTAAGCTTCTGATGAACATCCGTTTAACATCCCCGCTACATACTACCCACGTCCGTTCTTTTCCGTTCTTTTCCATTCTGTTTGTGCAAATTTTTGCCACTTTTTGGAGCAGATGACAATGGATGGAGCCACCCCTAAAATTTTGCTCATCCGCTGTGTCCTTTATGCATACGTTTTGCGTCCGTCGGTCAGTGGGACCTAGCCTTAAGGGATCAAAATTAAGATATGTGTGTGAGGTTCATAATAGAATTGTAGAATCTAAACGAATAAGTACAGTACTAATGCTCAAGAAAAAATTCTTAAAAAATAAATGTAAAAAATGCTGTAAAAATATTGAAAATGGTAAAACTTTAGGTATAGATGGTAGTGATACTGGAAAAATCTTAAAATATAAATGTGGTTTGCCTGTTGAGCAGCATTATCATTTGTCTAAACCAAGTGTGAAGAGTGCATTTTTGCTTAACATAGGAAGAATGGCATTGTTTTCTGTTCAGAATCAAAGGTAGCTTGCTCATCCTAAGATGACTGGCAGAATTCTGACTAAAAAAGATAGGAATGTTAAAGGCCCTGTCACACTGCCCAATGGATGCAAAACGTTAACAACGGACGAGAAAAATGTTCCATCCGTTGTTATCCGCTCTCGGAAGGGGCAAAAATTTGCATAATGTAGCGGATAACATGGAAAGGAACGGACGCGGGGAGGATGCAGGGCGGATGGAAAGCGGATGCAGAATGAAAGCCCAGCGGATGGAAGTGGATGAGAGCGGATGGCGCATCCGCTAGGCTTCCGGGGGACCTCAGCAAAGCGGACATGGAACGGATAAAGTGGATGCAGAACGGACGCCGAATGGATGAAGCAGATGCACAGCGGATGCACAGCGGAAGCCTAGCAGATGCCGAGCGTTAATTGCGTGTGCGGGGAGGATGCATTGCATCAGCCCCATGGATATAACGGAAGCAGCTCGGAAGCAGGTTGCCATTCAGAGGAAAGACCTGCTGCCGGACGGATTGACTGCCTTACCTGCCCTGCCTGCATGTCTGCCTGCAAGCCTTGCTGCCAGCCTTGCTGCCAGGCTCCCTGCCAGCCTCCCTGCCAGCCTTGCTGTCTGCCTGCCTGCCAGCCTTGCTGCCAGCCAGTCTGCCTGCCAGCCTTGGTGCCTGCCTCCCTGCCAGCCTTGCTGCCAGCCTTGGTGCCTGCCTGCCTGCCAGCCTTGGTGCCTGCCTGCCTGCCAGTCTTCCTGCCAGCCTTGGTGCCTGCCTCCCTGCCAGCCTTCCTGCCAGCCTTCCTGCCAGCCTTGCTGCCTGCCTCTCTGCCAGCCAGCAACCCCACAAATATGCGGAAGCACAGCAAGCCTCAGCAATATGCTGCCAGCCCTTGTAAGAGGGGCAGGGCTACCATCCCGCCCCCTGGCCCTCATTCTGGTTCTGCTGGGGCTTCTGCAGCATGGGTTCACTCTTCTGGGGCTGGGGCTTCTGCTGCTTCTGCTTCTGGAGGAGCTGATGACAAGCACTCCAGCACCAGCCACCTCCACAGCACCTGGACCCTTCACCCCTGAGACTGAGCGACCAAGAGGAGTGCCAGAGATTCATTTTTGTTTTATAGCTTCTTGTTAATAAAGTCTATTTTTTATTCATACACTTGCTTCATTTCTTTTTTTTAATAAAGTCTTGGTGTAAACTTTTAGAAATGGTTTAAGCCTTTGCATGCTTGTGGGATGGGTTAAGATAGCAATGGAATGGGCAGGGATACCTGTGGGATGGGCAGGGATACCTGTGGGACGGGCAGGGATACCTTTGGGATGGGTAATAGCTGTGGGATAGATAAACCTCCAGTGCAAGCATAGTGGGACTCTATGGTCCAGCCTCCACACCTTTGGCCCTTTATTATCAATAACAATTTATTCATTGATCCACACATTTGAACATAAACACAACTCTTTATTAAATGTCCTGTTCATTGTAGGCCCACCCAACATATATGGCCCAATCTCATCAGTGTGATGAGACAGGCTGAAGGAAGCATCCATTAAGCATTTACCATCCTGTCTTGCCACTCCACTGCTCCAGCTGGGGAGTTGCACCAGTGTTTCAGGAGGTTGCGCTGCTTCTTCCCTTCACGTGAGACTCTGTTGCGGCCTTGCACATCCTCAGTGTGTATCAGGTTTTGCCCTTGCCTCCATTCCCCAGGCTCCATGTCCCCATTGCCTTGCTGGAGGTCCACGAGCCTGTTCTGCAAGACTGGGTAGCGGGTGCGCATGAAATTGTGCAGGATGCAGCAAGCTTCCATGATCCTCCTCACGGTCTCTGGGCGATGCTGCATGGTGGTGAGAAGTACCTGGAACCTGTTGGCCAGGATGCCAAAGGTGTTCTCCACCACCCGCCTTGCCCTGCACAGCCTGTAGTTGAAGATCCTCTCTTCACGGGTGAGGTATTTGGAGGTGTAGGGCTTCATGAGATAGGTTGTGAGGGAGAAGGCGTCATCCCCCACGATGAAGTAGGGCACATCTTCTGTGTCGTTGGGCAGGGGTTCTGGATCTGGGAAGCCCACGATGAGGTTGCATTCCAGCCCCTCCTTGAGGTGACTGGCGTTGTATACCTGGGCATCTGAAGATGAGCCGTTGGCTGAAGCATCGATGTACATGAACTTGTAGTCAGCATCGACCATGGCAAAGAGGATGATGCTGAAGAAGCCCTTGTAGTTGTGATAAGAGGATCCTGAATTGGCTGGCGCTTTGCAGGCCACGTGCTTGCCATCGATGGCTCCAATGGTGTGAGGGAAGTTCCACCTCTGATACCACTGCTCTGCAACTTTCTTCCATCCTTCTTCAGTGGAGGGGCACTGAAGGAGCTCCTCCTTGTATTCTTCGATGATGGCCTGCACCACTTCTCTGACCAGAATGTTGATGGTGTTGTGTGGCACCCTCCAGCCATACTGCATGCTCCTGTAGGTGGTCCCGGAGGCCAGGTGGCACAGAGTGAGTGCCACCTTGAGCCCAGGTTCCAGGCTGGGCCAGAAGTTGGTGCTCTGCTTGGTCAACCTGTCTGTCAGCCGCTGCACAACTTTGTCAAAAATGGCTGGAGGCATCCTCATGAAGTTCTGGAATTCCCGAGTGTCTTCGTTCCTGAGCTCCACCATCAGCTTGTTGTACAGTCCATCCTCTGCTCTTCTGGCAAACCATCTTCATACCCAGACGCTTCTTGGCTGCCTCTTTTTCTTCCCGTATTAGAGTTCACAGAGCCTGTAGATGGCTTCGCACTGTTGCAGAAGGATGGTGGCTGCCAAAAGGACTTTGTTACGATCCATGGTGGACATGACTGGATGCTGTGGAAGAGCAAGAGGCAGATGAAGGCTGCAGAGGTCTGCACCGCAGGGCTGCTGTTCTGAAAGTGAGATCCAGATGAGTTGCTCCCCCTTTTTATAGGCAGTATAGGTGTCCCTTTGCATCCTCTAGACATCCTTAATATCCGAGATAGGTCCCCTCTGCGAACGTTTTTTTCATTTTACATGCTTTGTTTCCATGCTGCATCGCTAGGCATCCATTCTGCATCTGTTCTGCATCCGTTCCGCTTCCTCCCTGTGTCCGAGCAGATGCGAGTTGCGCGGATGCGCAGCGGATGCCTAGCGGATATAGCGGATGCGTAACGGATGCAGAACGGATGCTAGCAGATGCGTAGTGGATGCAGAATGGACGAATTGGATACATTTTCCGCTCAAAAGTTTTGAGCAGCTCAAAACTTTCTGAGCGGATGAAACGTCCATGAACGGATGCTGGACAGATAGAGAGGAAGCAAAATGGAGGCAGTGAGTACAGAACGGATACATCGCATTCACCAACAGATGGCAAGCTTTTTTGTCCTTTTTACATCCTCTTTGTATCCGTTGGTGCAGTGTGACATGGTCTTAACAATAAACAAAATTGGATAAGAACAGCACAGTTTTATTCCTGGCACAAAGGGTGCAGATTAAATTTTGCTGTTTAGCAGGTGATTAAGACATGTATGATTGGGAAATGTTTATTTTATGCTTCTTAATTTAATGAAGTGAATAGGCTTCAGTCATGGAATGCTTTGAAAAGGCACATAATAAGTGTACATCTCATGGATATAAAACATGTATGACACTAAATAGGATGATTCAACTACAAATGGAATAGGACAGGAATGTGTATTAGCTCCTTGCTTAATGTATTTATTAAAGAATGCTTTAGTGAAATTAGAAGTATGTTCATTAATTGTCTAAATGTGTATGTAATTTTGCATGTAAGAGATGCTGTGTTTTTGGGATGAGAACTGGAATGATTCATTGTAAATATTATATAAAACATATAATACACGGAACATGGATCTGAAAATTAAGATGGAACAAGGCTGGGTCAAAGTATGGTGAATGATTGCGAGTTATATATAGATGATAAAAAAACAAAACCAAAACTAGAGAAATAAATGTAATGGAAAGACATTTACTAAATATTATAAACTTTATGGAGAATTTTTAAAGTGTATAAATTCCAGTTAATGTTAGTGGAAAGTACATGGTTTATTAAGAGAAATGAATCTGTTTTAAAAGAAGCAAGAAGAGTTGGGTATAAAAACATTCTTCTGCCCAAGTTTGTCACAAGGAAAGTTGGCTGTGTCAGGAAAAACAAAAAGCTGAGTGAAGCAATAATATGATACTTAAGGTAAAGAAAAAATGTTTACAGAGATTCTCAATCATCCAGGTTATCGTTGTCCCAAAGGTGCTTTTTTCAGAGGCAACTGGACTTTGCTTTTCCTTTCCTTTCAAGGAAAAATAAAGAAACTCCAGTTGCCTCTGGAAAAAGCACCTTTGGGACAGTAAAGAATGAATGTGTGGTGAAAGAATATGGATAGAATACAAAAAGAATTAACTTGATTGAATGAATTGATATAAATTACTTATAGTTCTTTCTCTTTTTCTTATTCTTTGCACTGTACAATATTGCTTACCATGAAAGGGAACAACATGATGAATATGAACTTGTAGGAATTATTGATTTTCTTACTTTCTCTTTGAAGATCATCGTATATACTGTATGTTCTATTTATCAATATTACATTTTATAGATTCATGCTGACTTGACCATTTTGTGTGTATGTAGAAAAGTTTAAAAATCACATTCTAATATGTTTTAAAGTGCTTGTGTACCTGTATTTACTCCTTGCCATCCAACAGAAAATGGGGTCCTTGCTTGAATAACATACGTTGTAATGGGACTGCGATTATCTGCTCCTGGTCTCCAAGAAACCTGAGCTGTAGTGTCTGTTATCTCATCAATTGTCACAGCTTCAGGAGGACCTGGGGGACCTGGTATGAAACATCCAAAATAAACAAAAATATATTTTGGTTCCCCTCAGCGAGATGTACAATCGCAAATAATAGCCTGCAAAAGTAGTCCACATTTAAGATGAAGAAGTTGCAAGACTTTCCTGTTCAATTCTAAGAAAAAAAAAGATATTATAAAAATCTGTTCTTTGTAGAAGGAACTGTAGGAGATCCAGATGCGAAATATACTGTCCAAAGTAGCCCAATGATTTCAGTGTTTGATCCATTCTACACTGACTACTCTGTCCACAGACCTGGACTAGATGACCGACACGGTCTCTTCCAACTCTGTTAACTTGTTAAAAAAAGAGTTTTCAGTGCCCATGATGGTGATGTAAACTATAACAAACTTGAAATGTTTGGGATATTTTGGGCATTATTTTTTTGATTTGGATCAATTGAAATACTTGGCACTTCTGTTAGGACAACTTCTGTTATAAAACTTTTTTTTGCATTCTAAGTTTATTCTGACATAGGTAAGCTTTAAATACAGTTACTAAAGTTAATTTTTAGCAGAGATATGTGTTCTTTATCAAAGAGACACAAGAATTATTATTTTTGCCCATGGAACATGACTCAGAAAATCCTTTTTAGTAGCTCAGTTTTTAAAAAGGGTATTAAAGATTTTTTTAAAAAATAAATGTAAAAAAGAATATTTGCAATGGTGAAAAAGACAAAATGTTTAAATTCCTAAAATCTTTCTAATCTGAACATAGAATGTTATCAGTAAGAATGCTATAGACTTTCAATATAATGTTATTCACATTCATAGGGAAGTAAGCCCTAAAGGCTCAGTGGTTTATCTTTTCAAATAAGTGTGCCTTATCCTGAAACACTTATCTGGTGTAATCTTTGCATGTCTTCTTGGAAATGGAGAGTTTCAATGACATCCTTAAATTATCTCTTTGTGCAATATGGCAATGAGATTAAAAATGGTTAATATCTGGGGAGAGGCAAAATGATTTCATGAGTTATTTCACAGAATCAGTTTTGTTTGTTTGTTTTTGCATGAAAGCTGTGATGTGGATGCTGTCTTGTCTGACCTGGGGACCTTCTGCTGACCTGTAAAAAGGTAAAGGTTTCCCTGTTAGTCATGTCCAGCTCTAGGGCATGATGCTGGCCTCCATTTTTTGGCTAAGGGAGCCAGCATTGTCCAAAGACAATTTCTGTGTTCATGTGGCCTGCATGGCTATAGGCCAAAGGTGCATGAAACATCTTAACACCAAAATGGCATCAATGTATCTCCTCTCATTTTTATGCTTTCTAATTGCTAGGGTAGGCACAATCTGAGGCAAGTAACGGGAACTCACTCATTGCATGGAGCTTGGGTCTCGAACGTGGGCTATCAACTCTCTAGCTAACAAGCTCAGGGTCTTTAACTACTGATCCATTGTACACTCTCAGTATTGACCTGTAGCCCTGTACTTTTTATTAGATGGACTATTGCCCAATTGGTCATATGATTAGAGCAAGTCTGAACAATGAAGGCAAAGAAATCTATTCACTGAGGATTTCCCCAGATCTGGAATATTCTCATTTCAGATATTCATCAAAAACCAATAGAATGCCTTTCTGAGTAGAAGACTTTATGAGGAAAAAAATACTGATTAAGGATCAGCATATGAGAAGCAATAAGAACTTCTCATTTTCTCTACCTCTTATCACTTGTTTGCCAATTGCCCTCCGTAAATAACATAGCTGGGAATCATATTTGTTACACGAAACCATACCCCTGAAGAATGATGTAAGTTTATTAGCCCAATAATTGTACTTCGGTGCCCATTGAGGCTTCATCCCATTCCCCTCTATTTGGTACCTTGTTTTTGTTTTTTTACATTCCTTTTCCCCATATCCCATATTCTGGAGGTCTTCCATTCCTCAGGAAATAGATGGGAAATCTCTGTTTTAAGGGTGAAATCATAGTGATGACTGAGAATTGAAGTCACAATTTTAGCTGCTCTTTTCAAAATGATATTGAAAATGAAACTTTAAAAATAAAGTAGATTTAACATTTAAATTTTTATTGATTTATTTTATACTGCAGGCTATACTGTTAGGAACTTTGATATACAGATTAAATAAGTTTTAACAATACAGCTTGAACTGTACATACATATTCCATAAATCAGTTATCGACAAGCATGCAATTTCTCAAGGTTTTCTAATAATTCTGGCTGTTAGTCGGAACACAAATTGTTATGTAACATATTTAGTTTACTAAATAACACATATTTAGTTTACTAAATATATATGTTGGACTCTGCTTGCAAAAGACATATTATTTAATTTCAATAATAACATTCTGAAATGCTCTAAATCTCACCTTAGGTTGTATTTACTCAAAAATAAATCCTTTGAATTTAATGGGACTGACTCTTTAAGTAAGCATACACCAAATTATGATCATAGTAAGTTTTCCTCATGATTCTTTTCCTATAAAAGTTCTCTCTATTGATCATTGGAGATGTGTCTATAATATATTATGGTCATAATCTTATATCTTTCACCCTGCTGTTTTTAACAATAGCTGCTTAAAGAAGATTCACCAGCTGTAAGAATGAATAATTTGAAATGTGTTTGCTGGAAGCACCTAGCACAATCTTTCCAAGAGTACATTCCATAGTAACACATGAAATGTGAAATGTAAAAATACAATCACATGGGATTTGTGCTGAAAACTGTAATTAAAACAAAAACAAAATGATCTGACATTAATAGAAAGCCTTTGCTCAAGCAAGAGACCCTATACCACTTGTGTCGAACTCACGGCATCACATTGCCAGCATGTGATATGTAACGCATCTGGCCTACAGGCCGCCAGTTTGACACCCCTGCCCATTCCAGACAAATGGCTGTCAAATCTCTTCTTAATATCCTCCAGTGATGGAGCACCCACAACTTCTGAAGGCAAGCCATTCCATTGGTTAATTGTTCTCACTATTAGGAAATTTCTCCTAAGTCTTTTGTTTTTTAATCATCTGCCAGTTTATTTTGCCAAGTATGATGGTGCAACTAAATTTGCACACTTAAATGAAATGTCAGTTACAACGACAAGTGAATTTTAGACTAAGTTAGGCTCTAACTCATTTATTTGATTTAGCAAATGTATGTTTTTCAACATGAATGAACATCAGTAACTGAAAGTTTGGGTGGTGTTTCCTTTTATCCACTAGATGGTGCAGCTTGGCTACAAAATGTAGCACTAAAAAAAATCCCTACAACTCCAGATGCCAGAAAAAAGAAATTCACTATGTTCACGGAACTCTGTAATGTATTTTCTTCCAAAAGACTTCTAATAAAATGTAAGATTATTTCCTCCAAAATGATCTATATAGTTAAGAACTTCAAGTATCATAGATTTTAAATATTTAGCAGCCTAATTTCTGAGTATTTAAACTGTTCATTGAACCTTGTTCTCATTAAGTGGAACATGCATTTACTAAAGCTACAATTTATCTTAATACCATGAGGGACCAGCTGATAAACTTCCAGCTACTCTAGAATAGTTAGACTAGACTAGGAAGACTTCCATTCTGTTTTTCAAGGGAAAAATATATAACATAAATACACTGAATTAAAGCAGAAGCATTATACAGGTTAGCTGCCCATTTCAAAATAAACGTGAGTAAAATCTGATCAGGGTATTTGCCTGATTGATACAGGGTAATTGATTGCATTTAATAAGAATCAATAATTTTATTCCAGGGCTGAGCACAGGAGGCCCACAGTTCTATGTCATCAAAACCTAGACTAGTTTTGTTATATTAAGGAAGTAGAAAACATTACCTGGAGTCTCATACAGGTAATCTTCATCTTATAACCATGATTGAGATCAAAATTTCCATTGCTGAGTGATGTAATCATAAGGTCGGATGTCACCTCACCGCTTATCTTAGCAAAGGTTTTCCTGGCACTTCCCATTGCCAACTTTAAACTAATTCTATTACTGGAAGATTCACCCCAATCCAAGCCATTCTTGTTGATGTTCCTCAAGCCTCAAGGTAAGGAGCTTCCCCAAATTCTCCCATCTGCTTATCTCTCTCTCCATTTCTTCCCTTTTGGTCACCCTACCTCCTACCTTGCAAGGTAGCTCAGAATCATGCAGCTTTGGAGGTGTTTGCCCAACTCCCATCCAGGAGCTTCTTGCAAGAAGCCCCTGAGCTATAGCATAGTGTGAAAAGCTGCAGCCATGTCTGGAAGTCTCAGCTGCCCCAGAAATGCAACAGAAAGGGGCTTTTTGGCACACCATGGCTCCAGGGTTGTAAGAAGCCTCTGTGCAACAGTGCAGTGCGAAGCCCTTTGCAGCATGAAACCCAGCCAGAGCTCGACTAGCAGCACAACACAAAGCTGCAGCCATGCCAACTAAGTCCCAGCCACAGCTGTCCTTCCTCTTCATGCTGCACTGAGGCCTCTACTGATCTTGCTTTGCTGCCACATCTGACTTTTATCATCTTGCTTCTACTGTTGATGAGGTGTGCCTGTCCTGCCCTTTGCAATTCAGCTGCTGACCATGTAAGCCATTTTTCCAAGGTCTCTTGAAGAAACTACCATGAGCAACCTGGCAAAAGAAAGCCTTGTATAGCCAGTAGCTGCCTGGTGAAGGGGCCAGGCTGGGCATGCTTGGTGAGCACTGGAAACAAAAAGATGGCAAAGGTCACTGAGGGCATTGGGGGGCATGGAATGAGGGGGCAAAAAGGACATAGATTTGAGTAGGTAGAGCTGAAGCACCTTTGTGATTGTAAATCCAGGCTGCCAAATGCCTGGATTTTGATCATGTAACTGCAGGGGTACTGCAGTAGCCATAACTTTGGCTCCTCATAACTCATACATCCCTTCGTTTAGCACTACAATAACCTTGAATGGTCTCACTGAACAAATGTTCATAAGTTGAGGACTACTTGTACTTAGGAACTGTCTCTTTCCATATGAGGTGAATTGTAGTTTGCAATCAGCAATGGATGCTTCATTTTTATTGTTTCAAATATTGTGGATGGGATTACAAAAGATGTCTTCTAAATGGGGTCACCTCAACAGTATAAGACTCTTCTAAAAGAAGTTCAGTTGGCTGCTTTGTTTCATTTCATTGTTTAAATTTTTAGAGCTACTTGAATCTAGACAATCTATAGTATTAAAAAGTTTTAAAATACAGACAAAAGAATAACAGGCATCTGGGGAAAAGAAAACCATACTAATGTTTTTTTTAAATCATATAATATACAAGAGGCCTACCACATGATCTGAGGAAGTGCTAGGTTTTAAGGAATCTTTTAAAAGAGATCAGGGTGAGAGCCAAACAAAACTCTGAGATACATTATTCCAATGGATGGGTACTGCAGTATAGAAAGAAAAAAATCTAGATTCTATCAGATGACACTGTTTAATGCAGAGGTAGAGAACTATGCCCCCTTTCTGACTTGTGGACTTCAACTCCCAAAATTCCTGATCCAGCCCAGCAATTCTGGGAGTTGAAGTCCACAAGTCAGAAAAGGTTCCTTACTCCTGGTTTAATGGATGGAACCTTGTGTATGTCAATTCTTCCTGAAATATATGGTTCCTCAGATAACCAATCTCTGAGCAATGAAAAATATGGTTTTTTATACAAGTCTTTGGACTACAGTGAGAATCGACATATTGATTAGATTCTTTGCTTCTTCTACATATAGTCATCAACTTATGACCATTTGTTTGAAAATATGACATGCTGAAAAAAGTGACGTGGCTGATCCTCACACTTATGACCATGGCACCATACAGAGATGGTATTCAGCAGGTTCTGGAGAACCAGTAGTGGAAATTTTGAGTAGCTTGGAGAACCAGCAGTAGCCTTCCTCCAGGAGTGGGGTGGGAATGGAGATTTTACAGTATCCTTCCCCTGCCATGCCCACCAAGTCATGCCCACCAAGCCGCGCACATACAACTGGTAGTAAATTTTTTTGAATCCCACCACTGGCAGCATCCATGCATCCTACAGTCATTTGATCACCATATGTAATTTCCCCAGCCAGCTTTTGACAAGTAAATCAATAGGGAAACCAAAAGGAATGGTTGCAAGTTGTGGTGATATCTAATGTGGTGATATCTAATGTGACAGTGACAAAAAAATTGCAAAATTAGACACCATGATGTGGTGTCTCATTGAATGAATGCACTGCTTAACCAGTTGCAACCATGGTCATAAGAAGAAGACAACCTGTATTATTCAGTTTTCATTTTTTGCTACAACTGATGGGGTTCAATTTCTTAATTACAATGCTTTTACGTGATCAAAAGACAATATAAAATGTTTACATAACTGAGAAATGTGCAGCCGTGCCTGAGCACATTGATGCTTAAAAGGATGGACTGCATGGTATAATATTACATGAGTTCTGCCCTTTCATCATTGCATTGCAGTGTCTCATCCAAGTAAGGGGGAAGATTTTGCATTGCAATATTGTGACGTGTTTACTACTTATCCACCTTGCCCTCTCCATGGATGTCTGATGCTGTGAGATCAGACTATCCAGAAAAGAGTCATTTGATAGAAATGGCAATCAGGAAAATTAGATTCTAAGAACAGATACTTTTACAGCTTTCTCCCAAATATTCAAGCCACGTTAACCTTCCACTGGGACAATAATAAATTGCCACCAGATTAATGTATAGCTTTTAGAATATAAATCTCTTTCTGACTAATGTTGCCTCTTGACTATATTGGTCAAATAAGCAAACTAAAGTACCTACAAGAATCAAGCACAATAGTCAGGGTTCATCCTGAGGTGACTGCATAACGGATGTAGCCAACATAGGGCGCTGAGGTCAGTGATTTGGGGTCACTCTGATATTTTTTTAGCGCCATCATTTGCATTTTCTAGTAGCAGTATATTTGCCAAGTAATGCTTAAAAGGTGGAGAACAATAGAGCTGAGTTCCTCTGCCACAGTAATGTGACTGCAGTACTTGGTCCTTGGTCACAGTAACATGACCAAGAGGTCACCAGAAGTCCAATGTGGAGAGCATAATATGGAAAGAATAAAAGAGAGGGCAAAAAGGCTACAGGCAAATTATTGCTGCCAAAGCAACTGAAGCATGCATGTTGTTTTCTTCCCAGATTGTAACCTCATATGTACAATGCATGCCATTAAAAAAACACAACATAAAATAAAACAACACACACACACCCATATTAAAATGGGACACTTCATTCCTCCATATTTTAACAATATTTTAGTTCTTTATCTAACTATAATAATTATTAACATATGTTAAACATTTCTCTCTTGTACTTTCACAGGCAATCTGTGGGGTTTTTTTTGGATTACTAGTTGAAGGCGCAAAAAACCTTTAGAGCTATGCTTTATGGTATTAATTGCAGTAATTTTGCAACAACAACAACAGCAAACAAAATTCAAATACCTCTTACAATCAGGTCTGCAGCAGCTGATAGTTTGTCCACGCTTGTTTGCACCATGCAGACGTACTTTCCAGCATGATTCAGCTGGATGCTTCTGATCATCAAATCACCAGCTGAATCCTGCTGATAAAGTAAGGAAAAATGTTACAACTACTTTATAAAGTGCTCTAAATTGCATTATCATATGATAACCACTTGGTTAATGGATTTTATTTTTACATCAACAGATGGAAATGTGAGGCATGACTTATTTTAACTACCTGGATTCTACTGAGGATATGGTGGTCTACAAATCAAAATTAAATCAATTAAAATAAATAATGTAAAATGTGTGAACAGGAAAATATGGTTCCTTGTAAAGGATAACAGAAATTCAGGCCAGTCAAGCAGTTTACCATAAATGTGATATGCAAAAAAGGGTGTTTTTTTTTTAATGTTCGACCTAAATGTCCAGTTTACAACCTTAATTAGTATTTGGACATCTGTTTTCTGCATATCTTTGTCTAATTAGGTCAGCCCAAAGATGAGACATCTACAGTATTTTTCAGAGTCTTATAGCATAGCCATGAATTAGATCAGGGTGTCAAATGCACATCGTCATGGCAGCATCATGTGATGTATTGGGAGTTTTTCTCCTCTTCAGTAAACCAGATGTGGGCATGGACAGCAGGCCAGGAGTTTGACAGTTTAGATGGATCACATATTTGTATCAGGTTATAAGGACTACAATTTAGAAATGTTTGCATTACTTGGCATGGAACAATATAATTTGTTTTCTGAAGTGCAAAATATCTGTAACCAATTAGCAATTGTATGGATTGAATGATGGCTTATGTGTGGTTGTGCAGCATCAGAAATATTTTGTGTACTTGTGTAAACATCTGAGTGGGTCCATGCAATAGTACCTGAAATTATACATATATATAAAATGATACCTTTGGCATACAATAAACTACTATTGGGTTCAATAATGAACTTGGGTTACTTTAGAAGATAAAGCAAATAGTTCTATCTGATCTAGAATTATATTGATTAGCATTATATTCCTTCTCAGTATTAGAGCCTTTTGCATGAACTAATAGGAAGTTCTGATCCATCCACTTTTTAAATAATGGCTATTCTGTACATTTAATTTATTTAACATATTTATATGTCTTAACCTAAAGGATGTTTGAAATGCCTCCTGCATAAAGAAAGAACTTATTTTGTGGTGTGTTTGAAATTGCTGCTTTCCTGGAAGGGATTAGGTTTATGTTCTAAGAATGTTGACCATAGTTTCCAATTTGCAGAATCACAGAGTCCTGTAGAGGAAAAACTAAGGGGAGATGCAAATTGATTGAACTTTAGTAGGTACTTGTTGTTTTTTATTGTGCCAGAAACTTGGCTAAAAGCCTGACAGTGGAAGATAACAGCAAGCAAAGTATTTTAAAAATGCCTGACTTTGTAGACAACATCTAGTGTAAGTTGTGGATATGTTTGCAGACCCTAAAATGGATTTCTACCTTTTTTCAGGCCAGAAAGCCTGTTTGTTACAAGATAAAACCCAGAACCCCTGCTGCTTGCCTTTGAGAGCCCCACAACATGAGGGTCTTCCAAGCATCCTTGAGGGAGGGTGCAGAGGCTTCTGAACGTCAACTGAGATATCCCAACGGTTCGGTTGTACTGCAAATAAATTGCTATGATGCCCCTCAAAAACACTCATTCTCTGCCTTTCTCTCTCTTTCTCTTCCATCATCTCTCATGGAATTCCATTCAGATCTTGCAAAACCTTAAAGTGTTTGAAAACTTTGTTCTAAAGACAAAGAAGGAGCAGGGAACATTCTGCAGAACTGAATGTTCTGCAGAGCTGAATATTCCTGCATAGTGGCAACTAGGTTTAGGTACAGTTTTCTGTCCTGACTTTCTGTTCAAAGAACGGCTTTGTCTCTCATTTTAGACTTTAGTGGAGCTGTCCTATATATTAGGTAACGGTTCCCCTTGCACATATGTGCTAGTTGTTTCCAGCTCTAGGGGGTGGTGCTCATTTCTGTTACAAAGCTGAAGAGCCAGTGCTGTCTGAAGATGTCTCAGTGGTCATATGACCGGCATGACTAAATGCCAAAGGTGCACAGAACACTGTTACCTTTCCACCTAATTGGTCCCTATTTTTCTACTTGCATTTTTACTTGCTTTTGAACTGCTTGGATAGCAGAAGCTGGGACAAGTACGTGATGTGGCTTTAGGGATTTGAACCATTGAACTGTCAATCTTCTGATCAACAAGCTCAGAGTCTTAGACACTGAGCTACCGCGTCCAGCCTATATATTAGTGTTCTATAAAAAGAAATTGGCAGTTTCTCTCTGAGATTTTAGCTGTTGTTTGCAGTATTTTTTTTAATAAAATGGCAATTAATTTTATTGACAATGTTGACAAATATTGAAGGAATAACTACTCATCTGATTCTTCCTGAATGCATAGTTTTACATTTTTTATGTTTTGTTAATGATCTGCTACTTTTGGAAAGCAGAGTATATTCCAAGAAATAAGTACTTGGTCATCTGATCAAGGAGATAACATGGTAATATAGAATTTAGATAAGTCAAATATTTTTTTGCTGGAATTATAAACTGCTATGATTTGAGAACATACGCATGTACAGATTTAGGATTAACAAGTGAGCAGGCAGACAATACAAATGGTTTCTTTTCTGTAAACATATTATCAAACTATCCAATACTTTATTACTGAACAGTCATGAAGTCTGCTACAATTACTACTAATAATATTTACCCCTCCAACTCTTTCAAAGTGATCTCCATCTTTTTCAAAGTCTATGAGATGTCCATTAAATGACCAAGTAAAGACAATGTCTAGTGGATGATCATGAGATACTTGGCAAGGCAGAAGAATACTTTCACCAGCAGTGACATCCATGCTGGTAGGTGCCACCACAAATCGTGTTGGATCTATAAATAATATCAAAGAATAAATGATCAGATTTTTAAAAGTATAGTTTAAAAGCTTGAAATAATATTTGCATGGTATTTGGTCAGCATAATTTTTAAAGTCAATTTAATGCAGTTGTCACACACACATATATATATATATATATATATATATATATACACACACACACACACACACACACACACACACACACACACACACACATATATATATATATATATATATATATATATATATATATATATATATATGACAACTGCATTGTCAACTGCATATATATCAATTTGTTTTTTTAAGTTTTCGCAGGTACTTACATGTGTGCTGTTCAGCTTCCTTTGGGTATTATCCCACGTCATTGTAGTGCTTTTAAAGTTGTAGCAATGTTTCAGCAGAATCTCATCTGCCATCATCAGGCTTCTGTATTGAGTTTGTATGTAGGTCAGGCTATCACAGTCGTTGGTTTTAAATTTGAGGCTAGCCTACTGCTGTGCCAGGATGGTTTTTTCTACATCCTGACTGGTTGGGAGTCTTGGTCTGTGTTTATTGGACTTGGAGTTTGTTTGATTGGTGTTTCTGGTTTCTTCTGTCTGTTTTG
>BLBF01000003.1:24249077-24309729 GCA_015471245.1 Laticauda colubrina | reverse complement strand
ATATATATATATATATATATATGTGTGTGTGTGTGTGTGTGTGTGTGTGTGTGTGTGTGTGTGTATGCTGTTCAGCTTCCTTCGGGTATTATCCCACATCATTGTTGTTGTGCTTTTAAAGTTGTAGCAACGTTTCGGCAGAAGCCTGATGATGGCAGATGAGATTCTGCCGAAACGTTGCTACAACTTTAAAAGCACAAGTACAATGACGTGGAAAAATACCTGAACAAAGCTGAACAGCGTATATGTATTTAAAATCTTAAACTTTAATAACATGGACAATCATAGTATTTCTAGTAATTATAGCAGAGAAATATAAGCATGTTTTCCATGTTAGATAGTAGATACCACTAACAATTTGTTTTGCTCTGCTGTAATGTATTTGCCTACTTGCATGTGAGTATTTAAAATAAAAGTTAAAAAGTCTTGATGAATTTCATAAATGATTTCATTGTTGTATTTTCCATACAATGAGGAATACCTAGGTTAGAAATCTGGAGGACAGAAGTAACATTTCAATACTTCTGGTATTACAATTATAATGATATCATGTTAAAGAGCAAGAATGTAAATCATCTAGTTCAATGAGGAAGAGATGTGTGTTGTGGCCTGTCAGCCGCTGGCCCCTCCAGCAGCTGAATCAGAGGAGGCAGCGGCGTGGGAGTCAGGGTCAGCATCAGGGCAAGCTGAGAGCTGCGAGGGGAAAGAGGGAATGGATCTGGCAGAGAGAAACAAAAGGTGGAGCCTGGGCTATCTGTCAGCCCTCAGATAGAGAGTCAACAGCCCTCAGGTGTGGAGGTGGTTAATGAAGAAGAGGAGGAACTGCTGAGTCCAGTGCCTGACGTGCGGCTGAGTAGAAGGCAGAGAAAAGGAGAGCAGTGGAAAGCTGTAGGCCAATCCTGGGGAAGGAAGAACCACTGCTGTTAATGAGGCCCCACCTTAGCTCTGGGGATAAAAGGCAGGGGGCGGAGATGAATAAGTGTGGCAGACAGCTATTCATCTTCTAGATGGACAGACTTGTTGGACTACAAGAGAAACGTTTTGCTGGGGCTGCCAGCACTCCTAATAAAGGAATCTTTTGAGTTCACGTCAGAAGGTTGTCATGTTTGGGGAGCTGGGTCAGCACAAGATGAAGTCTAGAAATGAGGTACTTATGTCAGCTTTATTTCTAGCTGGATTTTGGATAGAATTCAAGAAGCTTAAAGTAACAGTATGGAAAAGCTCCAAGAATTTTCCTATTTACCATTAATTATTGATGGATTAAATCAAATGTTAGGAGAAAGTGCTGACTGGCTTATTGTACTTCTAATCTAAGTGACAGGTCTATGTTAAGTTGATTTCTCTTTAATTTTCATCCAACATACTTGATTTCGTAAGTCTGCAAATCTCTCCAACCCTGCTAGCAATAGTTGGAAAGCATGGTACATTTACAATGGAACAACTGGGTCCCCACCCACCTTTCTCAAATCACTTCTATTGTACCTGAATTTTTTATATCAATAACCCTTTAGAGGCTACTTCTTAATCAGAACTAAAAACCAATATTAACCAATTTGATATTAATTATAGTATTCATAAATGAGCAGTGAAAAAAAAATATGTCAGAATTCTTGAATATTGGATCCTTATTCAAGTTTAGGAAAATGTAAGGACAAATGTACTGATGAATTCTAACTCTTTAAATATTTCATGACATAACTTGCAGCAAACATATTAAATGGAGAACTCCTCAGTTTCACTTGTACCACAAAAAGTGACAGTTAGCTATCTAACATAGCTATCTAACATGAATTAGTAAATTACATTTAATAAAAAATGACAGAGTAAGAAACTTATTTAATGAAATGCAAAAGCTCAAATGGATAGTGTGAATACCCAAGAACAGAAGTAGATGAAAATTCAATTCAGTTTAAAAGTTTTTCAACAACATGGTTGATCCTCATGTTGATCAATTATTGTTACAGGGCAAATCTCAACTCTTGTCCTTTCAAACATTTCTAAATTTTTCCTAGTTAATATGAGCCACCCTTTCTGAATTAAGGGAAAAGTCAGTGTTATTCCATCTAGCACTCAAGAATTCTGCCCATTCTAATGATTAGAATGTAGTATTGCAGGCTAACTTTGCCCACAGCCTAGAGTTCGATCCTGATGGGGCTCAAGGTTAACTCAGCCTTTCATTCGTCTAAGGTTGGTACAACGAGGATCCAGATTGTTGGGACAATATGCTGACATTGTAAACCATTCAGGAAGTGCAGTGAAGTGCTGTGGAATGGCAGATAAATCTAAATGCTATTTGTTTCTCTTCCTCAGAATTTAGGAATTGTCCCAATGTTTTCATGGGAATTATGTGAATTATTCTAAACATTTGCATTTCTAATATATTAAAAGTTGAGAACTATCCTTAGGCTTGCTCAGCCTACTTTTTGGGACACACTATTGCATGTTTTATTTTTTTCAGAGGAAGGAAATACAATATCTGCTTCTGCTTTTACAGCTAATTCTGACATTTTTATATACATTTAAAATTTTAATTGTTTGTTTCTATATTGCAAGCTTTTTTCCTAATGTCTTTATTGAGTTACACTTACTCTCAGTCTTATTATTTAAGTTTCAAGAATATGTCTTAAAAACAATTTATTTATTTCTGTTGCTGATTTCAACAATTCTAACTCAGGTGTTCTATCCATGGTTTTCTGACAGTACAAGTATGTTCTTCTTCCCTTTTCATTATTTGTTACATGCAAAATATTGAAAACATTCTGTCTTTGAAAAATTGGTGCTGCCTTGTTCTGATTGCATTTTTGTTTTGATTTATTCCCTAGAGTTTGCTGCCTAGATGATATAATTTTTCTCCCAATCCCAAAAATCTGTCTCTGTTTCAGTCATATTTTCTCTCACAAAACCTACATCAGTAAATGGTTAGTCTTGCCCAGCTATCACTTTGACAAATTTTGACCTTTGCTAAAGTTACATATTCATCTTCTTTTCTCTTCATTAAATATTTCCAAAATGATATTTAAAAATGTATGTCTACACAATGCCCATGTTTATGATAATATTTTGTCTGATTTTTTTCTCTCTCTCATTGAACATTCAAAATCTTCAGATCTGATTAGAAAATGACACACTAATTTAAATGAATTCCATTTATCCATAACTGTGTTAGTCTTTAGTTCAGATTTCATTTAATAGTATGTCAGTAGTATTGGTACGTTAGCAAGATATATTAAAAAGTATAAATTAAAGCTATCTACATTGTTCTGGGTACATATGAAAATAGACATCTAAAGGCAGTGATAGTTACATATTATGGTCTATTCAGCAGTGTTAATTGAATGATCAAGGATGAGCTGTTCAGTGTTCTGAATGAATGAAATCCAGAAGAAATAGATTACATGAAAAGATGGTTGGGACTGAGATTAGAAAGTAGAGGGCCATTTGGAAAAATAAGAATGGTGATACTTTAGTAACTGGGTAGTTTAAAAAAATCTGCTTTTGAATATGTAGTTTAAATCTAAGCCTACGAATACATGATGAAATATTGAGAGATTTAAGTAAATTAAATACAAAAGTAGGTAAAGACACTGGGTTAGAAGGATAATTAATCCAGGAATCCTGTATGGAAAAGTGTTAAAAATATATTTGATCTCCCAATTGAATGAACAGAAATTGTTATAAAGAAGAACTAGAAGAAATGTGAAATGGAATGTAAATAATTATGCAAGACTGAGTCAGAAGCTTGTGAAGTTATTCTGATGCAAAATATAAAACAGCTTGTTTGGTGGAGTGAAAAAGTCAAGAAGCTTGAATGAGAAAAAAATGCATACAGTAGAATGATAGCTGCAAAAACTGGAGATGAGGGAAGGATCCTGTATATTGTGTATGTGCAGGAGAAAAGATAGCTGTAAAAATGAGTGTGAAGATTAAAAAGGGGATAGGAAATACAGAGCTATTTTGGGGGGAATAAAATATTGCTTGGGAAACGGATGAAAAGTGCTAAACAAGCCGGCTTCAACAGAGTGAATGGAATTAAAAATAAAAGTGATGAACAATTTGGAATGAAACTGAAGTGAGGGCATGCTAGAAATAGTAATTTTATTTGAATGAAAATGATAGTGGTATTTCAAAGAATGGAATTGAAATGAATGCTATGAATGCAAGTATCCAAGAAAAACCTGGAAAAAGAAAGTAAAAATGATGTGCAAGTGTAGATTTGCGCAAGGCTGATTGTGAATACAGAAATAGTCTATTTGGAAGCAAGGCATGCATGAAAATAAAAATAAATGAGATGCTTAGCAAGTGGTTCAGCACTGAACCTTAAGTAAGAAAATAATGATGATATTTCCTAATTTGTTTAATGGCTTTTCTGCTGATACGTACAAGGAACACTTGTAGTGAGTAGTCTGTGATCCATTGTGAGGAATGAATGTTTATTGAAATAGGGGAATAGCTTCTACTGTATATGTGCTTCTGTCCAATTTGTTACATGGCAATAAGAGCTGGATATGTCAAGAGAAATATAAGTGAAATGTAATGATCCCAGGGTACTTAAGTGTGTGTTGTAGGAGAAAGAAAGAACAATGAATAAATGTGGAATATACAAAAATGAATTAACAATGCAACAGAAATTCATCCAAACTTTGCTGAGATTGCTTGGTCATATGGGATAATGAATGAAGGTCAAATTAAAAGAGGAGAATATTTGTAGCCCAAGGTTGAACTGTAGAGTCCTTGAGATAGCAGCTGTTACTATATGCTAGAAGAGTGCTTCCATAAACACCTATTAGCAGCTAGAAGACATGATGACAACTCCATAATTTCATAACACATGAATAGATTTAACCGTAGTTTCAAATGGAAAATTATGTACATTGTAGACCAAGCTATATTGAAAAACACCAAGCTATGTTGAAAATTTCTGGAACTTTGGCACTCAGGCAAATCCACCATCAACAAGTATTTAGAAGTAAACAACATTCTCATACCATTCAAATGAGAAAAATGACTGGCTACATCTAAAAAGCAATCTACATCTAAAAAGCTACATACAATAGCCACCATATAACTATCACAACACAGAACATAGAAAAGTTCCCTGAGGATGGGCTCCGGAAACTTGGAAGACAAAACTACTGGTTCCAGGGACCAACCCAGATTGAATCCTGCAATATTACCCTGGGACACTTGTATTTGCTTTTGTTCATGGAGAAGATACTGCATATAAACAGACAGCAAACCCTATTTCTTTCTAGAATCATTGATGTTATGTAGTTGGGTAACAAAATGAACCAGGTTCAGAGAAACAATCAGAGGTCAAAAACATGCAAGATGTGAAACTTTTATTTTGAATATCCAAGACACCTCTCTCCTCCTATTTTCCCCACAACCACAACCCTCTGAGATGGGTGGGTTGAGAGAAAGAATAACTGGCTCGAGTCACCCATCTGGCTTTCATGACTAAAGCAAGACCTGAACTCACAGTCTCCCATTTTCTAGCCTGATGCCTTCATCGCTAGACTAAACTGGTCCTCTAGAGAATGGAATTTTTTGAAATTAGTTATTTCCTTTTTTTCCCCTTGCCAAATGTCTCCAATACTCTTTTTAAATTATTAAATAATTAAATTATTTAATAATTTTGATTATTTTAATTACTTTTATACACTTGACATACTGTTTCTTCCCCAAAAAGAAATAGAATGATGGGTACATTTGTGAGTATGTGCATATGTGTGTATGTATTTATGTACATCTATATATATTCTTGTTTGCTATGTTTTTGAATATATATGTAATATATGTAAATTTATTCATCAGGCAAATATGTTAAACACAATCTGTGCAACCCCTAAAGTAATATTGACTTTGGTTGTAAAGGAGAAAAAAAATCAACAATATCTGCAAATATTGCCAATCTTCCCTTTTTTTAAAAAAAAAAATATGAATGAGTCTTGAAACATCTCATCCAGTTGAAATCCATAAATGCCCATTATCTGGAAAAGCATCACTTTTTAAAACCAATAATGTTGTGTAAAAAAAATAATAAACCAGGGATACACTTTGATATATTGTATTCTGTGAGTGGTTGAAACAAATCTGATAAAAAATGACACCGAAATGCACTCTGATAAAACTTTTTCTAGCTATATTCATCATGAGCTAAAGCCCTCTGCAAGCAATTTACAAATCACTCCCAAGGAGAAAGCTTACTAATCTCTTTTCAAGGACTTCAAGAAGTAAAAAGTTCTATTTAATGACATTGCAGCAGCAAATGAAAAGTGTAGTATAAAACACACACACACACACATACACACACTGCTAGCTGGTAGGGCTGTCTTCATATAATGAAACTGATTACCAGTCAAACATATCCAATCTGAATTGTCAAAAATGTTCATTTAATTATAAAATCAGCTTAGACTTGACATGTTATTTTTGGGTACATTTAAGTGTATATAAATATAAATATCAGTAAAAATTAAGCTACATTTAATATGTGTATACATGTACATTTTTGCTTAAGAAGGCTTCATAATTTGTTTAGGCATTCTGTATGGCATTAAGCCTATTTCCAAATTTCAGAATCTACTTCTTAGTAGAATCTCATGATCTACCAATGCAAAACAGGTCAGACAGTAGACACAAACCTGGAGGGAGTTTCTGAGCATAATTGTACTGAAAAAAAAATAAAAATAAATGCCAGAATTACTCTCCAAATACAAATCCATTCCTTCTTCTTCTTCATATTGTCTTAGATCTGGCAGTGTAATTTATTCTTGTTTCAGAAGTTATTTTAGTTGCTGTTATTGCTGATCAGAGATTCTTGTTCTTCCCAACACTGTTCTATCAGATGTATGATCTGTTTTCTGCCCTCTCCTCCCCTATTCCCAAGCATATCGCTTGGCAAATAATGTTTAGGGAAAATTCATGTTTTAAGTAAGCATGAATTCAGAACAGTTCAATAATTCAGGATATAGTGCAAGGAGATGTATTTCCTGTGACATTCTAAGGAAGTAAAGTTGGACTTAGTGCAACAAAACAAACAAATGGATCATTGAACAAATCTTCCCAAAGTTATTACTTAAAGCACAAATGATCAGGCTGAAATGACCCTATTCCAGACACATTTCATAAAGAGCCTACTTCTTTGGAGAAGGCTTAATGCTGGGAAAAGGAGAAGGAAAGAGAAGAGCAGGGTGACCAGTAGCAAGGTGAACGGGAGTCACTTACAGTGGTGATGAGTGCACTGTGGAAGACCCGAAGGACTAAGTTAGGGATCAACAGTCATGGGAAAAAATCTATGTGATCACTAAGAGTTGACTGCCTTGATGGTAGATAATCAAATCTACCCAACATATTTTTCTATGCATTTTTGATACAGAGTCTCTCTTTTTAAAGAGAAGAGCAACAAAGTTGATTAGGAGACTGGGGACTAAAACAGTTTCTGAAACTGGTATGTCTAGTTTGATGAAAAGAAGGATTAGGGATGACATGATAGCAGTGTTCCAATATCTCAGGGGTTACCACACAGAAGAGGGAGTCAAGCTATTCCCCAAAGCACCTGAGGATAGAACAAGAAGCAATGGGTGGAAACTCATCAAGGAGAGAAACAACTTAGAACTAAGGAGAAATTTCCTGACAGAACAATTAATCAGCGGAAAAACTTGCCTCCAGAAATTGTGAATGCTCCAACACTGGAAGTTTTTAAAAAGAGATTGGATAACCATTTGTCTGAACTGGTGTAGGACTTCCTGCCTAAGCAGGGGATTGGACTAGAAGACCTTCAAGGTCCTCCTGACTCTGTTCATAAATACTTCATAAATACTATGAGGTTTTTTTCCCACAAAACCCACCACCAGCAAAAAGATCACAAATTACTGAAGGCTTTGATGATGAACATTTTTGAGCAATAAAGTATTTCTTTAATTAAGATGTGTATATTTTTTAGATATAATGCTATTACCCAATGAATAGGCAACAGCACAATGTGAACATAGCCTTTACATACACTGGGAAAGCCAAACATTCATATGACTCACTTTATTGCAATATATTTGCTTTAATATAGTGGTCTGAAACCACAATCTCAGAGGAACGCCTATACAGAATAAAGTATCTCCTTTGTAGAATAAGCCCGAATAAACTGATTTGTAAGGGGTCCTGACAATTTCCATTTTACAAAAGTAGTCTGAAACATTTTTAACTGTAGGAGTCACTGCAAGATCAGAGGATAGGGATTTCTGTTCCTATCAGCAGTTTTTTGTCCTGCAGCTGTAGTTCTTTTCCTGAACAAGAAACAAAAATATTTTTGCTATTTAAGTATGTAACAACACATGAATTGAATATCTACTGATAGCACTGAAACCTGAGATCCTTCAAGCAGGCATTACACATTACTTTTTGGTAAAAATCATTACTTCTTTGCTGTTATAAATAGGGATATAGACATGACAAAGGAAACAGCAGCACTACAGATGGCCTTAATACATTCTGCATTCTGGAGAAAGAATGTGGATTCTTTCATCTTTCTTTTCTCAATTTATCTTCATATCATTAATCCAAGGGCTGGAATGATGTTTAATCCTAGGACTGCTTCACCACTCTACTTTTCATCTTATGTCTTCAGGAAGTTTAAGAGCTATGCCTATCTAGCAAAGGAAGACATGCAGATAATCCGATTGGTTAAATCTTATTCTCCATTTTACTCAGTTTTCTTCCAAGTCAAGTGTGAAGATGCAGCATTTTAAAGCATGTGCACAGACTTAAGGCAAAATCTTTTGGCAAAGAAGCTGACTGCTGGCCCAACTTGGCTGCTTCTCCCTGTTGTTAATGATAGCAAGTTTAAGAAAATGTTTGCATTCTTTGCTGAATACAGGCAGTCCTCAATTTATGACGACAATTATGTCATCATAAATTGAACTGGTCCAAATTTCTGTTGCTAAGTGAGACAGTTGTTAAGTGAGTTTTACCTGATTTACGACCTTTCTTGCCACAGTTGTTAAGTGAATGACTGTACTTATTAAGTTAGTAACATGATTGTTAAGTGAATCTGACTTCCTCACTGATTTTGCTTGTCAGAAGGTCACTGTCAGGTTTCCAAGTGATGAAATCCATTTTAAAAAGGACAGCACAAAGTCCGTCTTCCAAAACTATTTCTTTTATTTAGGAAAACATCAAATTGGCAAAACCAATGGTAATTCCAGATCTCACATAACCCAGAATTACTCCACATATTAGAAGTTAGAAACAACCCCCCAATTTACATTCTTCAATAGAAGTAATTCAACTTTGCTTGATGTCATAAATCTCTACCTCCAGTGCCTAGGCACCAGACAACTCAGATTCCCACGGGAAGAATGATCACCTAGCCTGAACAACTCTCTCTATCTCCACTCCTCCCCCCTTAGGAATGTGGCAAGCCCAAAACCCTTCCCCCATGACTGCCAAAGAGAAAGTAAGAAAAAGAATATATATTAAGCCTAACTAAAATGGCTACACATATGTCAATATCAGGCTTGACAGTCACAAAAGGTGATCGCTTGACTTTGGGACACTGCAAACCTTCATCAATATGAACCAGTTGCTATGCATCTGAATTTTGATTATGTGGCCATGGGGATGCTGCAAAAGTCGTAAGTGTGAAAAATGGTCATAAGTTACTTTTTTCAGTGCTCTTGTAACTTTGAACGTTTTCTAAATGAACTGTTAAAGGCCCTGTCACACTGCCCAACGGATGCAAAACGGACACAACGGACGAGAAAAATGTTCCATCTGTTGTTATCCGCTCTCAGAAGGGGCAAAAATTTGCATAACCGGAGTGGATAGCACGGACGCGGGGGGGATGCAGGGTGGATGGAAAGCGGATGCGGAATGGAAGCCCAGTGGATGGAAGCAGATGGGAGTGGATGACACATCTGCTAGGCTTCCAGGGGGCTGCAGCAAAGCAGATGCGAAACGGATACAGCGGATGCAGAACGGATGCACAGCGGATGCACAGCGGAAGTCTAGCTGATGCCGAGCGTTAATTGCGCATGCGGGGAGGATGCATTGCGTCAGCCCCGCGGATATAACGGAAGCAGCTTGGAAGCAGGTCGCCATTCAGAGGAAAGACCTGCTTCCAGATACATCATCTGCCTTGCCTGTCCTGCCTGCATGTCTGCCTGCAAGCCTTGCTGCCAGCCTTGCTGCCAGCCTCACTGCCAGCCTTGCTGTCTGCCTGCCTGCCAGCCTCACTGCCAGCCTTGCTGTCTGCCTGCCTGCCAGCCTTGCTGCCAGCCAGTCTGCCTGCCAGCCTTGCTGCCAGCCAGTCTGCCTGCCAGCCTTGGTGCCTGCCTGCCTGCCAGCCTTGGTTCATGCCTGCCTGCCAACCTTGGTGCCTGCATGCCTGCCAGCCTTCCTTCCAGCCTTAGTGCCTGCCTCCCTGCCAGCCTTCCTGCCAGCCTTGGTGCCTGCCTGCCTGCCTGCCTGCCAACCTTGGTGCCTGCCTGCCTGCAAGCCTTCCTGCCAGCCTTGGTACCTGCCTCCCTGCCAGCCTTGGTTCCTGCCAGCCTCCCTGCCAGCCAGCAACCCCACAACCATGCGGAAGCACAGCAAGCCTCAGCCATCTGCTGCCAGCCCTTGCAAGAGGGACAGGGCTACCATCCCGCCCCCTGGCCCTCACTCTAGTTCTGCTGGGGCTTCTGCAGCATGAGCTCGCTCTTCTGGGGCTGGGGCTTCTGCTGCTTCTGCTTCTGGAGGAGCTGATGACAAGCACTCCAGCACCAGCCACCTCCACAGCACCTGGACCCTTCACCCCTGAGGCTGAGTGACCAAGAGGAGTGCCAGAGACTCATTTTTGTTTTATAGCTTCTTGTTAATAAAATCTATTTTTGATTCATACACTTGCTTCATTTCTTTTTTTTAATAAAGTCTTGGTGTAAACTTTTAGAAATGGTTTAAGCCTTTGCATGCTTGTGGGATGGGTTAAGATAGCAGTGGGATGGGCAGGGATACCTGTGGGATGGGAAATAGCTGTAGGATAGATAAACCTCCAGTGCAAGCATAGTGGGACTATATGGTCCACCCTCCCAGGTGCCACACCTTTGGCCCTTTATTATCAATAACAATGTAATCATTGATCCACACATTTGAACATAAACACAACTCTTTATTAAATGCCCTGTTCATTGTAGGCCCACCCAACATACATGGCCCAATCTCATCCATGTGATGAGACAGGCTGAAGGAAGCATCCATTAATCATCTATCATCCTGTCTTGCCACTCCAGTGCTCCAGCTGGAGAGTTGCACCAGTGTTTCAGGAGGTTGCGCTGCTTCTTCGCCTCATGTGAGACTCTGTTGGGGCCTTGCACATCCTCAGTGTCTATCAGGTTTCGCCCTTGCCTCCATTCCCCAGGCTCCATGTCCCCATTGCCTTGTTGGAGGTCCACGAGCCTGTTCTGCAAGACTGGGTATGGGTTGTGTAGGATGTGCAGGATATTGAGATTGTGCAGGATGCAGCAAGCTTCCATGATCCTCCTCACGGTCTCTGGGTGATGCTGCATGGTGGTGAGAAGTACCTGGAACCTGTTGGCCAGGATTCCAAAGGTGTTCTCCACCACCCGCCTTGCCCTGGACAGCCTGTAGTTGAAGATCCTCTCTTCACGGGTCAGGAGTCTGGAAGTGTAGGGCTTCATGAAGTAGGTTGTGAGGGAGAAGGCGTCATCCCCCACGATGAAGTAGGGCACATCTTCTGTGTCGTTGGGCAGGGGTTCTGGATCTGGGAAGCCCACGATGAGGTTGCGTTCCAGCTCCTCCTTGAGGTGACTGGCGTTGTATACCTGGGCATCTGAAGATGAGCCGTTACCTGAAGCATCGATGTACATGAACTTGTAGTCAGCATCGACCATGGCAAAGAGGATGATGCTGAAGAAGCCCTTGTAATTGAAATAAGTGGACCCCGACTTGGCTGGAGCTTTGCAGGCCACGTGCTTGCCATCTATGGCTCCAACGGTGTGGGGGAAGTTCCACTTCTGATACCACTGCTCTGCAACTTTCTTCCAGCCTTCTTCAGTGGAGGGGAACTGGAGGAGCTCCTCCAGGTGTTCTTCGATGATGGCCTTCACCACTTCTCTGACTACAATGCTGATGGTGTTGTGTGGCACCCTCCAGCTGTACTGCATGCTCCTGTAGGTGGTCCCTGAGGCCAGGTGGCGCAGAGTGAGTGCCACCTTGAGCCCAGGTTCCAGGCTGGGCAGGAAGTTGGTGCTTGTCTTGGTCAACCTGGGTGTCAGCCGCTGCACAAGTTCGTCAAACATGGCTGGAGGCATCCTCATGATGTTCTGGAATGCCCGAGTGTCTTCGCTCCTGAGCTCCACCATCAGCTTGTTGTACAGTCCGTCCTCTGCTCTTCTGGCAAACCATCTTTGGACCCAGACTTTTTTGGGGTGCCTCCTTTTCTTCCCGTAGTAGAGTTCACAAAGCCTGTAGATGGTTTCGCACTGTTGCAGAAGGATGGTGGCTGCCGAAAGGACTTTGTCACAATCCATGGTGGACATGACTGGATGCTGTGGAAGAGGAAGAGTCAGATGAAGGCTGCAGAGGTCTGCACAGCTTGGCTGCTGTTCTGAAAGTGAGATGCAGGCGAGTTGCTCCCCCTTTTTGTAGGCAGTATAGGTGTCCCTTTGCATCCTCTAGGCATCCTCTAGGCATCCTCTAGACATCCTTAATATCCGAGATAGGTCCCCTCTGCGGATGTTTTTTCCGTTTTACATGCTTTGTTTCCGTGCTGCATTCACTAGGCATCTGCTCTGCATCCGTTCTGCGTCCGTTCCGCTTCCTCCCTGCGTCCGAGCGGATGCGAGTTGCGCGGATGCGCAGCGGATGCCTAGCAGATATATCGGATGCGTAACGGATGCAGAACGGATGCGTAGCGGATGTGCAGCGGATGCGTCGCGGATGCAGAACGGACGAATTGGATACATTTTCTGCGCAAAAGTTTTGAGCAGCTCAAAACTTTCTGAGCAGATGAAACGTCAATAAACGGATGCTGGACAGATAGAGAGGAAGCAAAATGGAGGCAGTGAGTACATCGCATTAACCAACGGATGGCAAGCTTTTTTGTCCGTTTTACATCCTCTTTGCATCCGTTGGTTCAGTGTGACAGGGGCTTAAGTCAAGAACTACCAGTAAATCTGTGGGTTAAATCCAGAAAAAAGTGAATGGGTAGAATATGAGGAGACAGAAGGCCATTTAAATTTACTGAACCCAGAAGATGAACTCACCTCAACCCTAAAAAATACAATAAAAGAATCTTTGGACTTGGTGTGTTTCTTATCATTGCATATACCAGTTTTCATCTTTCACACACAATTGTGTTATTATAACTATGTTATAGTTATAACTATGTTATGATATAGTAACAATAAAGCTTGGTTCACAGCTAAACTTAAGTAGCTACTTCGTTCCAAAGAGGAAGCCTCCAGAAAAGGTGACAGAATGCTATACAACCAGGCCAGAAACATATTAACAAGAGAGATTAGAGTAGCAAAAAGAAGCTACTCTGAAAAGTTAAAGAATCAACAAATGAACCAGCAAACATGTGGAAAACTCTTAAAAACATAACTGGCTTCAGCAAACCTCCTTCCCAGGCAGAAAGAAATCAACAACTAGCAGATGGCTTGAATGTGTTTTACTGCAGGTTTGAAAGGAAACTACAGCCATCTATCTACACAACCCACATCTCAAACACACCAACAACAGCCAAGCCTCCTACAACTGGCTCCAATCCATTGGGCTCACAATCTCTGGTGATCACAGAAAAAGAAGTGCAAGATCTATTTCACAGACAGAAGCCGCGAAAAGCACCAGGGCCAGACAAGATAACTCCTTCTTGCTTAAAATCTGTGCTGACCAATTGGCCCCCATCTTCACCCAAATCTTCAATAGATCACTAGAGATGTTCTATGTTCTTTCCTCCTTCAAATGTTCTACCATCATCCCAGTGCCAAAGAAGCCCTCCATCAAGGAACTGAATGACTACAGACTAGTTGCTCTTGTATCTGTAGTTATGAAAATCTTTGAAAGGCTTGTGCTGTCCCACCTGAAAACCATCATGGATCCATTGTTAGATCCCATGCAGTTTGCATACCGAGCAAATAGATCAACAGATGATGCTGTTAACATGGCTCTGCATTACATCCTACAACACCTTGAATCTTCAAATACCTACACAATGGTCCTCTTGGTAGACTTCAGTTCAGCATTCAATTCCATCATTCCAGACACTCTTCTAAATAAACTAAACCCACTAGCGGTACCTGAACACACTTGTAAGTGGATCATAAGCTTCTTAACAGACAGGAAGCAGCAGGTGAAGCTAGGTGGAATCACATCCAATACCTGTACAATCAGCACAGCACCCCCCCCCCCAAGGCTGTATGCTATCTCCACTTCTCTTCTGAATCTCAAACGATCCATCTGCTAAACAACTGAAGTTTGCTAATGACACAACAGTGATTGGTCTCATTCAAGACAACGATGAATCTGCATACAGACAGGAGGTTATACAACTTGCCTCGTGGTGTAACTGGAACAATCTAGAACTGAACATACTCAAAACCATAGAAATGATGGTAGACTTTAGAAGAAACCCTTCATACTACCACCTCTTACAATACTAGACAACACAGTATCAACAGTGGAGACCTTCAAATTTCTAGGTTCTATTATATCACATGACCTAAAATGGATACCTCACATCAAAAACATCATCAAAAAAGCAGAACAAAGAATGTTCTTTCTGCACCAACTCAGAAAGCTCAAACTGTCCAAGGAGCTGCTGATACAGTTCTACAAAGGAATTATTGAGTCTGTCATCTGTATCCCTATAACTGTCTGGTTTGGTTCTGCAACCCAACAGGACAGACACAGACTTCAGAGGATAATTAGGACTGCAGATAAAACAATTACTACCCAACTGCCTTCAATTGAGGACCTGTATAGTGCATGAGACAAAAAGAGGGCTGTGAAAATATTTACACACCCCTCACATCCCAGACATAAACTGTTTCAACTCCTTCCCTCAAACGACGCTATAGAGCACTGACACCAGAACTAGACACAAGAATAGTTTTTTCCCCCCAAAAGCCATCACTCTGCTAAACAAATAATTCTCTCAACACTTTTCAACTATTTACAAAGTATACACTATTACTGTTAATCTTCTCACCACTCCTTATCACCCATCCCCTCCCACTTGACTGTTTCCTAGTATGATTTGATTGTTGATTGTACCCCATGACTATCATTAAGTGTTGTACGTTATGATTCTTGATTCTTAATGAATGTACCTTTTCTTGTATACTGTATACGGAAGTATTTACATCAAGACAAATTCCTTGTGTGTCCAATCATATTTGCCCAATAAAGTATTCTATTCTATCTATTCTAGTGCTTTCAGATATGCTGAACAAGAACAGATTGTTTTTATTTTTATAAGAGGCCAGTTTTCAAGTAAGGGGCAAGTTTCCTAGTAGTTTTCCTTTCTTATTACAGGATTACTTAACTTAACTTAACTAAGCAATTTACACAACATCTTGCAAATATATTTCTAGATGACTCAAATAGGTTTACTTAGTTTGTCAAACTTTTGTTTTTCAAAGTGCAAAGAGTTTTTTTCTCTTTGCCACAATATTGTCACAAAGCTGTAAGAAATGTTTTAGAATTTAGTTGCATACGTCTTTGAACAAAAAACTATCCCATTTGAAAACAAAACCACTCTGATTTTTATTGATTGTTGTGTCCATTAGGATCCACTGTTTTCAACAAGCAGCTCAGCACTGTTTTATTTGCTTGTAGATTAAACAATGTCATGTTGTGTCATGTTAATCTAGAGCACATGATACAATGGGACACTATCTGCTGTAGCCTGAAATGAAGCAACATAAAATAAATTACAGTTTGACAGACGAAAGGCAGATGGCATTTCTTCCCCAACCCAACTTTAAAAATGCAATTTTAAAAGTGAATGAATGAAAAGCACACCCTAGATATATCTAGGAGGAAAGAAGATATAAAAGGCCTGTAACAAAGTTGCTGTCAAATTTTAGAGCATGATAAACAGTGAATTAAAGTTTTTTTATAGTCAACATTCTTTCTGATTTATTGTCCAGTTAGTAAGATTCAAGGAAATCAGGAACACAGAATGAAGGGACTGGACAGCTATTTGTCCGAGATGGTATGGAATCTCCTTGTTGAGCAGGGGGTTGAATGAGGAGATCTTCAAGGTCCCTTCCAACTCTGTTATTCTATATTCTATAATGATGGGAAAACAGTTCTAAATATATTTTATTATTTATTTTATGGCTACTTTTGTTCTGCCAACAGCTGATATTTGCACTGTGGTTCAGTATTACTCAACTCCAAAGTCAAGCCTCTCTCCTCTAAATCACATTTTTCTAATCATGGTACAAATGTTACTGGTGGGATGCAGAAGTGGTCTTGGTAAAATACAAGATCATAACTGAAGAATGAGCATTCATAGTCATTCAAGTCTGGGAAGGTTAATTAGATTGATTTAACTTGAAGTGTTGGGACATCTAAATTTTGAGTTGAGAAAATCAGGAAGAGCTTTGCCTCCATTGTTTTTCATGTTGCTTTTCTTGCTTCTCACCACTTTTTACATAACAGGAGAAAGGAAAAGGAGAAGCAACAATTTTCCTAATGCATATTGTTGTCCCAAGATCTCCCAGGAGAAGAAATGGCAAACTGAATTTCCAGGGAAGAAATGGCAAACTGAAGATGGCTTCATTCTCAATGGAGACTATGGAAAAATAAGACCTGGCAAATGGACCAGCTCTTTGGGATTCTTCTTCAGACAAGGAGAACTTGGAATTGCTCACAAGGGCTCCTAACTGTTGTTCCTCATGACAGCAAAACAGCAGTCACTGGTAGGTTAGAATTCTGGGAGATGTGGGAATGCCATTTTTGCCCAAACTATTGTCGGCACCTTCAAAAAGACACTGAGTTTTCAATCTTCCTTTTCTAATTTTGGAAATTGCTTGTTAACTGCTTTTAAGATATTAGGAACCTTCAGATACTCAAATTTTATAGCACAAGTTTTGGAAAAGGACTTTTAAACACCATTTTAAGTACTTTTTCTTTTTTAATAAATTGCAAAAGGATATTTAGAAAGTTGTTTTTGAAAAGATATAAGTGGACTAAAGATCAAAATGGATTTGAAATAAGATTTTGAAATTATTTATAAAATCCTTCCCATGGGAAAATGTTGTTATTTTAAACTCTTAAAAATAATAAGATGGTACTTTGAAAGTTGGATACAGGGAGGGAACCAAAAGAACCAAACATTATAATTAAAGGAGAAGAGCATTTAAATATGACTTACCAAGAACAGAATGGATCAAAATGGGCTTTGGACATATTGAAGGGTATTTGTGAACACGGTACTCAGAAGTTAATTTTAAGTGTCTATCATTATAGATAGACTGAAATAATAAATAAAAGAAGAACAAGCTTTATCTGACAAAACTAAGACTAATCTCAAAGTGAATTTAAAAATGACAGTTTATAAAAATGATATGGTAAAATAAAGTACATTAATTATACAAATGAAAACTGGAAATGTCTTAATAATTTAAAGAGATGTGGACTGATCTAGATAAATGTCCTATACTGGATTTATAAAAGAAACTTGTTTTGATGATAAATTATTAGAATTGTTTATACTCGTGGTGGGGGAGAAGAAACAAATAAAGTAAAATTAATGTCAAATCCAAAGTTTGAATCTAGAAGAGAAGAGACAGGGCAGTGTTTATGCCAAGACAGAATAAACTCATTCATGTGATGATATGTATAATAACTACTATTAAAATGGCTATGATAACAATTTGGATGAGAAATTGGACAAGCACTAGAATTCTGAAGATTAAAAGCATACATTTCTGAGTCTGAATAGAGAATCCTTCATGTTATTGAGAAACAGGATTATTGTTCATTAAAACTTTATGTTTTTGTCCAGTTATGCTGTTATACTTAACGCTAACTTAAAACTGTGCTAGATAAAAATAGTTGATTTGGAAATAGTTGGAAATAACAAATTAGTTGGTAATAATGTAATTTTGTACATGTCAAAAAAGAAAAATAACTAATGATGATTACCATAATATATAATTGGGTATAGGACTGATGCTTTGATAAATTAAATTGTTAAGAAAAGTGGTAAAGAGAAATGAAAAGAATTCTCTGTAGCATACAATAACTAGTCAGATACTATATATAGATATATCATAGATTCCTTTATTTGTTATATCTGCATATTTTTAAATTATGTGCAGGCTAGTGTTAATCTATATGATGAAATGCAATATTCCAGATATTACAATTTATACTATCATCTGTTTATGCGAAGATATGTTAAACATCCAAAGAATTCCAATTGTTGAGGTCCAGGTAGACAGTCTATTCTGTCATAGTCCCCCACCCTCTGGAACACAGGTGTCAAACTTGATCATGTCCCATGAGGCTCTTCCAAAAGGCCAGGAGAGCCAGGGCCTGCCTCATCTCTGGGGGAATAATATTCTACATCAGGGGTGGGTGTGGCATGTGCATGATGCATCCGGAGTCCTGGCTGCCAGATTGTCACTCCTGCTGTGGAGGTGAGGCAGGCCCTGTCTCTCCTGGCCTTTTGGAAGACTTGGCTCTTCCAACTTACGTGGGGCTCACACAGTGGCATGGAACCCTGGGGATAATTGGGATCTTGAAGGCATTCCCTGTGCCTTTTAAACATTTAATTTATTTTATCTCCGTTTTTATGTGCTCCCTTTTTACATGTTTTCATACTTTTAGTGGTAAACTACCCAGAGTCACTCTGAGTATGAGATGGACAGTACCTTATTTGAGAAATAAAAAAATATATATATTTCTATACAATAGCAACAAGAACAATTTACCAGACTATTTTGAAGATGTGCTATTTTTTAACTTCTTTAAAACTTTGCATGTATACATTTTAGCCATGCACACACTATATACTTAACATGGTATTTACATTATTTTTGGCACTTTTTCCAGCCTCAGACTACATAACTGGAAATACACAAACTGGATAAATACACTAAACTGAAAATACACAAATTGGATAAATATTTTAAATATAAGGATTTATTATCAGAGCATCTTTGTCACTTACAAAGTATAAGAAATTGCTTACCTTCATTTCCACAATATAAAAAGTTCTGTGGCTCAGTGAGACACCATATTTAGAAATGCAGAATGGAAATGGGGGGGGGGGGGGATGATGACAAATGCAGTGTGCTAATAGCATGTGATGATTGATCCTCATGCAATGTAATGTATATGATGATTGATTCTAATTTATCAAAGGCCATAGATGGTTTCTTCTGAATCTGATTAACCTTCTCTGTAAGATGACCATTGTTTCTGTCGTGACAACAGATTTATTCCATTTTTGAAGAGATGAATATTGGCTGGGTGTAATCAATAGCTTGCAAAGAATGATACTTTGAATTATCTGGCTACTCTTTTTATCTGCCAGACACTTCCGCCTTTTTAAGCATGCCAGCTTAATTTAAAATATCCTGAAATGATGTGTGCTCTTGTTTTGTTGCTAAATGCATTATGACACAGAACAGTAAAACTGCATTTTTGTAGAAAAATCAGGTAGTGCAGCTGCTATAAGAGACCAAATAAAAGTTTTGTCAAATGAAAGATTTTATTGCCACTTCCAAAGCCTATTTGATATTAATCTTTTTGTCACATTTGTGTGGGTAAAAACCTTGTTTTAATAAAACTGCAATCTATTCTACAGTGATTAAAACAAGACATTATACTGCTGCTTTGCTGTTTACGTGGAAAAACAGACATTTTTCCTTCTCTGTAAAGCTGATGAAATTTTATTTGTTTAGCCTTCATGGAACTTCCTCTGAGCCTTTCCCCCTGACAGCTTCTGACGCCATTTCATTTCCGAATGTCTTTTTCAGTTGAAATTAACCTTCATTTCATTATTCAGCCTGAGAAAGGACAGGTACTTTAGCTGGGAGAATTGGTGTCCGCTGAGTGAAGCTTCTGTTTTTTTGTTGGTGTTGGTTTCTTGGCATCACTGACTATCTATTTTAAAGATTTGCACTGCAACTTTCCATTTTCCTCTGATGCATTTTTTAATAACTGAACTTCAACAAATGGAGACATGGAAAATCTTTTGATGTGTATTTTTTAGCAAGCTAGAACAAAGGTGGACTGGCATTGATTTATTCAATGGAGGAAGATTCGACCACATCACATACTGAAGTGCATATATTTAGGTAATTTAGTAGTAATATTGTAGAGAAGCAATTTTGTAGTAATACTGTAGAGAAAACATATGCACATGTGGCCCTAGACAGCAGGTGATGTGGTCCCACAAGATTGTAAACTTATAATATTAATATTTAATATTATGTTTTTTATCAATATTTATATAAATTAACTATATATATTTATATGCAGCCCAAAACAATTCCTTTGATTCAGTGCAGCCCAGGCAAGCCAAAAGGTTGGACACCCATGTTGTAGAGGGTTCTGTACAACAGGAATATCTTATTTTTACAAAAATTTCTCCATGTCATGTCCTTGTTTCATCTTGCTTAGTATTTCCAAGTGGGATAGTTATATATCCCCAGTCCTTATTTTAAACTGACAAATTAATATTTTCATCAAATGTTCATCCCCCTCTTGTTTAAAGTGTATGACACATCATCTGCCTAAATCAGAATAATCAAGTTTTCCAATTTCTTTGAATATGAACATTACTGCTGGAACCTGACAATAAAAAATATTTTGCTTCTTGTATGTTATACTTTGTTTTGGTCAGTAAATATATATTTGCAATTTATAAAAGCATTCTGACTACTGTTTGTTTCTAAATTCTGCATAGTGTTAATACATATTTATTTTTCAGATCTTTGTGGATGAATTCTGTTTTAACTTCACAATATTTAAGTAGTGTTTTTACCCCTTTTGGCTGTAAGTACTCAAGAGTGTTGCTGTTTTAATACAGTTAGCTACTGGTGCATATCCCAAAGGTGCTTTTTCAAGAGGCAACTGGACTTGCTTTGTTTTTCCTTGAAGACTTTCCGTTTCTCATTCAAGAAGCATTTTCAGTTCTGACTGGATGATAGAGAATTGAAGAGTTTACATTCTTGGTCATTAGCACTCTCTCTTGAGAGTTGTTGAGGCCATTTGGAGGTTTATCTGTACCCTTAGGATCATCTGAATAGTGCAAATGGTTGTGGAATCTTATTGGAACTGCTGAAAATGTTTTCAAATTAAAGTTAAAAGAAAATTAAGTTTTACTTAAAATCACAATTTGATCAGAATGAAGGGACATGAATACTTAACTGCATTTGAATGGCAAATTTGAGTACATGGTTTAGTTAATTGTGGGGCTATTTTTCCAGTTTCATGAATGAAATAGTTTTGGACATTTTAGACAAGTATGTAGTGATATATTTAGTTGACACATTGATTTCATGATTGAAGGTGGATATACGTTTCTCAAAGCATCTTTAAAAGTCTCCATGAACATAAGCTTTTTTAAAAATTCAACTATTCAGGATATAGTATCTATACCAAAGACACACACATGGATTTAGTAATGTGGATGATGTGCATTTTTTCCTGTTCTTTCCTGACTCTTTTTGGCAGTTCATACCTAATGTTTAGAAGTTGAAACAGGCACTGTTTCAACTTCTAAAAAAGAATTGTAAGCTCATATGGGTTGTTCAAGAGCAAAAAGCATTCAAGAATTGAAAAAGCTGTTCAGTTCTTAATCATGGCTCAGTGAATTCAAAGTATGAATTGATGCCTCGGATGTGGCAGCAGGAACAGTTCTTTGCGGAGAGAAAGAAAGGTGGTTGGATGTACTGCTCTCTGCCTTTTACTCAAAGTTGCTTCTCCTTGAAGAAAGATTTTCAAGTCTTAATTCATGGCAACTACCTTGACTAGTTCCAGCACCTTCCTTGGCAAGATTTTTCAGAAGTGGGTTTTCATTGCCTACTTCCTAAGGTTGAGAGAGAATGACTAGCCTAAAGTTACCTAGCTGAGTTTGTGCCAAAAGCAGGAATATAACATAAATTTCTGGTTTCCAGCCTAATATCTTAACCATTATACCAAAATGGTTCCTTATTGCTTAAATGAATCTTTCTGATTGAATCTTTCTGTTTTGTTAGATTTATTTAATCCTAACAAATATGTTTCCTTTTAAGATCAGAGGGAAAGTTCGATTGTATCTTTATTTAGATACAAAAATGCTGGAGACAGAAAAGTATAGAGATGAGTTAATCCAGGGTCCAGGCTGGGACGGAAGTTGGTGCTTGGCTTGGTCAACCTGGGTCTCAGATGCTCCACAACTTCTTCAAACATGGCTGGTGGCATCTTCATTAAGTGCTGGAATGCACGAGGGTCTTCATTCCTCAGCTCCACCATCAGCTTGTCATAGAGTCCAAACTCCACTCTTCTCCCGATTCATCTTCGGACCCACACAGCTCTTGGACGTCTCCTTCTTCTCCTTGCATAGAAAAGGTGAAACAGTCTGAAGAGGGCTTGGTTCTGGTGTTGAATGATGGTGGCTACCAAAAGGAGTGTGCGATGATCCATGGTGGACATCAATGGATGATGTGGAAGAGCAAAAGCAAGGCTGAAGAGGTCTGTACACCATGGCTGCTGGACTGATAGTGAGATCCAGGTGATTTCCTCCCCCTTTTTATAGGAAATGTCGGTTTTCCGCTAGGTGTCCTTCCACATACTCTTGGCATCCTCCAGACATCCTAAATATACGAGATACGTCCCATATATGAACGTTTTGTCCGTTTTAATGCTTTATATCCGAGCTGCATCTGCTTTCATCCTTTCTATGTCTGTGCTACTAACACTGTGTGGATATTCCGTGTACCTTTTGCTTCCTCCCTCTTTCCGCTTTCTGCTGGAGTGGATGTGAGTTGCAAAGATGCCCAGAAGATGCCGAGAGGATACATCGGATGTGTAGTGGATGACAACGGACGTAGAACGTTTGTTGCCCGTATGTGTCGCAGATGTAGATCGTACGTGGCGGAAAGTTCATCCACTCAAAAAGTTTTGTGCAGCTCAAAACTTTTTGAGTGGATGAAATAGCAGTAGATGGATGTTTCACAGATAGAGCATATGAAAGACGTATGCAGTGAGTACACAACGGATGCATGCGTTTTCCAATGGATGGCAAGCTTTTTTGTCCGTTTTACATCCTCTTTACATCCGTTGGTGCAGTGTGACATGGGCTTTAGTGATTAACAGAATGGGCAAATTCTCAGAAACCTAGAGGACAGGAAATGTTACAAAAATAAATAAGGAGTTCTTGGAAAATTACTCAATGTAAATGTAACATATTAGTTAGGACCTGGATAGGAATACAATAATTATGAGAGCCACCAAGGATTTGTCACAAAAAAAGTCATGTCAGATCTCCTTTTTTCTCTGAATTACAACTTTACTAGATTGGGAGAAGGTCATGATCAGAGTACCAGACAATAATGTCTATGGAGAATGATTAAATAATAATAAATTATATAATCCTATATATTCAGTATGCAGAACAGAAGATTGAGAGGTATACAATAGCAGTCTTCAAATATCTAAATGGCTGCCATACAGAGGAGTAAGTGAACTTTCTGTTTTGTTACTCTCAGTCACAGGATCAGTTTGCTTCATTAAATTATATGTTCCCATTCACAAGACCTCCTTAAATAGAAACGAGATAACCACCTATCTGTAATGCTTTAGAAGAGCCTGCACTGAGCTGATGATGGGGGTGGTGTTAAACTATATGATTTTAGTGGTACCTTCCTACTCTATGATTCTATAATTACAGAAATAGCCCTTATGCATAACCTATCCAAATGGTAAGAAGGGGAGAAAATTAAACTCTAAGGCCCAGCTAAATAGGTTCCAAAAGGGAAAATTACATGTTGTATCTTTGTATGATTCACTTTTGATCTGTGCAATCCTTCCATTAGGAGTAGTAAATCTTCTATTATCTCTATCAGATTAGATCATTAATGAAACAGAGAGTCAGGAGAATGCGACCTACCACAGATGAGGTTATTCAATGCATCACTACCTTCATTACTATTCTGGGACTGACTTCTTCCAGAGAAAAAGCACAAAGTCAGAACAAAGTCTCCCACCTAAGTACAAGGGTTATGGAAATACATATCTGAGGATTTTTTAAATATTCATTGAAATAATGAATAAACCTATGTGTTCTGAAGAGACCAACACTTCTGTGTGCAGCATCTGTGATTCGGGGCCTCTAGAGTACTAGTGTGCTTAGATAATATCAAAGGTTTTGTTCACCAATGCATTTCTGCAGGGTGCATTTTTCTTCATGTACTAAATCTGGTAAATCTGAGCCATCCAACATTTTATAGTGTATATTTGGTCTCCTTAAGAAGGCAAGTTTTCTTCTTTGCCAGTTACATTACTGAAATTGAAAATACTGCAAACTCACCACTAGACTAACTACAGTCTATTTTTGGTTGAGCGTCCAGCTAGATTCACATGTCACTATCATATAAAGCTTAATACTTAGTGTTGTCTTCAAGTAGCACCAAACCAAAAGTCCAAAGATACATATTCTGATTTGTATCCCTTTTTTTGCAGAAACTCTGTTCATGCTTATCTCTCTGTTCTAAGGCATTATGCTACCGGTATGTTGACTTGACTATTAGTTAAATTTTTCTCTGTGTGTGATTGCTACCTTTCTTAGTTTCTACTTTCTCGTTTTATTTAAATCTCTTATTAAAACCTTCCCAAAATGCAAAGAGCATAGATACTGTAAATACAGACACACATAAACACACACAGCTTTTGTGGTCTCCAGATGTTGTACGTAAAAAGTGTTCTCTCCTGTGGTTTAGGTAAAAAGTGTTCTCTTCTGTGGTTTAGGTAAATAAATTTCAAGTGCCTTCTTTTATTTTTTGCCCTATCATTGGTATGAAGGACAGAAAGATTTGAGGTAAATCTTAACCAGAAGGACTTAAAGGCAAGTCCTCGAAATATATGGTGGAAGGAATTCATTAGTAGGAACAAAAACAAACTATACTATATGGATACCATTTCCATATTTGTAGCACTTATTTTCTTTGAGAAGAAAAAAAGTGGTGAAAACACAGCATGTTTTTCAAATGCACTGAACATTTTTCAAGCTAAAACTTGAAGCATCTTTCAAGATGCCCCCAATATGTTATAATTTATAGTTCACAGCATTAAAATGAACAGTACCAAAATGAAAACATGCCATTTCTGCAAGAGTTTCTAATACCCTCTTCAAATGGTAAGTGGACCATGAGGCTTCACTGATTTTTTTTTACTGCAAACCAAATTCTCTGTGTTGTTAAACAGCTTGAAGCTGCAAAGGAATATACCAGATGGAGCGCAAAAGAAAGAGAAACAAACCCATTAAAGAAAGGGGAACCCAGTTACTTCCCATCAGGGGAGAAAATAACCATATTTGTTTGTATGAAGAATGTCAGCACTTTTGCTGCTAGATGAGGCATTCTGCTTGCTAATTTAATAGATAGGAGAATCTTCACCATTGCCCTAAAACCAAAGAATTTCACTAAAAGCAGCAGCTGTCCTGGTATTCTATAATGAAGATACATACATGAAAAGTGCAGTTTAAGCTTTCCCTTAAACCAGTGGTTCCCAAACTTTTTCAGTCCACTGCCCCCTTGGTGCTACAAACTCATCCTCAATGCCCCCCACGTAGGGGTGGAATTCAAATTTCTGTGGGTGTGGCTTAATTTGAGGGTGTGGCTTGCTAGTCACATGACTGGCGGCATGGCTTGTTGGTCACTTGATTGGGTAAGTGTGGTTTGGTGACTGGCAAACCAAATACAAGTGGTCCTCACTGAAAGGCTGGTTGCTTAGCAAGTGTTCAAATTTATGACTGGCCTCCCCAGAACTACTTGACCTGTTTTTGGAGCTTTGACAGCCATATACACACATATACACATACTCCCTCCCAACCAGAGGTGAGATTCTACCAGTTCGTTCCTATTCGCTCGAAGCGGTTGTTAACATACACAGTTTGGAGAACTGGTTGTTAGAAGAAATTACTGGCCTAATCCTGTAAGGAAGGCAGGAAGGAAACATTCTGGTATTGCTTACAGAAACTGCCTCTCCGTTAACCCTTATTACATTCTTGGCAGGTCTAGACTTCCTGTCTCAGGAACATCTCTGGAGTTTTTTCCCCCCCTTTGCTGGTACTTTGCTTGTGTGGAGTGACCATTCAAAATTACAATGGCACTGAAAAAAGTGACTTATGACCATTTTTCATACTTACGACTGTTGCAGCATCCCCACAGTCATAAGAGACCAGTTGAGAAATGCATGCCTCAATGTGAGTGATATTGATTGGCCACGCCAGCCAATAACATGACCACCAAGCCACATCCACCAGTCACATGACCACCAAGCCACTCCCACCAACTCAGCCATGCCCACATAACCGGTTGTTAAAAAATTTGAATCCCACCTCTGCTTCCAACTCTGCTGGATTGGCTAGAATCGGCAAAGCATCTTTGATTAGATTCTAGTAATGAATAAAATCTAATCAGAGATGCTTTGCCGATTCTTGTTGATTTGTTTTATTTGTATTTCTTTATTTTATGTTGCTGAATTGCATTGACATATGTGTCCCTTCTTGTGCACAACCCAGAAGCTTTTGCGATTCTCTGCAGAAAAAATTACTGATCTCTGGCTTTGCTTTACATTTCAAATGTGCAACCCTGCCGCGTTTAGGTGCCGGCCCTGCAGGTCCACCCCATTGAACCCGCTGCACTGCAGGGACCTGCCCAAGCAAGTCTGAGCGGAGGGGTGCACCAAATCAATGGGGTGAGCCTGAGAGAGGGAAAGAGAGAGAAAAGAGAAATAGAGAAGGAAGAAAAGAAAAGAAAAGAAAGAGAAAAGGGAAAGAAAGAAAAAGGGATAAAGAAAGGGGGGGGCATGGAGGGGAAGGGAAGAGAGGGAGAGAGAGAGAGAGAGAGACCTGATGCATCAGGTTGAAATGAGGCCTTGTTTAGAGGCCCTTTTTTCCATATTGAAACATCTTTGCCAGCATCTTTGCCAGCACATTGAAACATCTTTGGCTTCTATTAATTAAAGGTTTTGTGGGCAAAACGTGGCCAAGACTATCAGGAAGCTCTCGCATTTTGTTGAGGCTTTAAACGGAATCGCTGGAACAGACCTCCACCCTAAAAAAATACTTTTTTCCCAATGTGTTACAGTGCCAATTCTGAAGAAGGCAAAACCAAAATGTATTGGTAAAGTACGAGAACACACACACACACACACACACACACACACACACACACACATACACACATACATTCCCTTCTAACCCTGCTGGAGCAGGTGATTGGACTAGAATAGATATCTCATTATCTTTCTTCTCCCCCCTCCCTCCTTTATTTCTTTTTCTTTCTGTCCCTTCCTTCCATCCCCCTCTTTCTTTGTCCCTTTTTCTTTCTTTCCCTTTTCTTTCTCTTCTTCTTTCTCTCTTTCCCTCTCTCAGGCTCACCCAATTGACTTTGGGCACAGCTCCATTTGGACTTGCTTGGGCAGGTGCCTCCAGTGCAATGGGCTCAATGGGGTGAAACATGGCGGCGGTGACGGGATGTTTGAAAAGGAGAGCAAAGCCACTCTGGTTTTGCTCTCCTTTCCCAATGCTGCATTCTGGGTAGCGCCCCACTGCCCTAAACACAGCGACGGCAGGATGTTTGAGAAGGAGAGCAAAGTCAGAGTGGCTTTGCTCTCCCTACCCAATGCTACATTCGGGGCAACACCTCTGCTGTCCCAAACATGGCGGTGGGATGTTTGAAAAGGAGAGCAAAGCCACTCTGGCTTTGCTCTCCTTTCCCAATACTGCGTTGGGGGGGTGGGGGGGTGGAGCTCCTTGCACCAGAGCATGCAAGTTAATGGGATGATCCTGCAGGGCCTTTTGTCGAACACGGCGGCAGCAGGATTTTTTCTTACCCCTGAATTGTGTCCTGCCACTCACTTCCAGCAACCCTCTCCTGCCTCTTAGTGCCCCCCTGCCAGCCCCTTTGCCTCTCAGTGCCCCCCTAAGGCATCCCACTGCCCCCCAAGGGGCAATACTGCCCACTTTGGGAACTACTGCCTTAAACCTTCCCTCTCTTAACTATTGCAAGTCCTTCAAACATTTGAGTAGCAACAATAAAGTAATTTGCAGTTGTTGCAAATTTGCTATGATGTTATCCAAAAAGATACTAGTTTGTTGTTACATAGTCACTGAAATAGGATAGCAGGAGGTCAGATTGAATATTTGCTGGCATAATAGCATTTTCAACTTAAATACTAATATTGTCATAAAGTACATGTCATACTAGCAAATATACTATCAAGCATAGCAACGATACTACCAACAGTGGACTTTGGGGATAAAGTTTATTGTTGTTTATTATTTCCATCAGCGACATAGCTTTTTTCAGTCCGGGATGCAGCTCACCTTTAAACCTTCAAATTTCTTTGAAACTTATTTCTTTACCATATTAGGTAAATGCTGTTACTTATTTATGGTAGTTAATCTTTTTGATTTGTGGGGGGTTTACTTTGGCTTTCAGTTTTTGTTAATAGTGGAAATAGGGTCCTCAGTGAATTAACCTGCTCATATTAAAAAAGACTTAAACTGTACCACTAAAATTTGGCATATTAGCTGCCATTTTGTTTTTATTGCAAAACCTCAGGATAGCAATAGCACTTAGATTTATATACAGCTTCACAGTACTTTACAGACCTTTCTAAGTGGTTTACCCCGTCAGAATATTACCCCCAACAATCTGGGTCCTCATTTACTGACCTCAGAAGGATGGAAGCCAGTAAGATTTGAACTGCCAAACTTCTGACAGCCGGCAGTAAGCAGAAGTAGCCTGCAGTACTGCATTCTAACCACTGGGCCACCACTTCAATTCATCTTCAGTATGCTGGGAAAATATCATATCATCTGGGTATGATGACACTAAAATTAAAGAAGCAACAAAGTATAAATATGCTTTTTGTGTGAAGTAATGCTTCTTTCAAACCAAAGTTTGCTCCTGATTATTTTATGGACATATAAAACTAGGCTTTGTGGCAGCTTAGAAGAATTACTTTTTGAACGGCCTTATCTAGTTAACAACTTTGATATTTCCATGCAGTCATCCATGTAAGCATTTTTAAATACAGGATTCAAGCATTAAATGTTTTAAATGCAAGGCAGACAACTTTTTGGTTATGTCAAGAATGGATCTTGACAAAAGATACTGGAGAAAAAAACCTAAAAGAAACAACTGTGAAAAAAGAAAATGACTTCAGAAAGTAAAAATACAAGTCATAGAATCATGGTGGTGAACCTATGGCAAGCATGCCATAGGTGGCATGCAGAGCCCTCTCTATGGGCATGTGCACCTTTGCCCCAACTTGGTTCTGCCATGCATGCGTGCCTGTCTCCTGCTGGCCAGCTAGTCTTTGGGTCTCTGCCATGAATGTGCAGGGGGCGGGGTGCATGCACAAGGGGCAGGGTGCATGCATGGGTGGCACACACATTGTATTTTGGCTATGCACACACTTTGGGCACTCGGTGCCAAAAAAGTCACCATCATTGTCTTGAAAGGTAATGTATTGGAAAATAGGTTCATCTATCCAATTTAAAAAAATGAAATATGGACATAAAAAGTGGATATTGGAAACTGGAATTATAAATAATTATATTACAGAATGCCTAATGGAAGTGTATTAAGTTACACAAATGGTATTTATAGAAAAGATTCTTGGTGGAATGATAAATTGAAGGAAACTGTGGAATAGAAAAAAGGCATGTTAGAAAATGCAAAAAATGAGGAAGACATAAGGTACGTCATATATAGAAAAACTATAGTTGCAAAAAAGAATAAAATTGAAAAGGAAGCGTTAAGTTTAAAAAGACAATGAAAATGCAAAGCACTACTGATGAAAATAGATGATGAAATTGGCAAAAAGGAAGTCACAGATGTTCTAAAAATGTGAAAAAATGGTCAGGTTGGAAGTGCTGATTATGAAACCAGAGAAATATTAAAATATGGATTGGTTTTGCTGTGGAAGAGTTGTGTGACTTGTTAATGTGCCTATGAATATTGTATCAGCATAGAGGATTGGAAGGATACTGTTATTGTTCCCCTTCACAAATGGGAAAGTAGCAAGAATGAACATGGCCATTTCAGGGGGATTATTTTGTGAAGTATAATTGAGAAAGTGTTGAAATAATTCTCATAGAAAAAATACAAAAGATGACAAGGAAGAAAATTTGGAGTATGCAGTGAGGTTTTATGCTGGGCAGGGTGTGTGCCAAAATTTGACAAATGTATGATAGAGAAAAAGTTGGAAAATATATTCTGTATTTGTTGATTTATAGAGGAAAGAAATAAGAAAACGTGCAATTCCTAGGACAAAAAGGTTTCTTTCTGCAGGGAGTTCACACATCTTAAAAAGAGATTATTTTGTCACATTTTTCCTAGTGAAATAAATATTTCTTTTTATATAATCAATTGCATCCTTGAAAATTGCTTCATGAGATAAATAAAAGATGAAATGTTAGCCTTTTATAGATTATTTCAGAATAGCCAGTTTCTTGTTGAAAGGGGTATCTATAAGCCAGGCAACAAATATGGTGTAAGTAAATACTATGAAGCCCTATATTAAATGCAATTTCAGCTTTTATATCTGTATAAACTGGCCACTAAATTGGAGGTATGTTCTGCAACCTTCAGAAACTGTAGGTCAGAGATGTATGCTTTTTAATATCTAGCTGCTTTTCAGCAAGGCTTTCATCAAATTAATGACTACATTGTACTGTTTGTAAAATTGTTGTTATGAGATAATTAGTAAAGCCAATGACAAACCATGGAGAATGAAATGAATCAGCAATTCAATACAAACCAGATTGATATCTTCAATATATTTCTTGTTATCTGCTTATGGTGTTATGCTAAATTGCAGTGAATCAGGACTCAGGAAAATCATTTGAACAACAACAAAAACAAGACTGTCTGAGATTTTTAAAAGCAAACCTCATCTAGCTGCTCATCTCGCAGGTTAACTGACAAGTGTTATCTCTTTCTTTTCAAAGTTCTTTGTGAGGCCAATCACCAGTGCAAGAAAGGGACCCCAGATGAGATAATTTTGATAATGACTAGGCAAGAAATAGAAATAATAGCTGTGCTTCAATAAGCTCAGATGATCTTCCTATGAATGGATCTGAGCATAGGCCTGCCTAGAAAAGGTGCCTCCATTTACAGGAATCATCTGGGCAGCATCTTTAGCTGCCTTTGATAGGTGGTGGTGGGGGGCCTCCCACCTGCCTCAGTAATGTAAGGTTCTGTCCTGTATTTATAGTTCTCTACTGAACATTGTTGTGTCTCATTTATTGTCTTGTTTCTCAGTATTTCCTGTCTGTCTTATAATGTGCAGTTAAAGTTATTGTTTTTTTTTTTACTTTGTTCAATAAATCTGTCAGCTTCGACTTGATTTGTGTTTTTGTAGCATTTGAATCCATGGACTGGCTGCTCACATTTTTCTGTAGGAAAATACAGGGGAGCCAGAATAGCATTTTTCCAGTCACCGAGCACAAATGCAGCACAAACTTTAAACAAATAATAACTTCATAATCAGGCACATGTACATTACTCCTGTAATATCATCAGTTCTTGCACTCTTATCATTTTTCAACAATGTCATAATATGCTTCCTTTTTATTACTGTGAACACTAACATTAATACCATTTCTTTCATTCTACATTTAGTCATATGATTGTCACTCTCATCCAGACTTCTAAAAAATTATTCCAGAATCTCCTCATTTCAGTTTCATCCTCAAACATTTCATTGCTTTATAATTTTAATTCCATTTAATTTGTTTAGCCTTCTTCACCCATAACCAAAACTATTTTTTTTAATTCCCATCAAAATAATCTTCATTTTCTCTGCTCTTTTAATTAAATCTTACTAGACCAATAAAGGGGAAATAAAATGGACCAACAAACAAAGAGACATAATAATAACCTCTAAAATTAAAGTTTAGCGGAAAACAAAATCTGCAAGAAACAAAGGGTGAATCCAGCAGAAAAACACAACAGCAAGCTATCAGGTTAAAATTATAAGTATAAAAAGAGCTAGACAGCAGGAAGTAGAAACAGCCATCTTAAGCAGAGATGCAAATAAATAGTAAGAGAAGACAGAAAACCTTATGGCATAAGAACATAAGTTGCTGCAAAATTAATGAGCTGAAGGCTACAGTCTTGAGTAGAAACTCTCTGGAGTCTCATCTATGAATGGGGGCAATCAATATATATTGAGTAGCTCAGAGATCTCAAGTTGGGCAACTCTGGTACTCTCCAGTGAATATTTTTTATGTATGATGCCATTGTACCATAGTTCAAATAAAGATAGCAATAAATCTATTTTATAGAAGGCACATGCTTCAACTGATCGAAGTGCTGTGATATACAGTGGAATAGTGACAGTCTTCCTGTGACAAATTTGTTTGGACCAGACGATTCTTAACAATTTTCTGTGAGAATTGTTGCTGGAAGAATGATTAGTACATTGCTGAATCAAAGGCTTTCTCTCTCTCTCTTTTTTTTTTTTTAAAAAGGGTTATAAGTGATCCATCATGTGAAAAATTCCATTCACTTTCTGGCAGAGGAAAGAATTTCAGAGAGCAGCATAGAATGTCTGCATTGTCACTGACATCATGACAGGTCTCCTGAAGACATACACACATGCATTGTGGTATTCTGATTTATTTGAGGGAATAACAAGTAGTTTTAAAGCCAGAATGTATAGTATGGTTTTAACACTAAAGGAATGTTGAAAAGGTAAAGTAAAAAGTTTCCCCTGTCCACTCATATCTGACACTAGGGGCAGTGCTCATCTCTGATTCACAGCCAAAGAGCCAGCATTGTCCAAAGATACTTCTGTGATCATGTGGCTGGCATGACTATATGCCAAGGTGCCCAGAACACTGTTACCTTCTCACTGAAGTGGTATCTATTTTTCTACTTTCATTTGCATGCTTTTGAAGTTCTAGGTTGACAGGATCATACGTTGGATGTTCACTTAATCAGAATCTGTTTCTGAGTAAAAATTGGTCAATGGATGGATGGGTGAGAGATTACAGTTTATATAGTGGAGAATGGAAAGAGATTACAGTTCATATATTAGCTGCACTAACTTTAATTTTGTCAACATTTTAAATATTTGGAACAAATCATCAGAAGACTTAAATAAGAAATCATACTCATACTCAATTTCTCACTCTTTCACATTTTCTCTCCTTGATTCTGTATCATGATCAAAGCTGCTCAGGAGAGGACAAATGTTTGGATCTGGGCAGTTGTTAATTCTTCTTTGGGGGAGGGGGAAGTCCTGTTGGCTCTTAAGGAGGTGGTGGTACTTCCCTTCCTCAAGGGGTCATCACTCAACCCAACTAATTTGGACAACTTTCATTCAGTTTCCAAACTTTCCTTTTTTAAGAAAGGCTGTAGAAAAAGTCTTTGCATGGCAGCTTCTGACTCTGGAGGAAGCAGATTATTTGGACCCCTTTTGATCCAGATTCAGATCGAGATATGGGATTGAGAAACATTAGTTGAATTCTGGTAGGAGCAGGATGAGAGCCCCCTTTGAAGCCCTTTGTGGCTTAGGATCAGGACCTGAGGGACCATCTTCTTCCATCATTTCATCCAACCTGCTGGCCTTGAACACCTAATGTGTGCCTGAGTCTGGAGTCCTAAATGTATAAAGGGTCCCCTTTTTTGGTTATGCTGACACTGACAGGTTATTTTAATTTGTTAATTTGTATGTAATTATCTTTTTGTAGTGTGCGTTAACTGTTTTGATTATTTTTTATGATTAGTCACCACCAAAGTTACTGATTTGAGATGAGTGGCTATACAAACTGAATAAATAGCATCATGGATGGATGCATAAAATACTTTTAAAAGTTTTTTTTTTTTTTAAAAACATGCACTCTCTGTTTGCTTTCCTTAGTCTGTGAAGATGAGGTACCAAATGGAGTATAAAATTTAATATTTTTTCTTAAAGTGTTCCACAAGGACAAGTAACAGTAGCTTAAAACAAAATATAAGATTTCCAAAATTTGATTTTAATTCCCTTGGGAAAACAAAATGGCTTGTAACAGAGTTTGTTGTGCACCTTAATTCAAATATCTTCTGCTTAGATTCTGAGAATGTTCTATATTCACTTATTATATAATATTTGAAAATTGTTTCTATGCATTCTCAGCATGCATAGTGTGAAAGGATAGAGAGCTGTCTTTAAAGTGCTGTAGTATCTTATTAGCCATCAAAACAAAAATATGCTTTCTAGTTGCCTTTTTACAGTGTAATACACAATTCCTCTAATCTACTTAAATAATTAAATGGTTACATTTTAACACCTATTTGGGTATAATTATATACCATGAAAATCCAGGAATTTATAAATTTTATCTTTTTTCATTTATATTATTTTATTTTATGTATTTATAAATCAATCACTTTCATTGTTGAATTACAGGTTTATGATAATTGTTCAACTACAAATAAATTCAACAAAATATTATAGAAGAGGGAACTGCATTTTCTGTCACAAATGTAATTTCATTTGCATGTTGAATGTATGAGCATAATTGTTATAGACATAATAATACATAGCCATTAGGTTATATATGACAAATACCTGAAACATTAAATGCCTATATGCTGGAAATGTGAAAGAAGTATGTTTCAAAGTGATACAGGAATAAAACTGCATCCAAACTGAAGTGTGTAATTCATTCAGTTACTTTTGCTATTCTTCTTTACTGCTTGCCTCTTGAACGAATAGCAATAGCATTTAGGTTTACACATCATTCTACAGTGCTTTACAGCACTCTCTGGGAAGTTTACAACATAAGTATTATTTGACTAGAATAGAACAGAACAGAATAGAATAGAACTCTTTATTGGGCAAGTTTGTTGGACAAACAAGGAATTTGTCTTGGTGCAAATGCTCCCAGTATACATAAAAGAAAAGATACATTCATCAAGAGTCAAGAATCATAAGGTACAACACTTAATAATAGTCATAGGGTACAATAAGCGATCAAATCATACTAGGAAACAGTCAATATACATTGGAAGCATACAAGCAACAAAGTTACAGTCATATAACCACAAGTGGAATGGGATGGGTAATAAGGAGCGATGAGAAGATGAATAGTAACAGTAGTGCAGACTTTGTAAATAGTTGGACAGTGTTGAGGTAATTATTTATTTAACAGAGTGATGGCATTTGCTCAGTATGTAAGCTGCATGGGATTTAACAGTGGATCCAAATTGGTTTTCAAGTGGGACAGCACTAGTCTTTCAAAGATTTACCTAACTACAGATGTTAGAGCAACTGGTCTGTAATCATTCAGTTCCTTGTTGGAGGGCTTCTTTGGCACTGGGATGATAGTAGAGCGTTTGAAGCAAAAAGGAACATAGCACATCTCTAGCGATTTATTGAAGATTAGTGTGAAGATGGGGGCCAATTGGTCAGCACAGATTTTTAAGCAAGGAACTTGTCTGATCCTAGTGCTTTTCCTGGCTTTAGTCTGTGAAATAGATTTTGCACTTCTTTGTGAACCCAATGGGTTGGGGTCAGTTGCCAGCAGGCTTGGTTGTTGTTGGTGTGTTTGAGATGGGGATTGTGAAGATAGGTGGCTATAGTTTCCTTTCAAACCTGCAGTAAAACACATTCAGGTCATCTGCTAGTTGTTGATTTCCTTTTGCCTGGGAAGGAGGTTTGCTGAAGCCAGTTATGTTTTTAAGAGTTTTCCACATGTTTGCTGATTCATTTGTTGGGAACTGATTCCTTAACTTTCTGGAATAGCTTCTTTTTGCTGCTCTGATCTCTCTTGTTCATATGTTTCTGGCCTGATTGTATTGCATTCTGTCACCTTTTCTGTAGGTTTCTTCTTTGGAATGATGTAGCTGCTAAAGTTTAACTGTGAACCAAGGCTTATTGTTACTATATATTTGCAGGTTCCTTGTTGGTACATATAAGTCTTCGCAGAAGCTGACATATGATGTTACAGTATCTGTGAGCTCATCTAGGTCTGCAGAGGCATCTTCAAAAACATTCTAATCAAGTGTAATCAAGGCAAGCCTGGAGCTTTAGTTTTGCCTCATCAGACCAAGTCCTCATTGATTTAATTGTTGGTTTCATGGTTTTAATTCTTTGTCTGTAGGCATGAATCATGCAGTGATCAGAGTGTCCCACAGCTGCTTGTGGTAAAGACCTATAAGCATCTTTTACAGTTGTAATGCAGTGGTATAAAGTATTTTTGCCTCTGGTGGCACAATTACATGCTGGAAATATTTTGGGAGCTCTTTCCTTAAATTTGCTTGATTGAAATCTCCTAAAATGATGGGAAGGGAATCTGGGTGTTTGGCTTCAATCTCCATAATTTGATCAGCTAGAGTTCATCATGCCTTTTTTACACAAGCTTGTGGAGGAACATACACAGCTATTAGGAGAAATGAGGAGAACTCATGTGGAGAATAAAATGACTTGCAGTTGATATGTAAGATTCTAAATTCTCATCACAGAATTTATATATTATAGTTATATCCTGAGACCAGCTGTTGTTGATATATAAACATAATCCTCCATCCTTTGTTTTACCTGATGTCTCTTCAATTCTGTCTGATCTAAATATCTGAAATCCTGGGATGTACATACTATTGCCCTCAACAATCTGGAAGGCTCCTTTTATAAAGCTATATTATAAAAGATTCTTGGGGTAAGGCTCCTGGCTTGGTACATATAACTAACAGTTTATTTACAAAATTAGAATAATAATGGAATCCTTCAGTAACAATATCACTGATAATGAGTACAGATAGCCCTTGATTTATGGCCATTCGTTCAGTGTCCATTTCTGATGTTAAGGTTTGAAGTTATGATGGTACTGAAAAAAATAGATTTACATGTTCCAAGTTATATGCAGTGCAGTGGCCCCATGGTCTTGCAGTTAAAATTTGGGTATTGGCAGTCTGGCCACACTTATGTCTGCAGGGTGCTTCAAGTCACTACCTCCATCTATCTATCTTCATTTATGCCCTTTTGACTCTCCAGCACCCTGCCTTGCAGGATAGCAAGCTGCTCCACAATTGCACAGCTCTGGGCCTGGTGCCATGGCCTGGGAAATCTCAGCCACCCCACCCCAGCATAGTAAGTATTCATGTGCCCAGCTGCCTTCTCTCTCAGTTCCCTGCACTGACATTTTGCCTTTTGTGCCCAGCTGCTATGGCCAAAGCAGAAGCATGGCCAAAGCAGAAGCTCTTTGCCTATTTCCCTGATGATGAATGGAAATGAGTTCTGCACATTGTTCTCATAGTTAAGTTTTCTTGACTATTTGCCAGCTCCATGCACAGAGACTACAAAGCTTCTAGGAGTAGGCAGACTGCTTCATTACAGTACAGATTTGTTAAGCAGTAGAGCTTGTTGAACACTGTTGTTTTTTGAGGTGTTGGAAAAGATTCTGCTTGGAACATCTCTGCAGGAAAGCAGCTCTCACACTCAGGATGGGTTCTAGTGTTATAGCAAAGGCCACATGAGCAATAAATAGCATGGGTGGTTCATTCTGTCCAAAGGAAGGAGGTACAAGTTTTGCCAGTCTCTCAGTGGGAAAGATTGCAGTACACAAAACAATTATTTGCAAAATACAGTAAGGCGGATAAGCCTGTCTTGAAGGAGAAAAACAGGTGGCTGTGTTTCATTTATGTTTGCAAGCTGCTTAGGAGGTCTGAGAGAGATGCAAGCAAGAGGAAGTGTGCAGAGATAGAGATACATGAAAGCTCAGGAAAATAAACAGGCTAATTAGAAACAATAATGGATAAGAGCATCCCTAGAAGAAAAAAGGATCGGCAGTTAAAGATTTGCAAAAAAAGAAAACAATCTGTTGGAAAAGGGCAGGTAGGTGGAATAATAGCAAAAAACAAATTATGTGTTTAATAGATTACTGAGTGCCTCTAACACTAGCTTCAAAGCAAAAGTGTTCCTGCTGTCCAATGATACAGCACTTAATGATCAGTCTAGAAAATCTTCTTTACATGCTACAGGCTTAAAAACAGATGATTATGATTTCTGGAAGGATACTGATTATCTCCAGATAGTCCAATGTGCACTTTATCTGGCAAAATGATAAATACTGTCATTTAAACACAGTATAAATATGTGTAAAATTGCCCAATCATGCCATAGAAGAACAATCTTGAGGACATTTTACAACTACTGCTACTAAAATTTCTCCACATGAAACTCAGTAGATGCAAAGCTTGGAAAGTTCTTAAAGCTTCCTCAGAAAGACTTGTAAGATATACTACTCAGCAGAAATAGCTCTCTTGGATTTACAGGAAGTATGAATATGGTAATAATTCCCCCCCTTATATGACATTATAATGCATTTAGCTAAGGTGAGGGCTAATATTACATGCAGCTGGTGCAAAGAAAAGTGAGCTTTAAGTGTCCTTATAGATTTGGAGCCTTGTGAAGGTAACACATACTTGAAGCATGCTTTTGAATGCAACAATCTCACAAGGGAACTACAATACTGAAGAATTTAACAGTAAATTGTTGGCAACATTCAAGAAGCTGCAAGTCTGGTTTCACCTAGGTTTACTTAAATTACCACAGGAATGAATAAAGATGTTTGAATATTGTAAGAATATTCTACATCAGGGTGTCAAACTGGTGGCTGGCAGGCAGGATGCATCACATGCTGGCCATGCCCACCCTCAGTTTAGTGAAGGGAAAAAAAGTTGCAATATATGACATGATGGCGCGAATTATGACAGCCCTGTTCTACAGTATGGAAGAGAACGTGGGTGTTATTTCAGGTTATAGATTTGTAATTATTTGTCAAGTATGACAAAAACTATTAAGTACTTATGATAATAGGAAGAATATAAAAATAGAATTCATGATGAAGCTACTTCACCTGTTTGTTTAGCTTGCTTTTGTGTCATTCAGACATTTTTAAAAATATTTATTTAGTAGTCTTGATATACAAATCTAGTGCATTTTATTGCGTTGAAGAAAAATAAATGTCATGAAAAACTACTATTGGGGTCTATTGATACAGTTTTGTCTATTTACTTTGTAATAAATAAAAATGGAAAATACATTTTTTGAATCAGACAACTGTATTAAAATAAGTTCCGTTAAGACTACAGAAAATATCCCAGGGAATTTCAGTACTTGCTTCAAAGCTATTTTTGAAGTGACTATTATCTGGAACAGAATAACACAGGGAATTTTTAAGATATCACTCATATGAAGAAGAAAGGAAATGAAGTAGCTGCATTGCTTATTTTGCTAAATAAACACTAGCATTATGGCACTCTTGTTATTGTTACTATGAGATTCAGAAGGATAAAGATGCAGAAAGAGAATTTAACTTCCTTTTCAATCCAGAATATTTCTTTCACTAAAACATTTTAACTTGCAAATTCCATGAACCAGACCCTGTACTAGCACTGAAGAAAAATAAATAAATAAAAATACATATTTATTTGTAAAGCATTAGCGGCAAAATTCTAGTATGAAGGATTTTAAACTTTTCACTAACATGCTTAATTTCTCTTGTACAAAGGATAAAAACCCATGATGGACAGCAGAGTTATGGAAAGGTATAATGAATGAATATTTTTTATAACCTAGATGTAGCCATATTTCCCTTTTATTTTCTATCTTTGATTTCTTTAGCTTATTATTTCTTATTCCCATTCTGTACCTTGTGTAATATTGCTTTTGAAATAATAGTGTGATGAATATCTGTGGATATGCTTATGTTTGTTCTGAACATAGATACTCACTAACATCAGCAGAAAATGAAAGTACTTTTATGGTTTGTTTAGACTTCTGAAGAGTTTTTTTCATTGTATAAGCCATATTATGGGATAGATGTAAATAATTTGGATTTGAGTCAATGTCCAGGCTTTTTGCCTTCTGGTATATTCTCTGTTCCATGCAGCATATTGCTCCCATCAACGGTAATGGTGCTTTGATAGTTGAAAGTGCAAAAGACCTGCAAGCTCCAGTAATAAAAGTCAAGGATCACAATGAAAAAGTGGATATAAATTAAAAATAAAGACTAAACTAATGATAACAAGTAGAACAACCAGTAATAGATCCGGCAATGAAGATGCTAAAGTGGTAGATAGATTTTGTCTTTTAGGATCAACCATCAAAATTACAGAAACAAACAGTCAAGAAATATACCACAGACTAGCACATCTCAATATGTCCATAGAAAAGATATATACAGATGCCATGATGCATTTATACCTACAAAGATCAGAATAATGTAACCGATGTGCACATGACACTCTAGGGAAGTGAAAGTTTGACCTTCAAGAAGCTGGATAGAATATTGATGCTTTTGAAATTTGTTGTCAAAGAAAATGTCTGAGAATACCCTCAATAGACTAGAACAGGGGTGTCAAACTGGGTTTCTTTGAGGGCCACATTAGCAATGTAGTTCTCCTCTCCAGGCCAGTGGGGAGGTAGGGAGGGGTGGTTGCCTCCTGCAGCACCCTGCTGGCCAAAACAGGGTGCAGAGGGTCTACACATGGCCCCTTGCACCTAGTTTTCACTCTCCATGGAGAGTCTACACATGGCCCCTTGCACCTAGTTTTCACTCTCCATTTCACTCTCCTGCAGCACTCTGCTGGCCATTTTCAAGGCTGTTTTTCAACCCATTTCCGGCCCATTTTTCGGCCCATTTTTCAGCCCATTTTCAGGCCTTTTAGGCCTGTTTTTTGGGCTGTTTTCCAGGCCATTTTCCAGCATGTTTTTGGCCCATTTATAGGCTGTTTTCCTGCCCATTTGGGCCCATTTTGGCCCATTTTCAGGTCTGTTTTCGGCCCCTTTTTCAGCCCATTTTTGGGCTGTTTTTGGCCAGCAGAGTGCTGCAAGAAGCCATGGATAGTGAAAATGAGATGCACAGGGGCCGCACACAGCCCATTTTAGCCGCCAATAGCTGGTGACAGTACCATAGGACAGTCTTTTGATATTTCCAGGCCAGTTCCACGGGCCGTATTTAAGTACCCTGTGAGCCAGATTCAGCCCAACAGGGCTTCAGTTTAGATACATTATGCAAAGTTTTGGCTCTCTCTAATGCTGGCAAAAGTGGATCAGTTCAATTACAGAGTTGATTGTGCACCATTGGAAAACTTGGAAGATATTGTGAAAATCTGCCTATGTGGTATCTAAGAGTTGACATCAACCTGATGGCACGTAAGCAACCAATAATCGAATTGAGCCAAAATCAATCACTTTCAACTGATGACAAAGTAAAGGAATTCTTAAGCTATGTTAACAAAACATCAGTTAAGCACCTATACTTTGTAGGAAAAAGTTATTCTATATAAGTCAGCAGACACTGAAATGTCCATTTAATTATTCTAAAAGTATAAAAACTCTCTGTCTGCCAATAATTCATGCTACATATGTGAACAAGTGCTTATTTCTATAATGCACATCTATGAATACTACAGGAAAATTGCAAAGATAAGACAAGAAAAACTGAAAATTATACAAATTAAATGTATCACAAGTGAGCTGCTGTATCAGTGAAAAGTGCTGATTGTTGTTGCTGATATTATTCCTACTATTATTTAAAAGCATTGTCATTATTTCAAAAATAAATTCATTTCCCAAATTTTACAGTTATACAATTGTGATTTATATATATTTTCTAATGCATTCTTCATCATGACTGTACATGTCGAGTTTTCAGGTTTGACCAAAGTTAGTATGCCTTTAATAGTGCAATATACACTGAAAAATAGATATATAGCCAAGAAAACAAAATGTTTCACTTTCACTTCAGTCTGGCAGAATTAAACTGACTGGGTTATAAAACTGTGATTAATTACAAAGCAGTAAATCAATACATTTTAATCTGTTTTCCAATACATGTTTTTTCCACTCCTGCTCCCTTCCTCAAGAAGAGGGAGATGAAAGTGTTTATCAGATTTATAAAGACTTACTATACCAGATGCAAGACTACTCATCAAAAGTGTATAATTTAATTTAAAACATTTCTCAGTATCAGCACATCTGCTCAATTAGAAATGTTATAACTGACATTTTACTATTCCATTTAATTTGGTAAAAGAGCGTTTTTATATATAAATTATGGAGCTTTGAGGTATGTTAAAAGAATATTGGCTATAGTGTTACAATTATGCATTGGTTATATCTTGGGAAAAATAGGACTATTATTGCAAGGAAAATATAATTTGTACTAATTTTATCTCAACAAGATGGATTACATTTATGTATTTTGAAGGATTTTCTTTAAAAATCTTACATCAGTTGAAGCACTTATTTTTGTGGGGTGGATTCTCTTAAATTAATAAAGTTAAGGGCTAAAATAATCAAACAACCAGCAATGTTGTTCAGCAGAATATAATAGATCACAAATTGAAACTATGATTTTTTGCTTGATGAAAGACTCACTACTTCTATCACAATCATAAAGTCTTCATAACCCATTTTTAGTGCTTTTTTAATAGTTATTAAAAAAAGGACCACACTTTTGCCTCCTTGAACACCATAATCCTAAATCAGTTTAACTGTGTACAAACTTGCAGGCTTTATTGCTTACAGGAAATTATTTGGGAGCATACACAAGCAACATTCTCTTTGTGAACACAATAGCAGCATTTCTGTTATAGCATCAATAGCTTGATAAATACATCAATGTAATGGAGCACGGAAGGAATGGGGAAACCTCACAGCAGGAAGAGGAAGTAAAACAAAATATGTTCACTTGGTTTTCCTTATTGCAGCTGTTCTCTCTCGTTCCATAAAAATCAATGAATTGGTGAAACTGATTAAACCACATGCAGTTCTTGGTTAGCTTCTCTCATAAAGGAAGTTTTATATGTTTGTCTATAAAATGCTACCCAAGCATATATGTGCCCAGAGATTACAGACACATGATGAGAGTTGGGTTGTTGAAACTAAGCAGAGCTTGCCCTGTAAGATAACTGCCGAATAGGAGACTATTGGGGTTCTGCAGAAAAACCATTATTTGCTCGTGGGATTAAAACGGGCAATAAAATGCAAAACCAATTGAAAAATGTCTATGCTAGTTTAAAAAAAGAACAAATACATGGAACAAACAATTAGCTTGATGAAGAGAGAACACACAAAGGAGGCTTCACATATTGCATAGGCAACACCAAACATTCTTCAGGAGATAAAGAAATAAACTAATATAAAATTGTATTGATAAAAGGAATCCCAAGCTATTAACATTTGGGTGGCTTTATATTCTGGAATAGTGTGGTGTATTTAATTGCAGTTAATCTTTTTTTAGTCTTGCTCCCAATCTGTTACAGAGGATCATCTTTTGTAGAATTTTGTATTATTTCCTTCGCAGTGCTGTTTTGTTCACTTTTCTGCTTACTCTGCTGAGTGGTCTGTGGTTTTCTGACACAAACACCTGCACTATTATCATAATAAAGCGCATTTTCTGAACAAAAGAGATGCAAAAGCAAATGTTTTTGAAACAAAAACAATGCATCTAATTTAACAGTTTTACAAACCTTGAAGTATATGTGTGAATATGGCATTCACTTTATTATTTTCAGTGAGTCTTTTTTTTATGAACACTATTTTTGTGTAGATGAGAAAGGAATTTCTCACCTGGTATGAAACCTGAGGAAGAATAATTAGTATGCATGAAGAAAAATAATTGTGAGTGTAAGGGTTTTCCTCTAAAAAATAAAATAACAAATATGGCAATTATATTTTTGAAGTACTTAATTCATATCTGTATATGTATACTCACTCTCTCTCTCTCTCTCTCTCTCTCTCTGTCTCTCTCTCTCTCTCTTTTCAGATATATATTTTAGAAAAGTAGCTTTTCAGAAATCTACATGCAAATTTAATCATTTTTAAAAAAAACTTTCCAAGATGTACAACTTCACAGATATCTTACTGGAACTCAGCCTAAGGAACTATCTGGTGAAGGTAACATCTTACCTTTTACTATGAGGTTCCCAGTGCTGCTGGCTATGCCAAAATGATTTGTTGCTATACATGTATAACTCCCAGCATCTGCTTTGGTAACATTGGCAATTTTTAGAGTTCCATCTTCCAAAATAGTATGTCTGTAAATGGATAAATGCAAGTAATACTTCAGCAAATAGAATAAAGTTTTTTTTATTTTAAAACAGTTTAAACATTTTAGGAACAATTGACATTTTTATGGAAGTTGATTTGTAAGAATTTTCTGGAGGCTGCAAAGCATTAATATAAAATACCATTTATATAACTTCTTCCTATATTGGTTTGGCAACCCTATAGAATGCACAAGTCACTGGAAAAATTGAGACTATCAGTTAAGAACCTTAAAATTGTTCTATTTTAATGGAGAACAAAAGCTTACTTAGTGTTGCTTAATTTTGGATGAGTTCTAGATTATCACAGCAAATTTATGATGCATATAGAATGTGATTGGCTTTAAGGATCACGTTTAACAATCATGTTGCATAAATCAATAGTCCATTCTTTTTAACATGATATAATCTATAAGCATTTTCTTTCTACACCATGACTTCCAATTCATAGAGCAATCAATTCAATCGCCCAAAAGTATAAGTAGCATTGATATTTATGATATTCAGCTCCTGATATCTGCAAATATGATATGATAGAACTATGATAGACATTTGTTAGAATAGAAATGTAAGACTGAACATTGACTTTCTGGGAACCAGCAAACTGAGATGAACTGAAATAAGTTGCTTCACATGAGAAGAATATTGGATCTACTGCAGACAAGAAAATAATAGAAGAAGTTGAGTAACTATTATTATTAACAAAAGAGTGTCAAAGTCAGTGATTGGATGAACCCCCCAAATGATAGAATGAACTCAATTCAAGTCCAAGTCAAGCCATATAACATCATGACAATCCATTCAATGCTCTAAACTACAGATGCATAAGAAATGAAATTTGAACACTTCTATGATGACTTGCAGCATTTTATTGATACATCAAGAACAAATGCCATGTTAAATACAAGTTTGAAATGAAACAGCATGTGGAATAATAGGGGGAAATGATGTATAAAAAGAATCTAGAGACAGATTAGTAGTGGTTTGCTGAGATCGCTCAGAATTTATGGTAAATGTCTTCTTTCCAAAACTTAAAAGATCACTTTATAGTTGAACACTGAATGGATAATACCAAAATCAAATTGACTATACATTTTGCAAAAAAGATGGAAATAGATTAAATCAGTAAGACCTCTGCTGATTGTCGCTCAGATCACAAAGATCTTCTACCAAAATTAATTAAGATCTATTCTACAAAACACTTGAAGGTAGGAGAAGAAGTAATGGATGGAAACTTATAAAGGAGAGATCTGACCTATAACAAAGGAGAAATTTCCCGACAATGAGAAAATTTAATTTGTGGAATGGCTTGCCTCTTGAAGTTGCGGGTGCTCTATCACTGGAGATTTTTAAGAAGAGATTGGGTAGCCATTTGTCCAGAATGATAAAGGGTCACATTCTTCAACAAGGGTTGAATTAAAAAACTTCCAAGGATCTTTTTTCTTTTATTAAAGAAAAAAAGGATAAGTCCAAAAAATGGAAAAAGGGACACATAACTAAAGCAGAATATCACCAATAAACCAAATCTGCAAATGAAGTCAGGAAAACAAAGGCTCAGAATGAACAAAGACTTGCAACAAAAGTCAAAGATAATAAAAAAGCTTCTTTCAACATATTAATAACAAGAAAAAAGTCAAGGAAACAGTTGGTCCACTAAAGAGAAAAGATAGCAGGGAGGTAACAGACAGTAGAGAGCTGATTAACTCATTCTTGGCATCAGTTTTCATGCAAAAAGAAACTATCGCCCAACCTATCAAAAACATAATTGTAAAAGACAGACAAGAAATAAAAATTAAAATAAGCAAGAGAACCTGTTCCATTCGGAAATAAGTTGCATGAGACCGGGTTCCAACAACAACTCTTTTATTTCAACAAGCAATGCAATGGTAATGGAACAACAGCCCAAGCCGCGGCAGTCCTTCTTATAGCGGCTTGCCCGCAGCTTGTGGCCAATGACAGTACTTTGAGTATTCCCACTGTCCAGCGGTCCAGTCGGATTGGTTCCTAAATGGCCAATCCGGGAACGGCCTTTTCAGCCAATCAGTTTAAGGCTTTGGAGTCTACCAAGTTCTGTACATAATAGAACCCCTGTCTGATCTTGGTGCTCCCACAATTTCCGAGGGCAATCTGTCCCATTGGTTGATTTTTCTCACTGTGAGAAAGTTTTTCCTTATTTCCAGGTTAAATCTTTCCTAGTTCAGTTTCCATCCATTATTCCTTGTCTGGCCTACAGGCGCTTTAGAAAATAGCTTGACCGCTTCCTTTCTGTGGCAGCCCCTCAAATATTGGAAGACTGCTATCATGTCTCCCCTGGTCCTTCTCTTCACTGGACTAGCCAAACCCAGTTCCTGCAACGTTCTTTGTATGTTTTAGTCGCCAAATCATCCTGGTTGCTCTTCTCTGTACTTTTTCTAGAGTCTCAATATCTTTTTAATAATGTGGTGAACAAAACTGGGTGCAGTACTCTAGGTGTGGTCTTACTAAGGCTTTATAGAGTGGTATTAGTACTTCCCTTGATCTTGATTGTATCTCTCTGTTAATACAATTATGATTGCATTAGCTTTTTTGGTTGCTGCTGCACACTGCTGGCTCATATTTAACTGGTTGTCCACTAAGAGTCCAAGATCCCTCTTACAGTTACTGCAATTGAGCCTGGTTTCACCCAGTCTATATGTGTACTTTTGGTTTTTCTTGATTAAGTGTAGGACTTGACTTTTCTCTACATTGAATTTCATTTTGTTAGATACGGCCCAGTGTTCTAATATGTGAAGATCCATCTGGATCTTAAGCCTGTCTTGTTGGATGTTAGTTATTCCTGCCAGCTTAGTATTGTCTGCAAATTTGGTAAGTTCCCTCATCTAAGTCATTAATGAAGATATTGAAGAGCACTGGGCTTAAGATGGAACCTTGTGGTACCCCACTGCTTACTTCCCTCCATGTAGACTTTGAGCCATTAAGGACTACTCATTGAATAATGGTTTGTCAGCCAGTTGTGAGTCCATCTAGTGGTGGTGCTATCTATTCCGCTTTTTTCTAGCTTACTAAGAAGCAGGTAGTGGCCTACTTTGTTGAATCCCTTGCTGAAATCTAAATACACTGCTCAAAAAAATAAAGGGAACACTTAACACAATGTAACTCCAAGTGAATCACACTTCTGTGAAATCAAACTGTCCGCTTAGGTAGCAACACTGATTGACAATCAATTTCACATGCTGTTGTGCAAATGGAATAGACAACAGGTGGAAAGCATAGACAGTTAGCAAGACATCCCCAATAAAGGAGTGGCTCTGCAGGTGGTGACCACAGACCACTTCTCAGTTCCTATGCTTTCTGGCTGATGGCTTGGTCACTTTTGAATGCTGGTGGTGCTTTCACTCTAGTGGTAGCATGAGACAGAGTCTACAACCCACACAAGTGGCTCAGATAGTGCAGCTCATCCAGGATGGCACATCAATGCGAGGTGCAGCAAGAAGGTTTTCTGTGTCTATCAGCGTAGTGTCCAGAGCATGGAGGTGCTACCAGAAGACAGGCCAGTACATCAGGAGACATGGAAGAGGCCATAGGAGGGCAACAACCCAGCATCAGGACTATTACTTCCACCTTTGTGTAAGGAGGGACAGGAGAAGCACTGCCAGAGCCCTGCAAAATGACCTCCAGCAGGCCACAAATGTGCATGTGGCTGCCCAAATGGTCAGAAACAGACTCCATGAGGGTGATATGAGGGCCTGACATCCACAGGTGGGGATTGTGCTAACAGCCCAACACCGTGCAGGATGTTTGGCATTTGCCAGAGAACACCAAGTTTGGCAAATTTGCCAAGGGCACCCTGTGCTCTTCACAGATAAAAGCAGGTTCACACTGAGCACATGTGACAGATGTGACAGGGTCTGGAGATGCCATGGAGAACGTTCTGCTGCTTGCAACATCCTCCAGCATGACCAGTTTGGCAGTGGGTCAGTAATGGTGTGGGGTGGCATTTCTTTAAGGGGTCACACAGCCCTCCATGTGCTTGCCAGAGGTAGCCTGACTGCAATTAGGTACCGAGATGAGATCCTCAGACCCTTTGTGAGACCATATGCTGGTGCGGTTGGCCCTGGGTTCCTCCAAATGTACGACAATGCTAGACCTTGTGTGGCTGGAGTATGTCAGCAGTTCCTGCAAGATGAAGGCATTGATGCTATGGACTGGCCCACCTGTTCCCCAGACCTGAATCCAATTAAGCACATCTGGGACATCATGTCTCACTCCATCCACCACATTGCACCACAGACTGTCCAGGAGTTGGGGGATGCTTTAGTCCAGGTATGGGAGGAGATCCCTCAGGAGACCATCCGCCACCTCATTAGGAGCATGCCCAGGCATTGTAGTGAGGTCATACAGGCACGTGGAGGCCACACACAACTGAGCCTCATTTTGACTTGCTTTAAGGACATTACATGAAAGTTGGATCAGCCTGTAGTGTTTTTTTCCACTTTAATTTTGAGCGTAACTCCAAATCCAGACCTCCATGGGTTGCTAAATTTGATTTCCATTGATAATTTTTTTGTGATTTTGCTGTCAGTATATTCAACTGTGTAATGAATGGAGTATTTAATTAGAATATTTCATTCATTCAGATCTAGGATGTCTTTATTTTTGTGTTCCCTTTATTTTTTTCAGCAGTGTATATTATGTCCAGAGTATTTTGCTGGTCTAGTAGTTTAGTCACTATATGTTGAAGAATGAAATAAGATTAGTTTGGCATGATCTGTTCTTAACAAACCCGTGCTGACTGCTAGTTATTACTTTAGTTGTTTCTAGATGTTGGCAGATCTGTTTTTTATTATCTTTTCCAGTATCTTCCCAGGTATTGATGTTAGGCTGATTGGTCTATAGTTTCCTGGATCTGTTTTGTTTTTTTTTTTCATTTTTTTGAAGATGGGAACCACATCTGCTCTTTTCCAGTCCTCTCATAGTTTCCGGGTGCTCCAGGATTTTTGTAAGATATGGTGTAGTGGTTCTGAGATGACCTTTGTCAGGTCCTTTAAAACTCTGGTATGTAATCCATCAGGCCCCCGTGATTTGTGTTCATCAAGATCAGACAGGTGTTTTCTTACTATTTCTTTTGTTTATTTTAACTTTTATTCCTGGTCTGTCTTTTACAGTTATGTTTTGGGTGGGTTGAGCTATAGTTTCTTTTTGTGTGAAGACTGATGCAAAGAATGAGTTAAGCAGTTATGCTTTCTCTCTGTTGCCTGTTACTTCCTTGCCATCTTCTGTCTTTAGTGGACCGACTGTTTCCTTGATTTTTTTTCTTATAAATAACAAGAAAAAAAATCAAGGAAACAGTCGGTCCATTAAATATGTTGTATTTATTGTATTCCAACAATAAATATGTTGGAAGACACTTTTTATTATCTTTGACTTTTGTTACAAGTCTTTGTTCATTCAGAACATTTGCTATCCTGACTTCGTCTTTGCAAACTCTGGCTATCTGCTGATATTCTGTCTTAGTTGTGTGTCCTTCTTTCCATTTTTTGTACTTGTTCTTTTTTTCTTTCAATTTGCCAGAGAGATCTTTGTGCAGCCATGCTGGTTTCTTTTTGGATTTCTTGTTTTTCTTTCTCAGTGGTATTGTGCTGGTCTGGGATTCAATGATTATACTTTTTAGAGTTTCCCAAGATTCTTAAGTGGTTTTCCCCTTTAGGATTTTCATCCATGGAATATTTCCCAAGTTCTAACTAATAAAGTTATAACTGGTAGCCAGTACAAGTTTGTTAAAAACAGATCATGCCAAACTAATCTTATTTCATTCCTTGACAGAATGACTAAATTAGTAAAGCAGTAAAATGCTGCGGACATAATAGACTTCAGCAAGTCATTCAACAAAGTAGACCTCAACCTACTTCTTGGTAAACTGGAAAGATGTGGGATAAACAGCATCACCATCAGATAGATTTGTAACTGGCTGACAAACCATATTCAATGAATTGTCCTTAATGGTACTCCATCTACATGGAGGTAAGTAAGCAGTGGGGGACCACAAGGTTCCGCCTGAGGTCCAGTGCTCTTCAATATCTTCATCAATGATTTGGACAAGGGGATAGATTGGGAACTAATCAAATTTGTTTTGATCCATGACTTCTTTTCTAAAGTTCTTATTAATGCCATCTACATGATTTTTATGTATTTTTCATGATATGGATTTTCTGGTGAAAATTCATTTGCTAGTTTGGTAATTTAAAAAATATCTAGGACAACAGACCATTTATAGTTTATTTTAACACCAAATGACCTATTTCTAATAGATTTTGGTGAACTTAACTGAATTTTCATTGAGTTGAAATTATCCTTAGGAAATTAATAGATAATTAATGAGTGTACACACGAACAGAAGCACATATTACCAAAGGTAACCTAATGTTATTCAAACTGTTCTTACTTTTCAGGAGCACAAGGCTATCATTTGTCAGAAAAGTCTGGTAGAGATTTCTTCAAGGTACAAAATGTTCACCACGTGCTCTCATTGCTTTTATACAATTTCAAAACAGATACATTTTATAACTTTAAGAATTACACATTCCTTTCTGGGACTTGCTGTGAGGATTTTACTGTATCCATCAATTCTATCTGCTAACCTCTTTCCAAAAACAGTTTAAATTTCTAGCCATACCTTTTTTCCCATAAATTGTTTGGGGACTCTCTACCTCAAAATAAATTGCTTCTGCAATATATATATACCATGTTCATACCCAACATGTATCCATTTTACCTTCAGAATTCCTTTTCCAAATGTCTTTCATAAATAAGCACGATTTAATATGAAAGAGAAAGGGCTATTAGGATGATTGCAAAAGAACAATAGAAAGAAGATGCCTTTATTATGAATTTGGGGGAAATGGGCTATGTTAAGAGTCAACCAGCCAGTTGCTCTATCTCGGGCCTATTAAACTGGTGTCATGTGGGCCAGATACGTCATGCGCAGGCCACGTCTGCCCTGGCTCCGCAAAGGCAAAACTGTCACACTACATCACAATATGTCATGTGATGCGATCAAATTTGACATCCATACTCTCTTTCCTTGAGGGAATGTTGACTTGAAAGGGCAGGAGGAAAAAAGATGGGATATCAATCCTGGTATTCTAGCTCAAGAAAGCAATTCCACTCAGAGGCTATAATTCAGTATACTGAATTAGGTTATTGTGACAGAATTTTGAAAGTTCTTGTATTTTGCTTCTCTACTTTTTTATTTCAGGAAGGGACCAGTCTAAGCCTCTTCACAATACTGTTTCTTTTTCAGGACATAAGGAATGCTTTTGCCCATATTGATTCTCTAATGTTTTCTGAATATTCCCTTGAAGGTCATATCCACTGCTCTACAGTGTGTAATATTACTTCCTTCTTGTTTGCAATAAAGCAACATATTTTGCACTGTTGGCTGTTAACTAATCAATGAATATGGGGTTGAGTTTTGAGCAGGAATTTATTGCCATGACCGGATAAAGCCTGACAGAGATTACTGAAATCTTCTTTGAAGTACTATGAGTTATTATCAAAGGCAGGCCAAGATAGACCATAGTGTAAACAAGATGAACTCAACTCAGTGGAACCTAATGATTTATTGTTGTAAGATGTATTTATGCCACATTCACATTGGGTTTAATAAAATTTGTTCAGATTTTTAGTTCAATAATTTTAAATTATTTTAAATTTTATCATTAATTGGTTAAAATACTGTTAAGTTTCACTTTCCATTCCTTAGATACACATCATCTTGGAATGGCATTACACATGGTGTTAAATGTTTGAATCATAAAGTAAATTTACATAAACAATTTACATAAAGTAAATTGTTAGTGAGTTATGTACTGAGCTGGATAACTATTTGATTTCAAAAACAAGAGTAGGCTGCAGTTTAATGAAAAATGATTTTGGTTTTCTTGAAAGAATACATCTAAAAAATCAATGTGGAAAATTCTGGTAGTTTACATAAAATAAATATTTCATCAATGAATACAGGATAGACATAAAGATCTAAGGGGATTTTTTAAGAAGATTAGAGTCCATAGGGTTCTGAATACAACAATTTTCTTCAGCAGTATGAAGAAAATACTTTTTACATATTTTTATAACCAAATAATACTTTATCAACAAATAATACTGGTAGACATATGACTACAATTGAACCAAAAAATTATCTAGCTGAGTAAGGCATTTGTTAAGTGAGGCTTGCCCATTTTATGAACTTTCTTGCCACAGTTATTAAGTGAATCATTGCAGCTGCTAAGTTAGTAACATGGTTGTTAAGTGAATCTGGTTTCCTGTTTGACTTTGCTTCACAACTTTGCTTCGGAGACACTGTCACCGTCATGAATCAGTTGCTAATTGTCTGAATTTTGATCATGTGACTTTTAGTCATAAGTCACTTTTTCAGTGATGTAACATTGAAAAAATCACTAAATGTCAGTTGAGGACTACCTATATGAAACTAGTTCATAGACTTTGTCTTCTGAACTAAACTTGAAATATAGCTTTGCTGAGCTCCAATATCAAGATGCTTCAAAATGTTTTTTCACGAAATATTAATCTTTTATAGAGCAATGGGCTATCTTTACTATCTATGAATTCTGACAACCCTGGATAAAAAAATTGGAGATGTAAATCTGCTGATACAATGCAGAAGCTAGGTTAACACAAATGAGTTACATCTGGACTGATTTTTAGTTATGTTTTTTTATCTGCCATAAAAAAGAAAGTGATAATTGAGCACTGGGAAAAATGAAACTGATAATGAAGTATTCTGCATTTCTATAGAGATAGGTCATCTTATCTATTATGTATTACATTATCTGTAAAATACAGTAGCAGTTGATCTTTGTGGCAGACAAGGTATTTCAAAGCCACTGTGACTTAGAATGCATCTGGGTTTAGGAGATAAATCAATGCTCTGTTTATTAAAAGTAAAAGCATTTTTAACTTCAAAGACTTCAAAACGTGATGGGTGCTTCCATGTTACAGAACTGTGTAGCTAACTCAGACCTTTGGAAAATTACATAAATGTAATAGAATTTTGCATTTTAAAGTTATGTCAATCAGAAAGTAGGACTTAATGTTAATCATATAGGGATATTTACAAACATGGTTTCATGAAGCAATTTTGAATGTGTTTTACTGAATCACCCTGCCTATGAAATTTCCATAGATCTGTTAAGTCTATTGTCACTCCATGCTTTTCAGCTTTGGACGACTTTGAAATATTGATTTGTGAAATATTGACCTATGGTTTATTTAAAGAGTCACTCTTACCTATAAAATGTACCAATAGAATATTGAAGAAAAAAATTCAATACCTTTCAGTATGTTTAAAAAAATGACCAGCTGGCATCCCTGTATAGCAGGGGTGTCAAACTCAAGGCCCATGGAGAGGCCCTGCAGAGCCACTCTGGAAACAGCAAAGGACTGGCCCGTAGTGCCTCTGCCAGCGAAAATGCAGCTTGGGAGGGCTGCATGTGGCTCTTGTGAGCTCCATTTTTAGTAGCAACGGGTTACAGGAGTCATTGTAGCTGGAAACGGAGCTTGGGAGCCCAGGAAACAGAGCTGGCAGAGCACTCAGGCCACCAGAGGAGCCCCCCAACACAAGTGACATCAAGCTGGCCATGCCCACTCTGGCCCTGAGGTCAAACACAACCATGATGTAGCCGTCAATGAAATCAAGTTTGACACCCCTGCTATACATGAATAAGTAGCCTCAGTTTATGTTTTAGTGACATTCTGACTGGATTAAAACAATATTCTGAGTACTTTATGATCTAAATGTTTATGTTTTTGAAAAATTTCTATACTACACAAGACTACAACACCAGATTTTTGTTTTGTGCCATGCTCTAGTTGGAACAGATTAACAGAAATATAAAAGATGGAAGAATGTTGGAAAAAGAATGGGAGGTGCCATTTTCCAATTTTTAAAAGGTTGTGGAATATTGTAGCAAGCCTGTAATGAATAAACTTATTTGTGACCTTCACTGACAACCTGTCTGTTTTCAATCCCTTTAAATACTCAAAAAAATCTTCATGGCCAGTTATATGGCCATGCCTTGGGCTTCCATTGAACCAGAAATTTATTTATTCTCCTTTAATGTAGCATTTGATATTTTGGGTTGTTAGGATATTTATTATTGTGCTTTTTATATTTGAATTTGCTGTTTCTATATTCTTTTATAACATTTATTGCAGTGTGCTGGCCAGAGTCACTTTGGGTGAGCTGGGCAGCTGTATAAATTTGATAAATAAATAAAGCAGAAGCAGATTAAAGAGGTATGCTCCCTAAGGCTAATTCTTAGTCTTATATGCAGATGCTATTTACAGGTTCCTACATGACAGTTTATTAAAGCCAGGTGGGAAACAAATAGTTGTTCCCTTTCCATTCTTATAGCTGAACTTCACAGTAAGCAGCGTTTCAGGAACAAAGACAGTTCATTAATATCAAGTTTGTTCATCCTTCACATATCTTCATAAAAAGTTTCTTAATCAAATGTCATTATAAATAGCTTTTTTTTAGTGCAAAGTATACTTGTGAATATTGTTATTACTGTAGCAAAGGTTACACCATGCTGCAATGAGGACATGAAATAAATTATGAGTACATCATACAGACTGTTTAAGCATATGTAAGAAATATAGATCATGTTTAAGCAGAAGGATGATTTTTCCACAGTTCAATTTTATTGGGTCATCTCTGGTTCTACTACTCTCAAGGCATAATTCTTAATGACTGAAGTTTCTTTGCTTGGTAGCAAAGTATTTTTAATTAAGAAATTAAAGGAACATTATCTGTGTTTCAAAAGTTTTTTAGGAAATTTCAATGAAAAAATATGAATTGATCTAATTGATAATGCTGATAAAAAGAAAATTCAACCAATAGAAATCTCTGGAGAAAGGACACAAATAAATTATAACTAATACTTAGTATAAACAGCTTGATTATAGTTGTTCTCTATTAATATTGTGTTCATCTTTTAAAAATATACATAAATCATATGGAAAAATGCCAATGTTAATGGGTTTTTCTGATCACCTTTAAGATAATGATCTGTTATTTTTCTTTTCTTCACAGAAGCTTTTTCAAGGACTAACAAATAGTCTGGAGATGGCTGTGAAATCAGCCAGGTAATATGTATTAATAACTAATTCATCTGCTTGAGCTGAGGACAGGTTTTCCTCATGAGACTAATCTGAATAAATGCAAGTAGTTTTAAATGACAAATATTTAAAGGAAGAGGAGGCTACTATAGGCGTACTCCTCAATGTATGAGTGAAAAATTTCTGTTACTAGTCAGCCTTGAGCCTGGTGGAATTCGACCTGCCAAACTGCAGTAGGAGTAGCTTGCAATACTGCACTCTAACCACTGCACCACCAAGGCTTCTATATAATATATTTGATTTATAGTTAACTATTGGAAATAATGGATGCTTGTCTACAGATTTTTTTTACAAAATCACTTTTTGATCACCGAGTACATATTGAGGAAGTAGTCAAGAATCTAGTGTAAAGTTATTATTAAAAGTAAATATGTGGACTGTCAGAAAACTAGTTTAATGCTACAAAATGGTTAAACTAGTGATTCTAAAGACTAGATGATGATGATAATAGGTATTTATTTGCTCCCCATCTTGCCATAAGTGACTCTGGATGGTTTACAACATTAAAAACAAAAAGAATATTACCACCACCCCCAAGAATATTTTGTCTAGCCTAGGAACAATACAGGAAATTATCCTATCTTATTTTATTAAACATGAGTGTCTGAAAAACATCAAAACTTCAAAAGGGCACTTGTCTGGCTTAATATCTAAATAGCTTCAGAATAAGATAGGCTGTCCCCAAGAGAGCTGTCTATAAGAAATTTCATATCTTTGAAGATAAGAAACAACTTCTTAAATTGTATATAGAAAGGCAATGTATATGTCTTTCAGCTTTAACATAACAACAGCTTTGTGATATTCTTCAAGAAATATGGTACCTTACAGTGGATAGGAGTGATTTAGCCAAGGGCATTTTGAACACAACAAAAAATAAATGTGTTCTGCTGCAGAAACAAATATGAGAAGGATTTTATTTTAAATTGATAGCTGTAATGCAAGGGAGTTTCTACAAAAAAAGAACAAAGAACAAAACCTTCAAAAGTCCATGTACAATTTTAAAAAATAGGTTATCCTACACTATTCATAGTACTGTACCTCCAAATTGTACAAAAGAGAGACTTGTAAATAGAATTGTACACATTTCTATGTAGTAATTTCTCCCAGCATAAGTATTCAAGTTCAAAAGAACAATATTCTGAATGTTGGTGTGTATTGCAACACAAGGCAGTGTGGTTAACAGTTCCCACAGTGCTGATGAGCTGTTAAATGAGGTAAACAAAATATAAGTTCATTCTATTAAACTTAATGTAGCTTACTCCCAGGTATATATAGGTACCCTGACATTTCTTTGTACCTGACATATCATCATTTATGCGGAGAAGATAATGGAAGAGATTTACAAATACAGTTTTGTTTCAACTCTGATATCCTGGATTGAAGCAAACAATGTATTGAACATGGTGTAAAACCCTACAATAAACACACAAATTTTTAGTTTCTCTCTCTCTCTCTCTCACACACACACACATACACACACATCCCTAACGATCAAATCTATACCAGATCTATAAATAAATAAATAAATAAATAAATAAATAAACAAATAAATAAATAAATAAATAAATAAATAAATAAATAAATATAAAATAAAAAGAACTGCTCCCCTCCATTTCAAAAAACATGCATTCTAACATAGGATTCTGAAACCTGACATGGAAATCTATTATCACTTAGACCACTTTTGAATGACAATTGCAATGGACAAACTCCTGGTATAATTAGCAACTGTGAATTGCAATTACTTGGAAGAACAATTCAATTTTGTAAGAGATAAATTGCTTAGAAAACTCAAAGGTGAACAGATTCTTGTATGATTAGGAGGAAGGTGGCTTGGGGAATATACTTTGGTCCCAGGAGAAGGATAAGGTTGTAATAAAATGAAGCTTCAGGAGGTCTTTATAATTGCCAATCACAGTGAGCTTCATTTAGCCTATTGCTTATGAAAAATGAGCAATTAGATTTTTTTCATCTCTCTAGTTCATTCCTAATTCTTAATATTCATGATGTGGAATGTTAAATGTACTTCATTCAAAAAAGCAAATTGCTGTTGGAAATGTATTTCTTGTATTCTCACCAGAATCCTATACGCAGGTTTGAGATAGACATTAACTAGATTTTTGTCAGATTATAAAGGCTAATATTTCCTATAAAATAAAAGGGATGATTTGTTCTTGTGAAAAAATCATTGTTTTTTTACAATATTATTTTGCATAAAGAAATCTTTGTACTAGCTTTTATTAATATGTGTATACGAGAAAGCAACATTTGTTCTCCACTTAATTTTTCCTTGTAGTTTAATTTCATATTTTCAAGGTAAACATAAACTAGATGACATTTTTTGAGAAAGGCAAGAGAAAGACTTATTAATGATTTTCATGCATTTACAAGATTACTGAAGTCAGATCTAAGTGTGAAAATACATGCAGATTGTCTAAGAAGACAATGTTCTCATATGTTAATAAAGTTAATCTGAAAAGAAATTCCAAAATAAAACAAATTAATGCTAAAAACAGAAAAAACAGACTTATTAAATTTGTTCAGTATACAAATGAAAAGAAAATAAATTAGGTCTGGAGAAGCTGATTATAAATTATTGCTCGGGTGTCTTTTCATGAGTTAATGTTACAATGCTCTGTTCTTAATTAGTCCATAACTAACATAATGGTTCATTTATTTACCAACTCCAAATATACATTTCTGTCCAGATTTCATAACTGGTCATTATTATTTTAAAAAAATGCTTTTTGATTTTTATTGTCAATTAAATGTTTTTATCTATCATGTTCATATTCCCTTCCTCCTATAAGCCTTTTCTTTATTTCACAAACCTACTGTCTATCTTTATTTCTTCCTAAATCCACAAAAGTTTTGTCTATTGACATTTTTACCATCAACTGTAAATTTACTAAGCATGCAGATTTCCATTATTTGTCTTTTAATTATTGAATATTAATTCAGAATTTTTATTTTTCATTTTTATGTTCATAAATGGTCTAGATTTTTCTTCATCCAATCAACAAAGTGGTCTTATCTACATTTCTCAAATGTAAGTGTTTCAATTTTCAGTTTGGCTTCATTTCATTTCTACTCACCCTGCCATTCTTTTTATATATTTACTGTACACATTTGAAAATCGGGACAATATCTGTTTTGTCTCACTTCTTTCTGTCTTCAGACTACTGTTATAATTATTATAATACCTTTTTATCCTTCTAAAACTTCCATACTAAAACAATGAAGTGTTCTCTCATTCCTGTTAGATTTAACATGTTCTGCATTTGGCATGATCTACAAAATAAGGACTTTATTATAATGTATGAAGAAAATGTAAATTTTCTAGTATTTTCTGGTCCTTTTCATTAACCACTTATACCATCTATCTTACCTCCTCTCTTTCTTAACTAAGTGTAAGCTTGTATAACATTTTACACTCCTATCCCCTGGGGCTCTGGCTTTATACCATCTTAATCAAAACATAGCTTCCTAAGTAATCAGTGTAAAGCTTCTATTAAATGCACATTATCTTCCAAATATTTACTTAATTACCCCAAATTCTGGGCACATAGATTTGCTTAATTTTTGTTGACATAGCCTATTATGACTTAACTTGTCTCTTATCAATCAACTTGTCATCTATTTTCTCTTTGACAGTCAATTTACAGCTTTTTTTAACCTCAGTTTCTGCTGAAGTTAGGTCACGATTGTCTTCTCCCTCTACAAATATTTCTATCACTATGTAATCTCATTTGCAAATGATTGAAAGAATGAATCTTATTGTTTTAAAAGCTTTGTCTTTTCTTGACTCTTCCTACCTTTGTTGTATATTAACCTATATTTTAGGTTACCTTTTCTCTGCTCCTAAACTGTGCTCTGATTTTCCTTTTGTTCTTATATTCCTTTCTTTAATAACATTCTCACTGAAGATACCTTCCTTGTTTGAAGTTAGAAGCCTGCATTCAACTTCTACTTGCTTGGGGCATCCATCCACCATGTTTCCTTGGTTATCAGAACAGCTTACACTGGAAACCTAGATCTTTTTCTTTCTGATACCTGATTTTTTCCCCATTGGGAGATAGGATTTGGTTTTCATATCTTGCTTTAGCTCTTCAGATTCTTGTATGCAGAAATTAAACACCGTGAACCTGTTCCTAGTCCTTGCATTTATCAGTGACAAAGCCTTATGTTTTAAGAGAACAAATCTCTTGTGTGAATCTTATATTCCAACATTAATTTGAACTTTGCATTATATGTTAACATATGGAAATGCAAGATGTAGCCTTTTAGATGTTGCTGAACTTTCCATTTTCTAGCCAATCAACATAATAATTACAAGTGAATCTGGGATGTGCCATTCAGCAACAACTACAAAGCCAGCCATTGGATGAGAAGTGAAACATCTTCAAAAGAACAAACAAGAAAATCCAGTTGCCTCCTGAAAAACTACCTGTGGGACAACCATGATGTGAATGACTGATAATCTCTATAGACTACAAAGCCATCCTTTCCCCATCCTGGATTTTAAAAATTCAAAAGAGGGTAAACAAAACAAAAATAAAGATTTCCCATCATTTTACTGCGAGTCTTATCTAAATTGCCCTGAGCATAACATATCATACTTACAACCAGTATATATCATTAGGGTAGCCTGCCTCATGATAATTCTATTCTATCCAGATGCAAAAATGTATCAACAATTTATTTCTTTAATTATAGGAAAATATAAAGAAATGTGTTTTGGACCTTCCAGCCTAGAAATATATAAACTATGTGTCAACCTAAAATAAAGTGAGGCCATTTTTTTGCAGATGGAAAAAAATCTCAATGACAAATATTATCATTAAAGTATGAAGCAAGTCTCTAAACATAAAACAGAGTGTAAGGAGAAAAGGGAGGGTAAAAATAGCATGTAAAGAAATCAAATAAAATCAAAAGTCAACTTAGCTATTCTTTTGTTATTCTTCATTTGTTACCACTTTGAATGATACAGATGGAAGCATTATTCCCATCCTCGCTATCCTAAATCCCTTCAAAGTAGTTTTAAACTCAATTTGCAATCATCTTCATCACTACTTCTTCTTCTTCTTCTTCTTCTTCTTCTTCTTCTTCTTCTTCTTCTTCTTCTTCTTCTTCTTCTTCTTCTTCTTCTTCTTCTTCTTCTTCTTCTTCTTCTTCTTCTTCTTCTTCTTCTTCTT
>BLBF01000003.1:24192745-24248229 GCA_015471245.1 Laticauda colubrina | reverse complement strand
AGAAAGAAAGAAAGAAAGAAAGAAAGAAAGAAAGAAAGAAAGAAAGAGAAAGAAAGACCATCAGATCCAGCAGAAGAGAGATGCTACTCAATCCTATCTGCTATGAAGCTACACTTGGTTAGTCTCAGCAAGAAGGCCTTCTATGCTGTTGTGCCCACTTTATGCAAAATCTTCATTCCCAAAGTGTGATTTGCTTCAGCCCTTTGAATTTTTCCAGAAGCCCCTGAAAACCTGGTTATATCATCAGTCTCTGATAATTCTATTATCTTTAATTGTAAGAAAGAATTAAAAAAAAACACCACATAATGTGTAAGACGAAGATCGCAAGATTATTAACTATAAAGGAGCAAAAGAACAATGATGTGGAAAAAATATTTTATTACAGAGAATATATTTTGTTAAAATAGGAAGCCACGTTGGATTCTTTGTGTGTTTAAAATACTTCTTGCTTTAGAAAAATGGCACAATGATTTTGACAGGAAAGGGAATAATTAATGGTAAACTCTTGGGCTCTGTGAAAACTAAGTTATATCTGGAGAAAAGAAATAAATCACAACAATGAGAAAAAATTTAGCATCAAATAATACAAAATGAGGTAGTCTGAAAATAAAGACAATCTCTTTTCACCCATCTGCATTGTACAATGATCTTTTGTCTGAAACAGAATTGATTGGAACAGGAATTTTCAGTATTATTTTTCATATCATTATGTTACATTACATTATATTATTTTTATAATACTCAATTATAAGGCAACACTTGATATGAACTGATAGTAACTAAGCATTTTAGCCAATTAATATCAGTCAGTGGGTCTTAAGTTTTATAGAAGATAACAATGACTTTACTTCTAACCATTCAAATTAGATTGGGGTAGTATAAAATATTGTTAAGTATATAAAGAAACTGACATTACCTCTAGTTTAGATTTTAAAACATTTTAACAGTACCTGAGTATTTGGAAAGTTGAAAGACTAGAAAGTTGAAAGAAAAATAATAAACTAAGTCAAACTTGTTTAATGGTTAAGCCCATGTCACACAGCACCAACATATGGAAAGAGGATGTAAAACGGACAGAAACACTTGCCATCCGTTGGTTAATGGGATGCATCCGTTCTGTACCCACTGCGTCCATTTTTTCACACTCTCTATCCATCCAGCATCCGTCTACTGACATTTCATCCACTCAAAAAGTTTTGACCTTCCAAAACTTTTTGAGCGGATAAAGTATCCAACGCGTCCGTTATACATCTGCTACGCATACGGGGAACATCCGTTATACGTACATCATCATCCGTTACACGTCCGCTATATATGCTAGGCATCCGCTGTGCATCTGCACAACTCGCATCTGCTCCAGCGGAAAACGGACACAGGGAGGAAGTGAAACGGACACAGAACGGACATGAAGCATTAGTAGCACGGATGTAGAAAGGATGAAAGCGGATGCAGCTCGCATACAAAGCATTAAAACGGAAAAAACGTTCATATAGGGGACGTTTCTCGGATATTTAGGATGTCCGCAGGATGCCAAGAGGATGCAAAAGGACATCTAGAGGAAAACCTATATTTCCTATAAAAAGGGGGAGAAATCACCTGGATCTCACTTTCAGTCCAGCAGCCCTGTGGTGCAGACCTCTTCAGTCTTCATCTTGCTCTTGCTCTTCCACAGCATCCAGTCATTTCCACCATGGATCGTCGCACACTCCTTTTGGTAGCCGCCATAGTTCTACAACAGTGCAAAGCCCTCTACAGGCTCTTTCACCTGTTCTACGGGAAGAAAAGGAGGCGTCCAAGAAGTATGTGGGTCCGAAGATGGATCGCGAGAAGAGCCGAGTACGGACTGTATAACAAGCTGATGGTGGAGCTGAGGAACGAAGACTCTCGTGCATTCCAGAACTTCATGAGGATGCCGCCAGCCATGTTTGACGAAGTTGTGGAGCGGCTGAGACCCAGGTTGACCAAGGCAAACACCAACTTCCGGCCCAGCCTCGACCCTGAAGTGAAGATGGCATTGACTCTGCGCCACCTGGCCTCAGGGACCACGTACAGGAAAATGCAGTACGCCTGGAGGTTGCCACACAACACCATCAGCATTGTGGTCAGAGAAGTGGTGCAGGCCATCATCGAAGAATACCTGGAGGAGCTCCTCCAGTGCCCCACCACTGAAGAAGGCTGGAAGAAAGTTGCAGAGCAGTGGTATCAGAAGTGGAAGTTCCCCCACACCGTTGGAGCCATAGATGGGAAGCACGTGGCCTGCAAAGCTCCAGCCAACTCGGGGCCCACTTATCACAACTACAAGGGCTTCTTCAGCATCATCCTCTTCGCCATGGTTGATGCTGACTACAAGTTCATTTACATCGATGCTTTAGGCAATGGGTCATCTTCAGATGCCCAGGTATACAATGCCAGTCACCTCAAGGAGGGGCTGGAACGCAACCTCATCATGGGCTTCCCAGATCCAGACCCCCTGCCCAATGACAGATATGCTCTATTTCATCATGGGGGATAACGCCGTCTCCCTCAGAACCTACCTCATGAAGCCCTACATTTCCAGATGCCTCACCCATGAAGAGAGGATCCAAGGCAAGGCGGGTGGTGGAGAACGCGTTTGGCATCCTGGCCAACAGATTGCAGGTACTTCTCACCAACATGCAGCATTGCCCAGAGACTGTGAGGAACATCGTGGAAGCTTGCTGCATCCTTCACAATCTCATGTGCACCTGCTACCCAGTGTTGCAGAACAGGCTCGTGGACCTCCAACAAGGCAATGGGGACCTGGAGCCTGGGAATGGAGGCAAGGGTGAAACCTGATAGATACTGTGGATGTGCAAGTCCCCAACAGAGCTTCACGTGAAGTGAAGAAGCAGCGCAATCTCCTGAAACACTGGTGCAACTCCCCAGCTGGAGAAGTGGAGTGGCAAGACAGGATGGTAGATGCTTAATGGATGCTTCTTTCAGCCTGTCTCATCACACTGATGAGATAGTGCCATGTATGTTGAGTGGCCCTACAATGAACAGGGCATTAAATAAAGAGTTGTGTTTATGTTGACATGTGTTGAAGAATGATTAAATTGTTATTGATAATAAAGGGCCATAGGTGTGGCACCTGGGAGGGTGGACCATACAGTCCCACTATGCTTGCACTGGAAGTTTATCTATCCCACAGCTATTACCCATCCCACAGGTATCATTGCCCATCCCACAGGTATCCCTGACCATTCCACAGGTATCCCTGACCATCCCACTGCTATCCTAAACCATCCCACAGCTATTACCCATCCAACAGGTATCCCTGCCCATCCCACAGGTATCCCTGCCCATCCCACTGCTATCCTTACCCATCCCACAAGCATGCAAAGGCTTAAACCATTTCTAAAAGTTTCCACCAAGACTTTATTGACTAAAAGAACTGAACCAAGTGTGTGAAGCAAAGATAACCTTTATTAATAACAAACTGTAAAAGCAAAATGACCCAAGTAAAGTGTCCCAAAGATAAAGTCAAGAGATAGCAACCCAGTCTCTGGCACTCTTCTCAGTCACTCTGAGGCATGCCCATAGTCTCAGGGGTGAAAGGTCCAGGTGCTGTGGTGGTGGCTGCTGCTAGAGTGCTGGTATGAGGCTCCATTGGGGTGCCTGGGCCCGAGAGGACAACAAGGGATGGTGTGTGGAGGAAGCTCTCAGAGAGCTGGCTCAGTCCCTTGATGTTGAGAGCCCCTTCCTCCATGACATGGGGTGTCAGTCCCAAGACCGATGACAGAGATTCTGAGGCTGGGCTTGGCTGTGGGGTGGAGAAAGGAGGAGTGTAGTGGGGCTGTCTGGTCTGCGGCTGAGCGAGGTGAGGTGTGGGTGGCATCTGTGGCATGGGTGGCATCGGTGGTATCTGTGGCATTGGTGGTATCTTGGCATCGGTGGCATCGGTGGCATTCAATGTACCTGTGCCTGGACAGGGAAGGGCTGCCTGTGCTGCTGGAACTCCTGGTAGCCGTAGCCTTGGTAGGTGAGGGCCTGTGGAAAGCCTTGGAAGGGCTGTGACATCACCTGGGGTAGAGGAGCAGACCTGGACTGGGTCGGAGCAGGTTCAGCTGGGCCTGGAGGGTTGTGCAGAAGACCTGTGATCCTCTCCTTTATCATCTGGTACTGTGATTCAGACATGTCCATGAGGGTCTGGATGACGTAGGTGAGGAAGGGCTTGCGGTTTGAGGATGGTATGTCGGTGTGTACCAGCAGAGAGAGGAGATCTACGCTGCTTTTGATGGTGTCCCTGATCTCCAGCAGCACAGTGTGGCTCTGTCCCTCCGGTGTGCCTCTCTGCCTGCTTTCTGTGGAGATGGAGATGGGGGTGGATGTGGGTTGGTCTCTGGTGGCAGTGCCCTCTCCTTGCTCCCACCATGTCAGGGTGTCCTCCATGCACTCCGCCACGGGGAGTGCAGCTGTTGGGGGGGACTCTGTCATGGGATGCTCCACAGATCCCTGCCTGGACACAGGAGATGACTCTTGGCCAGAAGAGGACTGGCTCTCTATGGGCTGCCTGAGAGAGAGGGTAGACAGAGGGGCTGTTCCTCGGTGGCGGATCTCACCCTCCATGAAGCTGCACTTGGCCATCACGTAGGTCTCCTGGTCGGTAAGCTTGACCGCAGCCTGGCCAGACTTCTTGAGGTGTAGCTTCCCGTACCAGGTGTGCATGTGCTTCCACCAGCTGAGGAGGACCTCCGAAGTGTAGCCCAGGCTCTCCGCCTTCTCTCTCCAAGCCGCCTGCTTCCTCTTGGTGTCTTGATAGAGCCTGTGACCCTTCCGCCATAGGTACTCATTCTCCCTCAGCCATTTGAGCACCTCATCCTCAGGTTCCTCTTTGATGGAGTATTGCCTCCTCTCCCTATCTCGCGTATACCTCTTCCTCCCTCTGGCAGGGCCTTCTGGGCCCTCATCAGAGGGGCTTCAAGGTTCTAGGGGCTGCTCCACCACACCACCACCACCACCACCACCACCAGCAGCAGCAACAACAACAGCAGCAGCACCAGCAGCACCAGCAGCACCAGCAGCACCAGCAGGACCAAGATCAGCAGCAGCAGAGTAAGCAGCAGCAGAAGCACCAGCAGCAGGAGCATCACCAGCACCAGGAGCAGCACCAGCACCAGCAGCAGCACCAACAGAGTAAGTACCAGCAGAAGCACCAGCACCAGGAGAAACACCAGCAGAAGCCCCAGAACCAGCAGAGTCAGCCAGAGCAGCAGAAGCCCCAGCAGAAGCAGAGTCAGGGCCAGGGGGTGGGATGGTGGCCCTGTCCTTCTTGCCAGGGCTGGCAGAAGATGGCAGAGGCTTCCTCTTCTTCCCCATGGTTGTTGGCTGGAGATGTGTCTGGCAGCAGGTCTTTCCTCTGAATGGTGACCTGCTTGCGAGCTGCATCCTTTTATATCCGCGGGGCTGACGCAATGTATCCTCCCCGCATGTGCAGTGAATGCTTTGCATCTGCTAGGCATCCGCTAGGCATCCATGATGCATCCGCTGTATCCGCTCGGCATCCGCTCTGCATCCGTTCCTTCTGCTGCGCATCCGCTTCGCTGTGCTCCCCCGGAAGCCCTGCGGATGTGCCATCTGCTTCCATCCGCTTCCATCCGCTAGATTTCCATGGAGCATCCGCTTTACATCCTGGCTACCTCCTCCCCCCATCCATTCCTTTCCATTGTTGTCCGCTCTGTTTATGCAAATTTGGGGCACTTTTGAGAGCGGATAACAATGGAGGGAAAATTTTCTCATCCGCTGTGTCCTTTTTACATACTTTTTGCATCCGTCAGCCTATGTGACAGGCCCTTTAGCTTACGATTGGCTGAGAGTTGCAGGTTTCCATTGTACTCATAGCTGCTATCGACTGGACTCTAAAGACTAACTGGCTCATTTCTTAATCACTTTGGATTTAAGTTTTTATTTTCTGGCTTTCTTTAAAGTTTAAGAACCTTAAGACTGGCAAATTTTACTGAATTCAGGTTGAGTGTCTTCCAATCCTTTTTAAAAAAAAACAGTTTCAAGATTTAAGTATTGTATAAGTTTAAAGATTTGTATTTTGGGGGGCTATACAGCAAGAGGATGATAGCAGTTGGCTTTGGAAAGTTTTTTTGATGTATCTCTTAATTTTGTAGCTGTATAGGTTTTATTTGCATAATATGAAAAAGGAGGGATGAGGTTTTAGAGGATGGTTTATGGAAACTGGGGAAGATATGGAATGAGGAAATGTTTGCTTTTATTTTAAGAGTTAGTGACATAGTTTTAATGTTAATGGGGCTGAAGGGGAAGATTTATTTTTTTCTTTTCTATTTTTCTTTTTATCTTTTTATAAGTTTTACTTGTATTATATAATATCTAATGAAATTACTGAGAAAATGAAGAAAGTACAGGCTAAACAGAGACTAAAGGCTAGGTCACATCGGCCGACGGATGCAAAACGTATGTAAAAAGGACACAGCGGACGAGGAAATTTTCCATCCGTTGTTATCTGCTTTTAAAAGTGCCCCAAATTTGCATAAAAAGAACGGACAACAACGGAAAGGAACCGATGTGGGGAGGCCGTAGCGAGGATGTTAAGCGGATGCTCAACGGAAGCGTAGCAGATGGAAGCGGATGGAAGTGGATGACAAATCCGCAGGGTTTCCGGGGGAGAACAGCAAAGCGAACGTGCAGCGGAAGGAGCGGATGCATCACGGATGCCTAGCAGATGCCTAGTGGATGCCTAGTGGATGCCTAGCAGATGCAAAGCGTCCACTGCGCATGTGGGGAGGATGCATTGCGTCAGCCCCTCACATATAAAGGGAAGCAGCTTGCAAGCAGGTCACCATTCAGAGGAAAGACCTGCTGCCAGACACATCTACAGCCAACAACCATGGGGAAGAAGAGGAAGCCTGTCCCTACTCCTGCCAGCCCTGGCAAGAAGTACAGGACCACCATCCCACTCCCTGGCGCTGACTCTGCTTCTGCTGGGGCTTCTGCTGCTGGTGCTGCTGGTGCTGCTTCTTCTGCTGCTGGTGCTGACTCTGCTGGTGCTGTTGCTTCTCCTGGTGCTGCTCCTAGTGCTGGTGCTTCTGCTGGTGCTGACTCTGGTGGTGCTGCTGATGGTGCTGCTAGTGCTGCTGCTGCTCGTGCTACTGCTGGTGCTGGTGCTTCTGCTGGTGCTGACTCTGCTGCTGGTGGTGCTGGTGCTACCGCTGCTGCTGCTGGTGGTGTGGTGGACCAGCCCCTAGAACGTACAAGCCCTGCTGATGAGGGCCCAGAAGGCCCTGCCAGAGGGAGGAAGGGGCAATTGCGTGAAAAGGGGGAGAGGAGACAGTACTTAATTGCAGAGGAACATGAGGAGGAGGTGCTCAAATGGCTGAGGGAGAACGAGTACCTCTGGAGGAAGGGACACAGGCTCTATCAAGACACCAAGCGGAAGCAGGCGGCTTGGAGAGAGAAGGCGGAGAGCCTGGGCTACACTTCGGATGTCCTCCTGGGGTGGTGGAAGCACATGCACACCTGGTATGGGAAGCTGCACCTGAAGAAGTCTGGCCAGGCTGCGTTCAAGCTGATGGACCGGAAGACCTATGTGATAGCCAAGTGCAGCTTCTTGGAGGGTGAGATCCACCACCGAGGAGCAGCCGCTCTGACAACCCTCTCTCTCAGGTAGCCCACAGAGAGCCAGTCCTCTTCTGGCCAAGAGTCATCTCCTGTGTCCAGGCAGGTATCTTTGGAGTGCCCCACGGCGGAGACCCCCCCGACAGCTGCATACCCCATGCCAGAGCAAATGGAGGATCCCCTGATGCAGATGGAGCAAAAAGAGGCCGCGGCCACCAGACACCAACCCACACCCACACCCAGCTCCACCTCCACAGAAAGCAGGTAGAGAGGCAGACCGGAGGGACAGAGCCACACTGTCCTCTTGGAGATCAGGGACACCATCAAGAGCAACGTAGATCTCCTCTCTCAGCTGGTACACTTCAAGATTCCATCCTCTAACAGAAAGCCGTTCCTCACCTATGTGAACCAGACCCTCAAGGACATGTCTGAATCCCAGTACCAGGTGATCAAGGAGAGGATCACATGTCTTCTGTACCACCCTTCAGGCCCAGCTGAACCTGCTCTGACCCAGTCCAGGTCTGCTCCTCCACCCCAGGCGATGTCACAGCCCTTCCAAGGCTTTCAACAGTCCCTCACCTGCCAAGGCTACGGCTACCAGGAGTTCCAGCAGCACAGGCAGCCCTTCCCAGTCCAGGCACAGGTTCCTCACCTGCCACAGATGCCACCGTTGCCACAGATGCCACCGTTGCCACAGATGCCACCGACACCACAGATGCCACCCATGCCACAGATGCCACCGACGCCTCACCTCGCTCAGCTGCAGACCAGTCAGCCCCACTACACTCCTCCTTCCTCCACCCCACAGCCAAGCCCGGACTCAGAACATCTGTCATCGGTGTTGGGACTGACATCCCATGTCCTGGAGGAAGGGGCTTTCAATATCAAGGGACTGAGCCAGCTCTCTGAGAGCTTCCTGCACACACCATTCCCTGTTGTCCTCTTGGAGCCAGGCATCCGAAAAGGCGCCTCAGACCAGCACTCCAGCCACTGCCACCTCCTGGACCCTTCACCCCTGAGGCCATGGTCACGCCTCAGAGTGACTGAGAAGAGTGTCAGAGACTGGGTTTCTACCTGTTGACTTTATCTTTGCTTGGGACACTTTTCTTGGTTCATTTTGCTTTTTTAATAAAGTCCTACAGTTTTTTATTAATAAAGGTTATCTTTGCTTCACACACTTGGTTCAGTTCTTTTATTTAATAAAGTCTTGGTGGAAACTTTTAGAAATGGTTTAAGCCTTTGCATGATTGTGGGATGGGTAAGAATAACTGTGGGATGGATAGCAGTGAGATGAGTAAGGATAGCAGTGGGATGGGCAGGGATACCTGTGGGATGGGTAATAGCTGTGGGATGGGTAATAGCTGTGGGATAGATAAGCCTCCAGTGCAAGCATAGTGGGACTGTATGGTCCACCCTCCCAGGTGCCACCTATGGCCCTTTATTATCAATAATAATTTAATCATTCATCAACACATTTCAACAGAAACACAACTCTTTATTAAATGCCCTGTTCATTGTAGGGCCACTCAACATACATGGAAAAATCTCATCAGAGTGATGAGACAGGCTCAAGGAAGCATCCATTAAACATCTACCATCCTGTCTTGCCACTCCACTGCTCCAGCTGGGGAGTTGCACCAGTGTTTCAGGAGGTTGCACTGTGTCTTCACTTCACGTGAAGCTCTGTTGGGGCCTGGCACATCCACAGTGTTTATCAGGTTTACTCCTTGCCTCCATTCCCCAGGCTCCATGTCCGCATTGCCTTGTTGACGGTCCACAAGCCTGTTCTGCAACACTGGGTAGCAGGTGCGCATGAGATTGTGCAGGATGCAGGAAGCTTCCACGATGTTCCTCACGGTGTCTGGGCGATGCTGCATGGTGGTGAGAACCTGGAACCTGTTGTCCAGGATGCCAAAGGTGTTCTCCACCACCTGCCTTGCCCTGGACAGCCTGTAGTGAAGATCCTCTCTTCACGGGTCAGGAGTCTGGAAGTGTAGGGCTTCATGAGGTAGGTTCTGAGGAAGAAGGCGTCATCCCCCACGATAAAGCAGGGCACATCTTGTGTGTCGTTGGGCAGGGGGGTTGGATCTGGGAAGCCCACGATGAGATTGCCTTCCAGCCCCTCCTTGAGGTGACTGGCATTGTATACCTGGCCATCTGAAGCTGACCCATTGCCTGAAGCATCGATGTACATGAACTTGTAGTCAGCATCAACAATGGCAAAGAGGATGATGCTGAAGAATCCTTGTAGTTGTGATAAATGGACCCTGAGTTGGCTGGAGCTTTGCAGGCCACGTGCTTCCCATCTATGGCTCCAACGGTGTGTGCGAAGTTCCACCTCTGATACCACTGCTCTGCAACTTTCTTCCAGCCATCTTCAGTGGTGGGGCACTGGAGGAGCTCCTCCAGGTATTCTTCGATGATGGCCTGCACCACTTCTCTGACCACAATGCTTATGGTGTTGTGTGGCACCTTCCAGCCGTACTGCATGTTCCTGTATGTGGTCCCTGAGGCCAGGTGGTTCAGAGTCAGTGCCACCGTCAGCCCAGGGTCCAGGCTGGGCCAGAAGTTGGTGTTTGCCTTGGTCAACCTGGGTCTCAGCCGCTCCACAACTTTGTCAAACATGGCTGGTGGGATCCTCATGAAGTGCTGGAATGAACAAGGGTCTTTGTTCCTCAGCTCCACCATCAGCTTATCATACAGTCCGTAGTCGGCTCCTCTCGTGATCCATCTTCAGACCCACACACTTCTTGGATGCCTCCTTTTCCTTGCGTAGAAAAGGTGAAAGAACCTGAAGAGACATTGGCACTGCTGTAGAATGATGGCAGCTACCAAAAGGAGTGTGCGATGATCCATGGTGGAGATGACTGGATGATGTCGAAGAGCAAGAATAAGAGCAAGGCTGAAGAGGTCTGCACACCAGGGCTGCTGGACTGAAAGTGAGATCCAGGTGATTTCCTCCCCCTTTTTATAGGAAATATCGGTTTTCCACTAGGTGTCCTTTTGCATCCTCTAGACATCCTCCAGACATCCTAAATATGCAATATACGTCCCCTATACAAACTTTTTTTCTGTTTTAATGCTTTATATGCGAGCTGCATCCGCTTTCATCCTTTCTATGTCCATGCTACTAACGCTGCGCGGACGTTCCACGTCCGTTTCGCTTCCTACCTCTTTCCGTTTTCCGCTGGAGCGGATGCGACTTGCGCGGATGCGCAGCAGATGCTGAGTGAATACAGCGGATGTGTAACGGATGACGACGGATGTAGAACATTTGTTTCCTGTATGTGTCATGGATGTAGAATGGACGCGGCGGAAATTTCATCCGCTCAAAAAGTTTTGTGCAGCTCAAAACTTTTTGAGCAGATGAAATCTCAGTAGATGGATGCTAGTTGGATAGACCGTATGAATCACGCACGCAGTGAGTACAAAATGGACGCATCACGTTAACGAACAGATGGCAAGCATTTTTCTCCATTTTACATCCTCTTTCCATCCGTTGGTGCAGTGTGACATGGGCTTAATATCGACTGGACTCTAAAGACTAACTGGCTCATTTCTTAATCACTTTGGATTTAAATTTTTATTTTCTGGCTTTCTTTAAAGTTTAAGAACCTTAAGACTGGCAAATTTTATTGAATTCAGGTTGAGTGTCTTCCAATCCTTTTGTAAAAAAAGACAGTTTCAAGATTTAAGTATTGTATAAGTTTAAAGATTTGTATTTTGGGGGGGGCTATACAGCAAGAGGATGATAGCAGTTGGCTTTGGAAAGTTTCTTTAATGTATCTCTTTATTTTGTAACTGTATAAGTTTTATTTGCATAATATAAAAAAGGAGGGATGGGGTTTTAGAGGATGGTTTATAGAAACTGCGGAAGATATGGAATGAGGAAATGTTTGCTTTTATTTTAAGAGTTAGTGACATGGTTTTAATGTTAATGGGGCTGAAGGGGAAGATTTATTTTTTTCTTTTCTGTTTTTATTTTTATCTTTTTATAAGTTTTACTTGTATTATATAATACCTAATGAAAGTACAGGCTAAAAATCCAGCAACTGAGACTAAGATCTAAATGAATGCTTATGAATAACTACTCTTTCCTTCTTGAACCAAAGTTCTGAGTTATGATATATGTAAATCTGTTTCATAGCATTAAATAATTTACTTTCTGTAGTATTTATGGCACTTACTTCTCCAAGAGATGATTGCCATTATTATGGTGATGAAGTATCTTTAATGAGTACAATTGTGTAATTGTATTCTAGGGAAAAATACTTCATGCAAAAGTGTACCTTTCAAGTTCCATTAAGAGATACCTTTAGCTATTTTACAAGAAACAGTAATTCTACTTCATGAAATCTAAAATTTCCAAAATCTAAAACCATCCATCCATCCATCCATCTCTATCTATCTATGCAAGATAATATCTGCATCTTGAGAAAATATTGATCAGACATGATTCTACTTTGCTATCTTTGGCAGCTTCTAGAAAAGAAGACCTGGATGCACCATAAAATTAATGTTATTACTTTGTCTAGACACTCAGTTCAAATATGACACTCTACTGCAAATATTACAGGCAAATCACTTAGGTGTTTTCATTGAATAATGAAATTCTGTACATCTCTAGGACCTCCTTAACCAGATAAACAGAATTTGAACACAATGCACAACAGCCTTTTTCCTCCATTTTGCATGGATGCCTTTTAAAAATTAACCTGCACAACCATGAGTACATGGTTTGAAATATATTGAAATATATTTTCAATCATTTTTTTCAGAACTGAATATTAAAACAGCTTTTGATATTGAAAGAAACTTTTAAAATATCTTATTCAAGTCACATAATTTCTCATAATAGTTCAAGAATTACTCACTTAAAAAGGAAAACAGCATTGGTTTGAGGATGATAGGAATATTTTTTTAACTATTTGAGGGGAATATTTTCATATTTCTATTATAGCTTAGTTTTGTTTTCCCAACAATTCCACAAGGATATTCTGTTTTGGTAAAGCCTTATCAACTTCAGTTTTGCCTAAGTTCTAAAGGTTTATCTGTGTGCATCACAGGGCAATCATTTTTAAATCAAGCCACATCATCAGATAAGCTAATATATGGCTCCCATGAGTCCTGAGGGAATAAAATTTTCAAATTTTCCAGTTCACAATCCCTTGCTCCCTCCTCCACTCAGCAAATAAGGAATTAATTTATCATGGAGGCATTATCTGAATATGAGGGATGATTTATGTTCAACAAACCTACAAAATTGCTGTCATTACACCAAACAACACTGAAACCAAACCAATACCACAGCACATTATGTTGAGAGAACATAGAGATGGTTTGCCAATAATTTTAGAGTATGTAATGTAAATTGAGTTATGGAAACAGGACTTCTTTTCTTTTTTTGGAAGCCTAGTTGCCATGACTAACTTACAGACAACTCTGCCTGGATGACTGAGAATCTTCATCAATATTTCCAGAGTCACATTATTTCTATGACAATTTTCAATAGACATTTTTCTCTCCTCTAGGACATGGTGGCTGACATCATTGGCTCTAAACAGCAAAGAACAAGATCCTAATGGCAATGTGTTACTATGTATATCAAACAACGAATTAGAGGAGGAGTATTAGATTGAAGGTGAGAGGCTGAATTACATGAGAGCAATCCACTCATTCTGGTCATTTTGTTTATAGTATCTCCAAAACAATGAATCATGGGGCACGGATTGCCTAAGACAAAGGGAGCGCCCTCTCCATTTATTTGACCTCAATTCTCTTTGCATTTAGAAAATCTGTGCAGATTTTTATCTTTCACTAAGTTTTTAAAAGTTTTTAAAACTTTTTAGATTGAAGACGGAGTATACATTTAATTATCCATGGCTCATTAAATAATTAATGCACAAATTTATCTCATCTGGCTGCTCAGTGGAATGGAATAGTGAGATCATTAATCTATTAATAATAGTTGTACAACTTTGCTTACATGATTGTGACCATCATGACTATTATTCCTAAATAAAAGTAGTGCTATTAAAGATCTATTATTTGTTCTCCTAAAAAGTATATAGATTGGGAAAACATCTTGTTTATCAATTTTTAAACTGGGTACCAGTTTATTACATGTAATATTATTATTATTATTATTATTATTATTATTATTATTATTATTATTATTAATATATAACATGCTTTGACAAGTCCTAGAATTCCTGAAGCAGTATCTCAGGTAGGTACAATTTATGAAATAAATGTACATACTATATGAAACATGAATAGATAGCTGCTTTCCAGGGCAGTCATGAAACATGTTGAGGGTACAATATTTTTGGCATTATTTAGTTCATTATTTATTAAATTGTGGTCCTAAACCCCTGTGAGTCCTCCAAGACTTTCTCAAAGTTTCATGAAATTACAATTAAATAGTAGCCTATTTTGAAAAATAATAAAATATTAAAATCCTATCAAACAATCGTAAGAAGCAATATTGGGAGTGGGTACATCTATAGGGTAAGGATTGGCAGAACCTGGGAGTGGAGTTAAAAGAGGGATCAGCCTAGAATCTCAGTGTAGCCACAAATGAGCTTAGTCCAACCCTCCTCAAACCAAAATTCTGTTGAACCTTATCCAACTCCTAGAAGGTGCTAACTTAATTCCTGTGGATATGTATAAATCAATTTAATTGGACCTTCACCTATGGACCTGTCAACATCAATTCTGATACTCTAAATTTCAATTAATATAGTTCCAAACAAACAAAAGTTCTTTTGGATTCTTCCATAGTTTTTTAAAGTGAAAAGTGGTCCTGGGAAAAAAATAAATCCCTTTAAGAAACATTTACTTGAACAAATTAATAAATATATCTAGTATATTTACTTCTTTGTGCACATTATAAATAATTATCTGAAAGATTTTGATTGATATTGGAGTACGATTGCAAGATTTTAAAGCTGCCAATCATTTCTTTATAATATGTTACTCAATAATTAATTTTAGAAAGCTGAATAATAATAAGTACCTGCAAAGTTCCAGAGAGAATGCATTCTGATAATTTATGAAAAGATTTCAATTAAAAAGTGATCTTCAAAAAAAAAAACCCTGAAGAATGAAACAACATACTATGTGTAAGTTTGTTTGTTTTATCTAGAAGTTGTTTATCTAGAAGTTGTTCCTGATTACACTTTTTTAAAGTCACACAAAACTCAATAGCAACAGAAGTTATATTTTCATACATTACCTCTCACTTTCCTTTATGATCTCTTTTCCTTTCTTCCAAGTAAAAGTTGGCCTTGGAGAAGCTTTAGGCTTACATTCAATGGTTGCATCACTACCGACTTTAACAAAAGTTATTTTTTTAAAGAAGGTTTTGGAGAAATCTGGACCGACAGCTGAAAGATAACAGAGAACTCAGAATTAGTGAAAACTGCCATCAAATTGTCTTGAAATAAATGCTAAATTTATTCTGAATTCTCTTAGAATGTATCATTATTGGTTTATGCTATGATATGTACAGAATAACCCTTGAGTAACAAGGATATGCACATGGAAATGTTTATGAAGTAGTTATGAATAATTTATTCAGCCACACACAGATACACTAAATTGAGTTAAAGTTTACTTTAAGAAATAGCACAGTCCAATAAATGGTCCAGGTCATATACTTTTACCAGTCCAAAGAATATCCAATTACAAAGAATATTCAATTACTTCTCACTGGTTGCCTTTGTCATTTACAGTAAACAAAGATATCAAACTATAAGCACAGCATACACACAACAGAGAACCTTACAGCAACAGAATGTCACAGAGAGCAAGCTATGATCTTTAGCTCCCTCTTATGGTAATTTGCAATATAATCAACCAATCGGAATATATATCAATACATATATCAATACAATAAATCAGTACAGTGATTTTGTCTTAAAGCTACAAACATACATTGTTGGTTTACATATTGCCAACTCAACTAATTGGTGTACAGATTCCTAACAGTTTACATAATTAACCTTCAGAATATCCCCAAACCATAGTTAAAAGAGATAAATAAAACAAGTAGGACATCAGTTTTCATTAACTAATTCGTTTGGTACATTCTCTGTATTTCTGAAAAGATATTCCAGAGGTTGATAAATCAGCTAGGACAATGAACATTGTGTTCCGAATAATCACTGAAAAGGGTTGTAATCTTGCACCAATTAAATGTTGGATGGAAAACAATGTGATTATGAAATACATGTTAAATTCAGTGATAATAAACATTGGATGTAGTTCCCTAGGAATTTCATGACCTTCATGGTTGCTTATGATAATAACTTGCTTATGAACTTGTGTATCACAAATCAAATAATGCAGCCAGAACTTTCATCAATCCCACTTGAAACCCCCCTGCTCCACAATAGCAATTAATATCTCTGTGCTTTGCCTCCATCCTTGCAAATAAAATTAGAGATTAGGAGATGAAAAATAACACCTATGAATGAATGAATGAAACAAAATGGTAGATGGACTACAGAATTAAAGCCCTGTCCCTTTTTACATGCTTGTGATGCATATTTAAAAGGCATGAAGCTTCCTGTATCTTCATTTTTTTAACCCTAAACCCATAGTCACCCCTAGGATTAAAATGATGTGATTCATCTAGTATTATTAAATCTTCCACATTCCCTTTTTAAATGCATACTAGTCCTATACCTCTATATGACCATTTTCCCATATCCAGTTAATGTCTGCATTGTGCCATCTTATTCACTTTTATATTTAAATATGGTTTCACAAAGGACGTGATGGCTCAGTGGCTAAAACAGTGAGCTTGTTGATCAGAAAGATCAGCAGTTTGGTGGTTTGAAACCTCAGTGCCGTGTAAAGGGGTGAGCTCCTGTCATTTGTCCCAGCTTCTGCCAACCTAGCAGTTCCAAAGCATGTAAAACTGCAAGCAGAAAAATAGGGGCCACCTCAGTGGGAAGAAAACAGCATTCTATGTGCCTTCAGCGTTGAGTCATGCTGGTCACATAATCACAGAGATATCTTCAGACAGTGCTGGTTCTTCAGCTTTGTAATGGAGATGAGCACCGCCCCCTAGAGCTGGAAATGACTAGCACGTATGTGCGAGGGGAACCTTTACCTTTACCTTATGGTTTCGCAAATTAACAATTATTTATTACGCCCATAGGAAGCATTTTTCCGTTCAATTTTGTTGAGATGGAGAAGGGGAAATTGTTCATTCCGTTCTTCCATCCAAAACTGATTTTTCAGAAGCTGACTGCACAGTAGCTTAGCTCCTAAAGAATTATAAGGTAGTGAGGCAATAAATGAGTTGGGTAGCTTATGGGGCCGAGGCTTGAAGCAGATCTGGAGAAAACCTTTTCTCTGTAATTTGTTTCTAGGTGATTAGTAAGATATCTATTCTTTATTTTCCCTGATGTAATATGAATCAACTTTTCTTCAATAGCCGCAGGGTCCACAATGGCAAATGAACGTTTATCATATCAAGCATCTAGCGAGAGAAAACTGGTCTACCATTGAGTAGTAATAATGATTTAAACAGCCACTGAAAAACATGAGCTCAAGGATGTTTTCCATCAGATTTATGGGTTCACACTATAAGTGATCCATCACACCATCACCAAATCACTTAGGATATTGGAAGACTTTATGCCTGAACATCAAGTGGCAAAGATAAAAGCTGTGAATAATGTTGTGAATGAGGAGACAGAAAGATATCATAGAAAAGAATTACAATTAAGTCTTTTTTTCTTTTCTTTCTATTAGGAAAAAGGCAGACACCAGTATCACCAGAGAGACTGTAGTTACTTCATTCAAAGTGAAGTAGAGTATGTCGTTGTATGTGCTCTTTAATTAATCTTCTAAATATAATAAAAAAGTCTTTTTCCCTGCTGTGCTTTCACTATACAACTTTATATTTAATATTTAATAACATCAGGTCATCTAATCATTTCAGGGATTTTTTTTTGCAAGATGGAAATATATTTCTGGGAGCTTTGTGCCATGGCTCAATAACCAATGATTAAAACACTTAAAAATGATTTCCTAATATAGAATGCCACTTAATTCAGCATCTGGGGAAAAAAAATCAAACTGAACCAAATCTAAAAAGGCCTGTCTTCTAGAAAAAAAAATCTATGTTATCATAGAACAGTAACACAGATGCAAAGTAGCCCTTCAGTATAAACATTTCCTTCAATTTATACTTTTGATATTTGGAGGTATTCATAGATGGAGACAAAATTCTTATTTCCACTGAGGAGAGGCTGGCAAAATGTGCCTCAAACCTTTATTGCCCTCAGTAGAATCAAATTCATGTGCTCTCTAAAAGTCCAAATACAATTTTTTTCTCCAAATTAACAACCACAACTGAGCCCCAAATTTGTTAAGTGAGACATTTGTTAAGTGAATTTTGCCCCATTTTACGACCTTTCTTGCCACAGTTGTTAAGTGAATCATTGCAGTTAAGTTAGAAACACAGTTGTTAAGTGTATCTGTCTTCCCCATTGATGTTGCCTGTCAAAAGATTGTAAAAGGTGATCACATGACCTTGGGACATGCCTTCTCTGCAACTTGCCAATCAGCACTATATTTTCATTATAATGGATCTCCTTCAATGGTTGTTCCTTAGCAACTACTTTTCTTTTGTGGCAGACACAATGGCAAAACTAGGACAATATTGATATTTCATGGAGATGTTGCATTTTCAAAAAGATTTAAACTGATAGACCTATCTAGCTTGTACAATAATTTTCTCAAGCATAGTTTTCTAATAAAAAAACTCTAGTTTTGTTATCTCAAGAATACATCTTTAGCATCATTTAGCATCAGATAAAAAACTTGAATTTTATTTCCAATACTAGGCTTCAAAAGGAATTCTTTAAGTGATACATAGCAATTCCTCAATTTTTTATTACTACAATTGAGTCCAGAATTTCTAAATGAGTTCTTAAGTGAATGACTGAAACTGTTAAGTAATCCTGGCTGTAAAGTGAAACTGAATTTGCTTGTCAAAAAGTTGCAAAAGATAATTACATGACCCTGGGACACTGCAACTGTGGTAAATAATCAGCATCTGCCAAACATCTAAATTTGGATTATGTGATTATAAGGATGCTGCAATGATTGTGTGAAAAAAGGTCACAAATCACTTTTCCCAGTGCCTTGTAACTTTAATTGGTTACTAAACAAACTGTTGTCAGTCAAAGACTACCTGTATTCCAATGCATGGTACTCTGGTGAGAATCACAAAAAATCCTGGAAAAAGATGAATGTACAATGGAAACTATTAGGACTGAGCAGACTACCAAATCAATGTGTTTAAAAGAAATCCATTGTGAGATTTGGATACATGGAGAATATATGCACATTTGTTTGACAAGAACTAAGATTTTTAGATTGCCAGTGGCTCAAATATTAAATAATCATGCTGGCTATCTCCTAACAAAATTAAATTAGGCTCCAATTTCCCTTTACTTTGTTATGCAATACAAAATATATCTTATTGGACAAATGGTATTTGTGCACATACGGTAGTTTCGTTGAATGATTATTTCATTTAAAAATAATTCCTTAAAGATATGTCTTTTATCACAAAAGATTGATCTGTATGGGAAAAAATACTTTCAGGTCTATCTCATTATATTAAGAACCTATTTACCTTCTCCTCATTTAGCAATCATTGTCCATTCCAGCAATTTTGTTCCTAAATGAAATAGGAGGGAGGGAGGGAGAAAGGAAGGATGGGAGAGAGAAACAGTGAGAAAGGGAGGGAGGATTCAGATTGTTGGGAGTAATATGCTGACTATATGAGTCTACGTGTTATTACTGCCATTTCATTTAGATAAAGCTCTCTTGGGCAGCTATGCCAGAAGTACTCGCAATCTGGTGTCAGGCACATCAAATTTAGTCTTAAGTGCATGCATTGGTTGTGAAATGTTTTTTTTAAATTACTATTGTGTTTGCAAACTGTTGCTAAAGAAGGTAAAGAATTATTGACTGCTTTTTAATGTTTTTTTTTCCTAAGTTAGATTTGATCAAAAATTACGGTTACAGTCATTATATTTGGGACTTTAATAGCTTGCACACAATAGAGAAAAATAAAAAGCTAGTTGCACAAATTGATTGTGCTTTGAAAACCATACCTTTTTCAAAGGAATATTTGCCTATGAATATACATTAAAATGAAATTATTTCTAGAGCTGTTGATCATTGTGACTTTTTTTTTTAATACAAACCTCTTCTTTTTGACAATTGTACTTTCAAAATACCATTAATATGTGAAATTTCCTCCCTCCCCCGGGGTGTGAATACATTTCATTTCCTGGTTTTGTTTTCTAAGCAAAAACTACATCAAGTTGGGAAAGTTTGAGATCAGATGAAAATGGCCTCTCCTTTTCAAGTTAATATATATCTTAAATAATTGGATCATAGCAAGATCTAGCTACTGCAGCTGTGTAATTGCACAGTCTAATCTTATCTTCCTTAAGATTTCCTACAAGACTGATTTCTTTAACATGGATGTCTGGAAAAATGTTGTGCATTTTATCCACTCATTCTAGTATGTTTAATTTTTTTCAACTAATTAGGAACTGTTGTGTAAATCATGTTACCTTTGTAACAATAAATGTAGAAATATTCTTCTAATTTTCATTGTTATGTCTTTATGCTTAGACAAAAAAATGTATAGGTTCTAGAAACAAATTAACACAAGACAAAATTGAACACTTTTACATGATACATAATTTGTATTTCTATAAGTATACTGTACAATAATATACCATCGGTAGTCCTGACTTCCATACTGTCTCATTCATTGAATATTCAAAGTTAAGGCTAGGTCCCACTGGCCGATGGATGCAAAACGTATGCGTAAAGGACACAGTGGATGAGCAAAATTTCAGGGGTGGCTCTATCCATTGTCATCCACTCCAAAAAATGGCAAAAATTTGCATAAACAGAACAGTAAAGAATGGAAAAGAATGGATGTGGGTAGTATGTAGCGGAGATGTTAAACGGATGTTCATAGGAAGCCTAGCGGATGACAGCAGATGGAAGCAGATGACACCTCCGAAGGGCTTCCGGGGGAGAATTTCGAAGTGGACGCATAGTGGAAGGGGCAGATGCATAGCGGATGAAGCGGATGCATCACGGATGCCTATAGGAAACAAAGGGGATGCCACGCGGATGTATATCGGATGCAAGGCGTTCACTGCGCATGTGGGGAGTATGAATTGCATCAGCTCCACAGATATAAAAGGATGCAGCAGGCATGCAATCAGCACACAGGGGAAAGACGTGCTGCCACATACATCTAGGAGGAACACCATGGTTCGTCAGTCAGGCAAGAAGAGGAAGCCGGTGCCTACTCGTTCTAGCCCTGGCAAGGAGGACAAAACCAGCATCCCACCCCCTGGCACTGACTCTGGACCTGCTGCTGCTGCTGCTGCTGCTGCTGCTGCTGCTGCGGTGGACCAGCCCCAAGGCCCTCAAAGCCCTGCTGCTGAAGGCCCTGCTGCTCAAGCCCCTGAAGGCCCTGCTGCTCAAGCCCCTGAAGGCCCTGCTGCTCAAGCCCCTGAAGGCCCTGCTGCTCAAGCCCCTGAAGGCCCTGCTGATCAAGCCACTAAAGGCCCTGTTGAAGCCCCTGCCAGAGGGAGGAAGAGGCAAGGGAAGCAGAAGGGAGAGAGGAAACAGTACACCGTTTCCGAGGAGCATGAGGATGAGGTGCTGGAATGGCTGAGGGAGAACGAGTACCTCTGGAGAAAGGGCCACAGACTCTATCACGACACCAAGAAGAAGCAGGCAGCTTGGAGAGACAAGGCAGAGAGCCTGGGGTACACTGCAGAAGTACTCTTTGGATGGTGGAAGCACATGCACACCTGGTATGGCAAGCTACACCTCAGGAAATCTGGGAAGGCCGCTGTCAAGCTCACTGACCGGGAGATATACGTTATTGCCAAGTGCAGTTTCCTGGAGGGTGAGATCCACCACTGAGGAGCAGCCCCTTTGACATCCCTCTCCCTCAGACAGCCCACAGACAGCCAGTCCTCTTCCAGCCAGGAGCCAGCTATCCTGTCCAGGCAGGTGTCTTCAGAGGGCCCCACATCAGAGATCCCCCCAACAGCTGCACTCCCCATGCCGCAGACTTGGAGGATCCCGTGAAGGATGATGCCCTGCTGTCACAAATGGAGGAAGAAGAAGCAGCCACCAGAGGCCAACCCACCCCCACCCCCAGCTCCACAGGATGCAGGCAGAGAGGCAGACTGGATGGCCAGAACCACAGTGTCCTGTTGGAGATCAGGGACACAATGAAGACCAGCACGAAATTTCTCTCTCAGCTGGTCCACTTGGACAGAGCATCCTCGGGCTGGAATACCTTCATCACCTACATGAGCCAGACCCTGAGGGACCTGCCCAAGGCCTAGTATCAGGTGATGAAGCAGAAGATCACAGCACTTCTGCACAACCCTCAAGGCCCAGCTGAAGCTGCTCCTACCCAGTCCAGGTCTGCTCCTCCACCCCAGATGATGTCACAGCCCTTCCACGGCTTTCAACAGCCCCTCACCTACTAAGGCTATGACTACCAGGATTTCCCACAGCAAAAACAGACCTTCCCAGTCCAGGCCCAGGTTCATCGGATGCCACAGATGCAACTCCTCACCCAGCTGCAGACCAGACAGCCGCACTACACTCCTCCTTCCTCCACCCCACAGCCAAGCCCATCAACGGACAATCTGTCATCAGTATTGGGCCTGACATCTCAAGTCCTTGATGAAGGGCTTCTCAACCTCATGGGACTGAGTCAGCTTTCAGACAGCTTCCTGAACACACCATCTCCTGTTGTACTTTCGGGACCAAGCACCCTAATGGTGCCTCAGACCAGCACTCAAGCCACAGCCACTTCCACAGTATCTGCCCGCTTAACAGCTGAGACCATGGACATGACTCAGAGTGACTGAGAATAGTGTCAGAGACTGAGTTGTACTTCTTTGCTTAAGACACTTTACTTGGTTCATTTTGCTTATTTAATAAAGTTATAAAGTTTACCTAAGAAAGTTAATAAAGGATATTTTTGTTTAAGACACTTAAGACACTTGACTTGGTTCATTTTGCTTATTTAATAAAGTCATAAAGTTTACCTAAGAAAGTTAATAAAGGTTATCTTTGCTTAAGACACTTGGTTCATTTTTTTTTACTTAATGGTGAAAACTTTGAAAAAATGGTTAAGCCTTTGCATGCTTGTGGGATAGATAAGGATAGTTGTGGGATAGATAAACCTCCAGTGCAAGCATAGTGGGACTATATGGTCCACCATCCCAGAGATCCAGAGATTTTCTCTCCCTTTTTATAGGAAATATCAGTTGTCCACTAGGTGTCCTTCTACATACTCTAGACATACTGCAGACATCCTAAATATACGAGATACATCCCAGATACAAACGTTTTTTCTGTTTTGAATACTTTATATACTAGATACATATGCTTACATCCTTTCTATTTCCATGCAACTAACGCTGTGTAGATGTTCCGTGTACCTTTTGTTTCCTCACTCTTTCTGTTTTAAGCTACAGAGGATGTGAGTTGAGGGGATGGCCAGAGGATGTAGAGAGAATACAGCGGACATTTAACGGATGATAATGGACATAGAACATTTGTTGCCGATATATATCACGGATGTACATCGTACGTGGCGGAAAGTTCATCCGTTCATAAAGTTTTGTGCAGCTCAAAACTTCTTGCACGGATGAAATCTCAGTGGACAGATGCTCAAGGGATAGAGCGTATGAAACACGTATGCAGTGAGTACACAACGGATGCAAAGTGTTTTCCAATGGATACCAAGCTTTTTTTTAACATTTTACATCCTCTTTGCATCCGTAAGTGCAGTGGGACCGGGGCTTTACAACAGTGTTGTCTCTTAGTCATATGATTATTAATATAATCAGTACAAACTGACCTCTGTCTGACCTTTGTTTTTTTTCCCCCTGAGATAAAGAGACTGGGTAAGAAGAACTTAAAAGAGAGGAAAAAGGTCCACTAGAGGTATTAAAAGGGCTGACATTGGTAGCTATGAGTTTATACAAACATGAACGTGCAAAGAACCTAGTGAACTCTTTATTCTGTTCTTGCTTATTTTCTTCTAATCCATTTTTTCTCCAATCTCTCTCCTTGAAATGAAGGCATAAAAAACAAGCAAGTTTTATAGGCAATCTCTCTAGTGCTTGATCCCCACCACACCCCACCCCAAACAGGGATATTTGACAAGAAGGAATTAGAAGAGAACAAGTAGGCATAGAGTGTGGACTACACCAGCCTGTTTGCATAGTGGTTTGTGACTGTCAACCCCAACACATTGCTTTCGATGGATATTCCGCATTATGTGCCTGCATACTCTTTTACAAACCTTCCTCTCCAATGAATTCAAAAACAAATATAATTTTCTTTCTTGTTTATTATCCCAGTGCTAGCCATAGTTTGGCCTTGTGGGTGGCATTATCCAGGGCTCTCGATTCAAATTCTTCCATGAACAAGTTTGCAATGACGGGTGATAGTGGTGATCCCATAGGGGCTCCTTCAATCTGCTTGTATCTTTGTCCTTTGTACATGAAATATGTGTTGGTTAAGCAGTGTTCTGTTAGTTCCATGAGATGTTTAGCTGGTTGGTATTTATTTTTGATGATTTCAAGAGTTTCTTTTATTGGGACTTGAGTGAATAGTGAAACCACGTCAAAACTTACAAGCAGATCTTCTTGTTCCATGTGTAGATCTTTGATCTTTTCTAAGAAAAGCAACTTACACAAAGAGGAACTAAAAGCCTTGCAAGTTCTAAGGAACAACAGCAACATAATCATATTTCCGGCAGATAAAGGTCATGCCACAGTAGTAATGGATAGAAAAGACTATGAAACAAAATTGACAGACCTACTCCAAGACTCCACATAAAAACCCATAAACATGGACTCAACCACATGTCTAGAAAAAATAACCAGGAAGAAAATCATAACCAGCAACATGAGCAAAGAGATCCAACAGACAATCATCCCAAGAGAAAAATCTTCCAGATGCCCCAAACTGTACGGCCTCCCAAAAATATACGAAGAAGGTATACCTCTCAGACCCATAGTCAGCTCCAAAGGAGCACCACTACAAAACCTAGCCAAATACCTTGCAAAGCAGCTTCAGCCCCATGCTGAAGCAGCAGCTTCACGTGTACAAAACTCATACCACCTCTTGGAAATGATCAAAGATCTACACATGGAAGAAGAAGATCTGCTTGTAAATTTCGACGTGGTTTCACTATTTACTCAAGTCCCGATAAAAGAAACTCTCGAAATCATCAAAAATAAATACCAACCAGCAAAAGACCTCATGGAACTAACAGAACACTGCTTAACCAAAACATATTTCATATACAAAGGACAAAGATACAAGCAAATTGAAGGAGCCCCTATAGGATCACCCTCATTGCAAACCTGTTCATGGAAACCTGTCACCCATCATTGCAAACCTGTTCATGGAAGAATTCGAATCCAGAGCCCTGGCTAATGCCACCCACAAACCCAAACTATGGTTAAGATACATCGATGACACATTTGTTATTTGGCCCCATGGAAAAGAAAACCTCAACAATTTCCCAACACATCTCAACAGCACACACCCCAATATCACATTCACCATGGAAACAGAAACAAACAAACAGTTACCATTCCTAGATGTACTAATCTGCAAAAAAAACAAAAAACCAACAGCTGGCACACTAGGACACACCGTATACCAGAAGAAAACACACACCAACCGATACCTCAATGTCCAATCCCACCAGCACCCAGCACAGATAATCTCAATGGCCAAAACACTAATTACCAGAACCAAATGCCTGGCAGACAAGACACACATAAAGACTGAACTATGCACCCTGACTAAAGTACTGACAGCCAACGGCTTCCACAAAAGCAAAATCACAGGCCTGATCCACAAAAACACACTGAGACATAATGGAGAACCAGAAGATGAACAGACCTATGGAACAGCTGTCCTGCCCTACATAAGAGGCACTACAGACAAAATCAGTAAGATACTACCCAGACTACATTCAAAACAGACAAAAAAAAATAGCAGCCATCCTGAGGAACCCCAAAGACAAAATTGACCTGGAAAACCAAGGCATATATGAAGTCCCCTGTGCATCATGCCCTGCCACATACATTGGACAGACCAATAGAAGAATAAGTACTCACCTGGATGAACACAAATATGCAGTAAAAAAGCTGGAACACACCTCCTCTCTAATCCAACACATGAAAGCCACAGGTCATAGCATCAACTTCAATGGCACCAAAACCCTAGCCACTATAGAAAACCCCAGCTACAGAATTATCAAAGAAGTCATTGAGATTGAAAGAAGACCTGAAAGCATGAATAGAAGAGATGACTCCACGAGACTGTCAATCATCTGAAAGCCTGTACTCACAAACAAAAAAATCTCCATGCCACAAGCCAAAGAAACACCTGGGCACAAACAGACCCCCCATACCTCCAGCTCAAACACACCCCAACCAGGCACCCGGATGAAACCTAGCTTCCAAACAAATGATAGCCGTCTGTTTACCCGAAGCCAAGCTGTGCTAAAAGCCTCCAATACAGGAAACACAATGATGGCAGCCAATCAAAAAAAAAACAAAGAAAAACACTACAAAACAGAAAGTAGATATTAGAAACACCAATCAAGCAGAACAGAGCAATCTCCAAGACCAATAAACACAGATCAAGACTCACAACCAATCAGGATGAAGAAAAAACCATTCTGCCACAGCAATAGGCTACATCAAATTTTAAACAGAAACGGCTGTGAAAGCCTGACTCACAGATGAACACAATACACAAGCCTGATGATGGCAGCTGAGATTCTGCCGAAATGTGACTACAATTTTAAAAGTACAACTATAATGACATGGGACATACACACACACACACACACACACACACATATATATATATGTTTTTGGTTTTTTTTTGAAGCTTTCACGGGTACTTACATGTGTGCTGTTCAGCTTCCTTCGGGTATTATCCCACGTCATTGTAGTGCTGTTAAAGTTGTGACAACGTTTCAGCAGAATCTCAGCTGCCATCATCAGGCTTCTGTATGGATGTGTGTCTCACAGCTTCTGGTTTCAAATTCGAGGCTGGTCTATTTTGATTGGCTAAGAGTCTGGGTCTGTGTTCACTGGACTTGGAGTTTGACTGATTGGTGTTTCTGGTTTCTTCTGTCTATTCTGTGGCTTTGATTCCTCCAGACTGTCAATCATTTGGAAGCCTGCACTCTCAAATAGAAAGATCTCCACACCACAAGCCAGGCAAACACCTGAGCACAAACAGACTCCCTCTGATGCCTCCAACTCAAACACCCCCCCACCAGGCACCCAGGTGAAACCTAGCTTCCTAATGGATAGCAGCCATCCTTTCACACGAAGCCAAGCTGCACTGAAAGCCTCCAACATAGGAACAGAATGTTGCCAGCCAATCAAAGCCACAAAACAGACAGAAGAAACCAGAAACACCAATTTATTTATTTTTTGAAGCTTTCGCGGGGACTTACATGTGTGCTGTTCAGCTTCCTTTGGGTATTATGCCACGTCATTGTAGTGCTTTTAAAGTTGTAGCAACGTTTCAGCAGAATCTCATCTGCCATCATCAGGCTTCTGTATGGAGTTTGTATGTGGGTCAGGGTTTCACAGCCGTTGGTTTTAAATTTGAGGCTAGCCTATCCTGATTGGTTGGGAGTCTTGGTCTGTGTTTATTGGACTTGGAGTTTGATTGGTGTTTCTGGTTTCTTCTGCCTGTTTTGTGGCTTTGATTTGCTGGGAACACTGTGTTCCTGTGTTGGAGGCTCTCAGTGCAGCTTGACTTCGCGTGAAAGGATGGCTATTATCTATTAGGAAGCCAGGTTTCATCTGGGTGCCTGGTGGGGGGGGGGTGTTTGAGCTGGAGTCATCAGAGGGAGTCTGTTTGTGCCCAGGTGTTTGCCTGGCTTGTGGTGTGGAGATCTTTCTATTTGAGAGTGCAGGCTTCCAAATGTTTGACAACCTGGAGGAATCATCTCTTCTATTCATGCTTTCAGGTCTTTTTTCAATCTCTATGGCTTCTCTGATGATTCTGTGGCTGGAGTTTTCTATAGTGGCTAGGGTTTTGTGCCATTGAAGTTGATGTTGTGACCTGTGGCTTTCATGTGTTGGAATAGTGAGGAGGTGTGTTCCAGCTTTTTTACTGCATTTTTGTGTTCATCCAGGCGGGTACTTATTCTTCTATTGGTCTGTCCAATGTATGTGGCCGGGCATGATGCACAGGGAACATCGTATATGCCTTGGTTTTCCAGGTCAATTTTGTCTTTGGGGTTCCTCAGGATGGCTGCTATTTTTTTGTCTGTTTTGAAGGCAGTCTTGATGTGATGCCTGTGTAGTATCTTACTGATTTTATCTGTTGTACCTCTTATGTAGGGCAGGACAGCTGTTCCATAGGTCTGTTGATCTTCTAGGTCTCTGTTATGTCTTGGTGTGTTTTTGTGGATCAAGCTGGTGATTTTGTTTTTGTGGAAGCTGTTGGCTGTCAATACTTTAGTCAGGGTGCATAGTTCAGTCTTTATATGTGTCTTGTCTGCCAGGCGTTTGGTTCTGGTAATTAGTGTTTTAGCCACGGAATTTATCTGTGCTGGGTGGTGGTGGGATTGGGCGTTGAGGTAGCGGTTGGTGTGTGTTTTCTTTTGGTATACGGTGTGTCCCAGTGTGCCATCTGTTCTTTTGTAGATTAGTACATCTAGGAATGGTCGTTGTTTGTTTATTTCCGTTTCCATGGTGAACTTGATTTTGGGGTGTGTGCTGTTTAGGTGTGTTAGGAAATTGTTTAGGTTTTCTTTTCCATGGGGCCAAATCACAAATGTGTCATCGATGTATCTTAGCCATAGTTTGGGTTTGTGGGTGGCATTAGCCAGGGCTCGGGATTCGAATTCTTCCATGAACAGGTTTGCAATGACGGGTGACAGTGGTGATCCCAATCAGGGCTCCTTCAATTTGCTTGTATCTTTGTCCTTTGTATATGAAATATGTGTTGGTTAAGCAGTGTTCTGTTAGTTCCATGAGGTCTTTAGCTGGTTGGTATTTATTTTTGATGATTTCAAGAGTTTCTTTTATCAGGACTTGAGTGAATAGTGAAACCAAGTCGAAACTTACAAGCAGATCTTCTTGTTTCACGTGTGGATCTTTGATCATTTCTAAGAAGTGGTATGAGTTTTGTACATATGAAGCTGCGGTTTGAGCATGGGGCTGTAGTTGTTTTGCTAAGTGTTTTGCTAGGTTTTGTAATGGTGCTCCTTTGGAGCTGACTATGGGTCTGAGAGGTATGCCTTCTTTGTGTATTTTTGGGAGGCTGTATAATTTGGAGCATCTAGAAGATTTTTCTCTTGGGATGATCGTCTCTTGGATTTCTTTGCTTATATGGCTGGTTATAATTTTCCTCTTGGTTAATTTTTCCAGATATGTGGTTGGGTCTGTGTTTATAAGTTTGTATGTGGAGTCTTGGAGTAGGTCTGTCAATTTTGTTTCATAGTGTTTTCTGTTCATTACTACTGTGGCATTCCCTTTGTCTGCTGGGAGTATTATTATGCTGTTATCATTTTTCAGGGTTTGTAGTGCTCTGAATTCATCTTTTTGCAAGTTAGTTTTTGGTGGTTTCATTGTGCATAAGATGTTAGTAACCTGGTGTCTTATTCTGTCAGCTTCATCTGTATTTAATTTGGTTAGGCTGGATTCTACTGCACATATGATGGATTCTGTGGGGATCTTTTTGGGTGCTATGGCATAATTGAATCCTTTGGTTAGGACATCTGTTTCTGTTTTGGTGAGTTCTCTGTTGGAAACGTTATATACTAATTGTTTCAGGTGTTGTTGTGAGTTGTTGGGGGTTTTCTTGTCATGTTCTAATTTCTTTAGTTTCTCTAAGAGTTTTTCATTTTTGTAAGTGGTTTCAGTTTCAGCTCTCCAAGTTGTAAGTTGTTTTATCTTATCCCAAAGTAGAGGGTGGATTTTGCTGCTCAGTTCCAGGTGTAGTGCTAGCAAATCTTTGTTTAACTGATCCAATTGGAATCTTTTACTGTGAACTTCGTTCCTGAATAAAGCCATCTCTCTTCTTTTCAGGATACGTTTGGTAGCTGCTGTGCTGTGATGAAATGTTAATTTGAAGCAGGTTGGTGTTGCATTGTTGTTTCTGCAGCTGCATAGGAATTTCAGGTCACATAATATTCCTGCTCTTTTAACTTCCAGCTTCTCATAGCATTTGATCTGGCTGTTTATTTCCTCCCCATAGAGGTCAGATATTTGTTTTTTTACGTTTTCACGGGTACTTACATGTGTGCTGTTCAGCTTCCTTCGGGTATTCTCCCACGTCATTGTAGTGCTTTTAAAGTTGTAGCAACGTTTCAGCAGAATCTCATCTGCCATCATCAGGCTTCTGTATTGAGTTTGTATACAAACATACAAACTCAATACAGAAGCCTGATGATGACAGATGAGATTCTGCTGAAACGTTGCTACATCTTTAAAAGCACTACAATGACGTGGGATAATACCCGAAGGAAGCTGAATAGCACACACACACACACACACACACACACACACACACATTCAATTGTAACAAAAATATAAATGCTTAATGGTAACAAAATAAAGCATTCCGGGCTTGAATCCTCCCCCACCTGGCACATTCCAAATAAACAGAAGAGTGGACAGGGTGTGTGTTTGTGTGTGTGCGTGTGTCTAAGCTCAGGGGCCTCAGGCAACTGCCGCTGGGAGAAGCAGAGGCAGAAAGTGGACTTTGCTCTCCTTGGGGGGCAGCGCCCCTTGGCTGCCACTCCAGGGCTTCTCAGCAGGCATCTGCCTGCAGAAGGACTGCCGGTCTTGGTGATTAATTGGGGGAGGGGAGGGGGAGAAAGTGGAAGCTCCTTTCAGATCCCGGGTGGAGGATTGAGAGGTTCAGATCTGCAGCCAAGAAAAAGCTGGGGGGAGGGCTCTTTCAGCATCACCTGGAGATAGGCAAGGAAAGATGACCCTGGGGGCACTTCACTGCCAAACCAAACCACAGCCAGTAATTATTTGGGGGTGGGGGGGGAGTGAAAGCATCTCTCCCATTACCAGGGGAAGAAAGAGACAAAACAAAGCTCACTTTTTCACTGAGACCTACAAAACGCCAATCTACTGTGTTCCAGGAGTTCTTCGAAATCATCAAATGCTCCCACTTGCAGTTCCTGTGCCTCCCAGCCCAGGTCCCTGAGATGCATGCTCCCACACATGGCAGCAGCGGCAACAGTCTCCTCCCCCAGCTCTCCCCATTAGTTTTCTAGCTTTGAATTGCTCCTGGCTCTCTCTCTTTCCTCCTCCCTGCCCATGTGCAGGCAGGAAAGGGAGATGGAGCAGTGCACAGCTCTCCCCTTTTCCAGCCCTTGCTGCCTCTCCCAGCATTGAAATCAGAAATGCAGACAAAGCTGTCACAGCAGTAGCACCCAGAGTTGCTTGCTTCTCCACTACTGCCTCCTTCTCCTCCAGCACCACTTCCTGGGTGTTTCTTAACTAACCAAACATGTTCAGGCAACTCCGGATGCTACTGCGGTGGTGGCTTTGCCTGCATTTCTGAGACTTCGATGTTGGGAGAGGCAGCAAGGGCTGGAAAAGGGAAGAGCTGTGCACGGCTCCATCTCCCTTTCCTTTCCTGCCTGCATGTGGGCAGGGGGAAAGAGGAAAGAGACAGGAGCAATTCAAAGCTAGAGAACTAATGGGGAAGAGCTGACAGTGGGTGTAGGAGCTGGTTGGCGCATGCATCTCAGGGGCCTGACTCCAGGGTCGCTCAGAGAGCCGGGAGGCACATGAACTACATGGCCCAGATTAATTGCTTTTGGGGGGCATTTCTTCTGCGGCCCACCAAAATTTTTCCCCGGTTGGCGACCGCTGCTTTGGGCTGTTCTCTGTATGGTATTGACATGGTGGCCTTTTTATTGAATCTTAGGTTTGTTTCACCAAATAGGTTTCTCACAACAGCACAAATAACATAACCATATTTAACAATTGTTAATAGGTGTAAAAGCAAAAAGGCTAAAATTAATAAAGTGAGGTTGCAGAATGAGCCAGTGGGCTCAGATCTTTTGTACTGATCTGAAGTATTAGCAATCGTTTTCTCAAATGATTCTTAAACAACTGGTAGATAGATTGTGTGTGACCAAATGCAGAAAATTTACATAAAATTTACATATTATGTCCTTACATAATAGTGGCAGGTCTATGACAAACATGTCAATGGTTGACATACCAGCATTTACTCGCACTAGGCCACAACTATTCTCCCCCAAATACAAGAAGTTAGCATTTTCTGAATTTTGACACTCCAAGCCCAAAAGGTTTGCCATCATTGCACTAAAGCCTTCTAAAAAACATTTCAGGTTCTGAAGGCTTCAAAAATATTTGGAATACATTGTCACCTAAGAAGTGTTGGATGCTGTATGAGAACAGGACCTCTCTGCTATTCCTTAAAATAGCACGGCTCTTTTTAGGAAATAAAGAGGTGCTGTTATTTTAAGGAATAAATTAAATAAAGTCATCCTGATTTTTAAAGCAGCAGAGCTGTTTTGGGGATTCACAAAGAAGTCTGAAAAAAGTCAAACCACTTTAGGGGATAGAGGAAGGTACCCCTTTTATGGATCATATTTGAAGTGTGAAGAGAACCAATTCCATGATCAAACTCTACCCAGATGGGTCCATTTTTGCTGATCCTCCCATCCTCCAGTATCATTTTTAGTTATAGCAGGATAAATATTTCAAACAATTTGCAAATATGAAGACACAAAATTACAATAATTCTTGTTTGGTATTGCAAAGCATCTAAAACATACTCACCAGGTTGTAAGAAAAGATCTTGTCCTTGCCCAGTTAGATAAATTAGATAAAAAAGAGCTTGCCCAATTAGGAATAAATCCACTAAAGTGGCAATTGACCCCTTGCCAGAACCTGTTGAGGTTTTACTCTAGTCATTTAATAATCCAACATAGAATTATTGCTGTCCAGATAAACACTACATTCAACTCAGGCTTCAGTAATCACATAAAGGTAGAACAGAGACCATAAGGCTATATGCAACTCTTAAGCATCTCTAAAAGTTGTCATTGTATCTCTAATTAAATATTAAAATTGTGTTTATGAATGCAGCAGAAGAGACTGATTATTAATTGCTATACACAGGGAACAATCAAATAATTGTATTTAAGTGAATTAAATATAATCAATTCAAATCTTTTATTATTGAGTTATTAGAAAGTTTTACAATAAGTAATAAAAAATTGTAAAATGCAAAAAGAAAGAAAAGGAAAAGGGAAAGGAAAAAAGAAAAGAAAAGAAAAAAAGAAAGAAGAAAGAAAGATTCTATAAAAACTACAAAAAAAGCAAGCAAGCAAATAAAATAGAAAAGGGGAAACTATAGATACGTGTATCACATTAATCAAATGTTAGCATATGTTCTAAAACTGAGTTTGTATTTGTGTTTGTATCTGTGTTCACATGCAGTAGATCCCACATGTCCATCTGTATGTTTGATAATAATACATGATAAACTTCATCTGTTGCAAAGAAGCAAATCATTGTTCTAAAAATAAATAGTAGTAAAATATGATATAAAACATTTCACATATAGGAGCAATCATTCCCACTAATTTTTAGAAAATACTTTGGATCAACTTTTCTGCAATTTAGTTAATATTACATTAATTAATGACTTTATTAGAGGTACCGTATATACTCACATATAAGCCGATCTCGCATATAAGCCGACCCTTAAAAAACTGCCCCAAAATTAGGAATTTTGCAAAAACTCACATATAAGCTGACCCCCAAATCTTTTAACATCAGGCATGGGTATATTTTAATGAATTTTACTACTACAAATGCAAAGAAACTGGACACAAAGTTGCATGTGACGATCGCAAACACGAAAGCAGTCACGTGAATGACTAACCAATCAGAGCGTGTTATGATCCGGTGGTAGAAAAAGCAAAATGGAGGCTCCCAGAGTAAAAAAAAAATGTGCTGTAGGTATGTATGACTGAATGGTAATATCAATGATTTTGCGTGACCTGAGAAGTGGTGTCATGTCATCATGTCGTTTGTGTGAGATCAGATTTATGCGCGTATAAGCCGACCCCCAAATTTGAAAAAAATGTGTTTTAAAGTCGGCTTATATGCGAGTATATATGGTAATAAAACAATTTAATGCAATAGAAACTTTTCAATAGCTTTTAAGTAAAAGGAGCCCACCAATTACGCTCAGTTCTGCGCTGACATAGATGATTCCATATCTATTTTCTGCCACACATTGATACATGCCAGTGTCGGAGAGATTCACGCTGGGAATGGTAAGTGTTCCATGTTCTATCTGAAGTCTTTCCTGCAAAATAGTTAAATGAATAACATAAACGTAAAAAAATGTTCTTAGGCATTTATATATTCCTGCAATGACATTACTTTAAATGTCAAACAGGTAGGTGGTGTCAATATTAAAGTTGAAAAAAAGCCAAATTCATAAATAATTGGTTTAATGGAATCTTTGCTAACAAAATTCAAATTATCTTAAAGGGGAAAAGCAATACTGAACTGCGATTAATACCAAAGTTCTTTCTTGTTCTCAGAAATGGGGCATCTGAACTATTTTGATTAATAATTCTTTGAAGCCCATTAACCTGAATCTAAAACTACAGTGGTCCTATGGCATGTTATGGCCTAACTCAGCCTGACATATTTTTTAGAAATTCAGCTTTCTTTGCCCTTGAAGGTTAATGGGAAAGTTATCACGTTCAGTGGGGCAAAGCAGTTGTATGCACCCCACTAGATTAAAATTGTTATACCCCAAAGATATAAATCATAATCTTTTAATAATCCTTATTTCAGTTTAATGTGGTTTAAATTCAGAACCATCTGCTAGTGATCAGCATGAAGAAAGTCACATTAGCACATGGCATAAAAGAATGGGCAATCAGGGTTCAATCTAAGGATAAAGAACTCACAATACCAACAACAACAATAAAAGCAGCAGAGTGCTTCTCTACACAATAGGAATGTGTGTTTTAGAAAATCTTAACATGTAACAAATATAATCTTCAAAAGATGTTGGGCTCCTTCTCACAGGTGGAGTTGAAATGTAATGTTGTACAGTCTTTATTTTATTGAATCTAGGCAACAACAGTTTCACAACATGCAGGTGACAGCAATTTGCAATTTGTTTAGTTTTTGCCCTTAAAATTGAGACAATCAAGGGCTGGAATGATCTCCTTTGGTGAGATTAGAAATAGATGGGTACCAATGAAATCTTTTCCTTTCTTTCTATAGCTCGTAAATCCTTAGATAGTTCTGTGTGACGCTGCTAATAGTAAGTCAATTCCTTCCTTGGCCATGTCAGCAGAGGTCCATAGAAGTGAAATGGATACAGACTAGAGAGCTTGTTTACATTCCATAAAGTTCAATTAAAACTTACTTGCTAAAAAACAGGAGAGGAAAAAAGGAGGTTTATAGCCTGAAAATTACCATTTTTGCTTTTCACAGTTTGCACTTAAGAGAGGTTTTGTTCCAGGTGATATTTTGCTTGCCTGTGATGTCACAGCAATTGAAAAATGTGCATCCATTTTATGTATCTTTCTTCTCCTCAAAGCAAATATGCCCTGGAAAGGAATCCCACAGCTTCTTGGTTCCAATTGATTCTGTGAAATGTTTGTCAAAGGGAGAAAATGGCACTTAAATGCCTAACATTTGCTGAACATTGGTTGAAAATTAGGTGCTCCAGAGTGATTCTTGTCTTTCAAAAAGTATGACTTGAATGACATTGTTTTAACTATATGGAAAGCTCAAGGTAATCTTGTGACATTCACTCAGCATGACAACAAGTCTTGCAATGGGACAGATCGAACCTTAACACTATGTGGTTTCTGCTGTTTTTATTTTTTAGTAATGTTGAAAACAAATCCTTGCAACTTAATCCCCAACCTCAGAGCATCCATATTTGGAAGATTGCTTGTACCTGAGGGAGAAGAAGTTCACCATCCTTCAGCCAGCTATAAGAAGGCTTCGGTCTGCCATTTGCCTTACATTCCCAATAGATACTTTCTTCTATAGCCACCTGAATATCACTTATTTTCTGATTCCAGTTGGGAGGAGCTGTAAGGAAGAGTACAGGGATATTTATTTGAGTAACGTTTATTTCTTCTCTGCTATGATTGTACAAATAAATATATTCCAATGGATGCTTTTCTTAAAGAAAAGAAATGTGAGCTGAAGGTCATTTTTCCATGAAAACAGTTTATATATAATCTTAAAAAAATTGACTTTGGTCACTTTTATACATTAAAGATATATAGCATGAAGACTGCAATGGCGAAGTGTGATTGTTTAACCTGGGTATATCAGCTTTGATGCCTGCTAACTGGCGGGACAAATCTGCAGTTTTATTGGCAAGATTTTTAAAGTAGCTTACCACTGCTCTCTTCCTAGGGCTAAGAGAGAATGATTGGCACAGGTCACCTAGCTGGTTTTGTGCCTAAGTTGGGACTAAAACTCACATTCTCTTGGTTTCTAACATGGTGCCTTAACCACTGTCCCAAACTGGCTTTCATGGGTATATCTACCGTATACGAGCAATTAATCTAATAAACTATAATGATATTTGTAATAATGCAATAAAGCAGAATCTCTGAGATATCTGAGGATAAAAACCAAATCTGTTAAACCAGTAAACATTTGTCTTGCTTTATTAATGTTATCTTTACATGTCAATTATTTTTATAGACATTTTTTTTTGTTATGCATATGATTTTCAAGATAAAGAGTACACAAAAGTACAAATATTTCATTATATGAGGGGGAATAAAGCTCCCTCTGAAATCTATATTGCAACATATCATACATGGATCAAATCCTATAGAATATTATTATTAAACTGGAAATATTAAGAAAATAGTGCCCCTTGAAAAATGATTTGCGAGGCTGTATTTAGGTTGTAAGTAACAGAATGTGTTTATCCTGGTTATTTTCAACAGTTGTTTCAATCTCAAAATTAAAATTTGTACAGGCAAACATAAACAACAGAAGAGTAGTATGGATGTGGAAAAAAATAGTAAAAACTAATTTAGCATTAGAAGAAAACAGCGGTTTAAATGTGATAAAAAATTAAATTGGATTGTGCAGATCCAAAAACAGTGATAAGAACTGTGAAAATACACAATCATAGGATCAAATTAAGTCATCTTCTTTTAATGACTGCATAATTCCTTGTGGGATGGAATCTGGGAAACTGAATGGAGCTGAGTGTTTACTGGCTGGATGCCCTTCCTGTTGCCAATGCAGTTATATTCAGCAGATATATATTCTCATCATGCCCAGAGAGAAGAATATCTGCCTCTACCTAGGATAGAACTCACAGCCTCCTAATTATGAGGCGAGAGCTCCACCTCTAGGCCACTGTACCACTCATGGGGTCAAAGTACAACTTAGAATAAAATCAGAAAATACTTTCTGTGAATCTGAATTGTAAATAAATGGGCAAAATCAAGCCACTTTAAAATCCACAGACTTTTTTTTCCTGTGGATTTACATGGCTACTCTTGTGGTTGGTTATATTTTATAGTTCCATTATACACTATGTCTAACTATTTGCAGGTAAATAATATAAACATGTATCTTAAAATTGAAATGCTATCATTACCTTGATTGCAAGTAACACAAATCCTGATGAATAATATGGGGTATTTTAAAACAACTAGACAATTATTCTATAAAAATAATAATTAAGGGAAATAATTAAAGTCCATATAAATACTTGTAATCCATAACAAAAATATGAGGATATATGTATAATACCAGCAGAGGTCTCCAATAAACTGGATATTTTATATTATTCCATCTGTATTTAACCAGATAAAAGAATACCAAATTAACAACTTAAATTTTATCAATATGAAACTATAATTTTAAATCCATCTCTGTTTTCAGCATTTCTTGTTGGATAACAATAATTCTCAAACAACAAAAATACATTTTAATAGATCTTAACAATACTCATAACACTTGATCACATGCTAGACAGATGCAAGCAACAAGAAAAATATATCATAAAGTAAAGTTTAAGACCTTTTGTTCACAACTAATTTGATTATTATAATTTTGTATTATCATCTTAATTTTGGACTGAATTGTTATTTTGCATCTATGGACTCTCACAAAATTTAATTTATTTTTTCTCTTCCTTGGAATTGGCTAGTGTACTATAGAAATTCTGCTTTAAAATACTTGGGTTTCACTTGCTTCTTGTTTACTTGGCTCCATTAAGCCAGGTATTCATTTATTCAATTTGTTTAATCTTCTGCAATCAAGAAAAGCCAAGGGCCATTGGTCTCTCTTGTTTGTAAAAAATAAACATGATATATTAAAATGGTTTAAAAATTAGCCTGCAAGGAGGAGGAATGGCAATGTTAAAGAGTAAAATAAGTTTTATGTCTGATTGATGACAGACAACTAATAAGATTTTTGTGGTGACCTTAATCATGCCTTGAATTGAATCAATATTGTTATGTCTTCCTTACAACTATATGAATGTTAGGCAAAATTAATTGACCAATAGTGTTTAGGCAGCCTAGAAGTGGACATTTCATGTTTAGGTAGGGGATCTTTTCGTATGGCAACAGTCCAGCAAGACTTTAGCTTTTTGAAATAACACTACTATCTCTCTACTTTCAGATCTGCTACTAAATTAAATACTAAAAAGCATTCTGTTCATGGTACTTGATTGCTTCACAGTGTCTCAATTTATATACACTGTGCTCATAGAAAATTTCACCATATCAGTCACACTTCATAATGTTCAATACTCTCATTATGCACACATTTACACCAAAGGAATGTAGAATGAGCTACTTTGACTTTTCTGAAGCTCTGGCTAGAGATGCAATCAGTTTTTCCCCCCCTTTGGAATGTATACAATTGCAGTTGTTCAAAATCACTCTTGATGCAGTTTCAAAAGTTCAGGATCAGGTCTTTCAAAATTAGTTCAAATCATTTCCATGGGACCCATAAGCGTTCCCACTCTAGTTCTAGCTGAAATACAGATCTTTGTCACTGACTTTTAAGTTTAAGGAGACTAAAACTAGAATTTGGGTTAGTGTAATTTATTTATAACTATAGTATAAACGATAAAACTTGGCCTGCATGAAAAAAATGTGTTATTCACATCAACAATTAAAAAAAATACTAAAGTGAAAAAGTAAAACTTTAGAATACTGTAATAACTCATTTATATTCAAGGGAAAGTTCAGATTTCATAATATCTTGAAGTCTGAAGACATCGGAGAAGAAAAACAATCTTTGTGGTGCCTTTGTAAGTAGCAGTGCTAGGCCTAAAATTAATCTAGAGCTGGAGACACAGAATTGGCATCCCAGCCATATGGCTGAAAACGAGCAATTTCCATGGAAAAAGAAATCATGAAGGCATTCAAAGCTAAAAAAAAAATGCTGTAATGATGGATGCCTTTGATCAATCTCATGCAGTCTCAATAAATGAAAAGAAATACGTTCCTAGATATTCTCAATGATGGTTACTAAAAGACTGGCTGTGAAACTAATGAGAAAAATGAAACTGAAGGGTTGCATTGCCAGTGGGCTAAATTTGGTGTAAGTTGTAAGCATTACTATTCCAACTAGGACAAAATTATTTATTGGTCCAAATTGATCATTAAAAGGTTATTCTTTTGGGTCTATTTTAACTTGACCACTCTTCCTCCCTTTTTGGCAAGATTTTGCATTTTGGAAAATGGTAGCTCCTTTTTGGCAAATTGTAAACATTGAAATTAAGACTTCTGAATTAAGAATAGGAAGGAAAGGAAGCTAGAATGGTGGAGGTCTTTTTTGCACCAGTTTGTCTGAATCTTTAATCCAATCAATGGAAAACAAAATAAAACTGTTACTTTCTGTGATTTGGAAAGTATACATCAAAAACTGCATTTACCTTTTTGTTTACTGCAGGGTTTCTAGTAACTCAAATTAAGGTTCAGATCAATTCCAATTTGGAGATCCTTCAAATTGTTATAAAGCCAGATATTCCCCATCCTATACTTTTGAGTTTTTCCCATCACTTTCTAATTATTAGTCATGAATGAAATGTTAAAGAGTATTGGATCCAGAAATGAATCTTATGGTATCACTTTTTGCATCACAGTCTGATTTTTTAAGGAGTTGTTTCTGAGCACTCTTTAATTTGATTTTCAAGCTACCTATAAATGTCCCAAACATGTTTTCAAACTGCCTATCATTATTTAAGTGGCTTGCTAATCTGACAGATATACATCCTGGTAAATATTTCCTGATTATGATTCTTTCAACCTGAAATTGTAGATCTGCTCCTAAAGCCTTTCTAATGTTCTTTGCTTTTCAAAGCAATCCTCCACTGGGGTCAATGGGAATTGAAAACAAGTATGTATCAGGTTTTTTTAAAAAAAACAATACAAAATTGTAAGAGAATGAGAAAATTCCTTATTTCCTCAGGCATATCTAAGTTTGGGTTTTGTTTTTGTGTTCTTAGAACTTCTGAAATTACATTGCCCAATTTTAGCAAAAAAATAATAATCTTGCAAATGTTTGATTTTCTTTGGATTTCAGCCACTCACACCTTTTTCTGTGCCTTTACATCCACTGATTTTGAAGGTGGAAGTTCTACTTCTAGTAGAGTGGTTAAATGTTCTTATCTTCCCTCTAAAGCAACCTTTGCATTTCGATATGTAAAATCCCTCATGTTGGTCAGGTAGACATGTTCTGTATAACTTGGAAGGTTCCAAGTAGTCTCTTCTGATTGGCCAGAAAGACCAGTAAAGGATTGGTTCATTAGGAACCAATCCAAGGAGCTGCTCAAAGGCAGCAAAGTTAAAAGACTGTCATTGGCTACAAGTCAGCATCTATATAAAGGGCTGCCGCGGCTTGAGCCAATGTTCCGTTACTGTTTGCTGTTAACTAATAAAGAGTTATTTGTTGGAACCCGGTCTACTGCGCGTCTTTTCCGGACGGAACACTGGCGACGAGGATGGGATCGTCCTAAAAGCGGAGACCGAGTACGCGGTGAGAAAACAACCACGCTAGACGAAATGGCTGGTAGCAACGCGCCGCCCGCACCTTTTAACCCGAATGAAGAATATTGGGGGTCTTATATCGATCGCTTCCTGATGTTTCTGGAGAGCAACGAAATGGAGGAAATTTCAGATCAGCGAAAGAGGGCTGTCTTCCTAACACATTGTGGGCCAGCCGTGTTCAAAATGGAAAAGGCATTGGCAAAGTCCAAAGACATGAAACAGATGACCTGGTCTGAACTTAACCAAATGCTAAAGGCTCACTACGCGCTGGTTGTCTCAAATCTTATTAAGAGACACGAGTTTTATAAAAGAGACCAGAGGGAAGACGAGACCATTGCAGATTTTGTGGAAGCTCTCCGCCATCTGGGAGGAGCCTGCAAGTTCCAGAGTATGGATGAGGCCATGTGAGATTGTGTTGTGTGAGGTCTAAAGGACTCTACTTTACAAAGCAAACTATGAAACAGACCTAACATAACTGTGGCAGAAGCAATCGCGGAAGCCACCGCTGCAGAAGCCACGAAGAAATCAGCGGCCACAATGAAACTGATGAATGCCAATACTGACACGATGACCCTACACAGAGGGAAGAAGCAAGCTGCCACAACCACACACCACAAAGACCTAGACGAGTCATCAGAAATGGAAGAAGATGATGATGAGGTCCATAGCCTGTACATGAACCAAAAAAGGTGCGAAAGAAGAAGAAATTGGCAGGAATGCGTTGGCTGTGGAGGAAACCACCCCTGAGCCGAGTGTAGGTTTCTTGATGTCATCTGTCGGGCTTGCAAGAAGAGGGGACACATCGAAAGAGTCTGCCGCAATCGTAAGAACAGCAGTTCTAGCAGACACGGTAATTCCCCACAAAGAACTGACCCGAGGCAAGCCGATAGAAAATGGGAGTGCAGCAAGGGAACCAGCAACCGAGAAAAAACTCACCAGACTGTCACTATTGGAAGCGCACAGACGGAAAGCGGGAGAAAAGTCAAAATTGTAGTGACCATTGAAGGAAGCCCCTGTGAAATAGAGGTCAATTCGGGATCTTTCCTATCAATGGTGTCTTGGAACACAATCAGGCAGTTGGTTCCAAACATAAAACAAAAAGAACTCAAGAAACAAAAATTAATTCTCAAAGACTACCAGGGAAATAGAATTCCCATGGTAGGTCTAGGACATTTCAAAGTCACTTACAAACAACAGGCCGAAGTCCTGCCACTGACTATAGTCGACCAAGACCATCCCAGCCTCCTGGACATCGAATGGTTCGCACCATTGGGCATCGGGATGACCAGAGTAAGCCAAATAGCCACAAGCGATTGGGAAGAGAACCTGCTACATGAATTCCAGGATGTCTTTGACGGCACTCTAGGCAGGTACCGGGGGACCCCAATTTCCTTTAGTTTAGATCCCCAGATAGCACCAAGAAGGTTAAAAGCCAGACAAGTCCCCTTTGCATTAAAGCCCAAAATAGATGAGCAATTAAACAAACTGATTGCACAAGGGGTCATAGAACCAATTGACCATGCTAGGTGGGAGACTCCTATAGTAACACCTGTAAAACCTGACGTGTCTGTGCGCATCTGCGGAGACTACAAAGCTACCCTGAACCATGCGCTACAACAAAGCGCATACCCGGTACCAGTCGTACAGCACTTACTGCACTCACTTGGGGGAGGAAAATTTTTTGCGAAACTCGATTTGGCTCAGGCATATTAGCAGCTTCCAGTAGACCCAATAATGGCCGAAGCACAAACAATAGTAGCGCATAGAGGGGCATTCAAGTGTAACAGGCTTCAATTCGGAGTAAACATTGCCCCAGGCATTTTTCCAAGCCTCATGGAACGCCTATTAAACGGGATAAAAGGGGTCATTCCATACTTTGATGACATCCTAATTTCAGCAAAAAACATGACCCAATTAGAAGCAAGACTAAGAGAAGCGCTAACCAAATTTAGAGAATCCAGCCTAAAAGTAAAAAAGGAAAAATGCTGTTTGGCTACCGACCACGTCGAATTTTTAGGGTATTTAATTGACGAACAGGGTATTCACCCAACAGACAAAAAAGTCAAAGCAATTAAAGATGCACCCAGGCCAAAAAATAAAACGGACTTACAGGCATTCTTGGGTCTGATCAACTTTTATAACGTATTCCTCCCCCACAAAGCAACAATAGCAGAACCATTACACCGTTTGCTGGATAAAAAAACTGTCTGGACTTGGGGTCATAAAGAACAAAAAGCTTTCCAAAGCATAAAAGACTTATTAACCTCAGACACTGTTCTTATTCAGTTTAGTAATACACTTCCATTGATGGTCACCTGCGATGCCTCACCTTTCAGAGTCGGTGCCATACTGAGCCACCAATTACCTGACAGGAGAGAGGCACTCATCGCCTTTTACTCGAAAATGTTCTCCAAAGCGGAACGCAACTATAGCCAGCTAGACAGGGAAGCCCTGGCAATCGTCACTGGGGTTAAACATTTTCACGAATACCTCTATGGGAGGATATTTTCCATTGTGACTGATCATAAACCATTACTGGGGATTTTGGTGGGAAACAAATCCACACCGAACATTCTATCCCCATGGATGACTAGGTGGTCAGAATTCCTGGCCGCCTATTCATATACCTTGCTGCATCGACCCGGCAAACAAATCAGCCATGCAGATGCCTTAAGCCGAGCACCATTACCAACCATAGAAGACAACCCGGCTCCAACCACCACCACCCTACAAGTAGAGACCTGCCCTGAACTTCCATTGTCTGCAAATGATGTCGCCAGAGCCACGGCAAAAGACCCAGTGACTGCCCGCATTTTGACTTGGGTAAGGTAAAGGCTGGCTGGAAAGCCAAAAGACTGAAGGTTTTAAACCTTTTCAGACTAGACAAACTGAACTGTCAATACAAAAGGGGTGTTTATTGTGGGGAGATCGAGTGGTAATTCCATCCAGACTGCAGGAAGAGGTGTTGGGTATGCTACATGAGGGCCACCCAGGCATAGTAAAAATGAAAAGCTTGGCCAGGAGCTATGTTTGGTGGCCTGGTATAGACAAGGATATTGAACGCTGGGTTGCAACATGCCATAAGTGTCAGAGAGCTAGACCCACACCACTGCAAGTGCCCATATGGGACTGGGAGACCCCATGAGGCCCTTGGTCTTGAATCCATATTGATTTTGCAGGACCAACCAGGGGCAGCATGTTCTTAATAGTCGTAGATGCATAATCAAATTGGTTGGAGGTTATAGGTATGTCATCCACAACAACCGATGCTGTTATAAAACAGCTAAACAAATTGTTTGCAACTCATGGTTTACCTAATGTATTGGTATCCGACAACGGGCCACAACTAACGACTATACAATTTGAACAGTACTTAGCATCCCTGGGTATACGCCATGCACTAACCGCGCCAGCCTACCCGGCGGCGAATGGTAGGGCCGAACGAATGGTCAGATTTACTAAAGAAGGCCTAGAAAAAATGGACCGTGGGGATGTCCAAGACAAGCTGAACCGCTTACTTATACTACAACACATCACTCCCAGTAGTACAACAAACAAGAGCCTGGCAGAATTGTTAATGGGGAGGAAACTCAGATCCCATTTAGATAGACTGCACCCAAATTACACTTGTGAGAACCCCCCCGACTCATCCAGCCAATACCGCACTTTTGAAATCGGCGACCTAGTCTATGCAAAGAATTTTACCAGGGACCCTCTCTGGCTTCCAGCCACTATCACACAAATAACAGGCCCCCGGTCCTACCGACTAATCGTGGATGATGGAAGAGAATGGAAGTGGCACATAGACCAGCTTCATTCCCGAAACATCGAGCGTAAAACGAACGTGCAACCTCAAATAATAAAAATCAACGAAAACAAAACCAAGGAAGGGGGGGAAACACAAACAAATATAAAAGAGTGTGAAAATGAACCATTGAAACTAAATGTAGAACATCTAACCAACCAAAAAGAGCACTTACGGTTAGATGAAACCATTGGAGGCAGTCCAAGCGAAAGGAAAGCCATCCTGAAAGGGGCCAGCCAGGCCAGCTCAACCAGCCCCGTTGAACCAGGAGAGAGCGGCAAAACCACTGGCCTGAGCAACTCAAGCGGTAGCGGCAATGCTGACACACCCTTCCAGGCGGTTCCATGGAGACGAGCCGGAGAGACAGTGATCCCAACCGAACCGCTTGAAGTCCTAGGCGAGAATGAGCCACAGAGGTCAACTAGGACCAGAAGAAGCCCCACCTACCTGCGCGACTACGTCACTCACATAGGACTGAACTGAAGGGGGAGGGGTGTTCTGTATAACTTGGAAGGTTCCAAGTAGTCTCTTCTGATTGGCCAGAAAGGCCAGTAAAGGATTGGTTCATTAGGAACCAATCCAAGGAGCCGCTCAAAGGCGGCAAAGTTAAAAGACTGTCATTGGCTACAAGCCAGCAGGCAAGCCTCTATATAAAGGGCTGCCACGGCTTGAACCACTGTCCCGTTACTGTTTGCTGTTAACTAATAGTTATTTGTTGGAACCCGGTCTACCGCGTGCCTTTTCTGGACAGAACAAGACATTTTCTTGTTTTCTATCATTTTTTTTCCTCAGTTTAATCTTATGTTTCTTTCTTTTACTCTAACCTGTGTAGTTCAGATCCTGACCTGACTCGTTCTTTTTCCATAATGGAAGGAGACACTTAGCTATAAACAAGCTTACACATTATATCATCCAAGTTACCCAGGAGCTTTTTCTTCCTGAGACTACCATCCGTGAACTATCTTTAAATATCACATTTCAATTCTTACTATGTTACAGAGCACCTGATTATGACATTGAACATGTAAACAAGCTAAATTCACTACTAACATGGGCAACATCCTGCCCACATGCTTTTATCTTTCTTGGTGACTTCAATCTACCTCATATGAACTGGACCCTAAATGAATGTACAACTGAACCCATACACGCAACATTCTACAATGCTGTTACAAATCTGGGACTGGAACAACTAGTAACCAACAACACTAGACTTAACAACTGTCTTGATCTCATCTTCTGTAATAGTTTGAATTTAATTTATGGAATACAAACTAAAGAACCCTTTTCCAACAGTGTCTACAATATGATTGATTTTATCTCAACATTCGCCCACACAAAAATCATCACAATGATGTAATCCCCAATTATCACTTCAAAAAGGCAACTATGATCTCTCATTCCTTGATAGGTAATCTATATTCACTGGATGCAATACTGTTGAAGACCATTACAACATATTTTTACTTGAAGTCAAAAGAGTCATCAAACTATATGTACCAGTAACAACTCTGAAAACAAAAAACAAAACAAAACAGATTACCCATAACAATAAGGAAACTTCAATCCAAAAAGAGATCACTCTGGTGGAAAAACAAATCTGGTTCATGTTGCCAACTTCAAAAGCCGATACAAAAATTTATCCCACCAGATAAAGGCTGAATGCATCAATTATCACATTAAACAAGAGGAAAACTTTCTACGCACCAATTCCACACACACTTTTTACAATTTTGTAAATAACAAACTAAAAGACTCAAGGTCCATCCCACCCCTGATAGGACCTAATGGAAAAGACTGCAATGATGACATCATTAAAGTCAACATCTTTAACACATTCTTTGGCTCAGTATTTGTAAACAGCTATGGATCATGCCCAGTATTTCTTAGCCGAATCACAGAAAACTACAATGATCTAATATATATCGATTTTTCAGAAGACAATGTTGAAAAAGCACTACACAATCTAAAATCATCTCTATTTATTGGACTGGATGGAATATGTACCTACTTCTTAAAAAAGTTATCCACTGCCATAGTAGAACCTCTAAGCATAATCTCTGAAAAATCTTTCAGGACCAGCTCCTTGCCAAAACTATGGTCACAAGCCACAGTCATCCCCATCTTCAAAAAGGGAGAGCCCAGCCTAGTTGAAAATTACAGACCAATCTCTTTATTCTGTGTCACCTGTAAAATCATGGAATCAATTATTAACCAATCCATTATCCTCCACTTAGAGACAAACAACCTACTCTCTAACAAAAAAATGTTTTCAGAAAAAAACTATCCTGCAATCTGCAACTCTTATACTGCAAAAACATATGGACTACACAACTCAATCAGGGCAAAGCAATCAACACAATCTACATAGATTTCTGTAAAGCCTTTGATTCAGTGGTACATGACAAATTACTCCTAAAACAAAATCTTATGGTATCTCTGGACACCTGCATAACTAAATAGAAGCATTCATGTGAAACAGACAACAAATGGTCAAAATTGAGAACATCCCATCAAATCCTGTACCTGTCAACAGTGGTGTCCCCCAAGGCAGTGTTCTAGGACCAACTCTCTTCATACTCTACATAAATGACCTCTATGATCATATTAAGAGAACTGTGTTCTCTTCGCTGATGATGCAAAGCTGTTCAATACTACAGACAATACTGCTACCCTTCAAAAAGACCTTGACTATGTATCCAAATGGTGAAGCAAATGGCAACTTCAAATCTCAACAAATAAATGCTCTGTCTTACATAATAGCAAAAAAAATCAGAAAATAAAATACAAGCTGAATAGTCAAGACCTTGTTGATGATCCAAGCTCTGTAAAGGACCTTGGAATACTCATCTCTAATGATCTAAGTGCTAGAGCCCACTGTAACTACACAGCCAAAAAGGCATGAAGAGATGTTAACCTAATCCTACGTAGCTTTTTCTCTGGTAATATCACACTATTAACTGAAGCATAAAAAACATTTGCTAGACCAATCCTCAAATACAGCTCATCAGTCTGGAACCCACATTACGTATCTGATATTAGCACAGTTGAGAAAGTCCAGATATATTTCACAAGAAGAGTTCTCCACTCCTTTACTCGTTATAGAATACCTTATGCCACCAGACTTGAATTTCTAGAACTAGAAAACCTTGAATTACACCATCTTCGGTTTGATCTAAGTATGGTATATAAAATCATACATTGCAATGACTTACCTGTCAATGAATACTTCAGCTTCAACCATAATAACACAAGAGCAAACAATAGATACAAACTCAAGGTTAACTGCACCAAACTTGATTGCAGGAAATACGACTTCAACAACAGAGTAGTTAATGTCTGGAATACTCTTCCTGACTCTGTGGTTTCTTCCCCAAACCTCAAAAATTTTAACCTTAGACTGTCTGCTATTGACCTCACCCCTTTCCTAAGAGGTCTGTAGGGGGCGTGCATAAGTGCACCAATCTGCCTATACCATCCCTGTTCTATTGTTTCTTTTATTTTTTCTTCTATGTACCCATTTCATGTATTCAGAACTATGTATATACTTATACCTATTATCTTGTAAGAGATTGACAAATCAAAATAAATAAATAAAAAATAAATAAATTATTTCCAAAATAAAGCATGCCCAATTTTCACACAAGAACCAACCTGAAGAATCTTTTAAAAAAAATATTTCTAGCTGTTTTCTTTTTCATTCATTATTTCTTCTGCATAAAGCTTTTGGCTATTCAACAGTTTTAGCAAATTTTATCTCTAATTTCTTTAAAATTAGAGATAAAATAGGTAAGCTAAACTTCAATAGGCTAAATACATATACAGTTCTTTCCTTTTGGAAAGGAGGGGAAGAAATAGCTTCAGATTATAGAAAACCTTCTTATGCCATTTTTAGCTGGGAGGTATGAAACATATCTGGCCTTGAGGCCTATTTTTATCCTTAACTTACTTTCATGACACAAAGATTTATATGTTCGTGCCACAAGCATCTTATAATATCCTGGTCTGCTGAAATGAGTTCTACCATAACTTTAAGATAGATATAGAGTTCATTAGCTTTTCATCAGAACAAGTACTTGATTAATAAAAGTTGGTATAAGAGTAACATTTGGATCTTGACATGAAAACCTGGTACCAATGAAAGATCAGTCAGAAATAAGGATTTGAGCAATGAAATAAACAAGCAGTCCTAATTTTGTTTAAAGGCAGAACTGCCAAGATTATTCAAAACAGCATGTTTTCTAACAGATGATGAAGAAAAACAGAATAAATTGCTTTACAATAGCATTTTGGTTTTTTTTACTAGGCCAATTTCTGTCTCATGACATACGTTTTACTTCTTCCACACTTCATAGCCTCAATCAATATGCCTGTCTCAGAGGTTTTTATTTTAAGTAAAATTACACTTGCTGAGCAAACCTATTTACATTAGAAAATGTGAAGAGAAATATCAACACTGACATTGCAACGAAGCATTTACCGCATTTTGGCCTCAGCTATAATGAAAATTAGGTAAATAAATAATCTGGATACCATAAAATGTTAGCTGGCCTCTGGCCACGTTCTTTCCTCTCACATTTTCAGCTACGCATTCGTACATGCCAGCATCTTCCTGCTGAAAGTTGGGGATTTCAAGAATGCTGCTTGATTTGTGTCTCCGAGCTTTTTTGGGGATTTGCTTTCCATCTGTTCTTCTCCAGCTGATTGTAGGAACTGGGCTATTCATGAACAATAAAGGGGGAAATATGATGGTAAAGACTATGTAATTTTAAATGACATGTATACATGTATTGTCATGTATCTTTATCTTTGTCATGATTTTTGCCTATAATCATATAGCTCAAAATATTTAGTGGTGTGTCCAATGAGCATGTCCTGTGGACCTATAGTTTTCTAACATTTATGTAGAGGGTTCTATCCACTACATATACAATTCTGCATTTATTTTATTCTTTCTGGGGACATATACCATTAATTAAACATTTCTATAATAACATTTTTCCAATAAACAGAAATGTGATATATTTGGACATAAAGATATCTTTTGCCTTTTTCAAACAGAAGATTTTTTTTCCCAAAACCTATCCCTAATCCATCATTCAACTTATTTGAAACCTGTAACTTATAAAATATGGACCAGCTTCTCCAATAAGAAACTAATGACAGGCTACAAAATATAAATGCAACCTTGCTGAGAGAGAAATTTGAAATATAGTAATAAGTGTGAGATATGATGGAACATATTTCAGAGTTGGACAAACTGGTGACTAGGAGTAGGGCTAAGCACCTACAAAAATACGATAAGTATCCTTTCCATTGAAAACATACAAGTTTTATTCCTGTCATAAAATTGGTGATTTTGTATATATTAGATTATACATAGAATAGATATACTTGAAACAGTGGCATTAAGTCACCAATGATTAAATTGTAATAAAAACTTGATTTCACCTAAATTTTTCCAAAATGTACAAATAGAAGTATTAACAGATTATTGTGATTAAATATACTTTCAATTTCATTATGTATATAAGACAATATTGTGGAATTAAACTAACCATCATGTATTTGTCCAGATGACATGTTTAGGAGCCCAATGACAGGCAACAAAAATGAAAGTCTCCTCTGATTTTATTAACAGCAGGTAATAGAATACACTGAATTTGATTTTTTATTGCAGATCACAGATCCATCAAGCATAACCATGAAAGGAGACATTCTGAATTAATTTATCGAAATGGGACACAACATACCAGGTCTGTATTGTAGACAAACAGCAATATAATTCCCTTATAATAAATCATTTTTGTGTTAATTTCTGACACTGAATTTTCTCACTGCTGTGGAATTCTGCAAAGTTATTTTTAGCATACAATTCATCAGGTCCTCAATATTTATTTTGTGCATCCAATTTATATAATATTTTGAATTGGTTTGTGTGGCCTATCTCGAAAAGGATCATACATCAAAAACTTTTGTTATTAGATTAAATGGTTGATGGATTAGATGTAATAAAGCAGGTAGATCTTTAATTTGATTCCAGGAAGATTATAACATTTGAAGTAACAATTTGTATATAGCACTGGAAAATGAGCAATTTGTTGAAAGGGTCCTGGAGCAAATATAAATTGTGTCAAACAAAATTCTCCCAATTTGGTAGACTGTGTAACTGTCTGAAAATAATTTCAGTATCATTGTGTTGTTGGCAAAAACTTACTTTCCCAGTGCAAAACACTCCAGTCTCACAGTTGTTCCTTTGGCAGATGGAACCATTTCTGGAAATTGCACTTCGATTTTTGGCTCATATTCACCCATCACTCCTGTGAATATAAAATAGATGCTAAACTAGGTTGATTTCTGCAGTTCATATTCTCAAGTATTCCAGAGTTAACCGGGAGCATTTTATATATCATTACATGACAGTTTATCTATTAACTTCAAAGAGGACCTAACAGTCACTCAGTGAGGGCTTCATTTATTGGCTTGGGGAAAAATTGGCCTGTAGCTCTTAGTAATCTGTCAATTGTGTGTGTGTATCAATCAATCATTATGTTTTCAAAAGGCACTGATTATGCTTCATTAGCGCTTTGTTGTTCATAGAAAGTATATAAACACACTCACACACTTTCTATGGACAGCAAAGTGCTAATAAAATATAATCAGTGCCTTTTGAAGATCTAATGAAGAACTCTAGGCCACCAGAGATCCAAATAATACCAAGAGACAATTTAACTTCAATGGAATTATACAGGTTTTACTGCCTTTGTAAATCACTGATCATATTCATTCTTTTGAATGAATAAAATATATCTAAATATTGGTTTGCATAAGAAGTTGTATTTATGCTCAGTCAACATAAGCTGAAACTGATTCCACTAGGAGTTAATGTGATTTCCTGGAGAATAAACTCATGAGCATTACATTATAAATTTTAGGGGGCATCCTTTGTATTTATTCTTGTCCACCTAGAGAGATCAATTCAAGATTAAGTATAATAGGAAAACTGCAATTGTAAGGCACTGAATATGGAATTAAGATTCAAAAGTATCATTTTCCAAAGTACAGTTTTCAAACAGCTGGAATCCCTGCATCTTTGATTTTGAGCCATTATGACTGCTTATGGAGGATGCTCCCCTGTTGGCTGGCTTATACTCTAAAGTGATCTGTTGATGTTTTATCCATGGAAACAGATAACAGCAGCTGCCTCCTGCATGGAATGTTAACCATAGAACTCTGCAGAATGCAAAGCTACTTCAGCTGCAGAAAGGGAACCAGTAAAACAGCTAAAAACAAGACTGAATTTGAATAAAGAAAAAAATAATAACTAAGAACAAAACATTTTTTTCTATCTTGCTTGTGAAAATTGACAAGCCACAAGAGTTACCAACCCCCCCCAAAAAACGGAAGAGTAACAAAGTATAAAATAAATATCAAGTAAAGATCATACAATGTGTAAGTCTATCAATATTTAATGGTGTTTTTATTGCAATTCCTATTGCCTTATTTATTTATTTGTTTGTTTGTTTATGGAATGTGTATTTCTTAGAAACTAACTCATATAACTGTTACTCTAATAGTGTACATCGAGTGAATAACATAGAATTACACTAAGATTACCATAAGCTATAACTTCCACTAACATATTCAGAAATGATCATGTTGATATTTTCCAGTTCAAGAAGATTCATATTTATTTGTTTGTTTGTTTATTTATTTGTTTATTTATCAATCAAGGGTATATAGCCACTCCTCTCACAACAGATAACTTTGGGTGGTCCACAATAATTGATACAACAAAAAATATGAAAACATCAAATGCAAATGTAAAAACCCATACCAATAAATCTTCCAAAAACTCCAAATACCAAACTCTAAGTGAAGAAAAAAAAGGCACCCTAAAGGCCCTGTCCCACTGCACTTATGGATGCAAAGAGGATGTAAAACATTAAAAAAAAGCTTGCCATCCATTGGAAAATGCTATGCATCCGTTGTATACTCATTGCATACGTGTTTCATACGCTCTATCCGTCGAGGATCCGTCCACTGCGATTTCATCCGCACAAGAAGTTTTGAGCTGCACAAAACTTTGTGAACGGATGGACTTTACGCCGTGTACGATGTAAATCCGTGACATATGAGCAACAAACGTTCTATGTCCGTTTATCATCCATTAAATGTCTGCTGTATCCTCTCTGCATCCTCTGGGCATCCTCGCAACTCACATCTGCTACAGCTGAAAACGGAAAGAGGGAGGAAAGAAAGGGTACATGGAACGTCTACAAATCGTAAGTAGCACGGAAATAGAAAGGATGCATTTGCATCTGATATACATCCGTGCGGCATCCCCTTTCTTTCCTTTAGGCATACGTGATGCATCCGCTTCATCCGCTGTCATCCGCTAGGTTTCCTATGAACATCCGTTTAACATCCTTGCTACATACTACCCACGTCCGTTCTTTTCCATTCTTTTCCATTCTGTTTATGCAAGTTTTCACCACTTTTTGAAGTGGATGACAACAGATGGAGCCACCCCCGAAATTTTGCTTGTCCGCTGTGTCCTTTATGCATACGTTTTGCATCCGTCAGCCAGTGGGACCTAGCCTTAACAATGGAGCCATCTGGATAAATCTCTGATTATATGGGAGCCTCACATATCTAAGTTTGAGAAGCTTTCAGAATTTCAAAACATTGAAATTTTACTGGTTTATTCCCCCAATGCTGAAAGATTGGGTCTGTTTTGGGAATCAATAAATATTACTCAAGACAAATATCATAACATCAAATATGTTACAATTTTATGATTAAAGTATACTCATCACACACGCACGCATGTGCACACACACACACACACACATAGACACACACACAGGCTATAACTGGCTCAGAGAATGTTCACTTTTCACAATTCTTTGTAATTTGGTGTTTAAAGCATTAGAGATGTTCCCTATTCATTCTTTCACACACATAGATTCACACTGATCAAATGGCTTTTGAATAACAAAAAACAAGGAGTCCTGCTGTTGCTCAGCTGTTTTGAAATGAAATTGTCTTCATGGTGACTGGTCCTCAAATGTTTGTTCTTCATCTGTTTCATAGGTAGGATCATCTCTTATCCTGTCATTATGTAGTGTTTAAGCTATGGATAGCAACTTATAACAACAATGCTGATTTCTTGACTATTGCTATGGTGTTTCTGTATAACATTATAAGACTGTTTCATTTTTTCTATCTCTGTATATACCTTATCTTACACATTTCATACAACAGTATCTCACTGGCAAAGATACTGTGTTATGCTATAGTCATGCAGCTTGCATTGTTCCTCACTGACTGTTTTTGCTTACCCATGAGTTTGGCAGCACTATTTCAGGGCCTAATGCTGGCTTACTCCAGTTTCTCAAATGAGCCATGCAGCTGTCCTGTTGTGGATTTTCCACTCAATTTACTCCATCTACATGTTAATCTCTTGTACAGCCTTGAGATCTTGCTTTTCTTATTCACCCTATTAACTTGTCATTGTTTAGTTTCAATATCTTTTCATCTTTTGTCAACAGGTTGTTCAATGGCTGCGCATGGTTTAATGCCATAAATGGTGTTAGTTGACATAATACACAAAACACGTAGCTAAGCTGTCTACATTCACACCATCAGAGAATCCTGATCTGGATGAAACCCTGCAGTCACAAAGCTAAAGTTTTGGTTCTTTCTTCAGCACAAAGGAGAAATCAAACAGGTCTGCTATTTCAGGCTGCCCAGGAAATAAAAAAGGGACTTTGCCAACAAGTTGTTCTCTGCAGAGAAAAGTAATGGAACTACTTCAATTGAAGGAAATGAATGATCAGTAGTAAGCTATTTTTAAAGCTATTGCTCCCCTGTTGCCATTGTTACTCTTTCTCTGCACTCCGATTACTCCCAGCGCTTACAGGCTAATTGGGGACTGGCTGAAAGTATACTTAGAAAAGATTGTGGAAAACAACCCTAAATTTGAAGACAATTCTTCCGATGGAAACACCAGAGCAAAGACTATTTTCTGACAAATTCTATGCCACACAGACGCCCCTTTATCTTGCACTTGGGCAATTAGATAAACACCATCTCGGCACAGAAGCTACAAACTGGTCTTATATTGATCCAGAAATTGTTTAAACAATAAGTCTACTTTTACCATTGCCTGGCAATGTCCAGTTTTGATACATTTTAGTTCCCCGTGGAGGAAATACCACCTGATATTGTAATAGCTTAAGCCCATGTCACACTGCTCAACGGATGCAAAAAGGACACAGTGGACGAGCAAAATGTTCCATCCGTTGTTATCCGCTCTCAAAAGGGGCAAAAATTTGCATAACCGGAGCGGATAACACGGATGCGGGGAGGACGCAGGACGGATGCAAAGCGGATGCGGAACGGAAGCCCAGCAGATGGAAACGGATGGAAGCAGATGGCACGTCTGCTAGGCTTCCGGGGAACCTCAGCAAAGCGGACGCGGAACGGATACAGCGGATGCACAGCAGACGCAGAATGGATGAAACGGATGCACAGTGGATGCACAGCAGAAGACTAATGGATGCCTGGCGATAATTGCGCATGCGGGGAGGATGCATTGTGTCAGCCCCGTGGATATAACGGAAGCAGCTCGGAAGCAGGTCGCCATTCAGAGGAAAGACCTGCTGCTGGACACATCGACTGCCTTGCCTGCCCTGCCTGCATGTCTGCCTGCCAGCCTTGCTGCCAGCCTTGCTGCCAGCCTTGCTACCAGCCTTGCTGCCAGACTCCCTGCCAGCCTTGGTTCATGTCTGCCTGGCAGCCTTGGTGCCTGCCTTCCTACCAGCCTTGGTTCATGTCTGCCTGCCAGCCTTGGTGCCTGCCTGCCTGCCAGCCTTCATGCCAGCCTTG
>BLBF01000003.1:24174166-24192735 GCA_015471245.1 Laticauda colubrina | reverse complement strand
TGCCAGCCTTGGTGCCTGCCTGCCTGCCAGCCTTCATGCCAGCCTTGGTGCCTGCCTCCCTGCCTGCCTCCCTGCCTGCCTGCCTTGGTGCCTGCCTTGGTGCCAGCCTTGGTGCCTGCCTGCCTGCCTGCCTGCCAGCCTTCCTGCCAGTTTTGGTGCCTGCCTCCCTGGCAGCCTTGGTGCCTGCCTGCCTGCCAGCCTTCCTGCCAGCCTTGGTGCCTGCCTTCCTGCCAGCCTTCCTGCCAGCCTTGGTGCCAGCCTTGGTGCCAGCCTCCCTGCCAGCCTTCCTGCCAGCCTTCCTGCCAGCCTCCCTGCCAGCCAGCAATCCCACAACCATGCGGAAGCACAGCAAGCCTCAGCCATCTGCTGCCAGCCCTGGTAAGAGGGACAGGGCTACCATCCCGCCCCCTGGCCCTCACTCTGGTTCTGCTGGGGCTTCTGCAGCACGGGCTCGCTTTTCTGGGGCTGAAGCTTCTGCTGCTTCTGCTTCTGGAGGAGCTGATGACAAGCACTCCAGCACCAGCCACCTCCACAGCACCTGCACCCTTCACCCCTGAGACTGAACGACCAAGAGGAGTGCCAGAGACTCATTTTTGTTTATAGCTTGTTGTTAATAAAGTCTATTTATGCTTCAAACACATGCTTCATTTCTTTTTTTTTATAAAGTCTTGGTGGAAACTTTTAGAAATGGTTTAAGCCTTTGCATGCTTGTGGTATGGGTTAAGATAGCAGTGGGATGGGCAGGGATACCTTTGGGATGGGTAATAGCTGTGGGATAGATAAACCTCCAGTGCAAGCATAGTGGGACTGTATGGTCCACCCTCCCAGGTGCCACACCTACGGCCCTTTATTATCAATGATAATGTAATAAATCATCCACACATGTCAACATAAACACAACTCTTTATTAAACGCCCTGTTCATTGTAGGCCAACCAAACATACATGGCCCAATCTCATCCGTGTGATGAGACAGGCTGAAGGAAGCATCCATTAAGCATCTACCATCCTGTCTTGCCACTCCACTGCTCCAGCTGGGGAGTTGCACCATTGTCTCAGGAGGTTGCGCTGCTTCTTCCCTTCACGTGAGGCTCTGTTGTGGCCTTGCACATCCTCAGTGTCTATCAATTTTCACCCTTGCCTCCATTCCCCAGGCTCCATGTTCCTATTGCCTTGTTCTGCAAGACTCGGTAGCGGGTGCGCATGAAATTGTGCAGGATGCAGCAAGCTTCCATGATCCTCCTCACGGTCTCTGGACAATGCTGCATGGTGGTGAGAAGTACCTGAAACCTGTTGGCCAGGATGCCAAAGGCGTTCTCCACCACCCGCCTTGCCCTGGACAGCCTGTAGTTGAAGATCCTCTCTTCACGGGTGAGGAGTCTGGAAGTGTAGGGCTTCATGAGGAAGGTTGTGAGGGAGAAGGCGCCATCCCCCACAATGAAGTAGGGCACATCTTGTGTGTCGTTGGGCAGGGGTTCTGGATCTGGGAAGCCCACGATGAGGTTGCCTTCCAGCTCCTCTTTGAGGTGAGTGGCGTTGTATACCTGGGCATCTGAAGATGAGCCATTGCCTGAAGCATCGATGTACATGAACTTGTAGTCAGCATCGACCATGGTGAAGAGGATGATGCTAAAGAAGCCCTTGCAGTTGAAATAAGTGGACCCTGAGTTCCACTTCTGATACCACTGCTCTGCAACTTTCTTCCACCCTTCTTTAGTGGAGGGGTACTGGAGGAGCTCCTCCTTGTCTTCTTCGATGATGGCCTGCACCAGTTCTCTGACCGCAATGCTGATGGTGTTGGATGGCACCCTCCATCCGTACTGCATGCTGCTGTAGGAGGTCCCTGAGGCCAGAGTCAGTGCCACCTTGAGCCCAGGTTCCAGGCTGGGCCGGAAGCTGGTGTTTGCCTTGGTCAACCTGGGTGTCAGCCGCTGCACAACTTTGTCAAACATGGCTGGAGACATCCTCATGAAGTTCTGGAATGCCCGAGTGTCTCCGTTCCTGAGCTCCACCATCAGCTTGGTGTAAAGTCCGTCCTCTGCTCTTCTGGCGAACCAACTTTGGATCCAGACTCTTTTTGGGTGGCTCCTTTTCTTCTCGCAGTAGAGTTCACAGAGCCTGCAGATGGCTTCGCACTGTTGCAGAATGATGGTGGCTGCCGAAAGGACTTTGTTACAATCCACGGTGGACATGACTGGATGCTGTGGAAGAGGAAGAGCCAGATGAAGGCTGCAGAGGTCTGCACACCTTGGCTGCTGTTCTGAAAGTGAGATGCAGGCAAGTTGATCCCCCTTTTTATAGGCAGTATAGATTTTCCGCTAGGCATCCTCTAGGCATTCTCTAGGCATCCTCTAGATATCCTTAATATCTGAGATAGGTCCCCTCTGCGAACGTTTTTTCCATTTTAAACGCTTTGTTTCCATTCTGCATCTGCTAGGCATCCGTTCTGCATTCCTTCTGCATCTGTTCCGCTTCCTCCCTGCGTCCGGGTGGATGGACTTCCGCGGATGCGTAGCAGACGCCTAGTGGATATAGCAGATGCGTAACGGATGCCTAGCGGATGCGTAGCAGATGCAGAATGGACAAACTGGATACATTTTCCACGCAAATGTTTTGGGCAGCCCAAAACTTTTGGAGCGGATGAAACGTTCATAAACAGATGTTGGATGGATAGAGAGGAAGCCAAACGGAGGCAGTGAGTACATCGCGTTTTCGAATGGATGGCAAGGTTTTTTGTCCATTTTACATCCTCTTTGCATCCGTTGGTTCAGTGTGATATGGGCTTTACCCAATGGATTAAGGAAATTATTTTTGAATCTGCCATACAATAAAAAGAAACATATTGTTTTCAAAAAAGTGCAAAGAAACAGGTAAAGTTATACTTTCTAGGGCCTCTGAGAAGCTGGTTTGTAAGCAGAATGAAAAATGAAATGCAGATATGAAATATTATTGATAGATAAATTAATGCATTTATATACTATAAATACTATTTAGAATCTTGCACAGACATTCAAGAATGGATACCGAAAACAGGGAGAACTACTCAAGAGCTGTAATATATAACAGTTTTAATAACTTTCCAGATGTCAAGTCATATTTCCATGGAGATGTCTAAGTATCTCTTTAAGTTTGATTTTTTCCCCCAAAGAATCGCAATTTTTTTTGTCTTTTTGTTATTCATCTTGCTTATGAGGAGTGTTAAATATTGCAATAGGTCTCGCACCAACATTTTAGATTATATAGTTCTTATTTATGTAATCAGGACATTAAAAATGGATGAATTTGCCACTTAATCTACTAATTTAATAACCATATGCTCTATATAATGAAACCAATTCCTCTTATATATTGAAATATACCGGCCAACCAAATATCAGTTTTTCAAAAAAGGATCCAAATGCAGCTGTCATACTCCTATAACATATATTATTTTTATTTGCATTCATTGCCCTTTAATTTACTTTTTTTGCATCCCAAGAGTGGTCCTTTATATTAACTGCCTTAACATATGAATATTGATGAATGAATTGCATTTAAATTGATGGATTATAGGAAATGTAGAACAGGAAAATGAAGACTATAAATAGAAGGGCTATTTTATGATGCCTAATTTTAACATACAAATTTACTATATTACATTACTACTTCAAGCCTCAAATCTTATCATATTTCACTTAATGTTCATTTAGATTGCTACTGCAGAACTCAATGGACTGCCACCTGATTTGTATGGCCCATTAGCTTAGAATGGGGGTATAGGTGGCAGATTTCTAAGGACAATTTTCATCCAAGCTCTCAGGATGAGGGAAGGAAGAGTGGGTGGGACATTCTGGGTGGTAGCAGCAGCATATCAGTGGCCTTCTTACTAGTGGGCTGATACCATCCAATGGCTACCATGCTTCTTTGCCTGCAAATCTTCCAGCCATGCCCACAAAGCCAGAGGAACGGTAGCATCCGACCTTTTACAGAATTAGATCTAAGTATTAGAGACTAGACTGCTAATTTTCTTGCTAGTTTATTCTAATAGAAGTCCCATAAAATTCAGTTTATTACCTAAGAAAGCATCACAAGCATATTATTATTCAAATATTTAAAATGAATGATAATTTGACTCTTATTCAGGGTCAGATCTTAATAATTACTTTTCATTGTATCTGTACAGAATGTAAAATTTTGGTATTATCCTTTTACCATTTCTTATGAATCTTATTAGAATGTAATAGAAGTCTTACCATCATTTCTCAGGATTAAAGGCGTAGGAGGCCCTCGCACTCTGGTATTTGTGACTCTGTTTGTCACGACACATGTATAATTTCCCACATCCGATTTCTCTACTTTAGCTATGTATAAGTTGCCAGTCTCTTGAGAAACAAAGCGGCGATTATCCTGGTGCACAAAAGTTGGATATTCATTGAAAATCCAAGCATAGATCAATTCTGAAAGTAAAGCAATAATATTAATAATATTATAGAATATACTTGTGAAAAGTAGAAGACTAGGTCATAAAAGGAGCAAACATCAACTTACTTTCAAGACATGCAGCCAGACTTTCAAACTATAACTTGAGAAAAGAGGTTGCATTTTTATTAATTTGAAGTCATTCTGATTTTCAGACACCAACTTTGGTTTTCAGCTGCCACCAACAAGGTAAAAACATGCATTTATACAACCCTGGGGGAATCTTTCAGCAAAATAAGCATATGCTTAGAGCAACATGCAAGGGAGGGGCACTCCAGAGGTCTCCTCCCAATTATCATGCTCTTAATTCTTTCATTTATGTGCTCAATTTTATATGACATTTTCAGAATCCTAATCTGTTGTGTAAAACTTTAATCTGCTATTTTTTTTAAAAAAAATATTTGGCAAGGTGAGTGATCCCAGTTTAAACATTTGATTTCAAAGTATTGTCAGATTTCAAAGTGTTGTCAGATAAACAGATATTTGTTTCCATCTCGTGGTGTGAGAGTTTTGTTTCCACTGAGGGCACCATTGTTCATTTATATTTAAGACATAAACTGGCCTTAATCTGACTCTACATCTATATAAAGACAAATAAAGGAATCTTTGTGTGGAGAACTCTAAAACCTGGGCAATACTTCAGCATCACATACCAATGCTTTCTTTTTTGGAAGAATTGGACAGGAACTCTGGATTGTTAGCTGCTTAATGTATTACATCAGAAATCAGTGCAGGATTACAGAAAGTAAACAGAGCCACAAGTTCCCTAAAACTAACTATCTGGAAACATTTACTACCTAGGCACTCTATATGTTCCAGTAGAAGAGAGTATATAATATGTAGCTCAGGACTGAACTGGGAAGTCCCCGTGCTCTCTGAGCTTAGCTTTTTGCTTGTTTCAATACCCAACTAGATAACATCATCAGTGAGAGTGAGTGTGGGGCTTGCTCCCTGTTTATATATAGTAGCTATAGTAACTACTGAGAAGAAAACCACACCCCCACCATTGGGCAGGACAAGCTATTGTAAATAAACAATGACAAACCTCATACTCATAATGATATCACCTAGGTGGGTAATAAAATATTTTCAAGAAAACAACCAAGCTTGGAAAACACTGAGGATTCTACTCTATATATCATTTGGAAATTTGTGGCGTTTTCTGTAAATATAAAACATTTCCCATTAAGAATGTTTTAACTCTCCAACTGATTGTAACTCATCATGATGGGTTTAAGAACAAATCACAGATATTTTTTTTCTCTTTGATTTGTCTAATTGTTTGCTTCTTCAGTTATGACTTCATATACCCTGAAGATTTGGGGAGGAGAAAAAATGAATGTTAAATTAAGTATTCAAGGGCATTGTGACTAATTCAACAATATTCCCAATTTATACTTTATCTTTGGAAATTATACAACAACAGGGACATACTTTGCAAGCAACTTCCAGCACTTAGGTTTCACTATAATCTTGTTATATTAATGCAAGACTGTTATCCTAAACATCTTAAGAAGACTATTAAAAAAATTAGAGAACCATCTGTTGCAGCTTTATTGGAATATTTTAATTCCTTTTAATGAGTCATCACTGTAATTGACCTCTACTTTTTAAGATATAAAGGCTCAATTCACCAAACAGATTTGCCCCCTCACAATAATTATTTCACTTTACATGAACACGTAATATTAAAATGTTTACTAACAAAAGATGAGATTGTTATACTTTAATAATCACTCCCCAATGGAAACCATACTTACTGGCTTTTTAGAAGATACAATAATTATGTTTATATGGCTTATCTCATAATTGTATTTACACATGGGTGTCTAATTATAAATAACCCTATGCTTTTGTCATGTGGATGCTTCGAATGAACAAAGTAGCATTTCTCAGCAAGTAAAGCACATTTCAGGGTAAAAACAACCTGTGTCCCTACACCATTTTTTAACTTAAATTTACAAATTAATTTTCTTTCCTTTAAATGAAGGTAACTGTTTACAGACACTGTACTTCAGACTGAGTACATGTGATTTTTTTTTGTTGCTGTTGTTTTCTTTCCATATTCCCCAGAGATCATAAAGAATTTTAAATAATTCTTGTACTGTGAATTAACAGATGCCACTTATGTGCCTGCATCATAAGGGAGCTTGTTAGAAAACAGTGACAATGTAGATTGATCCAGTCTCTCCCATGAAACATGGCAAAGCAGGGAGTTAGTTCCACTCATAGATGGCTTTTGTAAGCCCATCTGCACCAAAAGGCATTTAAAGTTGATGATCCAAAAGTGCCAAGAGGCTATCTAGAATCCCAAGAGCCCTGCAGTAAACAGAATGCTCTTGTTTTATTTTGATCCTGTGAGAAAGGTTGGGTGAGAGAGAGTGACTGGCCCATAGTTCCCCAATGAACCTCTGTGGATGAGGATGGACTGGAATCTGGATACCTCTGTTCCTAGTTCAGCTCTGTGATTACTATATCATCAATGGGTAGATAACAGATAGACAAGTAGCTTGTCTGTGACTGTCTGGAAGTTGATTCATGGCAACTGGACTGCTTATACAAGTAACTTTTTCAATCTGAGCAAATTGGTTAAAAAGACTCCATATATGTCCTCCAGAGTGATTTTATTTCTCACCAAATCTAAATAGGTTCTTTGGTGAATAGGCAGAAAGCTGATAAGAGTCATTGCTCCTAAAGAGAGCCAATAAGGGTCATTGCTATCAGGTGTGTTGTTAAGTGTGACCACATAGATGAACCTATGACGTGGTCTTGATCTTCCTAGGGACTGATATAGGAGCAATATAAAAAATGGGGGACAGGTTATGTCTGAGGCCTCCACCTCTACTGAAGGAAGGACTTTCCACTTTACCATAAATGGATTGATTCCTTTGCTCCTCTCTAAAACATATATCTTCCCTGTCCAAAATGTGAACATTATTGTCCTCAAAATAATGTCCTTTTTGTTTTAAATGAAGGTACACTGCTGATTCTGTTTGCAGACTGTAAACATCATGAATCACCTCAAATCATTGCATTCTCTCCCCCCCCTTATTTTTAGGGGGCGATCTTCAATATTTTGTGAAGATTGATAAAGTGAGCATGCAGTATAATTTTCAAAGGCAAACCCTTAAGATTTTTTTCTTCATGAATCCAAATTAAAAGTGTGCTAATACAGATGTTGAAAATAGTTTTCTTTTTCTTTGAACAAACATCTATGTCTGAGAAAAGTTGATTCTTGCTTTGCTTTGACATTACTTGGCAAATAGGCTCCCTGATTTGCCTTAGTCCCTTGTATCTTCCTTGCAGGTATGTGACAAGATGCTAGCTAACCATCATTTAGCTATACAACCTAAGAATAGGAAAAAAACAAAACAAAGAGCTGACCACAGACAATTGCTAAAAAAATATCTGTGCAGATAGTTAAAATATAATGTTTTAAAGAAACAAGCAAGCTATAGAAAAGTGAAGAATTGATGAGAGGATGGATTGACAGATGAGTTATGGTGTTGCATACCAAATTTTAGAAAGAAGAAATGAATTTGGAATGAGAATTATTCCATATTTTGCCTCCTGAATCAAGCATTGATTCTTGCTTTCTTCAACCACTTCTCCTCTAACTCACCTGCACTTCTGAGAGATCAAAGTGACTTTACAATAACATCAGCCTATATTGGGAAGGCCTTGAGTCACTATCCCTTTCCCCATTTCCCCCTCCTCTTCCCTTCCAATCTCATTTTTATTTATTTTCAATGATTGAGTCAAATCCCAAATATTGTAATATCTTATGCAGCTATGTCATACATTCCCAAACTTTCTCAGTTCATGGTACCCTGAGTGTCACCATTTTTCTTGGTGCCTAAATGACATATATTCAAAGTCAGTGCAGCAACTCATGAACAGTTTGATTTATTAAACAGTAAAAGGTCCTATGACACCTTTGTGACTTCACTGTGACACTCTGGGGTACTGTGGCACAAGATTTGGGACCCTCCAGACTAAGTCAAGACCCCAAAAGAATGAAACTTAGCTGAATCCTAAGCCTCATGCACAGAGCTTAGTCATATGGGGACTATCAAATGGAATGCAATATATAGAGGTAGGAAGCAATTGTAGAGTGAAAGAAGCTCCCTTTCAGTAAGCAGAAAAATAGTAGTCCCTCAGTAGTAGCAGTAGGCAATTAATAATCTTCATTTACAGGCAGAAGTTATTTACAGACTATCATCACTTCCTTGATGGTAGAAATATACTCAGAAAACATGCAGCTGACAGTCCTCAGTCAGTGGGCAGATCATCATTGCATTGAGGTCAGAAGTTTACCAGATAGCAACAGCAATAGCATTTAGACTTATATACTGCTTTAAAGTGCTTTACAGCCCTCTTTAAGTGGTTTATAGAGTCAGCATATTGCCCCCAACAACCTGGGTCATCATTTTACTGACTTTGGAAGGCTGAGTCAACCTTGAGCCTGTTGAGATTTGAACTGCCAAATTGGAGGCAGCTGGCAGTCAGCAGAAGAAGCCCGCAGTACTGCACCCTTACCACTGCACCACCACAGCTTGTGCATGGAGATGGTGGAGAAATAATTCCAAGTAGAGATGGGTGTAGATGGAGACAAATGAAAACCCTGAGCCTAAACTGGGACAACAGACCCATTTATGAATAAATTGTCTTAATTTGATGCTAGATTTCATACTTCATTCATTTCCTCAATTCCCCCACAGTTGACATTTTTAATTATTTAAATTATTTGACTATAATCTTACATACAGTTTTTCTAGACAGTAGTTTCATTTGTACATACAATTTTGGTAGTTAAAATAATGGTAGTATATTATTCAATACACAAGAAATGCAGAAATGTTCAAGGTAAAGGACAACAGAATAGGACAATACTCTAAATATAAATGCAAACTATGCAGTTTGAGTTCTATAGGGATGCCTGTGTACTATTTGTATCAGTCTCAAATTTGGCAGATTTCTTCTAATAAGGCTTCACCTGCTAATTGGTTTGAAAGTGACAATTGCAGTCCCTTAGGCAATTTGTAACAACTGAGTAAATGGCCTCTTAAAATACAGCATGAAATGACTTTGAGCCAGTTAGTAGAGGAACAAAAAATAGGATCAGAATTTATAACAAGATATTTGGCAGTATGGAGGATATGTGCATGGTAATAGGGCAATTCATAGTTCTGAAATAGATAATACCAGGTAAAATGTCAAAAGTTCTTAGAAAGATTTCTGATTTTTAACTACTACAACTAATATTGTATCTTATATAATATGCTCATTAGAACTAGTTGATTTGTTTTTAAAACATCATTGTTGAATTTTCCCATTTTTCAATATTGTTTTTTTTTTTCAAAAGTAGCCTTCCGAAAGTCTATTTCTTAAATGTGAACATGGTTCCTGTAGATAACTGTTGTATTATTTTCACTGTTTGTGTTCCACACATTTCAGCTCTGCCCTACTCAAATTAAGGCATTTTTAAATCTAGCAACTTTTGTAATCTCTTTATATTATAAAATGTTCATTTATACTTTCTATTCCATTCTTCTTCTGCAGCATTTTTTCGATATTAACAATGCCACTTTAATAAACAGATGTATTTACAGAAGGTGGCCTTCTAGGAATAAGATATTCTATTTATAAAAATGAAGGTAACCCTGAACTTAAGACAACTCCTATCAACTCCTATCAAAAATGACGATTGTGTATATATATATATATATATATATATATATATATTTTTTATATTATATATATATATATGCTGTTTAGCTTTCCTCGGGTATTATCCCACATCATTGTAGTGTTGTTAAAGTTGTAGCAACGTTTCAGCAGAATCTCATCTGCCATCATCCATACAGAAGCCTGATGATGGCAGATGAGATTCTGCTGAAATGTTGCTACGACTTTAGCAACACTAAAATGACGTGGGATAATACCCGAAGGAAGCTGAAGAGCACATATGTAAGTACCCATGAAAGCTTAAAAAAACACATTCGCGGGTACTTACATGTGTGCTCTTAAACAAAGTTAAATCAGTTAAACAAAGATTTGCTAGCACTACACCTGGAATTGAGCAGCAAAATCCACCCTCTGCTTTGGGATAAGATTAAACAACTTACAACTTGGAGAGCTGAAACTGAAAACACTTACAAAAATGATAAACTCTCAAGAAAACTAAAAAAATTAGAAAATGACAAGAAAATTCCCAATAACCCACCACAACACCTGAAACAAATAGTATACAATGTTTCCAACAGAGAACTCAACAAAACAGAAACAGATGTCCTATCCAAAGGATTCAATTATGCCATAGCACCCAAAAAAATCCCAACAGAATCCATCATATGTGCAGTAGAATCCAGCCTAACCAAATTAAATACAGATGAAGCTGACAGAATAAGACACCAGGTTACTCACATCTTATGCACAATGAAACCACCAAAAAATAATTTGCAAAAAGATGAATTCAGAGCGTTACAAACCCTGAAAAATGATAACAGCATAATAATACTCCCAGCAGACAAAGGAAATGCCACAGTAGTAATGGATAGAAAAGACTATGAAACAAAATTGACAGACCTACTCCAAGACTCCACATACAAACCTATAAACACAGACCCAACCACATATCTAGAAAAATCAACCAACAAGAAAATTATAACCAGCCACATAAGCAAAGAATCCAACAGACGATCATCCCAAGAGAAAAATCTTCTAGATGCCCCAAATTATACGGCCTCCCAAAAATACACAAAGAAGGCATACCTCTCAGACCCATGGTCAGCTCCATAGGAGCACCATTACAAAACCTAGCTAAATACTTAGCAAAACAACTACAGCCCCATGCTGAAACCGCAGCTTCATATGTACAAAACTCATACCACTTCTTAGAAATGATCAAAGATCTACACGTAGAACAAGAAGATCTGCTTGTAAGTTTCGACATGATTTCACTATTCATTCAAGTCCCATTAAAAAGAAACTCTTGAAATCATCAAAAATAAATACCAACCAGCTAAAGACCTCATGGAACTAACAGAACACTGCCTAACCAACACATATTTCATATACAAAGGACAAAGATACAAGCAAATTGAAGGAGCCCCTATGGGATCACCACTGTCACCCGTCATTGCAAACCTGTTCATGGAAGAATTTGAATCCAGAGCCCTGGCTAATGCCACCCACAAATCCAAACTATGGCTAAGATACATCGATGACACATTTGTGATTTGGCCCCATGGAAAAGAAAACCTAAACAATTTCCTAACACACCTAAACAACACACACCCCAAAATCAAGTTCACCATGGAAACGGAAATAAACAAACAACTATGTACTAATCTACAAAAGATGTACTAATCTACAAAAGAACAGATGGTACACTGGGACACACCATATACCAAAAGAAAACACACACCAACCGCTACCTCAACGCCCAATCCCACCACCACCCAGCACAGATAAATTCCGTGGCTAAAACACTAATCACCAGAACCAAATGCTTGGCAGATAAGACACATATAAAGACTGAACTATGCACCCTGACTGAAGTATTGACAGCCAATGGCTTCCACAAAAACAAAATCACCAACTTGATCCACAAAAACACACCAAGACATAACAGAGACCTAGAAGATCAACAGATCTATGGAACAGCTGTTCTGCCCTACATAAGAGGTACCACAGATAAAATCAGTAAGATACTACACAGGCATCACATCAAGACTGCCTTCAAAACAGACAAAAAAATAGCAGCCATCCTGAGGAATCCCAAAGACAAAATTGACCTGGAAAACCAAGGCATATACGAAATTCCCTGTACATCATGCCCGGCCACATACATTGGACAGACCAATAGAAGAATAAGTACCCACCTGGATGAACACAAAAATGCAGTAAAAAAGCTGGAACACACCTCCTCACTAGTCCAACACATGAAAACCACAGGTCACAACATCAACTTCAATGGCACTAAAACCCTAGCCACTATAGAAAACCCCAACCACAGAATCATCAGAGAAGCCATAGAGATTGAAAAAAGACCTGACAGCATGAATAAAAGAGATGATTCCACTAGACTGTCAATCATTTGGAAGCCTGCGCTCTCAAATAGAAAGATCTCCATGCCACAAGCCAGGCAAACACCTGGGGAAAAACAGACTCCTTCTGATAGCTCCAACCCAAACAACCCCCCATCAGGCACCCAGGTGAAACCCAGCTTGCTAATGAATAGCAGCTTGCTAACAAAGAGCAGCCGTCCCTTCACACGGATCCAAGCTGCACTGAAAGCCTCCAACACAAGAACAGAGTGTTGCCAGCCAATCAAAGCCACAAAACAGACAGAAGAAACCAGAAACACCAATCAATCAAACTCCAAGTCCAATGAACACAGATCCAGGCTCCCAGCCAATCAGAATGGAACAGCCTCAAATTTGAAACCAGGAACTAACTCTATACAGAAGCCTGAGGATGGCAGATGAGATTCTGCTGAAATGTTGCTACAACTTTAACAGAACTACAATGACATGGGATAATACCCGAAGGAAGCTAAACAGCACATATATATATATATATATATATATATATATATATATATATATGTATGTATGTATGTATGTATGTATGTATGTATGTGTGGTTTTCGCGGTTGCTTACATGTATGCTGTTCAGCTTCCTTTGGGTGTTATCCCACGTCATTGTAGTTGTGCTTTTAAAGTTGGGGCAAAGTTTCGGCAGAATCTCATCTGCCATCTTCAGGCTTCTGTATTGAGTTCGTCTGTGAGTCAGGTGATCAAAGCCATTTCAGTTTTATATTTGAGGCTAGCCTTCTGCTGTGCCAGAATGGTTTTTTCTTCATCCTGATTGGTTGGGAGTCTTGGTCTGTGTTTATTGGTCTTGGAGTTTGCTGTGTTCTGCTTGATTGGTGTTTCCAATATCTTCTGTCTGTTTTGTGGCTTTGATTGGCTGGCCACATTGTGTTCCTGTATTGGAGGCTTTTAATGCAGCTTGGCTCCAAGTAAAAGGATGGCTATCATTTGTCAGGAAGCTAGGTTTCATCTGGGTGCCTGGTCTTTGAACTGGAGGTATCAGGGAGGATCTGTTTGTGCCCAGGTGTTAGCCTGGCATGTGGTGTGGAGATTTTTTTGTTTGAGAGTGCAGGCTTCCGAATGATTGACAGCCTGGTGGAATCATCTCTTCTGTACATGGTTTCAGGTCATATCCCTCTTCACCCAAGTGCCTATAAAAGAAGCCTTGACAGCCATCCAAAACAAATACACCCCCCCCCCGCAAGCACATCCTAGATCTGACCAACCACTGGCTATCCAATACATACTTCATCTACAATGGACAAAAATACAAACAAATAGAAGGAGCACCCATAGGATCACCTCTCTCACCTGTCATCGTAAACCTCTACATGGAACACTTTGAAACACAAGCTCAAGAAAAATATGATTACAAACTCAAACTGTGGCTCAGATACATAGATGACACCTTCATAATCTGGCCACATGGGAAAGAAAAACTGAACTGAAGAAAAACTGAAAGAAAATTTTCTTTCCCATGTGGCCAGATTATGAAGGTGTCATCTACATATCTGAGCCAGAGTTTGGGTTTGTGATCATATTTTTTTTTTTTTGGGGGGGTGGACAAATCCAAACAACTCGCTGTCTGGACAGCTGAAACACAGACCACACTCAAGACAGACACACACACCAACAAACTCAGAAAACTGCAACAACGCCAGAAACAAACTCCTCCCCTCTCACATCCACACATGAAACAAACAGCGCACAACATCTCAGACAAGATCCTCACCGAAGCTGAAACCAATGTCCTTTTGAAAGGATTCAACTTTGCTGTCACTCCCAAACACATCTCCACAGAAACCATTATATGCGGAGTTGAAACCAGCCTGACCAAAACCAACTTTGATGATGCTAACAGAATCAGACTCGAAATCACCAACATCCTCTGCACCAGCAAACCACCCAAAAGCAACTTATCCAAAGAAGAACAAACTGCACTACTTAACCTGAAATAAGACACCAGCATAATTATCCTACCAGCAGACAAGGGCAACAGTGGTTATGAACTCATCTGACGACCAAACCAAGTTAACCAACCTACTTCAAGACCCCACAAAGAAACCTCTAAACACAGACCCCACCACCTACCTAGAAAAAAACCCACCAGATCCAAAATAAAAGCCTCCCCCTTCAGCAAAGAAATCCAGCAAAGAATCATACCCAGAGAGAAATCATCCAGATGCCCTAAGCTTTATGGTCTCCCCAAGATACACAAAGAAGGAACCCCACTACGACCAATAGTCAGTTCCATAGGCTCACCTCTACAAAACCTAGCCAAATTTCTCACCAAACAACTACAGCCCTATGCAGAATCCATCAACTCACATGTAAGAAACTCATTCCAGTTCATTGAGATCATAAAGAAACAAAACTTACAGCCCAGTGACCTACTAGTGAGCTTCAATGTCATATCCCTCTTCACCCAAGTGCCTATAAAAGAAGCCTTGACAGACATCAAAAAAAAAATACAACCCCCCAAGCACATCCGAGATCTGACCAACCACTGCCTATCCAACACATACTTCACCTACAATGGACAAAAATACAAACAAATAGAAGGAGGACTCATGGGATCACCTCTTTCACCTGTTATCACAAACCCCTACAAGGAAAACTTTGAAACACAAGCTCTAGAAAAATATGATCACAAACCTAAAATGTGGCTCAGATACGTAGATGACACCTTCATAATCTGGCCACACGGGAAAGAAAAACTGAACAAATTCCTCACACACCTCAACAGCTTACACCCCAAAATTCACCATGGAAACAGAAGCTAACAATCAATTTACCTTCCTAGATGTCTTAGTATACAAAGAATCCAATGGCTCCCTAGGACACACCATCTAACAGAAGAAAACACATACAAACTGCTATCTACACGCACTCTCACACCACCACCCAGCACAGATCAGTTCTGTAGCCAAGACACTCATCTCCAGAACAAAATGCTTAAGGCCCTGTCACACTGCCCAATGGATGCAAAACGTTAGTAAAAAGGACACAATGGACGAGAAAAATGTTCTATCCTTTGTTATCTGCTCTCAAAAGGGGCAAAAATTTGCATAACCAGAGTGGATAACACGGAAAGGAATGGATGCAGGGAGGACTAAGAGAGGATGGAAAGCAGATGTGGAACGGAAGCCCAGCGGATGGAAGCAGATGAGAGCGGATTGCACATCCGCAGAGCTTCCGAGGGGCCTCAGCAAAGCGGACGCAGAACGGATGAAGCGGATGCACAGCGGATGCACAGCGGATGAAGCGGATGCACAGCGGAAGCCTAACGGATTCCTAGCGTTAATTGCGCATGCGGGGAGGATGCATTGCATAAGCTCCACGGATATAAGGAAAGCAGCTCGGAGCAGGTCACCATTCAGAGGAAAGACCTGCTGCCGGACGGATTGACAGCCTTTCCTGCCCTGCCTGCATGCCTGCCTGCCAGCCTTGCTGCCAGCCTTGCTGCCAGCCTTGCTGCCAGCCTTGCTGCCAGCCTCCCTGCCAGCCTTGCTGTCTGCCTGCCTTCCAGCCTTGCTGCCAGCCTCCCTACCAGCCTTGCTGTCTGCCTGCTTGCCAGCCTTGCTGCCAGCCAGTCTGCCTGCCAGCCTTGGTGCCTGCCTTCCTGCCAGCCTTGGTGCCTGCCTTCCGGCCAGCCTTGGTTCATGCCTGCCTGCCAGCCTTGGTACCAGCCTTCCTGCCAGCCATGGTTCCTGCAAGCCTCCCTGCCAGCCAGCAACCCCACAACCATGGGGAAGAACAGAAAGCCTCAGCCATCTGCTACCAGCCTGGCAAGAGGGACAGGGCCACCATCCCACCCCCTGGCCCTCACTCTGGTTCTGCTGGGGCTTCTGTAGCACGGGCTCGCTTTTCTGGGACTGAAGCTTCTGCTGCTTCTGCTTCTGGAGGAGCTGATGATGCGGGGGATCAGACAAGAACTCCAGCACCAGCCACCTCCACAGCACCTGGACCCTTCACCCCTGAAACTGAACGACCCAGAGGAGTGCCAGAGACTCATTTTTGTTTTATACTTGTTGTTAATAAAGTCTATCTTTGATTCACACACTTGCTTCATTTCTTTTTTTTAATAAAGTCTTGGTGGAAACTTTTAGAAATGGTTTAAGCCTTTGCATGCTTGTGGTATGGGTTAAGATAGCAGTGGGATGGGCAGGGATACCTGTGGGATGTGTAATAGCTGTGGGATGGGTAAGGATAGCAGTGGGATGGGCAGGGATACCTTTGGGATGGGTAATAGCTGTGGGATAGATAAACCTCCAGTGCAAGCATCGTGGGACTGTATGGTCCACCCTCCCAGGTGCCACACCTATGGCCCTTTATTATCAATGATAATGTAATCAATCACCCACACATGTCAACATAAACACAACTCTTTATTAAATGCCCTGTTCATTGTAGGCCCACCCAACATACATGGTCCAATCTCATCAGTGTGATGAGACAGGCTGAAGGAAGCATCCATTGATCATCTTTCATCCTGTCTTGCCACTCCACTGCTCCAGCTGGGGAGTTGCACCAGTGTTCCAGGAGGTTGCGTTGCTTCTTCCCTTCAGGTGAGGCTCTGTTGGGGCCTTGCACATCCTCAGTGACTATCAGGTTTTGCCCTTGCCTCCATTCCCCAGGCTCCATGTCGCCATTGCCTTGTTGGAAGTCCACGAGCCTGTTCTGCAAGACCGGGTAGTGGGTGTGCATGAGATTGTGCAGGATGCAGCAAGATTCCATGATCCTCCTCACGGTCTCTGGGCGATGCTGCATGGTGGTGAGAAGTACCTGGAACCTGTTGGCCAGGATGCCAAAGGCGTTCTCCACCACCCGCCTTGCCCTGGACAGCCTGTAGTTGAAGATCCTCTCTTCACGGGTGAGGCATTTGGAGGTGTAGGGCTTCATGAGGTAGGTTGTGAGGGGGAAGGCGTCATCCCCCACGATGAAGTAGGGAACATCTTGTGTGTCGTTGGGCAGGGGGTCTGGATCTGGGAAGCCCACGATGAGGTTGCGTTCCAGCCCCTCCTTGAGGACACTGGCGTTGTATACCTGAGCATCCGAAGATGAGCCGTTGCCTGAAACATCGATGTACATTAACTTGTAGTCAGCATCGACTATGGTGAAGAGGATGATGCTGAAGAAGCCCTTGTAGTTGAAATAAGTGGACCCCGACTTGGCTGGTGCTTTGCAGGCCACGTGCTTGCCATCTATGGCTCCAATGGTGTGGGGGAAGTTCCACCTCTGATACCACTGCTTTACAACTTTCTTCCATCCTTCTTCAGTGGTGGGGCACTGGAGGAGCTCCTCCTTGTATTCTTTGATGATGGCCTGCACCACTTCTCTGACCACAATGCTGATGGTGTTGTGTGGCGCCCTCCAGCCGTACTGCATGCTCATGTACGTGGTCCCTGAGGCCAGGTGGTGCAGAGTGAGTGCCACCTTGAGCCCAGGTTCCAGGCTGGGCTGGAAGTTGGTGTTTACCTTGGTCAACCTGGGTGTCAGGAGCTGCACAACTTCGTCAAACATGGCTGGAGGCATCCTCATGAACATCCTCATCATGTTTTGGAATGCCTGAGTGTCTTCGTTCCTGAGCTCCACCATCAGCTTGTTGTACAGTCCGTACTCTGCTCTTCTCCCGATCCATCTTCAGACCCAGACGCTTCTTGGCTGCCTCCTTTTCTTCCCGTAGTAGAGTTCACAGAGCCTGTAGATGGCTTCGCAATGTTGCAGAAGGATGGTGGCTGCCAAAAGGACTTTGTTACGATCCACGGTGGACATGACTGGATGCTGTGGAAGAGCAAGAGTCAGATGAAGGCTGCAGAGGTCTGCACCGCAGGGCTGCTGGCCTGAAAATGAGATCCAGGTGAGTTGCTCCCCCTTTTTATAGGCAGTATAGGTTTTCCCCTAGGTGTCCCTTTGCATCCTCTAGGCATTCTCTAGACATCCTTAATATCCGAGATAGGTCCCCTCTGTGAACGCTTTTTCCATTTTAAATGCTTTGTTTCCATTCTGCATC
>BLBF01000003.1:24130993-24171897 GCA_015471245.1 Laticauda colubrina | reverse complement strand
ATCTATCTATCTATCTATCTATCTATCTATCTATCTATCTATCTATCTATCTATCTATCTATCTATCTATCTATCTACCTTTAATGCCATCCATCTTGCCTAGAGAAGACTCCAGGAAGCTTTCAATAAATTATTGTCTTACTTCAGCTATGTTTGGCTTTACAAAACTGTGAAGGTCAGAAATGATGAGGGTCATAAAGTTACATGTTGATCACTGTCGTAACAACAAGCAGATGCTAAACAAGGACTATCTGCAGCTAATTTGCTCTAGTGATGAAGATTCTGCACTAGGACTGAGGAAACATGCTGATTTGTGGCCTGTTGCTCTCTCTCATCCATAGAAAGACTTAATTGGAAAACAAAAAAAATGGGGACTTCTTTGTATAAATGCTAGGAATACACTGACTGACTCAAAGACAAGTAAAAACCACATTCTAATAAACAGAGGCATATCGCTAAGCAAATATAAAAGGACTGAAACACAATGATAGAAAAAGCCATTATAACACATGACTTACAGCCATTATAAAATATAATTTAAGGCATAAAATTATTATTATGAAAATGAGAACATTCACAATTTATTAAAAATGTATTGCAATACAAGATTTCAGATTTATGAAGTCTCCCAAAGTGAAAAAAGATAACTCAACATATTAATAATTTCTTTCATTGATAGATAACTATAATCCAATATTTCACTTTCCAAAAGTGTCAAAATGTATGATATCTTACATACAGAAACATATAACTTTATATAATGGCAATAACTTAACTGAAACAAAGACATGGGTTTGAAAGTAAATTCATTAAAATTCTGTATCTGCTTATCATCAGTCTTGAAGAACAACTGACAGAATTACATCTGTTACATGCTTTAAGGTTTCTTTGAGATTTCTTTGTCTTTTTGTCTAAATTATAAAATGAATTAGTATTTGCACAGAGGCAGCTCTGTTTCTCTGATGAAGATTTAGCAGTTTATTTATTTTGATTTATTTAAGATAATTCATATCGGGGTGTTAATCTCGCAGGCCAGATGCATCAGGCGCTGGCCATGCCCATCCCCATTTTAGCGAAGGGGGGAAGTCACCATACATCATGTGACAATGTGACACCGTGATTTGACACCCCTGATTTATATGGCTGCCCAACTCACTCCCAATGACTCTGGGCAGCTTATAAATAAAATGTTGGTGTTGTTGGCAGAGAGGGCTTTATTCTTCCAAATGGTGAAATTTTTGGCTATAATGGCTTATTCCCAGTAGGCAAAGGTGGTGTGTTGAGGAGAGGAGAGACCAGACCATTAACTTGGTTAGAGAGTTTCTTTGAAGCTGGAGACTGTTCCATGGCCTGCCATGATAGTAGCAGCCATATTGTTGCATACCTGCTGCAATGGCACTCAGAAGCACAAAAAAGGGTGTCGCTTGTTTCCAGAATTTGCCATCTAATTGCTTAAAAAATGGGGGTGCACAAAATCTGTGATTTGTGTTGATTTTTGACTGTGATAGACTGTTTGGAGGGGTGGTACAATCCATGGGACATAAGCTTCCCTTAAGTTAATACAAAAGAAAAACAAAAAGAATCCTAGGTGAAACCAAGCAACCATATATTATGACTTTTATTTTTATACCCTATGTTAGTGGAAGAGAAGTAAATTTTATAACTTCCTTATACACAGTAAAATTAAGTAAACCTATAATTCTGCAGGCCACAATGAAAGAACGAAACACGGTTGCTTTTAAATCCCAATGATTTCCTAGAAGGATACATAGGTTCAGATTTGCTTAGCATGTTTCCTCAGGATGTTTAGTGGCCTAGATTAATAACCTTAATATAAAGCTTGTTTTCGCCCACTTCCCCAACTCAGTACTGCTGTTGCTCATTTTTGTTTTATGATTTGATTATAGTTAGTTTATAGTGGAATACAGTGGATTATAGTGGAACTTTATGAATATAAATATCAGTAACAACTTTATTACCCTGCACCATAGGCAGAGGATAGAACAGCACATGCTGTGATTAAGTGATATGTTCTACACAATAAGAACTATATAAAAAAAGCATATTGCTGCTCTCCACATTGTAAAGTATGGAACTGGATTTGACAGACCACTCTATCCTGTATGGTACGCTGTCAGGGCAATGTCACAAAGAGGCCAGATGTAATCAGCTATACTAGGTTTATCCAGTTACAGAGCAGGAAAGACAGATTCTTTGCCCAGAATTTAATGTCATCTATTTGCAGATTTCCAGTGTTAATTTCCACAGAGATTTACCTGGCAACTTAAAAACTGATGTTTTTTATTACATTCTCTAGCAACAAGAGAACACATCATATCCATTTTAAATGTCAATCACAACAGCTTCTATCTTTTTCTCTCTGAAATGCCACTATTTTTCACTTTTATTTGCAACCTGCTTTGTTAGGTGTCCAAACTACAAGACAAAACTATTTATTAAGGGCCTGGCTTTTCCCGGCAAAGGAAAAATTTTGTGTAGTTCAGCTCTGACAACACTACACCTAGCTAACAAGACATTAAAACAAACTCTTTGTTTTCCTTCATGTCATATCATATCATATCATATCATATCATATCATATCATATCTATCTATCTATCTATCTGTATATCTCCACCCACCCACCCATCTTATATTTACTTCCATACACATTCACTTACTCTTAAAAAGTTAAATGGAATAAAAGTATATGCCTACCATCCATAAAGATTTTCAATCATCCAGATCATCATTGTCTCAAAGGTGCTTTCCTAGAAGGCAACTAGTCTTTCTTTGTTTTTTCCTTTCAATATGTTTCACTTCTCATCCAATAAACATTTCCAGTTTTAATTGACTGTTGTGGAATGGAAAGATTTATATTCTTTGTAACCATTTGATTGTTAACACTCTGAGGGTTGTTGAGGACACTTGGGTGTTTATCTGTATTTTCAGAGTCATCTGAATCAGAGTGTAAATGGTTGTGGAACTTTCTTGGGGGGTGGCATCATACCCACTGTTGAGGGAGGACTGTTCAATTCTCACATAGATGGCCTCTTTGATTCCTTTTTCAGACTAGTGGCCTTCTCTATCCAGAATGTGAAGTTTGCTGTTTTCAAAAGAGTGAAGATGCAGATGACCTGCTAAATCCTGTCCTGATAAGTTTGTTGTACTGTGTGGTACTATATGTTGTCCTGTGCTGTACCATATGTTTGTGAAATGGTTGTTTTGTTTTCCCAATGTACAGGTCTGCACATGTCTTGCTGCATTGACCTGAATATACAGCATTATTCTGTTTGTGTTTGGGTGTTTTGTCCTTGGGTGGCCAAGCTGCTGTCTCAATGTATTCTTGGGTTTAAAGTGTGCATGAATGTTGAAAATCCTGCTGAGCTTTTAAGATATCCCTGCAACGTATGGAATGATAACATCACTCCATTTGCTTTTATCTTCTTCGTTCACTGTGAAGGAGCTTCTGCTGGATCTTTCTGTGGATTTGATGAAAGCCCAGTTAAGATAGCCACAAGGGCTATCTGAGGACTTCCTTGATGTGTTTTTGTTCTTTTCTTTTTGTTCTTTTCCTTTCCTTCTTTGCTGGTAGGCAGACTTTCAGCCGGGTGGGATAGGGTTATGATTACTCCCAATTTGTACTACAATGGGTGGGGGGAATCAAAATGTAAATACTGCACAGTCTAGGAAGCCCAGACTATTTTCCTTAACCTCTTCTTATTGTTGCTGTCCACAGTATTGATATGTTCAGTGAAGGCTTCCACTTCCTATGTTTTAATTTTATAGTATTATCCACATACCTGCACCAGTGAGTGGTGGAATTCCTGTAAGAAAGTTTAGTGGTTTGGTTTCTATTTCTGGGGGACGCAGGTGAACCCATGGTGCAGCCGTGTTTTTGTCTGTAGAAATCTTAATTGTATTTGAAATGGGTGAAAGTTAGGCAGAAGTTCAGCATAGCACATATGGAATACAGGTGAATTCAGTTAGAACTGAAGAAGTTTCTTGGATAATAAGTGAAATGTTTCCAAACGAAAAAAAAAAGTCTAGTTGCCTTTTGGAAAAAGCACCTTTGGTGATTTTACTCCTGCTAGTTTCTCATAAATATATAAAGACCATATTGGCCAAGCCATGCGGTAAGATAGATGAGATGTGTGTGTGAGCAGGGCTAAAATTTTGATATTTTGAAAGGACAACTGACACTTTTATTTTGAAACCAAGATGAACTTATTTTAGATTTATACTATAGGTTTACCCTGCCTCCTCCACCTGCTTTAAAATGACAACAAATTAAAATATTGCAATTTGGGAGTAGGATATATTGAGGTTTCCTGCTTGCAGGTTATAAACCTCTGCTATGTGTGGAGTTATTATTTCCAATTAAACCTAAATCTGTTAGAGTAAGGATTTACTTCTGAGTGGTCTTCACTGATCTATATTCACAAACAGATATAAGGTAATTACTTTTTTGAAATATTGCCATTTAAGGCAATTTCCTTGTTATTGAACAAAAGTAGTAGAATACTTTGCCTAATTTAACTCAGATGCCCACAACAGTTTGGAACATATACATTAATTTGGGCTCTTGTGTTTGGAACCAATGCAAAAGAACAGTGCAAGAGCTGAGCTGCTGATATTTCAAACTCCAAATATTTATCTGAAATGACAGACCTCAAATTTAATGTAATATTGGCAATTTTCCCAGCACATTGAATTGCAAACTCATCTTTGTAGAAATTAGATTTTCATAGTGGAAACATTCTGGAGTGTGGTGGAGGTAATTTGAAAAATTATATATCAGAAGCATGCCAAAGCAGTAGTGTTGAAGGCAGATTATAATGTGTGTTCCAACCACTTCCACAATGCTTTAAAATGACTGTCAGTTTTCACCCAAAGTTTGGTGAGATTCATCAGAATAGTCATCCCTTAAAATAGCTGCATTTGAAGTTAATAATGAGATAGTAACAGATAGTTCTGCTGCCATAACACACTATTAGATATTTAGAAAAGTTATACTGTGACTGATTGTGGAAGGGACTCCACCAAAGACCTAACCTAGTAATTGAAACACATTATGATTATGATTAAGTAGACTGTTGATTGCTCACAGTTTCCTCATCAAGTTTCCAATGATGGGCTATGGTGGCAGAAGAGTCCCTACCCTTTTTTCGCTTGTTTTATCACCAGCTTGTTGTTGGACTTTGGAGCTTTGGGGATGTGGGGGTTGCCAGGCAGGGCAGGGGTTGTGGTAGAATTGAAGACTTCTGTGGACTACTTTCCCTGAAGAGGCCTTTCTGCTTTCCCCCATAGCCAATTGACTGAAATGCTTGAGGGCTGGGCTTAGATTTTTTCACTGCAATCTGGGGGATTCCTCCCCCTTTTTCCTCTGAGTGGGAGTCAGGATGGATATGGTATTGGTGAGGTAAGCAAGATGGTGGCTTCTCCTAGCTGGTGGGAATAGCAGGGGAAGGATATCCTTGAATGCCAGTGGGTGTGAATGAATATAAATGTGTGATACTTCCTTTGAGTGAATGTTAAAGGCAGAATTGATGGGGGTGAATGAGGAAGCTCTGCCTGATGGTTGGGAGCAGGGGACTCTTTGTATGAAGGGTGTATGTTGTGGAGGAGTGGGGAGGCAATTGCTGGGTGTTGAGAAATGGTAAAGCTGTACGTAGCCTATTGGATGTTCAGCTTCCCCTCTTAAAGATGGTTGACAACAAGTGGGTTGTTCCCAGACTTGAGGAGCTCAGTTATAGGGATGGAATTTGATTGCAGGAAATATGACTTCAGCAACAGAGTGGTCAATGTCTGGAATACTCTACCTGACTCTGTGGTTTCTTCCCCAAACCCCAAAAACTTAAACTTAGACTTTCTACTATTGACCTCACCCCTTTCCTAAGAGGTATGTAAGGGGTGTGCATAAGCGCACTAACGTACCTACTGTCCCTGTCCTATTGTTTCTGTTATTTTTCTTATATGTATCCATGTATTCATAACTATGTTTTTACTTATACCTATTATCTTGTGAGCAATTGACAAACCAAATAAATAAAATAAAAAACAAAAAACGTTGAGAAGGTGGAGGGGGACCAAAGTATTATGGTGATGACAAGGACCTGGCTGCTTTCATAGACCACAAAATAGTTTTGTAACAGTTCTGCATTCCAGTTCCTTGATCTCAGCTCTGATACTGCAGCAGCAGAACTTCAATGACCCTGGCTATCAGCTACTGCTCGGTTCCAGGTTGGTCTGTAATAAGTTTCCCCTCATCTGTCATTTGATTATGGATGAAAGGGCTGACCAGGCATATATTATTGAGATCTGGCTGGCCTATTTTAGAAAAGGGAATTGCCCTTTCTGAAATTTGCTGGGTTGGTTTTAAGTTTGGCATTTTGAGATTCTGGGGCATGGTTCGAGATGTGATAATTGTTATCAGGGACTTCCTTGTGGAATTAAGTTGGGCTTTACAGATTAGTTGGGCTTGTTATTGTACTGACCTCCCTGATGCCTAGCAACTTAGCTGTTTGATCCCCTTGACTCCATTTCTGAAGTGGCAGTTAAGTTTTCCATATTTATAGTTCTGGAGAACTTTAATTTGTCTTCCCCATGAATGGGGTCTGAAGTTGACAGGTCTTCATGACTTCCATGTCAGCCATAAGCTTGTCCCACATCATCCAGAGCCCAACTCAGGATAGTGGGCATACTCCAGATTTAGTTTTCCTATCAGAGGAATGACAATGTGATCTGGAATTGTCCCCTTTGTGATGGTCTGATTTCTTTGAGATTCTCCAATGCCACAAACTACCACAGGGAGGCTGGACCCACTAGATTGTCATAGGTTCCAGCGACTGATGGAACCTGGGTGGTTTCAGAGGAAGATGGGGATTATCCATGTTGTTCTGTCACATGTTCCATCTGAAAACCTGGTTGATGCTTGGAACCAAGGAAGTGGCTAAGATCTTGGATCAGATTGTGCCCAGACAACCTCTCCTTTCTCAGGAATTCTGGCATTCCTAGGAGGAGGAGTTGAGAGAGATGAAACAGGGAGAAGAGACATCCAGAGCATTGCTGGTATTTAATAAGGGACAAACATGACCAAATCTGAGTTACAACTGCTATTAAGATCTATCTTGTGACAGTAAGAAGCACCGGTATTTCTTTATCCTTATTACTGCACTGCAGACTATCACCCCACAGCCCTGTTTCACTTGGAGTCCCTCCTGCGATCAGAGAAACTTTTACAAGTGCTGAGGTGAAATTTGTGCCACATCTATCAGAGAAAGTTGCTCGAATTCATTCCCAATTGATAAATAAATAAATAAATGAGAGAATGTTATTGATATTATGGTGAGAAATATTAATATTATTAATATTATGTGTGAAGGTATCACATGTTAAATTATTCATTTTTGCATATTATTTGCTGTGATTTTACTTAGTTCACATCTTTCTTCAGAAATCATAAAAAAGCTGTTTTCAGTGTCTAAAAACACTATTAAAAAGTCAAAAAAAAAATTCTTGCTCTTAAATGTAGAGTTAATAATAGAGCAAACAGAATTTGCCAAGCAACTTGCCTGCTTTTTCTTTTTTGCTTAATAAAGATAGCATGGGACATGTAAGATTCGTGGAAGTTAGTTCCTTTTTCTATTGCTTAGAGACTAAATATAATAGCACATAATCTTCACAGTATTTAGAAACAAGGGTTATTCAGATACTCTTCAAATATTATGTAGGAGTGGCAATATATACAAACAGCATTGTTTTATGTTATGAGCCTCGATGGCACAGTGGTTAGAATACAGTACTGCAGGCTACTTCTGCTGACTGCCGGATGCCTGCAATTTGGCAGTTTGAATCCCACCAGGTTCAAGGTTGACTCAGTCTTCCTTCCTTCTGAGGTGGGTAAAATGAGGTTCCAGATTGTTGGGACTATATGCTGACACTGTAAACTACTTAGAGAGGGTTGTAAAGCACTGTGAAGCTGTATATAAATTTAAGTGCTATTGCTCTTGCTTTTAAAAGAAGGTGTAGGGGACATAAATCTAAAAAAATGGATCTTTTCCACAGAAGCATTATTATGCAAGTAGGTGGGGAACAGAGGAACCAAATTCTAGTTTGCATGTTTAAACAGAGGAAAACTGCAAAGTGGTTTCTTCATTACACTGTGGATCATGTCTGGGTTATTAAAGACATTATCCATATTATTTAGTGCTTGTGAAAATATATGAAATTAGTGGATTATTATGAGCAATGAGAGAAACTTTATCAGAAATGGTATGTTTATAAAATAATATGCAGCAGGCACTGTATATGTTTTTGCAGGAGAAAACATATCATTCACCCAGAATTCTTATCGAACACATCCTATTATATTTTAAATAGTGATGTTTCAAAACTTAAATTCATTTTTTTTTTTTAATCAAGGCATCATTATTCTGTTTGGGGCTGGTACTAGATGTCTTAAAAATCAACCATCTTCCCCTTCTGTTGCTTTGCCTCTTCTATCTTTAAAACTGTTAAAGATTTGACAGCTGTTCAATAATTGCCCCAGCTTATCTCTTATAAACAGGTTCCCTTCCCAGTCAATTGCTAGTTATCACTGTCGCTATAGCAACTATAAACATTAATGATTACCCAAACATGCTATTGGGGAATTCAGCACATTCTTAACTCAAATTGCTTGGGGGGGAAATTACCAGCAGTTTCTATCTGTGACAGAAGAGGAGATAGTGTTAGACTGAAATCCAGCAGTTTTCCTGTTTATGGCAGTTAAACCCAAACCTGTCTCCCAAAAAGAAGCTGATAGGTTTGGTTGGATTATAACTATATGACTGGATATTTTCACCAAGTAAAAAAAGTAATAAATAAATAAATTAGAACTAGTGCTATCTCCTGTCACTTCAGTATCCTAATTGCTCAGCTACCGGTACTGCTTTGGGCAACTGGTTGTTTATTTACACAGAGAATATGATTCATCCAAATAATTACTCTTACTGTAACCCTTGCCTATTTAGCATTTATATGGGGCCTTAAAAGAAGCAGCCCTTACAGTAGGTATGTTGGTTTGGGCAGTGCTGTAATAGCCGAAGTTATATAGTGGAGGGAAAATTTTTGTCCCCAACAATCTGGCTCCTCATTTTACCCATCTTGGAAGGATAGAAGGCTGAAATCAACCTTGAGCCTGGTGAGATTTGAACTGCCAAACTGCAGGCCATCAGCAGAAGTAGCCTGCAGTACTGTACTCTAACCACTGTGCCACCGAATGTTCACCTTGGAAGTGGTACAATTAGTGCAAAGAAAATTAATGTTTGTATTAACATTCAATGGAGAAGAGAAGATTACAAAAGAGTAAGCAGGTACACAATGAGGAATACATACTAAAAGGAATGTGATGGCACCAGCAGTTTGTGATTCTTCTTGCTACTACTTTTCTCCACTGTGTAGATTTCTCCATTAAGATATTGGGGGGAAGGAATAGAAATAGTCGGTTGCTCACTTTGAGAAATTTGCATTATTCTTTTTGGAGAAAATGTCAGCTTGGACTCTGGTGATGAGACAGTTCACATGGGTGCCACTTAGGCAAACTGTTGGATTATTCCGGCTTGTACATCTTAAAGAGTGAACTGAATGTGTGAAGTATTGGAAGCTTGGTGAAGGGATCAATGCCTCCCTGTAAGTGACATATGCCTAACTAAGGCAAAAATAACAGCTTTACTGAATAAACCAGGGAAAGAAACTGATATCTGATGACTTCATGTCTATGTCCATATAATTTTCTAGGCAAAATATAGTAGTTTGACAATTTCTTCCAAAATTTTGTTTATTTTCTTTTCAGTTTACTCCAGTGTTTCTTGGCAATTTTAAGATGTGTGGACTTCAACTCACAGATTTCCTAGCCAACACTTGGCTGGGGAATTCTGGAAGTTGAAGTCCTCATATCTTAGTCACCAAGTTTGAGAAACCCAAGTCTACTCAAGCACCAGCTCGGTCCAATCCTAGTTTTCCAAGGTCAGCTATGACAGATCAAGTGTTGCACTTATAGTTGGTTTTCTACATTTACTTCATTTTAAATAATAGAACAAAAAGAAAAGCAGAGAAATGGAACTTACTGCTTTAGAACTTTTAAATCTAAAATATGCTGAATTATGTTAACCAAATTGATATATCAATCACCAATGTTTAATACATCCACAATATATTTCAGTAAACAACTTATCTATTATATAACATTTAAAAATAACATTTCCTTTAATATATCTAATATTATTGTATTTTTCCCCATTTGGTTCAAGGGACAGTATAGAAATGCTCAGCAAATAAAAATATCATAAATGAATGATCTCTTCAAAATTTCTACAAATATTTATGAAATAATAAAAGTAACACATTGTGTCACTTATTTCATGCCAACTATTATGCCTGGAGATAAGTGAGAAGTTCCCCATTTAAAAACAAAACATCACAGCTAATGCTGTCCATGGAGCAATAGTGACAGACTTTTTTTTTTTAAATGACTCAACACAAGCTGCAAAGTTGAGATAACACATCTTAGTGGCTCATCTTGTCAGCAGAGAAAAACAAACAAACAAACAAAAAACTGATAAATAGGAAATCACAGAATAAAACATTATGTTGACCAGACATTACTGCTCATTACTGTTCCCAGCTTTCAGGCATGAACATGTATCATAAAGACAATGTATTTCATCTTTGAAATATCTCTATGAATCCCCAGCATATAACTTGAACTTTAGTTAATGACATTTTAATGCACTCGCTTAGTATAATATCCATATCATACTAAGAACGAGGAGAGATTTAACTTCTCAGTTGTTTTTTGTTCAAATCTCATGTCAAGTTAGGCTAAAAGCTGTGATATTTGCTTCAAAAAAGCTAAAGAACGCTTTGTTTGTTTGGAAACATTTTTCAATGTGACCCAGCTAATCCATTAATACCATGCTTTTAACAACCTCTGATCAGCTTTTTATTTTACCTAGAAGAGATTATTTTTTTTTTAGAAAAAAGAAAAAATGTTTATGAACTTTCCTATGCAGTGCATTTATTTATAATGGAATGTTATTGAATTAAGATGACCCTTTAAGACAATGCAAATAACTTTTTATTTGTTCCTTGGTATTACTGCATGATTCAGCATAACTACACTTTAGAGAAATATTATTCAAACAATTCCTATAAATCAACAATATTGTGAAGTGATAATGTGTATTTGGATCTGGATGCAAAGTGTTATGTAGAAAATTTATAAAAATCCTGAGAAATAGGGAGAATACCTACTGAAATTGAATTTAAGTAAGACAAATTGATCTTTCAACAAATACAACTCCTATAAGGATCTGAAAATGGAAGCCCTTTAGTTGATAATAAATCAGTGGAATAAACACACAAACATATATTTTTGAAGTTATATCCCTGTGAGAGCAGTCAATACATGTATTCTTACACATTATGAACTTTCATAGTATAAAAACATAGGAAATACAGAATTGTATAAAAATGTCTCTTTTTATTTGCCAGATATTTTATCCAACAGTTATTTCTGTGAACGGTCGCAAAAAAGCAATTTTAGATGATTTCCCATTCTATCTGCACCTCTCCTCCAAATGTATTCTAGATTAATATAGGATATGGCATAACCCATTGTAACAGGAAGATGTGAATAATGCCTTCCTCTCCATTCTATTTATGGAAACCTCTACTGGATCAAACAATTTTTATGAATGAAAAGGCAACAGCAGATGTAACTTCCCAGATAGATGTCTCCCAGATAGATGTCTCCAAAAGATTAGCTGAAAGTAAGTCTCCAGATTACACAATATCGAAATCACAATTAATATCAATTGACAGAGCTACATCTGCACCATGTCCTCTTTCTTTCTCCTTGCAGTTTACTGTAAATCTGGCTTGGAATGCAAAAGATAGTTGACCCTCAACTTACAACCACAATTGGAACCAAAATTTCCATTGCTAAGCATGAGGGTTACTGAGCTGCACCCAATTTTATGACTTTTTTTTTTTTTTTGGCCAGGATTGTTAAGCAAATCTGACTTCCCCCACTGACTTTGCTTGTTGGATGTTGGCTTGGAAGGTTGCAAATATGACTCCAGGATAGCAATAGCAATAGCACTTAGACTTATATACTACTTCACGGGCTTTTACAGCCCTCTCTAAGCAGTTTACAGAGTCAGCATGTTGCTCCCAACAATCAGGTCCTCATTTTACTGACCTCAGAAGGATGGAAGGCTGAGTCACCCTTGAGCCTGGTGAGATTCAAATTTCAGTCAGCCGGCAGTGAACAGAAATAGCCTGCAGAACTGCACTCTTACCACTGTGCCACCTTGGCTCCTATAGGATGATGTAAATACATGCTTTGTAAATACATGCCAAATTTTGATCATGTGACTGTGAGGATGCTTTGAAAGTTGTACATGGAAGGACCAGTCATAAGTCACTTGTTTGAGTGCTGTTGTCACTTTAAATGATTGTTAAAGAAATGGTTGTTAATCGAGCACTACCTAGAATGAAGTGACAATATATTCCTATTGTTGTAAAAGAACTTAGTAGCCTGGTGGCATATTAGGTGTTACTAATGTGACAGAATGCTCAAACTGATCCACTTACTTGAAATATTATCTCTACATATAGTTAAGAAAATTTTAAGAATAACATTCATAAACCCAAATATATATCGCTCAAGTGGCTCAAGGGCCTAATTTAATATTTCATTTGCATACCACAAAGTCTCTATCAGGAAAGCAACATAATTAATGACATCTTCTATGTAATTTCATTGTTCCCAGGGACTCTGCAGAGTGGTGTTATTATTAAAATGTTGTTTGCATGAATATGTGTGAGTTACAAATGCCAGATGTCTTTTCTCTCGCTGTCTATCAACTGGCAGCCCACCTGGCATCGGAAGGTAAAGTACTAGATGTACACTGGAAAACTTGAAGATTTCAAAGTTTTAGACAGTTATTAATAAAGTCTTTAGGAAGTTAATGCTCATGTGTCAGAGTTTCACACTTTCGTGCAAATCCCTAAGGACAGACATGGTGACAGATGTCTTGAAGACAGAGCAGCAACCAGGCTAAACATTCAGAAGATCATTTAACAATGTGACAAGTTAAGTCAAGTGATTAAGAGGTAACAGTTGAGAAGACACATACGAGTTCTGGAGAGTACACCCTAATATTTATTTACCTGCATATACATTGAAGGGTTATTAGCAAAGGAACTGGGGAAAAAGAATGCCAGTGAAATAACTTCATAATGTAGCAACTCTCAAGTTATTATGAAGATGCTGAATGAAGGAAAGGCAGGCAAATTAAATTTTGATAAAGAATGCCAGTTTCAGAATCATAAGACAGAAAAGCCCACATTGTTGTAAATGTGCAAATGTTATAAAAGTCTTCTACCACAAAGTTAATAGTATGCAATCTGGGATCCAGAAATTAGAAAATTGCTTAATTTTTTTTGACGGTTCTTCCATTTACACTTCTAGTATATCTTTGAGCAAATATATTCAGAAGTTAAGGGTATATACATTATTACAGAAAATGCCTGCACATAAATACGGCAGTCACACACTTTTCCTTTGTGGAATATAAAGCTGAAACAAAAGGATCTCTGTTCAGTCAGACCTTTAACAGAAAGTCTGTTCCCAGCCCTGGCCATTCTGTACCAAAAACAAAGCTCTTCCAGTCTAAAACAAGAATGCAAGACACCTCTGATCTTTTATATTTCAGATAAACCATCTTCTAACTCTAGTGTTTTAGACTGTGTTTGGTGATGGCTGAGGTGTTGCATGAGATCACCCTCATGCAACCTATCCCTTCTCAGAGATCCCCATCACTCACTGTGATTTCTGGAGGATTTGAAAGACACGAAACAAAAGATATATTTCGAGCACTGCTGGTGCTCAACTAAGGACAAACATGAACAAACATGATTTACAGCCACTATTAAGGCCTACGTGTTGACAGGAAGAGTGGTGTAGTGTCAGTATTCCCTGAATCTGCTGTACCTGAAGAAATCAACAGGGTCTTTAGGACTGTCAGATCAGTTATCTGCTTATAAACCAATGTTCCACTTGAGTGGTGAAAGTGTCCAGGGGGTGTCATGTGAATGGGTTCTACAAGTGGTTAATTCTTCTTTGAGGGAGAGGGTTGTTTTTTATCTCTTAAAGAGGATTTGGTTCATGCTCTTCTCAAGAAGCCATGGCTGGACCTCATCATACAGGACAATTTTCACCAAGTATCTAGCCTCACATTTTGGGACAGGTAGCAATAGTACTTAGACTTATATACTGCTTCATAGTGCTTTACAGCCTTCTCTACCTGGTTTTCAGAGTCAGCATATTGCCCCCAATAATCTGGGTCCTCATTTTACTGACCTTGGAAGGAGGGAAGACTGAGTCAACCCTGAGCTGGTGAGAATTGAACTGCTTCAGAAAGCCTTGGATGAAGTAGATTATTTGGATTTTTTTCAGTCAGGATTCTGCCCCAGTGTGGGATGGAAATGATATTGGTTGTGCTTTTGGGTGATCACTGGCTTGGATGGGGTTGTAAATTTAAGTGTATGGTAACCCACCCAGAATTGCTTTGGTTAGTGCTACTGGCAGCATATAAATTCAATAAATGAATAAATCCATAAGAGTTATGTGATGTTACACTTTACAATTATCTAAGGAAATTAATCCATTCCAATTGCTGTCATAATCTGAGAACTTCCTGTAGTAACATTTGGACACTTTGGAGACCACTGTCATTGTTTAGCTTATTTTTATATTTTTTGCTGTTTCACAGACTTCTGGGAAGAAATTCTAGCTCCTTTCAGAAGAAACTATGCGACTCTAAAAGTTGTGACCTTTAATACAGATCCTGATGAACAGAAATCCTCTATCTCACTTGAGGATTCCCAGAAATCCTGGTCAAATGGCTGGCATTATTTCAAATAGTTTGGGATACTATGCTATGGTTTCTACGCATAGTAAGAATTGCCTCAGGAAAACTATTGTAACTACAACACAACATCAGCGACAACTACAACAAGAGCAAAAAATGCACACAGAAAAAAACCCCTCACACAACATTAAATAACAACTCAACATATAAATATACATTTTGACAGTTATCATGCCGGTGTAGTAACATATTTTAGTGGGTTGCATTTGATTCCAGTTTTACAAAATATTAATATAAGCCTACCTTCACCCAGAATGCAAATCTAAAACATATTTAGGTTGAAATTTAGGGAAAAGAATCTAAAAATGAAGTGAGTAACAAAGAGTAGGAACCCTAGAATGTATCACAAGAACTAAGCATTACACTGATAAAATTAAGCAATTTTTTTGTTATTTCAGATCTAAAGATGAAAAATCAGGACCCTTTCAGATTCTGTTGGTTGTTTTTTTTTACTGATTTCTTTTTTTTTTTTTTAACAATTTTTTATTAGTTTTCAATAAACAAACATACACTAACAAAACACAAGACATCAAAACATAAAACTTCTTTTTGGAAAGCGGCTTAGTCCCGGTTACATCTTTTTATACAGACATAGATTCAAAATTCATGCTCACTTTTTATCCAATTTCATATCTTATTTACCATTCTACATTTTCTATATAGCTTCTCCCCTGTTTTCACTCTCTTAATTCTATTTTATTTATTCATCTCAATTTAAATCATTATTCATATTTCTTTTGTCTGTTCTATTTCAATTTTCTATAATCTTTTCTCATTAACACAAAATTTCTCCTGTAATCACTGATTGAGGTATGACGCCTTTGAATCTTTCTCCTAAATTTAACACTTAAAATAATATATACTTTTCATTCTGATTCTGCTTAGTACATTCTCAAGCTACTTACTATATTATAAAATAAAATAAGAAAATAATAAGTTTCTAATATAATTACAAGAATAATACATAGCAAATTAAACTCCATTATGAAATCCAGTTTTCTAACATTATTTCAGGTATAAATACAACAATATAATCTTATGTACTTTTGTAGCGTCTCTTTTTTTTATCATATTTTTACCCACTATTTCTGAATAAATCTTGTTTCTTTACATCTTACTTTAAACCTTTATAACTTCTCTTCCCTTTTTCCCTTCCTTTCTTCTTCTATTTCAGTTTTCTATTTATCTTTTCTCATTAACACAAAGTTTCTCCTGTAATCACAGATTGAAATATAATACCTTTAAATCTTTCCCCTAAGTTTAACACTTAGAATAAGGTATACTTTTCATTCTGATTCTACTTAGTGCATTCTTAAGTTGCTTACTATATTATAAAATAGAAAAGAATAATAAGTTTATAATATGATTAAAACAATAATCCATAGCAAATTAAGCTATATTATTAAATCCAATTTTCTAACATTATTTCAAATATAAATACAACAATACAATCTTGTGTACTTTCCTTTTTTAATTATATTTTTACCCAGTATCACTAAATGGATCTTGTTTCTTTACATCTTGTTTTAAAACTTTATAACTTCTCTTCCCTTTGTCCCTTCTTTTCCTCTCCAATCCTGCCTTTACCCCTTTGTCTCCTAGTATATCTTTTATCTGTTCTATTTCAATTTTCTATTTGTCTTTTCTCTTTAACACAAAAATTCTCCTGTAATCACAGATTAAAGTATAACACCTTTAAATCTTTCCCCTAGATTTAACACTTAAAATAATATATACTTTTCATTCTGGTTCTGCTTAGTACATTCTGAAACTACTTACTGTATTATAAAATAAAAGAGAATAAGTTTATAATATAGTTAAAACAAATCCATAACAAATTAAGCTCAGTTATTAAATCCAATTTTCTAACATTATTTCAAATATAAATACAACAATACAATCTTATGTACTTTGCAGAATCTCTTTTTTAATCATATCTTTACCCACTATCTCTAAATAGATCTTGTTTCTTTACATCTTGTTTTGTATCTACGGTTTGCTCCAGTGTTGTTATGGTTGAAGCTGAAGTATTCATTGACAGGTAGGACATTGCAATGTGTGATTTTATATATTATATTTAGATCAGACTGAAGGCAGCATAGTTTTAGGTTTTCTAGGTCTAGAATTTCGAGTCTGGTGGCATAAAGTATTCTGCAACAAGTAGAGGAGTGGAGAAGTCATCCTGTTAAATATTTGTGGACTTTCTCAACTGTGTTAATATCAGATACATAATGTGGGTGGGTTCCAGACTGTTGAGCTGTATTTGAGCATTGGTCTAGCAAATGTTTTGTATGCTCTAGTTAGTAGTGTAATATTACCAAAGAAAAAGCTACGGAAGATTAGATTAACAACTCTTAATGCCTTTTTGGCTATGTCGTTACAGTAGACTCTAACACTTAGGTCATTTGAGATGAGTGCTCCAAGATCCTTGACAGAGTTTGGATCATCAACAAGGTCTTGATGATTCAGCCTGCATTTTATTTTCTGATTTGTTTTTGCCAATATGTAGGACAGAGCATTTATTTTTGAGATTTGAAGTTGCCGTTTGTTTGACCATTCTGATACATAGTCAAGGTCTTTTTGAAGGGTAGCAGTACTGTCTGTGGTGTTGAATAGCTTTACATCATCAGCGAAGAGAACACAGTTGCTCTTGACATGATCACAGAAGTCATTTATGTAGAGTATGAAAAGATCTGGTCCTAGAACACTGCCTTGGGGGACACTCTTGTTGACAGGTACAGAATTTGATAGGACGTTTCCAATTTTGACCATTTGTGGTCTGTTTGACAGGCATGCTTCTATCCAGTAATGCAGGTGTCCAGAGATACCGTCAGATTTTAGTTTTAGTAGTTTGTCATGTACCACTGAATCAAAGGCTTTATAGAAGTCTATGTAGATTGCGTCTATTGCTTTGCCCTGATTGAGTTGTGTAGTCCATGTGTTTTTGGACTGTAAGAGTTGCAGATTACATGATAGTTTTTTCCTGAAATCAAATTGTTTATTAGAGAGTAGGTTGTTTGTTTCTAAGTGGAGGATGATGGATTGGTTAATAATTGATTCCATGACTTTACAGGTGATACAGCATAAGGAGATCGGTCTGTAATTTTCAACTAGGCTGCCCCCCCCCCTTTTTGAAGATGGGAATGTCTGTGGCTTGTGACCAAAGTTTTGGCAAGGAGATGGTCCTGAAAGATTTTTCAAAGATTATGCTTAGAGGTTCGGCTATGCCAGTGGGTAGCTTTTTTGAGAAGTAGGCACATATTCCGTCTGGTCCAATCGATAGAGATAGTTTTAGATTGTGCAGTGCTTTTTCAACAATGTGTGACTGTCTCAAGGTTGACTCAGCCTTCCATCCTTTCAAGGTTGGTAAAATGAGGACCCAGACTATTGGGGATTATATGCTGACTCTGTAAATCACCCAGACAGTGCTATAAAGCACTGTGAAGCAGTATATAAATCTAGTGCTATTGCTATTGCCTGTCCTTCCCAATTTTATATTTGATGATGTTAAAGGTATAGACACAAAGGATGTACATTATTCCAAGTAAAGTTGCCTTTTGTAATTGACTGATGTTAATTTTGTCAATCCTGATGATGTTCAGGTAATGCTCTATATGTTTTGTTTCCAAAGTACCTATTATTATTGGTACCATTTTGCTTTCTTTTGCCACAATCATTCTACTTCTATTTGCAGACCTTTGCATTTTGGGATATTCTCCAGTTCTTTCAGTTCTATTCTGTTGTCTACAGATACTCCATATGAACTATCCACACATTTTGCCATTCTTATCAAGAATTGTTACATCTAGGGTGTTATACAGCAGGTACCTGTCTGTTTGAATATTAATGTCCCAGAGAACATTAACTTCTTCATTTTCTATTACTTTGTCCATTTGGTGGTCCCACCAGTTCTTGCTTGCAGGCAAATGGTATCATTTTATTACTATTTTTTCCACTGGTAGGACAATGTTATAGAGAAGGCAGAAAAAAAGATATCAGCAGGTCATGTTTGTGTCAGAGTTAGATACAAGAGGATATGGTCAGATTTTGCATGCAATGAGGAGACAGTTAAAGGTGTGATCCAGTGGATTTCCTTTCTGGAAAGATTGATACTTATTTCACAACTGCCAAGCCATCTTAGGGAGAAAAAAAAATCAGGCACGTTGTGCTGGTGTTACTGAGTTATCAGTTGGAATAAATTTACACTTAATATTTCTTCTCACAACACCTAAACAGCAGTAACAACAACAGCCCATGAACAAGCTCAATTTACACTGCACAGTTTTTCACTTCAAAAATAGAAAGTAATTTTGCTACCACAAGAAAACCACAAGAACCAAAACTTCTCAGCTTCCTTTCGCTAGTGCAGAAATCTGCTTTCTTCCTATTTTCAATGATGTTTATAGTTGCAGCACAATGACATCTCTATGAATGTAGAGAAAAACCTTTACCCATCTGCCAATAGGCCAACAATTTATGTTAATCGTGTATATTATATACATAAATTTTACCTATATATCTCTCTATCTACAGTATCTATTTGATAGCTTTCATGTTGGCTGACCTCTGTCAATTACACTTTATTTCAATAATTTTTGCTTTCAAAATAAAGTATATTCTTCCCCATAGTTGGCCTGGTTGGTCGGTGTGTCTGTCTGTCTTTCTTGTCCATCCATCCATCCATCCATCCATCCATCCATCCATCCATCTATCCATCCATCTATCATCTAATCTTCCAAATTATCTCTGCAACAAAGAAACCACAGTGATATTTGGAATAGATATATTAGAGTATATATAGATATAATAAAGAACCCATGATTCATTGGATCATTGTTTCAGAGATACTTCCTTACCTAAAAAGGGAAATAGATATGCAGAAAAGGAGTTGGAGCAAAAATAACTTCCAATTTCCTGCTGGCTTCCCCAATTTTCTTGTGCAAAGCTGATGGAGAGCATCAGAAATCATTCCTCCCTCCCTTCCTTCCTGCATTTTGATTTTTTTCCTGTTCTTGAAAACATTTTAGTATTTTACTTAATTGTTTTTTGTTTTTAAGACAAAAACTAATGTGCAATAAATAATTAATAACTAATAGAAGAAGAATAATGATTTATGAATTTATATCATACTGTTGATTGGAACCTAAATACTGGAACCTGACTCCATACAAAATTTGTCAGCTTAACTGATTTTTAAGTGTATGCACACTTATATAGACTTCCTCATAACAATGGTCAAAAGAAAACTTTCTGCCATGCCTGATGGTTCAAAGTCAGTTTGCAGCACAGACTGTATTTAAGAAAGAGAAAAAATTGCAGAATCACCAATATATTTACTTGTTGCAGAAACAAGTATTTAAACAGGAAGTTCATATAAATATATATACTTGCATGCTCAATTTTAGAAACCAAAGGCTGATTACTTGCTAGTGAGTTAATAACAAAGGTATGTACACAAGGGTGGGATTCTACCGTTTCTGTCCACCTCTGTAGAACCGGTAGTTCTGAAGAGCAGCAGACAGAGAATATACAGAGAACCGGTTCTATGTCTGCTGCTGTTTTGGCCTACCCGCCTGCCCGGGCTGTTATCTGACCTTTATTTCCTATTTTTTCAACTGCAGCTGTTTTGCATGACATAGCTATGATTTAAAAAGCAGGAAAAAAGGGCTTTTTCAACCACTGCGCACTTGCACCTAGCTCAGCTATCCGGACAGCTCAGCAGGTTGTAAATTGCACTTGTGCGACTCGTGTGCATGACACAGAGCAACAGAACCTGTCATTATACCGGTCGGATCCCATATCTGTATGTACAACTCTCTCAAGATGTCCATTTTAGATACCTCATTTTACCTTGCTCTTTTGATATGAGCAGCAAAGAAACTATTAGCATATCTTTAAAAGCAGTGTAATAATTATACAAAAATAGTCTCGTGGGAAATGGTGAATACAAAATAAAAGGTTTTCTACAGAACATCAAAAACATTAAGTAGTAGAGAGGCATGAATATTCTGTCCACTTGACAAATGTCAATGGCAAAAGATATTAAAAGGAAGTTCACAGCAGAAAAAGAAGTAAAAGATTGTGGAATTAAGAAAACTCATCAGTGAAAAGGTGAAGGGACACAAGAGTATCATCAATTATGAAGATACATGTATTTGGAAGTGATGCTTTAAAAAAAAAAAAAACCCAACCCAACTTGAGTGCAACTCAAGTAAATTATTAACAAATTTGTTCCTGCTGCTAAACAGCACCCCACCATTTGACTAAATATTTGTACAATTGATTAACTGGTTAAATCATGATGTCATACCAGATACTAACACCTAAAATACTGCATCCCACACACTAAGTCAAATAAATAGTAATGGTCAAAATGCTAGAAATGTGAATTCATATTATTACAAAGCATCACCAAATAGAATTAAAGGTTTTTACTCCTAAGAATACTACATTTATCATTATTTAATAACTATATTTATATTATACAACAAAGCACAATATTTACATCCATGTATGACACGTATGACATGCATACGTATTATTGCACTAACAATCTGGTTCATATAAAAAGTTAAGATGTCTGCTGAGATCTGTCAACATTTGTATCCAAACCTTCTCAACCTCATTCCTCCTGAACCAGTGTCAATATGAGGACACAATTTACAGATAAGTAAAGCTTATTCCTTTAAATAAGACTTAAGTTCACATGATTAATATGCAGAATTACCATACGAAATTGCATGTTTTGCTTTTGAAAAACTTGAATAGTTTAGATCCAAAACAATTTGGTTCCTCACCTCCAGAATGTGGTGGTGGCCCACAAAGCAACACCATTCCCTGTCCTTGTCGGACTGAAACTGTACTCCTTGTCCTGGTTTTGAAATTTTCAAGATCTGTTAGGGACAGACAAATAAATATATGATTACATGTTATTACAATCAGTTTCAAAATAAGAAGGGTAGAATATTGTTTACACCGAATTACATCTGTGCACAATGTGGGAGTAGCTCTTCTTTCCAGAAGGATGTCCTCTAATCCAGGGTCTTCTCTCTGATCAGTTTGGAAGGTATAGATTTTGTTTATTTCAACTGGCTTCTGTGGTAAACAGTTATGTTTTCTGCTTCATTTGATCACTAAGTTTAAAGTATTTTGTAAACATACCAGTATATTTTGATGGGATCTTGAAGACATCGTGTTTAATTCAGGAAATTCAAAATTACAATATTCCCAATGCACTGCTATTATAGAAATGTTTCAGTATTTTTAAAATTTTTCTATTTTTTTTTTCGAGATCACAGTACTTTGCGCAAAATTTATTTCAGATAACCTCTTCTCATTGGGCTTGATTTTTGATTTTTCTCATTGGGCTAGATCGTTATTTCTTTGTATTCAATTGTTGAATATTTGCAACACGTAAGACATCTTTTCTTCCAATGGTCCTGCATCTGGCTGGCTTTGATTGCTCAGCCAGCAATCCTGAATCCTGTACCACATTTATCAATAGATTTCTTGGAATGCCAAAAGCTAGCGTGATCCTTGTTGACCCAGGTGATTACTAATTACTGGGTTTTTGTAAATTGTCATCTCCTCATATTATTTCTGAGACAGAGATTCTTCATCCAGCTCCTCTGATGAGACATATCATGTATGAACTTCTGGCATAGCTCTTATTTTTTTTCAGAGCATACAAGTTGCACACTGAGGATAATAATATTGGTACGCTGACTGTCATTCCAAAAATCTTGGACAGCACTTAGAAAATCTGTGCATTGACAAAATTTCCATCTGTCAATTGAAAAAGCCACAGTGCTTGGATATACACATATTTTATGCTGAATTATGAAGTCTGAGGTTCTTGGGAAGAACGTGATGGATATGGAGGCAAACACTAGCTAAAGAACTGGCACCTGTCATATTTTTGTGGATGTAACAACAGGTGAATAAAAATTCCAAATTCTGACTAAACATCTGATTAATTGGGTGACCAATCATAATAATAACAACTCCTGTCTATCCCAGATCCTTGGGAAGGACTCAATAGATAGATAAAAATGCCAAATCCAATCTAAAAATCTATCTGTGAGACCAACCATAATAATAAATACCACCAGCACTGACAAAACCATCAGTTGCATTACTTGGAACAGTTTACATCCTGCAACAATGCTTTTAACACACATAAGCAACCACATCTGCATATCCCAGGTGTTTGGGAAGGGCTTAATAGATAAAAATGCCAAATCCAGTCTAAGCATCTGGCTGACTATGCAACCAACAAAAATAAACATTGTGCAAGATTGCATTATAGCTCTTGTCTAACTGCATAGTGATGATCTGGATATTGCTATTCAGAAGTTTCATTAATGCTCAATTCAAATTTACACTGTTTTATTAATTTGGGGATGTCTGAGAGTGGGATTATTATTTATCCTTGGGCACCAGGGTGTTATGTGTGATGGCTTTTCTGTATTTTAATTTTTGTAAGATACATAGAGTCACTTGTCTGAGATGGGTGGCTATATAAATCATATATAAATTAATTTAGGATTAGAACAAATAAATTTAGAATCATTCTATTCAGCAGCAGATAAGGAATGTCTTCCACATAAAATTGCACAAGTGTTTGAAAACATATCCCATGCATTTTTCCTTCCTTAACTACATATTTGCTTTAGCAATTTCTAACAGAAATGTATTTTTAATATCATTGTCCATCTTTATTGACCTCTTCTATTCTATGAAGTTTTGGATGAGCTGTGATTAGTATAGAATCGTGATTTCCATTGATGGACTTTTCTACTTCTTTCCCCACAAGAATATCCTCAACACATCAAAAATATAAGGATACCTTAAGGCCCTGTCACACTGCCCAACGGATGCAAAACATTTGTAAAAAGGACACAGCGGACGAGAAAAATGTTCCATTCATTGTTATCCGCTCTCAAAAGGGGGAAAATTTGCATAAACAGAGCGGATAACACGGAAAGGAATTGACGGGGGGAGGACGCAGAGCAGATGGAAAGCGGATGCGCAATGGAAGCCTAGTGGATGGAAGTGGATGGGAGCGGATGGTACATCCGCTAGGCTTCCGGGGGGCCTCAGCAAAGCGGACGTGGAACGGATGAAAAGGATGCACAGCAGATGCACAGCGGATGAAGCGGATACAGAGCGGAAGCCTAGCGGATGCACAGTGGAAGCCTAATGGATGCCTAGCATTAATTACACATGCGGGGAGGATGCATTGCGTAAGCCCCACGGATATAAGGGAAGCAGCTTGGAGCAGGTCACCATTCAGACGAAAGACCTGCTGCCGGATGGATTGACAGCCTTGCCTGCCCTGCCTGCCCTGCCTGCATGCCTGCCTGCAAGCCTTGCTGCCAGCCTTGCTGCCAGCCTCCCTGCCAGACTTGCTGTCTGCCTGCCTGCCAGCCTTGCTGCCAGCCAGTCTGCCTGCCAGCCTTGGTGCCTGCCTGCCTGCAAGCCTTGGTTCCTGCCTTCCTGCCAGCCTTGGTTCCTGCCTTCCTGCCAGCCTTGGTTCATGCCTGCATGCCAGCCTTGGTGCCTGCCTGCCTGCTAGCCTTCCTGCCAGCCTTGGTGCCAGCCTTCCTGCCAGCCTTGGTGCCTGCCTGAAAGCCTTCCTGCCAGCCTTGGTGCCAGCCTTCCTGCCAGCCTTGGTGCTTGCCTGCCTGCAAGCCTTCCTGCCAGCCTTGGTTCCTGCCAGCCTCCCTGCCAGCCAGCAACCCCACAACCATGGGGAAGAATAGAAAGCCTCAGCCATCTGCTGCCAGCCTGGCAAGAGGGACAGGGCCACCATCCCACCCCCTGGCCCTCACTCTGGTTCTGCTGGGGCTTCTGTAGCACGGGCTTGCTCTTCTGAGGCTGGACCTTCTGCTGCTTCTGCTTCTGGAGGAGCTGATGACACGGGTGATCAGACAAGCACTCCAGCACCAGCCACCTCCACAGCACCTGGACTCTTTACCCCTGAGACTGAATGACCAATAGGAGTGCCAGAGACTCATTTTTGTTTTATAGCTTGTTCTTAATAAAGTCTATCTTTGATTCACACACTTGCTTCATTTCTTTTTTTTTAATAAAGTCTTGGTGGAAACTTTCACAAATGGTTTAAGCCTTTGCAGGCTTGAGGGATGGATTAAGATAGCAGTGGGATGGGCAGGGATACCTGTGGGATGTGTAATAGCTGTGGGATGTGTAAGGATAGCAGTGGGATGGGCAGGGATACCTTTGGAATGGGTAATAGCTGTGGGATAGATAAACCTCCAGTGCAAGCATAGTGGGACTGTATGGTCCACCCTCCCAGGTGCCACACCTATGGCCCTTTATTATCAATGATAATGTAATCAATCATCCACACATGTCAACATAAACACAACTCTTTATTAAATGCCCTGTTCATTGTAGGCCCACCCAACATACATGGCCCAATCTCATCAGTGTGATGAGAAAGGCTCAAGGAAGCATCCATTAAGCATCTACCATCCTGTCTTGCCACTACACTGCTCCAGCTGGGGAGTTGCACCAGTGTCTCAGGAGGTTGCGCTGCTTCTTCCCTTCACGTGAGGCTCTGTTGTGGCCTTGCACATCCTCAGTGTCTATCAGGTTTTGCCCTTTCCTCCATTCCCCAGGCTCCATGTCCCCATTGCCTTGTTGGAGGTCCACGAGCCTGTTCTGCAAGACCGGGTAGCGGGTGTGCATGAGATTGTGCAGGATGCAGCAAGCTTCCATGATCCTCCTCATGGTCTCTGGGCGATGCTGCATGGTGGTGAGAAGTACCTGGAACCTATTGGCCAGGATGCCAAAGGCGTTCTCCACCACCCGCCTTGCCCTGGACAGCCTGTAGCTGAAGATCCTCTCTTCACGGGTGAGGCATCTGGAAGTGTAGGGCTTCATGAGGTAGGTTCTGAGGGAGAAGGCGTCATCCCCCACAATGAAGTAGGGCACATCTTGTGTGTCGTTGGGCAGGGGGTCTGGATCTGGGAAGCCCATGATGAGGTTGCGTTCCAGCCCCTCCTTGAGGTCACTGGCATGGTATACCTGAGCATCTGAAGATGAGCCGTTGCCTGAAGCATCGATGTACATGAACCTGTAGTCAGCATTGACCATGGTGAAGAGGATGATGCTGAAGAAGTCCTTGTAGTTGAAATAAGTGGACCCCGACTTGGCTGGTGCTTTGCAGGCCACGTGCTTGCCATTGATGGCTCCAACGGTGTGGGGGAAGTTCCACCTCTGATACCACTGCTCTGCAACTTTCTTCCAGCCTTCTTTAGTGGTGGGGCACTGGAGGAGCTCCTCCAGGTATTCTTCGATGATGGCCTGCACCACTTCTCTGACCACAATGCTGATGGTGTTGTGTGGCACCCTCCAGCTGTACTGCATGCTCCTGTAGGTAGTCCCTGAGGCCAGGTGGTGCAGAATGAGTGCCACCTTGAGCTCAGGTTCCAGGCTGGGCCGGAAGTTGGTGTTTGCCTTGGTCAACTTGGGTGTCAGCCGCTGCAGAACTTCATCAAACATGGCTGGAGGCATCCTCATGAAGTTTTGGAATGCACGAGTGTCTTTGTTCCTGAGCTCCACCATCAGCTTGTTGTACAGTCCGTACTCTGCTCTTCTCGGGATCCATCTTCGGACCCAGATGCTTCTTGGCTGCCTCCTTTTCTTCCCGTAGTAGAGTTCACAGAGCCTGTAGATGGCTTTGCACTGTTGCAGAACGATGGTGGCTGCCAAAAGGTCTTTGTTATGATCCACGGTGGACATGACTGGATGCTGTGGAAGAGCAAGAGTCAGATGAAGGCTGCAGAGGTCTGCACAGCTGGTCTGCTGGTCTGAAAGTGAGATCCAGGTGAGTTGCTCCCCCTTTTTATAGGCAGTATAGTTTTTCCCTTAGGTGTCCCTTTGCATCCTCTTGGCATCCTCTAGACATCCTTAATATCCGAGATAGGTCCCCTCTGCGAACATTTTTTCTGTTTTAAATCCTTTGTTTCCGTTCTGCATGAGCTAGTATCCGTTCTGCATCTGTTCCGAGTCCGTTCCGCTTCCTCCCTGCGTCCGTTTACCGCTGGAGTGGATGGAGTTGCGCGGATGTGCAGCGGATGCCTAGCGGATATAGCGGATGCGTAACGGATGCAGAACGGATGCCTAGCGGATGCCTAGTGGATGCAGAACAGATGCATTGGATACATTTTCCGCTCAAAAGTTTTGAGCAGTTCAAAACTTTCTGAGTGGATGAAACGTCAATAAACGGATGCTGGACGGATAGAGAGGATGAAAAACGGATGCAGTGAGTACAGAACGGATGCATCACGTTAATCAACGGATGACAAGTGTTTCTCTCCATTTTACATCCTCTTTCCATCCGTTGGTGCAGTTTGACAGGGGCTTTAGAAACCAAACAAAGCTCTGTTCAAGCTTCTAACTGAACATAATAATAGTAAATAGCAATTTAATCTACTTAGATGTTATTAGCTATTTCAGCCACTAATGCCTTATGTTGAATGTTTTTTGTTGTTTATCACTTGAAACGAACTCATCAATAATTATCTTTCTGTGATGGTTAATGGGCTTATGAAAATGGTTATCTGTATGTAGCAGAACTTTAAAAAGCCTGAAAATGAACACTAATATAAAATTAACTGCATATAAAATAAAAGGTTGAAATTTGTGTTCCCTTGTGCTTCATCATCACTCAATGGCCCCAAGAATTCACAGCCACAGTAAAAAAGTTATGTGTTCGTACTCTTGATCCATTGATGAGTTGATGCAGTTAGAAACCTTGTTATACTACATGTATTTTCCCAACTTTAATAACATGCAAGATGGTAAACTTGATATTCAACAACAATCTCCACTCCCCAACATTAGGTATTTGAAGAGATTTCTTCTCCTTTGTGTTGAGCATAAAGCTTATGGTTATTAATTGCTTAGGTTATAAGTAGTGAACCAGCCCATGGCTCACCAGCTCATTGATCAACAACCTGAGCTGCCAAGAAAATTCAAAGTAAGAATTTCTACCACTCAAGCAATTACCACATACAATAACTTAGTTTTACATTTACAGTTAAAAAAACCGAGTATCCAAACTATTGTTTGCTGATTGCAAAATTGTTGTTCAGCCGAGCAGAAAACCCAGAAAACATACAAGAGATAAATGTACCAAACAGCTGGAAAGCAATTATACAGTTACAAAGGTGAAATATTACAGTTTGATTTTCACCCCTTTCTATTTTTTTTATTAAAAAGAAAGGAATATAATTGCCCTTATAATAACATCAAAAACCCACACCATCATTCCATGTACTTTCCCCTTCTGAACTAGAATGTTTTGGGTTTTTTTTAGAATTCACAATGGTTCTTTACTTATAATTAATCACATACAAGGATATTAATGTGATCTGAAAATAGGGTCTCTTAGTTATGCTGATATGAATGCTGTAGCTGCATCTTGTTTTCTTTTGCAGAAAGAAGGTGGGTGGGTGGAAGTACAAACTGATTAATCTTTTACCTTCTAACTGCTCACTCAATGAAAAGATCTCCAACTCCCAAGCTTCATTTTTCCTCTGAGGAAATTTAATTTAATTTAATTTAAAGAGTTTTATAAGGAAAGAGGAGGCTTTCCCCGCCTCCCCCCCCCCCCATGACAATGTCCCAGAGGAAGGTAGATAGATAAAATTGACCTATCTTTAGTTCTGCTGACTCCTTTCTCTTCCTTCTAGTACAGGTGAAACTCAAAAAATTAGAATATTGGGCAAAAGTTCATTTATTTCAGTAATGCAACTTAAAAGTGAAACTAATATATGAAATAGACTCATTACATGCAAAACAAGATAGTTCAAGCTGTGATGTATCATAATTGATGATTATGACTTACAGCTCATGAAAACCCCAAATCCACAATCTCAGAAAATTAGAATATTGTGAAAAGGTTCAATATTCTAGGCTCAAAGTGTCCCACTCGAATCAGCTAATTAAGCCATAACACCTGCAAAGGGTTCCTGAGCCTTTAAATGGTCTCTCAGTCTGGTTCAGTAGGAATCACAATCGTGGGAAAGACTGCTGACCTGACATTTGTGCAGAAAACCATCATTGACATCCTCCATAAGGAGGGAAAGCCTCAAAAGGTAATTGCAAATGAAGTTGGATGTTCCCAAAGTGCTGTGTCAAAGCACATAAATCGAAAGTTATGTGGAAGGGAAAAGTGTGGAAGAAAAAGGTGCACAAGCAGCAGGGATGATCACAGCCTGGAGAGGATTGTCAGGAAAAGACCATTCAAAAGTGTTGGGGACTTTCACAAGGAGTGGGCTGAGGCTGGAGTCAGTGCATCAAGAGCCACCACACATAGATGGATCCTGGACATGGGCTTCAAATGTCATATTCCTCTTGTCAAGCAGCTCCTGGACAACAAACAACATCAGAAGCGTCTTACCAAGGCTAAAGAAAAACAGAACTGGTCTGTTGCTCAGTGATCCAAAGTCCTCTTTTCTGATGAGAGCAACTTTTGCATCTCATTTGGAAACCAAGGACCCAGAGTCTGGAGGAAGAATGGAGAGGCCCACACTGCAAGATGCTTGAAGTCCAGTGTGAAGTTTCCACAGTCTGTGTTGATTTGGGGAGCCATGTCATCTGCTGGTGTTGGTCCACTGGGCTTCATTAAGTCCAGGGTCAACACAGCCATCTACCAGCAGATTTTGGAGCACTTCATGCTTCTTTCCACGGATGAGCTTTATGGGGATGCTGACTTCATATTCCAGCAGGACTTGGCATCTGCCCACACTGCCAAAAGCACCAAAACCTGGTTCAGTGACCATGGGATTATTGTGCTTGATTGGCCAGCAAACTCACCTGACCTGAACCCCAAAGAGAATCTATGGGGCATTGCCAAGAGAAATATGAGAGACATGAGACCGAACAATACAGAAGAGCTGAAGGCCACTATTGAAGCATCCTGGTCTTCCATAACACCTCAGCAGTGCCACAGGCTGATAGCTTCCATGCCACATCGCATTGAGACAGTAATTGCTGTAAAAGGGCCCAAACCAAGTACTGAGTACATATGCATGCTTATGCTTTTCAGAGGTCCGATATTGTTCTATGTACAATCCTTGTTTTATTGATTGCATGTAATATTCTAATTTTTTGACATTGTGGATTTTGGGTTTTCATGAGCTGTAGGCCATAATCATCTCAATTATGACAAATCACAGTTTGAACTATCTTGCTTTGCATGTACTGAGTCTATCTCAAATATTAGTTTCACCTTTTAAGTTGCATTACTGAAATAAATGAATTTTTGCAAAATATTCTAATTTTTTTGAATTTCACCTGTATAATAAAATATTATTATATGTTCTTATAAGGAAGAGAAAGGCTTTATTTAAAATTATTTTAATTTGGTTCTTAGAAAGCAAATGTGGTCCATTTTTCTATTAGTTTATCATTCTATTATCTAGTCATAACTATTAGGATATCATGCAATACAGAAGAAAAAAGAAAGTTTGATTCTCTTTTTTCCCTGTAGTTGGCCTGATCTCCCTCCCTCCCTCCCTCTCTCACACACATATCATGAACCAATGTTATCAGAATGTAAATGTCAAGGCAAAATAAAGTAAAATAAAATAATAAAATAAATAAAATAAATGTATAGCTAACTAAGTTGGTGCTGGGATAAAACCCAGTCAAATCCAACCTGATCTGATCTGACCCAATCCAACCAATCCAACCGAGCCCAACCCAACTCACAATAAAATAATCTCAATTTGAATTAAAGGCATACCAACAGGTGTTATTGTGATCATGCAGCTGTATGTTGAAATGATATGGAGAAGTGGAATATGGAAAATTATTTAATAAATGAAGAAAAAGGCTTACGAGTTGTGTCACGAAAAATCAAAAGATATTTTACTGATTAGACAAAGGCCTTTGTCTTTGTAGACTACAGTTCCTTAAAATGTGGGCCACTGAAGAATTCACATGTTTAGCAAGATACAACACTTGCTGTAGAATAAGCAGCTAAATAGGTCAGCATTGAAAAACAAATCTAGCAAGTTTACATAAAAGATAATTGTTTCCTCAGTCATGTCCAACTCTGAGAGACAGTGTTTATCTCTATTTCTTAGTCGAGGGAGCCAGCACTGTCTGAAGACATTTCCATGGTCGTGTGGCTGCCCAGATTATATGCTGAGGCACACAGTATGCTGTTACCTTCCCACTGAAATGACACCTATTTATCTACTTACATTTGCATATGTTTGAACTGCTAGGTTGGCAGGAGCTGGGGCAAGTTATGGAAGCTCACCCTCTTGTGCAGTACTTGGATCTTGAACCTAGGTTATCAGTTTACAACTGACAAGCTCAGCATCTTTAACTGTTGAGCCATTGTGCCCCCTTGTAAGTTTACATATTGTCTTATTTACTTAAAATACAAAAAAGAAAGTTAGCCTAGAAGAAATGTAGGTTAGAATTAAAATTGCTGGAAGAAATATTAGCAATCTCAGCTATAGTATGAATACTGGTTTCATGGTCACAATTGACTTAAAATGTCTTCCTGAAAGTAAAAGAAAAAAATGCAAAATCCAAGCTAGTGCTCAATTTTAAAAACAAAATCGAAGATTATATCAACTGAATACAAATAGAGAAAAAAGGGGAGATACTAACAGACTTGATTTTCTTAAGCCTACCAAAATGTACAGACAAAATGAAAGAGTTGATATTTGATAGAAAGGCTATGACAATAGATATATTAAACCTCAGAGATATCAACAAATATTGTACTTAATATCAAAGCCATGATTTTTCCAACTGAAATATAATGGCTGTCAAAGATACACCAGGATGCTGGAGAAAATTTTTGGTAACATCTTAGACTGAAAGAAAAAAAAAAAAACCCACTAAGTTTAACCAGACTACTCACTGGAAGCAGTAACAATGGATTAATTTTATATAATATGAAGGAAAGAGTCACTGGAAAAAGCCTGATGTTTGGAAAAATTGAAAGTAATTGAAAAAGAAGTTCATGGAAGACACAATATCCAGGTACAATCACTGATGACACCAGCATGAACATACAGGAACTCTAAGAAACAGTTACTGCCAAACAGTCCTGTAAAAACAACTTCCATCAGCTAATGGAGATTGAAAGTGATCAAACAACCAAACAAGTAAAAACTAGCTTTAGAAGCAGAAAACTCTTTATAGCCTGAAATTAAGATAAAAATATATATTTTAGACAGTTAATGCAAAAAAACCACCTGCTTTGATTGAAGAAAAATATGTGTGTATCTTGAGCACTCTAGCATGGTTTCTGTTTTATAATAGTTTAGGATTGTGTTCTTTTAGAACTTGCAATTAGGAATCATACTGCTGAAATAAAAACACAGTTAATATTGATTTTTGACAGGACAATATCTGTATGAGCCTAACTGTGCTTTCTTTGTAGACCAACAATTTCTCGGTAAACAACCTCACATATACAGACAGCTTATTCTTTTATAATTTGTAATTATGGAACACTAACTGAGTCTTTACAATTCTTTGTGTTTAGTTTAAGTTCTCATCTGTTAACCTCTTCTGAAGCTACTTAAACTATATTTATTAAATATAAATATTTATATTTCCTAATATAAATATATAAATGTTTAATTTACAAATGTATTTTACTGTTTTTTTTTTCATTTTATCTTTATAATATTGCTGTAAAGAAGGAGTTTATTTCCCCTATTTTATAGATGAAAAAATTAGCCAAAACATTCATTTTCCAACTTTCAACAATCAATCTACCTTAGAAATATTTTCACATTATACTATTTTGTTAGATTCATACATCACACTAAACTAAGAACTATTAATGTAATAGTCTCAAGTTTTGGGAATGATGGTTAGAAGATTCAATTTAGAGATTCAATGTTATGTAACCTATAATAATAGTAGTCTGATCTGTGGTGGTTTAGACAGTACTGCAGGCTACTTCTGCCAGCTACCAGCAGTTAGATTCTAAGTGGCTCAAGGTTGACTCAGCTTTCCATTCTTCCAAGTTCGGTAAAATGAGAACCCACATTGTTAGGAGTAATATGTTGATTCTATAAACAGCTCAGGGAGGGCTGTAAAGCACAGTGAAGAGGTATATAAGTCTAAGCGCTATTGCTATTGATGACTCTTCCACAATTTCAGTTATAGTAGACAATTCCAATTACAAAACATTGGTATCAATTATCAGAAGGCAAACCTGTGAAATCCTCAAGACTTCTACCTCCAGAAAGGTCCATGTGGATCACTTTGCTTAGATTGCATGGGGCAGCTTGTCTCTTATTCTCAAGTTCTATTCTCAATTTCACCTTTTTTTTTTATTCTCATACACATCCCAGTAATGCTCATTACTTAAAAGTATTTGAACCCAAGCCTTTAGCCAAGCTCCTTTACAGTGAAGCTTTTCTCTCCCATTGGCTCTATACCCTAAGAAGGGGTGCAATGGTTCAACCGTTAAAAACTAAGTTTGCCAGCTGGAAAGCTGACAGCCCAGGTTTTATTTTGGCTTGGTTATTATATAAGAAACTCTCTTTAGTAGAGAGATAGTGCCCATATGCCACTGGGCAGGTTGAAACTATAACACATGTCTATATCTACTTCCCATTTTATTAAAATGCTAGGTTTTTGCATGAGTATCCTGGTTTCTGTTTGCATACTTCTTGATTCCCTTCAAATGACAATGCATAGCATTGTAAAGGCCCTGTCACACTGCCCAACGGATATAAAAAGTTTTTAAAAAGGAAACAGCGGACGAGAAAAATGTTCCATCCGTTGTTATCTGCTCTCAAAGGGGGCAAAAATTTGCATAACCGGAGCGGAAAACACAGAAAGGAACGGACGCGGGGAGGACGCAGAGCGGATGGAAAGCGGATGCGGAACGGAAGCCCAGCAGATGGAAGTGGATGAGAGTGGATGGTACATCCGCTAGGCTTCCGGGGGGCCTCAGCAAAGCGGACACAGAACGGATACAGCAGATGCAGAGCGGACGCGGAATGGATGAAGTGGATGCACAGCGGATGCACAGCGGATGAAGTGGATGCACAGCGGAAGCCTAGTGGATGCACAGCGGAAGCCAAACGGACGCCGAGCGTTAATTGCGCATGCAGGGGGAATGCATTGCATAAGCCCCGCGGATATAAAGGGAAGCAGTTACCAAGCAGGTCACCATTCAGAGGAAAAACATGCTGCCGGATACATCGAGTCCTTGCCTGCCCTGCCTGCATGCCTGCCTGCAAGCCTTGCTGCCAGCCTTCCTGCCAGCCTTCCTGCCAGCCTGCCTCCAAGCCTGCCTGCCACCCTTGCTGCCAGCCTGCCTGCCTGCCAGCCTTGGTGCCTGCCTGCCTTCCTGCCTGCCTTCCTGCCTTCCTGCCAGGCTTCCTGCCAGCTTTGGTGCCTGCCTGCCGGCCAGCCTTCGTGCCTGGCTGCCTGCCAGGCTTCCTGCAAGCCTTGGTGCCAACCTTCCTGCCAGCCTTGGTGCCTGCCAGTCTCCCTGCCAGCCTCCCTTCCAGCCAGCAACCCCACAACCATGGGGAAGAAGCAAAAGCCTCAGCAACCTGCCGCCATCCCTGGCAAGTGGGACAGGGACACCCTCCCGCCCCCTGTCCCTGACTCTGCTTCTGCTGGGGCTTCTGCTGCTCGGGGTCACTCTTCTGGTGCTGGAGCTCCTGCTGGCGCTGCTCCTGGTGCTGATGCTTCTGCTGGTGCTTATTCTGCTGGTGCTGCTCCTGGCAGTGGTGCTTCTGCTCGTGCTTACTCTGCTGAAGCTGCTCCTGGCGGTGGTGCTTCTGCTGCTGAGTACTCTGCTGAAGCTACTCCTCGTCCTGCTGGTCCTGCTTGTGCTCCTGGATTTGCTCATCCTGCTCATGCTCCTGGTCTTGCTCGTCCTGCTCGTCCTGCTCGTGCTCCTGGTCCTGCTCGTGCTCCTGGTCTTGCTGGTGCTGCTGCTGCTTACTCTGCTGCTGCTGATCCTGGTCCTGCTGGTCCTGCTGGTGCTGGTGCTGCTCCTGCTGCTGCTGCTGATCCTGCTGGTGCTGCTGCTGCTGCTGCTGCTGATGATGATCCTGCTGGTGCTGGTGCTGCTGGTGGTGTGGAGGAGCAGCCCCTACTAATTGGGAGCCCCTCTGATGAGGGCCCATCTGGTCCTGCCAAAGGGAGGAAGAGGCGTATGCGGGGACAGGAGAGGAGGCAATACTCCATTGAGGAGGAACACGAGGATGAGGTGCTAGAGTGGCTGAGAGAGAATGACTATCTGTGGCGGAAGGAACACCGGCTCTACAGGGACACCAAAAGGAAGCAGGCTGCTTGGAGAGGGAAGGCGGAGAATATGGGCTACACTTTGGAGGTGCTCCTCGGCTGGTGGAAGCACATGCACACCTGGTATGGGAAGCTGAACCTGAAGAAATCTGGCCAGGCCATGGTGAAGCTGATGGACAGAGAGACCTACGTCATGGCCAGGTGCAGCTTCCTGGAGGGTGAGATCCGCCACCGAGGAGCACCAGCAGCCCCTCTCACTACCCTCTCTCTCTGGCAGCCTGCTGAGAGCCAGTCCTCTTCCGGCCGAGAGTCAGCTCCTGTCTCCAGGCAGGTTTCTTTGGAGCGTGCCATGGCGGAGAACCTGCGGACAGCTGTTGTAACCGTGGTGGAGCGCATGGAGGATTCCCTAGTGCGGTGGGAGAAAGGAGATGGCGCGTCCACCACAGCCCTACCCGCATCCACCCCCAGCTCCACCTCCACAGAAAGGCAGAGAGCCAGACAGCAGGAGGGGCAGAGCCACACTGTCCTGCTGGAGATCAGGGACACCATCCAGACCAACTGGTCAACACCATCCTCTCTCAGCTGGTCAACACCGACTCCTCATCCTCCAACCGCAAGCCCTTCCTCACCTATGTCAACCAGACCCTCATGGACATGGCGGAACCCCAGTACCAGGTGGTGAAGGACCGGATCACCGAGCTGCTTCACAACCCTCCAGATCCAGAGGAACCTGCTCCCACCCAGTCCAGGTCTGCTCCTCCACCCCAGGTGATGTCCCTCCCATTCCAAGGCTTTCCACAGCCCCTCACCTACCAGGGCTACGGCTACCAGGAGGTCCAGCAGCACAGGCAGCAACCCTTCCCAGTCCAGGCACAGAGTCATGGTATGACACCGTTGCCACCGGTTCCACTGATGCCACCTATGCCACCCACGACACTGATGCCACCGACGCCAACGATGCCACCCACGACACTGATGCCACCCATGCCAGTCCTCACCCGGCTGCAGACCAGACAGCCCCACTACACTGCTCCTTCCTCCACCCCACAGCCAAGCCCGGCCTCAGTACATCTGTCCTCGGTACTGGGGCTGACACCACATGGCATGGAGGAAGGTGCTCTCAACATCACGGGTCTGAGCCAGCTGTCCGAGAACTTTTTCAACACACCGTCACCTGTTGTCCTCTCAGGGCCAGGCACCCCAATGGTGCTTCAGACAAGCACTCCAGCACCAGCCACCTCCACAGCACCTGGACCCTTCACCCCTGAGACTGGGCACACCTCTGAGTGACCAAGAGGAGTGCCAGAGATTGGCTGGCTGGCTACCTGTGGACTTTATTTGGACACTTGACTTGGGTCATTTTTCTTCTACAGCTTGTTTTTCAATAAAATTTATCTTTGATTCACACACTTGCTTCATTTATTTTTTTCATAAAGTCTTGGTGGAAACTTTTAGAAATGGTTTAAGCCTTTGCATGCTTGTGGGATGGGTTAAGATAGCTGTGGGGTGGGCAGGGATACCTGTGGGATGGGCAGGGATACCTTTGGGATGGGTAATAGCTGTGGGATAAATAAACCTCCAGTGCAAGCATAGTGGGACTGTATCATCCACCCTCCCAGGTGCCACACCTATGGCCCTTTATTATCAATAATAATGTAATAATCATCCACACATGTCAACACAAACACAACTCTTTATTAAATGCCCTGTTCATTGTAGGGCCACCCAACATACATGGCCCAATCTCATCAGTGTGATGAGACAGGCTGAAGGAAGCATCCATTAATCATCTATCATCCTGTCTTGCCACCTCATCGCTCCAGCTGGGGAGTTGCACCAGTGTTTCAGGAGGTTGCGCTGCTTCTTCCCTTCACGTGAGGCTCTGTTGGGGCCTTGCATATCCTGAGTGTCTATCAGGTTTTGCCCTTGCCTCCATTCCCCAGGCTCCATGTCCCCATTGCCTTGTTGGAGGTCCACGAGCCTGTTCTGCAAGACTGGGTAGCGGGTGGGCATGAGATTGTGCAGGATGCAGCAAGCTTCCACGATGTTCCTCACGGTCTCTGGGTGATGCTGCATGGTGGTGAGAAGTACCTGGAACCTGTTGGCCAGGATGCCAAAGGCGTTCTCCACCACCTGCCTTGCCCTGGACAGCCTGTAGTTGAATATCCTCTCTTCACGGGTGAGGAGTCTGGAGGTGTAGGGCTTCATGAGGTAGATTCTGAGGGAGAAGACGTCATCCCCCATGATGAAGTAGGGCACATCTTGTGTGTCGTTGGGTAGGGGTTCTGGATCTGGGAAGTCCATGATGAGGTTGCATTCCAGCCCACCCTTGAGGTCACTGGCATTGTATATCTGGGCATCTGAAGCTGACCCATTGCCTGAAGCATTGATGTACATGAACTTGTAGTCAGCATCAACCATGGCAAAGAGGATGATGCTGAAGAAGCCCTTGTAGTTGAAATAATTGGACCCTGAGTTGGCTGGAGCTTTGCAGGCACGTGCTTCCCATCTATGGCTCCAACGGTGTGGGGAAAGTTCCACCTCTGATACCACTGCTCTGCAAGTTTCCTCCAGCCTTATTCAGTGGTGGGGCACTGGAGGAGTCTGGATCTGGGAAGCCCACGATGTGGTTGCATTCCAGCCCCTCCTTGAGGTCACTGGCGTTGTATACCTGGGCATCTGAAGCTGACCCGTTGCCTTAAGCATCGATGTACATGAACTTGCCTGAAGCATCAATGTACATGAACAGCATCAACCATGGCGAAGAGGATGATGCTGAAAAAGCCCTTGTAGTTGAAATAAGTGGATCCCGACTTGGCTGGAGCTTTGCAGGCCACGTGCTTGCCATCTATGGCTCCAACGGTGTGGGGGAAGTTCCACTTCTGATACCACTGCTCTGCAACTTTCTTCCATCCTTCTTCAGTGGTGGGGCACTGGAGGAACTCCTCCAGGTATTCTCCAATGATGGCCTGCACCACTTCTCTGACCACAATGCTGATGGTGTTGTGTGGCACCCTCCAGCCGTACTGCATGCTCCTGTAGGTGGTCCCTGAGGCCAGGTGGCACAGAGTGAGTGCCACCTTGAGCCCAGGTTCCAGTCTGGGCCGGAAGTTGGTGTTTGCCTTGGTCAACCTGGGTGTCAGGCGCTGCACAACTTCATCAAACATGGCTGGAGGCATCCTCATGAAGTTTTGGAATGCACGAGTGTTTTCGTTCCTGAGCTCCACCATCAGCTTGTTGTACAGTCCGTACTCTGCTCTTCTGGCGATCCATCTTCGTACCCAGATGCTTCTTGGCCGCCTCTTTTTCTTCCTGTAGTAGAGTTCACAGAGCCTGTAGATGGCTTCGCACTGTTGCAGAAGAATGGTGGCTGCCAAAAGGACTTTGTTATGATCCACGGTGGACATGACTGGATGCTGTGGAAGAGCAAGAGTCAGATGAAGGCTGCAGAGGTCTGCACAGCTGGGCTGCTGTTCTGAAAGTGAGATCCAGATGAGTTGCTCCCCCTTTTTATAGGCAGTATAGGTTTTCCCCTAGGTGTCCCTTTTCATCCTCTATGTATCCTCTAGACATCCTTAATATCCGAGATAGATCCCCTCTGTGAATGTTTTTTTGATTTTAAATGCTTTGTTTCCGTGCTGCATCCGCAAGGCATCCGTTCTGCATCCGTTCTGCGTCCGTTCCGCTTCGTCCCTGCGTCCGTTTACCGCTGGAGCGGATGGAGTTGCACAGATGCATAGCGGATGCCTAGCAGATATAGCGGAAGCGTAATAGATGCAGAACGGATGCGTAGCGGATGCAGAACGGATGCATTGGATACATTTTCCGCTCAAAATTTTTGAGCAGTTCAAAACTTTCTGAGCGGATGAAACGTCAATAAACGGATGCTGGACAGATCGAGAGGATGAAAAACGGAGGCAGTGAGTACAGAACAGATACATCGCGTTAATCAACGGATGACAAGTGTTTTCCTCCGTTTTACATCCTCTTTCCATCCGTTGGTTCAGTGTGACAGGGGCTTAAAATTTTGTGTATCTAATAAAACAGGATGGATTCTGGCCCAGCTAAATAGCAATTTATATTCATGTAGCTTGTAGTTAATTCTGTGCCAGCTTCAGGATATTGATAGAGTTCCAGGCTACATAGCCTTTCTGTATTTATTCAGAGTCTGAAATGGTATTAGGTATACATATATGTATGTATGACCACCCGTAGAGACAAATTTGTCTGTGTGCGGACTTGTAAACATTTTAAATAGAGTAATCTGAAACCACTATTTTTATCCCAACCTTTAATTCTAAATTTTAACCTATGATTCCTAATTTCTATTTTCTAATTAGATGACTCTTAGTGCTTATAAGCTATTTTCTCCCTTTAATTTAGTACTAATTTTAGATCTTTTATGGCTCAGGATTTTATTTATTCAAGTTGTTTTGAGCACTTTCAAACTTTTCTGTTTTGTATAGCTTTCTATTGTTCACTTTCAGCATTTAGGCTTCTAGTCTGCACTACTCTTCCTCTAGTTTGAAAGACTGATTCTATGACATCAAGTTGTTGTCTACTCTTAGTGACAACATAGATGGATTTTCTCCATAATTATCTGTCCCTAACCTGGATCTTTGGTGCCTCCAACGGTGCAGTGATCATAATTTTTATTGAGTCTACCCACCTTGCTGCTGGTTTAATTTAATTAAATTTCATTTAATTATTTATTGTGTATATACAGTGTATTGTTCTTAGACTGCAATAATAAATGATATGACTTGATTTGAATCATTTTACTCCCACAGGATGATCTTTACCATTTCATCTTGTACCTTTTTTTAATCAGGTGGACCTGTTGGGCTTCAGAGGGGTCTGACGTTTATTCCTGTTAGTCTCCTGCATACCTTGGTGGCTGCTTGGAACAAGAGGGTTGCTAAAGGTTTAATTGGATTAGACCTCTCACAGAAAATCTATGGGAGGTAAAACTTTACACTGTATTTGGAGTTGCCCTTGAAAAGTATTTTGAATATTCAGATGGTACAAAATGGAGCATTGTGGGCTACTAGAATAGCACCCATTATACCTCTCTTCCATGAATTGCCTTAGTTGTCAGTTTGCTTTTGAGTCCAATTCAAAATGCTGTTTCTGAATTTTATAGTGCTTCATGGCATGGGGCCAGATTACTTGAGGGACCACCTTCATACAATTACATTTTCCTGTCCCATTATGACTTCGCTATGGGTCTTATCTGCTAAGGGGTTACATTGGTTGGACCTTCAAAATGGGCTTTTTCTGCTGTGGTTCCGACCTCGTTGAACATTATTTTCCCCAAAGTGAGATTGGCCCCATCACCCGCATCCTTCTGGAAGTCCCTTAAAAATGGCTGTGTCATCAGGCTTGGGACACTTAAGGAAGTGGTGAGTTAGTGAGACTGCTGCATTACCTATGACGCTACTTTCCCTGCTACTCTGTTATTGGTAACTTTGACTGGTGTTTTTAATTATTGAATGCTTTTTTAAATTGTTAGATTTCTTTTAATGATCTATTTTTATTGTATACTAGCCAAAGTTATGTTCTGTATGATGAGCAGTTATATAAATGTGATAGATAAGATAGATAGATAGATAGATAGATAGATAGATAGATAGATAGATAGA
>BLBF01000003.1:24110094-24125745 GCA_015471245.1 Laticauda colubrina | reverse complement strand
AGCACCAGCAGCACCAGCAGCACCAGCAGCACCAGCAGCACCAGCAGGACCAGCACCAGCACCAGCAGAGTCAGCACCAGCAGAAGCACCAGCACCACGAGCAACACCAGCAGAAGCCACAGCACCAGCAGAGTCAGCACCAGCAGCAGAAGAAACAGCAGTAGCAGCACCAGCAGCAGAAGAAACAGCAGAAGCAGAGTCAGCACCAGGGGGTGGGATGGTGGTCCTGTCCTTCTTGCCAGGGCTGGCAGGAGTAGGCACAGGCTTCCTCTTCTTCCCCATGGTTGTTGGCTGAAGATGTGTCTGGTAGCAGGTCTTTCCTCTGAATGGTGACCTGCTTGCAAGCTGCTTCCCTTTATATCTGTGGGGCTGATGCAATGCATCCTTCCCGCATGCGCAGTGAACACTTTGCATCCACTAGGCATTCGCTAGGCATCCGCTAGGCATCCGTGATGCATCCGCGTCATCCGCTCGGCATCCGCTCGGCATCCGCTCCTTCTGCTGCATGTCTGCTTCGCTGTTCTCCCACGGAAGCCCTACAGATGTGTCATCCACTTCCATCCGCTTCCATCTGCTAGGCTTCCGTTGAGCATCCGCTTAACATCCTGGGTACGTCCTCTCCCCGTCCGTTCCTTTCCATTGTTGTTCGCTCTGTGTATGCAAATTTGGGGCACTTTTGAGAGCGGATAACAACGGATGGACAATTTGCTCGTCCGCTGTGTCCTTTTTACATACGTTTTGCATCCGTCGGCCGATGTGACTTAGCCTTAAAATAAAATGTGGAAACTGGGCATACCGGAAAGTGGAGAAGAGGAGACTCTAAATAAACAATTGGTGACTATATAATTCTTCAAGCAAAGTCTGGAAAATTTAAGAAGTACCTAGATAAAGATCAAACAAATCTTCTTTTCTCCTAAGTAGTTCTAGGATTTCCCATTCTATGGTTAAAAATGTGTTTGAATAAGCAAGTCAAAATAATAACTAATATAACTCCAACACTTATTTAAACTTTGTGAAAGAAACAAAAAAAGAAAATCACCACTATTGAATGTAGTACCCAATGTAGAAAAGACCGATAAAAATGCACGTAAAGATTAAAACAATGGGATATCAAGCAAAGATTAGTTATATGCCAACAGCACTATAAAAAGAATATTTGTGGACAGAGAATAAAGAGTTTAATGAATGACTATTGTCAGTAGAAAGAAAAAAATCAAAGAACATTAAGTTTATAGAAGTATACACTACCTAAACAGAACAATAATAGTAGCTACCATCAGTACAAAAAAGAGGATAGGGCAACACACTACCAATATTATTGACTTACTAATAACAGACATAATACAGGTAGTCCTCGACTTACAACAGTTCATTTAGTAACCATTTAAAGTTATAAAATTCAGATGCTTGCAACTGGTTCATACTTATGAACACTGCTGTGTCCCAAAGTCATGTGATCACCTTTTGCAATCTTTTGAGAAGCAAAATCAATGGGGAAGCCAGATTCACTTAACAACAGTGGTACTAATTTATCAACTGCTGTGATTCACTTAACAACCATGGCAAGAAATGTCATAAAATGAGGTAAAACTCACTTAACAAATGTCTTATTTAGGAACAGAAATTTTGGGCTCAACTGTGATCCTAAGTCGAGGACTACCTGTAAGAGTTGATAAAACACACAAGGAAGAAACTGAACCAAGGACATATTTCTCAAACAGACTAGAAAGTGAATGAAGAAGTGTCACCAAATCTATAAAATATAATAGTAGTCCTCAGACTGAACAGATCATTGTACATTTTGAAAGATCTGTAATGCATTTCGAGAAAGCAGAAATAGATGAAGGCAAAACATAGCTTATCAAGGACAGCAAAAGTAAGCAATGGGAGCTGTCCAGAAGACTACTAGTTTCTCAAGACCAATTGTTTTTCTCTACCCACAAATTCTACATCTATCCATGACCAGAATGTCTACTGCAGGGAATCTTCCATATTGATGCATATTTTTGATGCTGTGGGAATTTGTAGAGGGGAAATTTACTGCAACTGTTGCTGTTGTTTGTGTTATGAAATGATACACCAGATGCAATACAATGAGTTTGTAAAACTTAATATGAAACAAAAATAAATAAATAAATGGAGCAGTAGCTGATACAGTGCAATAATAATAATTAACATTTGAATGGCACTTAAGAGAGAGAAGAACACTTCACATTCATTAACTCAGTAATCTTACAGCAGGCTGAAAGGTAAGTCAATACTATTATCCCCATATTGCTGCTGGGGGACTGAAGCTGAGAGAAAGGCACTTCTCAAGACTATTCATCAAGGAAGATACACAGCAAAAGTGGGATTTCTTTAAGGTAAATTGGAAAATATGAATTATACAGAAAGATGTTTAATAAAGTACAAAATAGTGAAAGAGGGAAGGAAATAAAGAAAAGTAACTGAGCAAGCCAAGGTAAATATATAATCAATAAAGTACAACCATTTGAGTAACAGTAATAGAATTATTAGGTTGGAATGGACCTTGGAAGACAATTCTGTGCTAAAGACAGAACTCTCCATACCATCTCAGATAAATGGTTGTTCATTTTTTTGTTGAAAACTTCCAGGGGTGGAATATAGTTTTGGGAAACAGGCTATTCCACTGTTTAATAGTTCTCAGTTAATTCATCCTTATTTCTAAGTTGGATCTCCTTCTGAAGAGTTTCCACCTATTGCTTCTTGTTCTGCCTTCAGATGTTATGGAGACTAAATCATCACCCTCTTGCCTGTGGCAGCCTTTCAAGTACTAGAAGACTACTATCATGTCTCCACTCAGTCTTCTCTTCATTAAGTTAAACATAGTTTAGCCATTATTCATAGGATTTAAGTGTCAGGATTCCAGCAATTGCTCTAATTAAACCATGATTCTCCAGCCAAACTTCAATAAACTTAAAAGGATTCATTAGAGGTGACATACTGGTACTGCCCTGTATGAAGCCAACTCTGGCATATGTAATTTACAGTTATCTGTAATCCTGTTTTCCCCCTCCCCTCTGGGTGTCTCATAAACCAAATTCCCCAATTGAGCATGTTCACAGGCTGGTGTCATCATTAATTTTCTCCAGTTAAATATATTTGGGGGCAAAAACTCTGGTGTTTTAGTTACATCTTTTAAAGATAAGGGTTGGAATGTTACTTTTGCTTTTCCCCTTTTTATGGCAACTACTAAAACAGGCATGGGAATGTTTTATGTGTTGATAATAAGCTCCAGCCCGCTTATCCTTTGTTGTTCTTTGTTGCTGCTCAAATGTCAGGCCCAGTCCAAGAATGACATAGAACAGGGCTGTCAAACTCGTGGCCCACAGGCCGGATGCATCACACAATGGCCATGCCCATGCCTGGTTTAAACAAAGAGGAAAAAAATTGTGATGCCGCCATGATGACGTGAGTTGACATACAACATCACATACTAAAGGCAGAATCTTGCCAGACTAAATCTTTGCTACTATCAACCTGATGGATATACCCAGAGAATTTCTAGAGTGTGGCTATCCTAACTCTCATTTTCTGTCTCTATCCAGCTCCAACTTGTATTTCTTCTTTAATCTTTGTTCCTTGAAATGTGATCTCTCCTTCCTGGGAAATTGCCATTTCATGTTACCTCAATCTTTCTAGTGCCTCAGCACTCTATGTAGTGACCAGACCTGAATACATGATTCCAAATGTAACCCACTTAATAATGGGGTACAGCCTCTTCAAACCTTATATTCTTCAGCAGTGTAACACTAATCCAATTCAGAATCACAGTCATCAAGACTTTATGTTAAACCACTCCAGTGCTGTTAAGCTCTGTTTTGCTTTGTCAAACATCAACCTCCAAGGTTGAAATTTATTAGGTTAGATTATTTTTTCTAAATATAAGAAAATTTGGGGCTTCAGCTAACTGATACCCACTATCATTTGAAAAACAACCATAAAATCCTTCTCTTTCATTGAGTACCTCTTGAACAAAAATTGAGAATTAAACACTCTAATTTTACTTTGAATGAAGAGCTGTATGAGATGATAAAAAAAAAAATCCACCCATACATCTTTATATAACTTTATCTGATCTTTAATTGCCCTAGTTATGTACAATAAAAATGGGGGGGGGGTATTTTGCCAGCAATTTTTGCAAGGAAAAAAATTGTACCTGTCACAATGAATTCCACATTGTTATTTTTTTTAAAATAATAATTTCAATATCTCACATAACACATGCAGCTGATGGCCTAACTTTTTTCTTTCTCCTTTTGTCCTTATATAACATTGGAAAAGTTTAGTGAAATAGAAAGATGAGATTGCCTGCCCTTGATCCTCACTTTAGCTACACTTTACTTTAGTACACTTACCAATGTACAAAATTATACTGTAAGAAGCCACCCTTGGCACTAATTTATTACTGAAGTATAAACACTTGATTTCACTCTAAATTAGAGCAATGAATGAAAATTCAAATATATTTTCTATGCTATTAATTAAAGCTACGATGAAGCATTTTTTAGTTATTCTGAAAAGTTGTATTATGGCTGTTTATACTTATCATGCAAGTTATCAGTATTTTACCTGAAGCTGTCAGAGACTATGATATAGGTGCAGTCAGAAAAACCATTGATTTACTCAATTGATTGATAATTGACCTAGGTAAGATATTTCACTTTCCTGGGTCAAGGTTTGCTCATTTCAAATGATGAGTGTAATGATGCTCTAACTATTACTGCCTCTGAAGAGGCCAAGTTAATTAATTTATAAGAGCTTTATAACTTCAAGATGAAAGGTATAAGAGTACATTGCTGCAAAGGATTATCCTGTTCTCATGTAAAGTTGAATCCTCTTTTGACGAGAAACTCTTATTTTCTCTTGTTCTCAGCCACATTGGATAGATCAGGTCAGGAAATAAACTCCACAAGAAAGCTAAAGCCCATGCCACACTGAACCAACGGATGCAAAGAGGATGTAAAACGGACAAAAAAGCTTGCCATCCGTTGGAAAATGCAATGTACTCACTGCCTCCGTTTTGCTTCCTCTCTATCCGTCCAGCATCCGTTTATGGACGTTTCATCCGCTCCAAAAGTTCGTCCATTCTGCATCCACTATGCATCCGCTACGCATCCGTTATGCATCCGCGATATCCGCTAGGCATCTGCTATGCATCCGCGCAACTCGCATCTGCCCGGACGCAGGGAGGAAGCGGAACAGACGCAGAACGGATGCAGAACGGATGCAGCATGGAAACAAAGCATTTAAAATGGAAAAAACGTTCGCAGAGGGGACCTATCTCGGATATTAAGAATATCTGCAGGATGCCTAGAGGATGCCTAGAGGATGCAAAGGGACACCTATACTGCCGATAAAAAAGGGGAGCAACTCGCCTGCATCTCACTTTCAGAACAGCAGCCAAGCTGTGCAGACCTCTGCAGGCTTCATCTGACTCTTCCTCTTCCACAGCATCCAGTCATGTCCACCGTGGATTGTGACAAAGTCCTTTCGGCACCCACCATCCTTCTGCAACAGTGCGAAACCATCTATAGGCTCTGTGAACTCTACTATGGGAAGAAAAGGAGGCACCAAAAAAAAGTCTGGGTCCAAAGATGGTTCGCCAGAAGAGCAGAGGACGGACTGTACAACAAGCTGATGGTAGAGCTCAGGAGCGAAGACACTCGGGCATTCCAGAACTTCATGAGGATGCCTCGAGCCATGTTTGACGAACTTGTGCAGCGGCTGACACCCAGGTTGACCAAGGCAAACACCAACTTCCGGCCCAGCCTGGAACCTGGGCTCAAGGTGGCACTCACTCTGCGCCACCTGGCCTCCGGGACCACCTACAGGAGCATGCAGTACGGCTCGAGGGTGCCACCCAACACCATCAGCATTGTGGTCAGAGAAGTGGTGCAGGCCATCCTCGAAGAATACAAGGAGGAGCTCCTACAGTACCCCTCCACTGAAGAAGGATGGAAGAAAGTTGCAGAGCAGTGGTATCAGAAGTGGAACTTCCCCCACACTGTTGGAGCCATAGATGGCAAGCTTGTGGCCTGCAAAGCTCCAACCAAGTCGGGGTCCACTTATCACAACTACAAGGGCTTCTTCAGCATCATCCTCTTCGCCATGGTCGATGGAGACTACAAGTTCATGTACATCGATGCTTCAGGCAACGGGTCATCTTCAGATGCCCAGGTACACAACGCCAGTGACCTCAAGGAGGGACTGGAAGGCAACCTCATGGTGGGCTTCCCAGATCCAGACCCGCTGCCCAACGACAAGCAAGATGTGCCCTACTTCATCGTGGGGGATGATGCCTTCTCCCTCACAACCTACCTCATGAAGCCCTTCACCTTCAAATACCTCACCCGTGAAGAGAGGATCTTCAAATACAGGCTGTTCAGGGCAAGATGGGTGGTGGAGAACGCCTTTGGCATCCTGGCCAAAAGGTTCCGGGTACTTCTCACCAACATGCAGCATAGCCCAGAGACCATGAGGAGGATCGTGGAAGCTTGCTGCATCCTGCACAATCTCATGAGCACCCGCTACCCAGTCTTGCAGAACAGGCTCATGGACCTCCAACAAGGCAATGGGGACATGGAGCCTGGGGAATGGAGGCAAGGGCGAAACCTGATCGACACTGAGGATGTGCAAGGCCCCAACAGAGCCTCACATGAGGCGAAGAAGCAGCGCAACCTCCTGAAACACTGGTGCAACTCCCTAGCCAGAGCAGTGGAGTGGCAAGACAGGATGGTAAATGCTTAATGGATGCTTCCTTAGCCTGTCTCATCACATGGATGAGATTCGGACATGTATATTTGGTTGGCCTACAATGAACAGTGCGTTTAATAAAGAGTTGTGTTTATGTTGACATGTGTGGATAATTATTACATTATTATTGATAATAAAGGGCCATAGGTGTGGCACCTGGGAGGGTGGACCATACAGTCCCACTATGCTTGCGCTTTAGGTTTATCTATCCCACAGCTATTACCCATCCCAAAGGTATCCCTGCTCATTCCTCAGGTATCCCTGCCCATCCCACTGCTATCTTAACCCATCCCACAAGCATGCAAAGGCTTAAACCATTTCTTAAAGTTTCCAGCAAGACTTTATTAAAAAAAAGAAATGAAGCAAGTGTGTGAATCATAAATAGACTTTATTAACAAGAAGCTATAAAACAAAAATGAGTCTCTGGCACTCCTCTTGGTCGCTCAGTCCCAGGGGTGAAGGGAGCAGGTGCTGTGGAGGTGGCTGGTGCTGGAGTGCTTGTCATCAGCTCCTCCAGAAGCATAAGCAGCATAAGCCCCAGCCCCAGAAGAGCGAGCCCGTGCTGCAGAAGCCCCAGCAGAGCCAGAGTGAGGGCCAGGGGGTGGGATGGTAGCCCTGTCCCTCTTGCAAGGGCTGGCAGCAGATGGCTGAGGCTTGCTGTGCTTCCGCATGGTTGTGGGGTTTCTGGCTGGCAGGGAGGCTGGCAGGAACCAAGGCTGGCAGGGAGGCTGGCAGGGAGGCTGGCACCAAGGCTGGCAGGCAGGCAGACAGCAAGGCAGGCAGCAAGTCTGGCAGGAAGGCTGGCTGGCAGGCAGGCACCAAGGCTGGCAGGAAGGGTGGCACCAAGGCTTGCAGGAAGGCTGGCACCAAGGCAGGCACCAAGGCAGGCAGGCAGGCACCAAGGCTGGCAGGCAGACGGGCTGGCAGCAAGGCTGGCAGCAAGGCTGGCAGCAAGGCTGGCAGCAAGGCTGGCACCAAGGCTTGCAGGCAGACATGCAGGTAGGGCAGGCAAAGCAGCCAATCCATCCGGCAGCAGGTCTTTCCTCTGAATGGCGACCTGCTTCCGAGCTGCTTGTGTTATATCCGCAGGGCTGACACAATGCATCCTCCCTGCATGCGTAATTAACGCCAGGCATCCATTAGGCTTCCGCTGTGCATCCGTTGTGCATCCGCTGTGCATCTGCTTCATCCGTTCCGCGTCCGCTGTGCATCCGCTGTGTCCGTTCCGCGTCCGCTTTACTGAGATCCCCCGGAAGCCTAGCGGATGTGCCATCCGCTCCCATCCGCTTCCATCTGCTGAGCTTCTGTTCCGCATCCGCTTTGCATCCACCCTGCGTCCTCCCCCCGTCCGTGTTATCCGCTCCAGTTATGCAAATTTTTACCCCTTTTGAGAGCGGATAACAATGGATGGAACATTTTGCTCATCCGTTGTGTCCTTTTTGCATCCGTTGGGCAGTGTGACATGGGCTTAAAACTTCTTTTATTGACATTGGCTATAATAACAAAATGTTGCAAGTCTGATTGTCTTCCTCTTCCTCCCTCCCCCTCCCTACTTCACCCACTTCCACATATTATTTTGTTTGTCTGCATTTAAAACCAGTTTCAGCCCCTTTTGCCTAGGTTAACATTTTCTGCATATTTCCATCAAACTTCTCTAGATGACTTATTTAAGTTACTTTTGTTATAAAGTCAACTCAAAAATTCTTGACTTTGCAGCAAATACTCTTCTTATTCTTCAGATATTTCCTGGACTGAAATAGATCATCCTTGATTAAAATCTCTGTATAAAGATATCTCTCTGTGAAAATAATAATTGCCAGTTGCAGCTTGAACAGTAAAAAATTAGCATTTACTTTGGCTGATATAGGATTTATTCTAAATTTTCAGGTGTGTCACTATAGGAGGAATGCAAATATTCTTGGTTTACTAGATACAAATTCTCAGCCTATCAAGCGAACAGACTAGAGAAAAAAAAGCAAATCCTTTAAAAAGATCCCCAGGTTAACGAATTCAGTAATAAAGTAGGGCTGGAGGAATTAATATTCCTTATTAATTAGTTTTAATAAGATTTCTTAGTATTTTACTATTGCATTTAGAAAAGTTTATAAATTTTATTTTGTTTATTTCTGTTGGATTGAGAAACTTCTACATTTTAATTTGAATGTTGCGGTATTTACCATCAGCTATTCCTAGAGCATAAAACATTTTCTTCTTGCTGTTGTCTTTTCTTAGGAGGAGTTATTAAATTGACAGCAGCTGGAATTCAAATGCCAACTTTATTTCATGGCTTCATAGTTTCTTTTGTCTGAAAGTTACTAAGCTGACAGCATCAACCAGGTTCCTGGTTCATACTTAAAGGGAAACTGATAAACTCCAGTTTCCTTGCTTCTTTTTCTCTTTCTATTATGATCCTGTTAATGCCCGCATATACTTTGCTAAAATTATTTCCACCCTTCTGTGAAATATTTTCATAAGGGATTTTTTGGTTAAAAAAAAAATCTATGAAAATATTTTATAGAAAGTTGGGAATTATTTTTGAATGTTACACCTCTTGTAACAGTAACAAATTTATGTAGGATATAAGAGAGTAGTTAGTCTTACTGAATCATGGTTTCTGGCAAGCTTAAAAATCAAACTATGACTGGATATTACAAAATACCCCCAATAGTTTACAGCCAATTTCTGCTTTAATTTACCATCTCCTCAGGTAGTGTAATTCTGGTTTTTTACTACACCATATTTAACAAACTAAGTATAGTTGTCAAACTCTGGGTTTCCTAAAAAAAAATACATTTCATTGCTTGCCAATCAGAAAATATAATTTGCCAAAATACATTCAGCATCCTTAGCCATGTTTTACCTTACTATTTAATAGTGATTCTTATGAATAATGCAATTTGGAAGATATTTGATTATAGGTCTTCAATATTTGATTATAGGTCTTCAATATTAATGATTTTAATTTGATTTTCTTGTATTATGCAGCCTAGGAGTCACAGTAAAGTTGGTACAGGCAGGAAATATTAAAGTTGTTGAACTAAATAACTGAATTTTAAGATACAGGGAGCAATAACTGAGAGCAAGATTGTCCTTCCTATAAGATATAATATTCCATATTATAGTTTAAATTTCCTAAGTAAGTCAAATAACAGGAGTGAGGGGTTAAATGTAGGGAAAAGAAAAAAAGGCAGGGAATTAGCTTAGAAGCATATGAAAACTGCATGTTTAAAGATATCAATGCATGATAACAAAAAATAACATGGAATGAAATCATTTGGTTGACAAGAACTTTGAGTATATTGAATTATATTCTTTGATAACCAAGTTATCAAAGTAATTCAGTGATCAGAACTACAGAAGTAATTCAGTGATCAGAACTACAGATACTAAGGGAAATTGTGTGTGGATTAGCTATTCGTGTCAAAATCCTATATTCACAAGTCACAACACTTAGACTTATATGCCACTTCACTGTGCTTTTCAGCCCTCTTTGAGTGGTTTACAGTCAGAATATTGCCCCCAACAATCTGGGTCCTTATTTTATTGACCTCAAAAGGATGGAAGGCCAAGTCAACCTTGAGCCAGTGAGACTTGAACTGTCAGCAGATGTAAGCCCAACTGAATTGGGTAGGATGCGGTTCTTAGTAGATATGTTTACCTGGATTACATGATGAATTTGTTTTCGAAGGTATCTGTTGCACATTCTATAGCAACATTTATTTTGCAAAGGAAAACAAATGCCACTGAGTAATTTTTTTGGGGGAAACATCTAATGGTGTAATGGATTGATTTTTTTTATTTCTAAAAAGGACTTATTTATTTCGGGTAATACTTAATAGTTTTTAATGTCTTTTTTACAATGTTTAATTGTTAAGAGAGACATTAGGGAAACCAAATGGAAAGGAGGATTGCACACTTATGTCATTAGTATTTTTGATAATTTCTCCTGGATCTCTGTTGACTAAAAAGGAGAGGTGAAAAATTAGAGACCAGTTAATAGAAAATGGGGTGAGGTATGGAATGAAGAGGTATTTGGTTGTATTTCAAGAAACAATAAGTTGTTAATGTTGAATATAGTTGATGGGGATAAAGGGAGAAGCTTATTCTTATTTTTCATATTTCTTTTTTTAATCTTTAATCTCTTTTAAGGGAGGTTTTCACTTTTTAATTTTCTTCTTTATTCTTTTATGCATTATTGTAATAGTTTTTTGTATTTCTGTTATATGTTTAATATAATCCTTAATAAAATTATGTTATTGTAAAAGAAACAAGGGCCACTTTGCATGAACAATTCTTAATACATATTTAAAGAGGCTTGCTGTACAAGAACTTGTACATTCATGCTTGAACTACTCCATTCTTATATATTCCAACTGTATTATAAATTGAGTTCCTTATATTCTTATATGCTTAAATAGCAGATAATTATACATCATGTTACTATCCTAAGAGAGAAAACTGAGATAGATCAATTCTTTACACATTGTTAAATCCAGATTTATAAAAGCAAATATGATTAATATTCTGCCTTACAGCAAAAATATTAGATGTTATTACCCTGCTATATCTAATTCAAAATTTGTCTCATGAGATACAAGTGTTTTATAATTGGAATGATATACAATGGAATTATAATCTCAAAATAGCAATATTCCCTAATACCAGAGATCTTGAAGTTATAAAAATCTTCCATGAAAGATTGTCTCCTCTAATTTTTTTTTAAAAAAGTTTTTGACTCTGATGTTTAGAAGTGATAGAAACTTACCTGTGTAAGTAAACCTAGAGGGTGTAGCTGAAGTTCATTCTAATAAAAAAAATTATTTTATTGAAGTGTACAGATTTATATATGAGCTATAGTGAAACAATTAAGAAAACCGTGAGCAAATCAACTGACTTTCTGTTTCAGTCAGAGATGTCTGAAAGTTGATTTTAAAGATACTAGAAAAGCTTGCAATTTTGAAACTAGCCCAAAGATTTGGTTAACCCTTAAGTTGTAGGAAAGTCTACATTCAAAAGAGGTAAAGAAAGATGCATCTACTATTGACCTCACCCCTTTCCTAAGAGGTCTGTAGGGGGTGTGCATACGCGCACCAGTGTGCCTGCCGTCCCTGTCCTATTATTTCTTTTTATTTTCCTTATATGTATCCATTTTATGTATTCATAACTGTGTTATACTTATACCTGTTATCTTATTATTGCTTGACAAAAACAAATAAAATAAATAAATGTTCATTTATAATCCTCTGTATTTGGATATGAGGTAGGATGAGATAACTGATGAAAATCTATGTTACAAAATGATCTCAAAATTACACTTTCCCCTCCTTCTTGACAGCATCAGAAAAACTATTATACAACCTAGAATAGGGGTGTCAAACTCATGGCATCATGGTGGCATCATGTTACGTATCACGACTTTTCCCCCCTATGCTAAATTGGGTGAGTGCATGGCTGGTATGTGACGTATCCAGACTGGACAAACAAACTAACAAACAAAGTTGTTTTCTTTTCTGTTTTTTTCTTTTCTCTAGGTCAAAAACAAGTCTGAGTAATGAAAGTATTGTAAGTATCAAAGGGAGAGAACATATCAAAGTTGAGATAGAGAGCACCTGTATGAATCAGAAGGAAAAGAAGGGCGATAGTTTAGCCAAGTCCTTATGGAAAAAATCTGTATAGAAATCTTTGTGCAGCTTCTTAAGCTAAGTTTACTGTAAATATTACAAGGGACGTAGTGGCTCAGTGGCTAAGATGCTGAACTTGTCAATCAGAAAGGTCAGCAGGTCGGTGGTTTGAATCCGTAGTGCCTCATAATGGAATGAGCTCCAGTTACTTGTCCCAGCTTCTGCCAATTGAGCAGTTTGAAAGAATGTAAAAATGCAAGTGGAAAATAGGTTCGCAGAGGGGACCTATCTCGGATATTAAGGATGTCTAGAGGATGCCTAGAGGATGCCTAGAGGATGCAAAGGGACACCTATACTGCCTATAAAAAGGGGCAGCAACTTGTCTGCATCTCACTTTCAGACCAGCAGCCGAGCTGTGCAGACCTCTGCAGCCTTTATCTGACTCTTCCTCTTCCACAGCATCCAGTCATGTCCACCATGGATTGTGACAAAGTCCTTTCGGCAGCCACCATCCTTCTGCAACAGTGCAAAACCATCTACAGGCTCTGTGAACTCTACTATGGGAAGAAAAGGAGCCATCCAAAAAAAGTTTGGGTCCAAAGATGGTTCACCAGAAGAGCAGAGCAGACTGTACAACAAGCTGATGGTGGAGCTCAGGAGCGAAGACACTCGGGCGTTCCAGAACTTCATGAGGATGCTGCCAGCCATGTTTGATGAAGTTGTGCAGCGCCTGACACCCAGGTTGACCAAGACAAACACCAACTTCCCGCCCAGCCTGGAACTTGGGCTCAAGGTGGCACTCACTCTGCGCCACCTGGCCTCCGGGACCACCTAGAGGAGAATGAAGTATGGCTGGAGGGTGCCACCCAGCACCATCAGCTTTGTTGTCAGAGAAGTGGTGCAGGGCACCCTCGAAGAATACCTGGAGGAGATCCTCCAGTGGCCCTCCACTGAAGAAGAATGGAAGAAAGTTGCAGAGCAGTGGTATCAGAAGTGGAACTTCCCCCACACCGTTGGAGCCATAGATGGCAAGCACGTGGCCTGCAAAGCTCCACCCAACTCGGGGTCCACTTATCACAACTACAAGGCTTCTTCAGCATCATCCTCTTCACCATGGTCGATGCTGACTACAAGTTCATGTACATCGATGCTTCAGGCAACGGCTAATCTTCGGATGCCCAGGTATACAATGCCAGTCACCTCAAGGAGGGGCTGGAACGCAACCTCATCGTGGGCTTCCCAGATCCAGACCCCCTGCCCAACGACACGCAAGATGTGCCCTACTTCATCGTGAGGGATGACGCCTTCTCCCTCACAACATACCTCATGAAGCCCTATACCTCGAAATACCTCACCCGTGAAGAGAGGATCTTCAACTACAGGCTGTTCAGGGCAAGACGGGTGGTGGAGAATGCCTTTCGCATCCTGGCCAACAGGTTCCAGGTACTTCTCACCACCATGCAGCATAGCCCAGAGACCATGAGGAGGATCGTGGAAGCTTGCTGCATCCTGGACAATCTCATGCGCACCCGCTACCCAGTCTTGCAGAACAGGCTTATGGAGCGTCAACAAGGCAATGGGGACATGGAGCCTGGGGAATGGAGGCAAAGGCAAAACCTGATCAACACTGAGGATGTGCAAGGCCCCAACAGAGCCTCGCGTGAGGCGAAGAAGCAGCGCAACCTCCTGAAACACTGGTGCAACTCCCCAGCTGGAGCAGTGGAGTGGCAAGACAGGATGGTAAATGCTTAATGGATGCTTCCTTCAGCCTGTCTCATCACACTGATGAGATTGGGCCATGTATGTTGGGTGGGCCTACAATGAACAGGGCATTTAATAAAGAGTTGTGTTTATGTTCAAATGTGTGGATCAATGCTTACATTAGTATTGATAATGAAGGGCCATGGGTGTGGCACCTGGGAGGGTGGACCATACAGTCCCATTATGCTTGCACTGGAGGTTTATCTATCCCACAGCTATTACCCATTCCAAAGGTATCCCTGCCCATCCCACAGGTATCCCTGCCCATCCCACAGCTATCTTAACCCATCCCAAAAGCATGCAAAGGCTTAAACCATTTCTAAAAGTTTCCAGCAAGACTTTATTGAAAAAAAGAAATGAAGCAAGTGTGTGAATCAAAAATAGACTTTATTAACAACAAGCTATAAGACAAAAATGAGTCTCTGGCACTCCTCTTGGTCACTCAGTCTCAGGGGTGAAGGGTGCAGGTGCTGTGGAGGTGGCTGGTGCTGGAGTGCTTGTCGTCAGGTCCTCCAAAAGCAGAAGCAGCAGAAGCCCCAGGAGAAGCAGAGTGAGGGCCAGGGGGCGGGATGGTAGCCCTGTCCCTCTTGCAAGGGCTGGCAGCAGATGGCTGAGGCTTGCTGTGCTTCAGCATGGTTGTGGGGTTGCTGGCTGGCAGGGAGACTGGCAGGGAGGGTGGCAGCAAGGCTGGCAGCAAGGCTTGCAGGCAGACATGCAGGCAGGGAAGGCAAGGCAGCCAATCCTTCCGGCAGCAGGTCTTTCCTGTGAATGGCGACCTGCTTCCAAGCTGCTTCCGTTATATCCGCGGGGCTGACGCAATGCATCCTCCCCTCATGTGCAATTAACGCCAGGCATCCGCTAGGCTTCCGCTGTGCATCTGCTGTATCCGTTCTGCGTCCGCTTCGCTGAGGCCCCCCGGAAGCCCTGCGGTTGCGCCATCGGCTCCCATCCGCTTCCATCTGCTGGGCTTCCGTTCCGCATCTGCTTTCCATCCGCCCTGCATTCTCCCCGCGTCCGTGTTATCCACTCCGGTTATGCAAATTTTTGCCCCTTTTGAGAGTGGATAACAACGGATGGCACTTTTTGCTCGTCCTCTGTGTCCTTTTTGCATCCGTTGGCCAGTGTGACATGGGCTTAAGCAAAGGTTTGTTTAAAAGAATTTCTGGCTCCAGAAAATCTACTGAAATATAAACCACGACTTCCAAATTCTAAGAACAGACACATTAATAAGTAATAAGTTATATGAACAACATATTAACTTTCGCAAAGGTAAATTGACACATTCACATAATCGCTCCTAAATACATAATAGCACTATCGAAGATTAACTTGTAATACACTTAATGAAAAGAACATTGTCTCTGCAAAGGATATTACCCAAAGGGTCTGATTTTATTATCAACATAAAGCACTTCTAAAGTTAATTTACTGGCCTAATTTTTCCAAACTCTATGGAAGTTTTCACTAATATTTGAAAAGAAACATACCTTTG
>BLBF01000003.1:24073697-24110084 GCA_015471245.1 Laticauda colubrina | reverse complement strand
TATTTGCAGTTTAAATTATCTAGATTTAGAGAAAGAGAGAATACCAGTTTGGTGTACATATAGTCCTCATTTAGCAATCAATAATGACAAACACCTTTGTCATTAAGTGAAGTGGTTACTAAGTCAAACCATGATTGTAACCTTATGATCTTAAGCCCATGTCACACTGGCCAACGGATGCAAAAAGGACACAGCGGAGGAGCAAAATGTTCCATAAGTTGTTATCCGCTCTCAAAAGGTGCAAAAATTTGCATAACCAGAGCGGATAACACGGACGGGGGGAGGATGCAGGGCAGATGCAAAGCAGATGCGGAACGGAAGCCCAGTGGATGGGAGCGGATGGGAGTGGGTGGCACATCCGCAGGGCTTCCGGGGGACCACAGCGAAGCGGACGCGGAACGGATACAGCGGATGCAGAGCGGATGCAGAGCGGATGAAGCGGATGCAGAGCGGAAGCCTAGCGGATGCACAGCGGAAGCCTAACGGATGCCTGGCGTTCACTGCGCATACGGGGAGGATGCATTGCGTCAGCCCTGCGGATATAATAGAAGCAGCTCGAAAGCAGGACCCCATTCAGAGGAAAGACCTGCAGCCGGTCACATCGACTGCCTTGCCTGCCCTGCCTGCATGTCTGCCTGCCAGCCTTGCTGCCAGCCTCCCTGCCAGCCTTGCTGCCAGCCTCCCTGCCAGTCTTGGTTCATGTCTGCCTGCCAGCCTTGGTGCTTGCCTGCATGCCAGCCTTCCTGCCAGCCTTGGTGCCTGCCTCCCTGCCAGCCTTGGTGCCTGCCTTGGTGCCAGCCTTCCTGCCAGCCTTGGTTCCTGCCTGCCTCCCTGACAGCCAGCAACCCCACAACCATGTGGAAGCACAGCAAGCCTCAGCTATCTGCTGCCAGCCCTGGGAAGAGGGACAGGGCTACCATCCTGCCCCCTGGCCCTCACTCTGGTTCTGCTGGGGCTTCTGCAGCATGGGCTCGCTCTTCTGGGGCTGGGGCTTCTGCTGCTTCTGCTTCTGAAGGAGCTGATGACAAGCACTCCAGCACCAGCCACCTCCACAGCACCTGCACCCTTCACCCCTGGGACTGAGCGACCAAGAGCAGTGCCAGAGACTCATTTTTGTCTTATAGCATGTTGTTAATAAAGTCTATTTATGATTCACACACTTGCTTCATTTCTTTTTTTTTAATAAAGTCTTGCTGGAAACTGTTAGAAATGGTTTAAGCCTTTGCATGCTTGTGGGATGGGTAAGGATAGCTTTGGCATGGGTTAGGATACCTGTGGGATGGGTAATAGCTGTGGGATGGGTTAGGATAGCTGTGGAATAGATAAACCTCCAGTGCAAGCATGGTGGGACTGTATGGTCCACCCTCCCAGGTGCCACACCTACGGCCCTTTATTATCAATAATAATGTAATAATCATCCACACATGTCAACACAAACACAACTCTTTATTAAATGCCCTGTTCATTGTAGGCCAACCAGACATACATGGCCCAATCTCATCCGTGTGATGAGACAGGCTGACGGAAGCATCCATTAAGCATCTACCATCCTGTCTTGCCACTCCACTGCTCCAGCTGGGGAGTTGCACCATTGTCTCAGGAGATTGCGCTGCTTCTTCGCTTCATTTGAGGCACTGTTGGGGCCTTGCACATCCTCAGTGTTGATCAGGTTTCGCCCTTGCCTCCATTCCCCAGGCTCCATGACCCCATTGGCTTGTTGGAGGTCCACAAGCCTGTTCTGCAAGACTGGGTAGCGGGTGCGCATGAGATTTTAAAGGATGCAGCAAGCTTCCATGATCCTCCTCACGGTCTCTGGGGAATGCTGCATGGTGGTGAGAAGTACCTGGAACCTGTTGGCCAGGATGCGAAAGGCGTTCTCCACCACCCGCCTTGCCCTGGACAGCCTGTAGTTGAAGATCCTCTCTTCACGGGTGAGGAGTCTGGAGGTGTAGGGCTTCATGAGGTAGGTTCTGAGGGAGAAGGCGTCATCCCCCACGATGAAGTAGGGCACATCTTGTGTGTCGTTGGGCAGGGGTTCTGGATCTGGGAAGCCCACGATGAGGTTGCGTTCCAGCCCCTCCTTGTGGTGACTGGCGTTGTATACCTGGGCATCCGAAGATGAGCCGTTGCCTGAAGCATCCATGTACATGGACTTGTAGTCAGCATCGACCATGGCAAAGAGGATGATGCTGAAGAAGCCCTTGGAGTTGAAATAAGTGGACCCCGACTTGGCTGGAGATTTGCAGGCCATGTGCTTGCCCTCTATGGCTCCAACGGTGTGGGGGAAGTTCCACTTCTGATACCACTGCTCTGCAACTTTCTTCAATCCTTCTTCAGTGGAGGGGTACTGGAGGAGCTCCTCCTTGTATTCTTCGATGATGGCCTGCACCACTTCTCTGACTACAATGCTGATGGTGTTGGATGGCACCCTCCAGCCATTCTGCATGCTCCTGTAGGAGGTCCCTGAGGCCCGGTGGCGCAGAGTGAGTGCCACCTTGAGCCCAGGTTCCAGGTTGGGCCGGAAGCTGGTGTTTGCCTTGGTCAACCTGGGTGTCAGGCCTGCACAACTTCATCAAACATGGCTGGCGGCATCCTCATGAAGTTCTGGAACGCCCAAGTGTCTTCGCTCCTGAGCTCCACTATCAGCTTGTTGTACAGTCCGTCCTCTGCTCTACTGGCGAACCATCTTCGGACCCAGACTCTTTTTGGGTGGCTCCTTTTCTTCTCGCAGTAGTGTTCACAGAGCCTGCAGATGGCTTCGCACTGTTGCAGAACAACGGTGGCTGCCGAAAGGACATTGTTACAATCCACGGTGGACATGACTGGATGCTGTGGAAGAGGAAAAGGGAAAAGGCTGCAGAGGTCTGCACCGCTGGGATGCTGTTCTGAAAGTGCGATGCAGGCGAGTTGCTCCCCCTTTTTATAGGCAGTATAGGTTTTCCGCTAGGCATCCTCTAGGCATCCTCTAGACATACTTAATATCCAAGATAGGTCCCCTCTGCAAACATTTTTTCCGTTTTAAACGCTTTGTTTCCATTCTGCATCCGCTCGGCATCTGTTCTGCATCCGTTCTGTATCCGTTCCGCTTCCTCCCTGCGTCCTTTTACCGCTGGAGCAGATGGAGTTGCACGGATGTGCAGCGGACACCAAGCGGATATAGCGGATGCATAACGGATGCGTAACGGATGCGTAGCAGATACGTAGCAGATGCAGAACGGACGAACTGGATACATTATACGCGTAAAAGTTTTAGACAGCCCAAAACTTTTGGAGTGGATGAAACGTCCATAAACGGATGCTGGACAGATAGAGAGGAAGCAAAACGGAGGCAGTGAGTACAGAACGGATACAATGCGTTAACCAACGGATGGCAAGGTTTTTTGTCCGTTTTACATCCTCTTTGCATCCGTTGGTTCAGTGTGACATGGGCTTTACTTCAGATTTTCTTTGCTTTACATAGTTCAAAGATCACATATGTGAGAATTGATCATAAAGTTATTTTTTCATCACCATCATAACTACAAACAAATAATACAGTTGCAAAAAGAAGGGTTATATATATTGGCACCTGGCCAGAATCCCAGAGGCTGTGAATTCTAGTTCTGATTCAAGTACAAAACCAGCTGTCTGACCTTGAAATTCTTATCTCTGAACTGAAGACACTTTTGTGAGAGGATTTTTGTCAAAGATTTTTTTGAGCATCCAAAGTCTATTGGGATCATTTTTGTACACATACTTGATGAAACTCTAAAAATGTCTAGAAATTTTGTAAAATATGATGTACTATTGAAGACTACATTGATTCTTTTTCAAGAAAGCTTGCTCTTCGACATGTAATTATTTTTTCATTAATAACATTTTTACCATTTTATCCATAACAGATGTTGTACCATCTGGCCTATAATTTACTGGATCTCTGTTGATTTCCCCCTTCTATTAGTATTACTATTTTTAATGGTTATATCTCGGTCCTCAGAGGCATTATTTTTGTCAGAAAATCAGTAATAATCAGATTCTTGAATTAAAAAAAATATGTTCAATCGACCTATAACTTCATCTTAATGCTATTTATTTAAGTTTAGTTAATTCATCTCCTGAAAGAGCTAGCTCATATATTAATGTCTGCCCTATGAACACATAAAATATTAATTCATGTTCTTTTCAGTCTCCCTATTTTTTAGCACACTTTAAAAAACATTGTCAATTGGCCAGACATTCCCGTGATTAGTTTTCTATTTTCAACGGATTGCATTTATTTTATTACATAATATCTCTATCTGTCAATTATAAAACGCTATGCAGTTTGGATCTGGACATATTCTACACCAATATATTCTGACATCCAAGATTCTTAGGAAGAGTTCAATGCATAATGAAGGCCAATACCAGCTTAAGAACTGGCAGGTGTGATTTTGCATTGTTGTAAACAGATAATAAATATAATAATAATTTATTAAAGTTGAATATATGCTACCCAACTCTCAATAACTGTTGGAAGCTCTGGAAATTGCCCACTTGTGCTCCTCATGAGTAAACTGCAGGGGCTGACATTTCTGCAACAAACTCACAAGTGGAGCAGTTTGGAGTTAAGGGATTCCACCAAACTCATAGTAACTTATTAACCCAAAGTTTTAAAGAAATTCCACCTCACTTTTGTTAATTATTTATTATGAATTACTTTTCCACTATTAAAAACCTCTTGATGCACAACTTTTGTAACTGCACTGGTTGAAATTCCTTTAATATTTAAAAAAAATAAAGATAAATTTAATGACATTAAAATTATTTTATAGAAATCTATAGAAATCTACATGCATTTCTTTTTACAGATATTAAAATCAAGTAATAAATAATATAATTGCATTAAATAATTAAAACCAGATAATATATATGTAGGAATCAAAAACTCTATATTTAATCTTTGGAAGATTTCTTTGATTTCCTTTATTACTGGGGATGTAAGTTTATCACAGTTTCAGTTGATTGAATGGGAAGTTCTATCCACATGAAGCAAATGTATATATTTTCCCCTAAGAATGGAAAAATAGAATACCAAGGTATCAAAATTAGATGCAATGCCCTTTCATTTCTTAATTTCACAGTTATATATCTAAAGCATTTTCTTGTTTTATAATGTTTTCTATGATATTTTGTGGTCATTTCTTATATGTGTTATCAATAAAATTAGCCAGTAAAGATAGTAAAATATAAAATTTGAAATATTGCTTATGCAGGAAGATGCTTGTGTGATATATGGTACACCAAATTATACATGATGTCTTCTCAGCAACCATATTGCTAGTCGCCAGCCTGTTAGATATCACCATACCAGATTTTCCAAGAGTTTTGATGCTGGCATGCTATAATGCTCTGCAAAGTGTTTGTCACTCTAATTTAGGAGTCATTGAAACAACACCCCACAGGCTTCTTCCCTGTCAATCTTGTCGGGATCTGCAGGTCAAATGTATTTTATTGACTCAATAATCAGGCCATACTGACTCTTTTTACCTCAACTATCTTTCATATGACAGAATGATGTACTCTGTTATGGTGTTGCTAGATTCTGTTTAATTGCCAAAAGATTTATAGTTTATGATGACATTTGTCCAAGTTAAGTAATAAACATAAACGTTAACTCTCCTGTTTATCTATTTCTAGCTATAATATATGATGGTTCCATTACAGGAATCCTAATCCTATTAATCCTAATAATCTCAATATTCAAAATGGTTTACTTGGAATAATAATATTTCACATGAACTAGTCATTTTCAATTCATCTTTCTCTATTTCATTTTCTTTAATTTATCTTATAATCTTATTTTATTTTTGTGTTTCATAGAAATATTTTACTTTCCTTATTTATTGGATGATGTATGTCAATTTAAAAACAAAAAAAGCCTACAAAGATAAATTAAATACATTCTGTTTGAGATAAAATCTATGTCTCCACATGGATTTATAGAAACCCTGGAAAATAGAATTTACTATTGCCAAGAAAATTGCATGTATGCGTTCATTTACTCACCTGGAGTCAAGCTTGACTCAAGGTGTTTATTACTTTTTAATACAAGAACAAGGATTTCTTTATCACAAAACATCAACGCCAGAATGAGGACATTCTCCATAGAACCTTTGCTGAGTAGGAAGAGAGAGATTCTGCATTAGTCTGATTAGAAATAGAGAAGTTGTTAACCAGAATGCAGAACACCAGTGCCAAATCTGTATTGAGATAACCCTTTGAATTCTCGTGTATAACTTGCCTTCAGGTCATGGCTGACTACAATTACATAAAAAAACCAATTAAAACTATCAGAAAACAGTAGGATTTATAAAGAGTACAGAGTTGAATTTAAAAAAAATTAACATCATAAATATAAACACTTGAGAAAAAATGATTATCTATTGGAAATTAACTTCCTTGCCTGTCAAAAAAAGTTGAAACTGACAGGACATGACATAAGAATCCATAGACATGTCAAGAATCCAGAGATGCAACGAATATAATATTGTATAATAATTATGTAAATTATTTCCTAAGGTCTTTCTTTTTCAAGTTTTTACACAACTCTTAGTGTGTAATGCAATGAATTAGAAACAGCCTAAAAATTGTCTTCATTTTTAACTCCTTGTCCTTTCTTTGTTTAGTTTTTGAATTTTAGGCTGAAATTTTAAATAAGTTCATTCCTGAACTACATTTTCCATGTCCAGTCCTTTCTAAGTTGTTCAAAAGGGCAAGGTAAAAATCTCTGATATCATTTTAAAATGCATTTTTTTCACTGATTACCAATAACCTTAACACTGATTTAAATAGTTACACTCAAGTTTAGGTTCTCAAATGTCATACAAACAATAATAATATTATTAATATGTTTCTGTTTCAGAAAAAAATAACTACAAATTTTGGGACAAGTTGTGGAAAATCTACTTCCCCAAGTCCTGCTCTGCTGTCTCATTGTGGTAATGAGAGAGTTCATAATAGGGATGAGCAAATAATGCCTCAGAAGGAGGAAAAAAACAGGAATCATCTACAACATACAGTGTAAAGACTGCAACAGCCATTACATAGAACAAACATGAACATCAACTAGCAGTTCAGAAGAATGAATGATGAGAATTCTTTAATTTTACAACTTATAGATAGACTTAACCATATTTTCAAATGGGAAACTGTGAAGATCCTAGACCAAGCCAAGTCTAAAAACTCTAAAAAATTCCTGGAAGCTTGGAACTCAGACTAATTGGCCACCAATAAACACAGATATAAACAACATCTCTGGGTGATGCAAAAGAGAAGATCAACAAGCTAGAAAGGAAACAAAAACACCAAAGCAGCTCCCACCAGCAATCAACACTCAAATGAGCATAGATTAACACCAAGATTAACATCAATCCAACAATCAAGAAGTAAACAATGTCCCATTCAAGGAACTGCCAAACAAGCTATCAGTAAACAACCCCTCAAAGAATCACCAAGATCGCTCCCATCAATACTAACTGGGCAAGTCATTAGAATATAAAATGAAAGCAAACCACACTCCCTATCAGCACTGATGATATTACTTAGTTTGGATAATGAAATGTCTGCAAGTAAACAAACACTTTAGAGGGCACAAGGACACCTTATTTCAATCCTGAGTTAGAAATATTCTACTTTATCAATTTTGGGAGTATATGACACGAATACAGAATTCCAGCAGATAGGATCCTAACTAAAATAGGAAGGAACCTAAATCAGACAACAAAGAAATAAGAACATGGTGGAGACAGATGATCACTGTAGCAAAAAACTTCATTTCATACTCCATGGGAGAATTCATGGGAGAAAGCCAAATAAATGACTCCTGTATTTTACCTAGAAAACTATATAGATAAAACAAATAAAACAATTGATATAACATTGGATGGTGGGCCCCTAAGTTTGGATGGCCCTTAATATGGTACTAAGAAGAAGCTAAGACTTTTTAGATTATTAATGATATTTATGACATGGATGAGTTAAAGCCTTCAGGATGCCTAGTTACTGATGTTGCTATATAGGAAAAAAACTGAAACTGGAAAGAGAATTACTATGGGAAGAAACATGAAAATAGGAGTAAAAGATGGATCAACTACAAATGGACATCTTACATATGAGCAGATTGAAATGGATTTGAACTGAACACTTTCAAAAAGAAAATCATCCTGCTTACTACTTATGCATTAACACTGAACAAGGAATATACTGCTTTTATGGTCAGGAAGGATATAGCAAGGACAATAGTTAGGCATAGTGCAACCAATTACCAAATAATATTAGCTGAACACTGTGAACAACCAATTATCCAAATTAATGCTCTAACCACTAATGCAGAAGGGGAGATGATTTTTATATAGTCAACTTAAATCTGAAATTTACAGGATGTTTAAGAAAGATGTACAGCTTATGATGGAAGACTGGAATGGCAAATCTGATGATATTAAAAATTGGATAATTGGACTGTATACAGGGGTGGGATTCTACCGGTTTGGACAGGTTCGGCAGAACAAGTTGTTATGATTCTGTGCAGTTTGGAGAAATGGTAAATCGCGCCCCTGGCTGTCCCCACCCCTTCCTGCCGACCCATACCCTGCCCAGTTTTTCCTCATCTCGCCCACCATTGCTAACCAGCCTTTGCCTGCCATTGCTGACTGCTTTCCACCGCGGCCCTGATCTCACTGGGTGAGTGAGCCTACAAGCAAGCCCCGGTCGAGTCGACTCCTGGACCAGCCTAGGCTGTTGAGCTGTCTCTCCTCCAATCCCTGGGCTTGCCTGGATTGCTTCACCGAAACCTAGCTGGCTAGCTGCCTCCCCACTGCAAGGCCATGGCAGCACTGGCCAGGAGAGAAGGGAATGTTCTCTTTCTCCCCCTGGTGCTGTTGAATCCGGCCAGGGGAACATCCCAGTGTGCTCTGCTGCCTGCTTCCGAAGCTGCCCAAGGAAATTCTCCACCACTGGCGCGTTTCCAGGATGCAATGCCACCTCTCTCCCCTCCTGTGTGTGTGTATATATGTGTGTGTGTGTGTGTGTGTGTGTGTGTGTGTGTGTGTGTGTGTCCCTCAAAGCCGCTGCTGGGCCAAGCCAGAGAGCAAGCTCTCCTTGGCGTTCTTCACTACTTCTTTCATTTCTTCATTTTGGAATCCAGACTGGCTGAACAATGATTGCCAGCTAAGGTGGAAATGTCCCTTCAGACAACCTTCCTCCTCCTCCTCCTCCTCCTCCTCCTCCTCCTCCTCTCATGACCCGCAGCTGTGGTGGGGGCTGCACATGCATGGGGAAATGCTCCTCAAGTAAATGCCAAAGCACAGAAAAATCGGGTGCAGGGTGGGCATCTACTCGCTTGAGGAGCATTTGTTTCCCCGTGAATGTGTAACCCCGCACCCCAAAGCCAGTTATGAAAGGAGAAGATGGAGAAGGATCACTCAGTCTGGATTCCAAAATGAAGAAATGAGAGAAATAGCAAAGAGCACCAAGGAGAGCTTGCTGGCTTGGCCCAGCCGTGACTTTGAGAAAGAGAGAGAGAGAAAGAGAGAGAAAGAGAGAGAGAGACACAGAGAGACAGAGAGGGGGAGAGAGAGGAGAAGATAGGGAGAGGGAACATTCTCTTTCTCCCCCTGATGCTGCTAAATCTGGCTGGGGGAACACCCCGGTGCTGCTGCCTCCGAAGCTGCCCAAGGAAATTCCCCACCACTGGTGCGTTTCCAGGATGCACTCTCTCTCCCCCCTCTCTGTGTGCGTGCGTGTGTGCTTGTGAGAGAGAGAGAGAGGGAGAGAGAGAGAGAAGAAACAAAGAAAGAAAGAAAGAAAGAAAGGAAGGAAGGAAGGAAGGAAGGAAGGAAGAAAGAGGGAGAGAAACAAAGAGAGAGAAAGAAAGGAAGGAAGGAAGGAAGGAAGGAAGGAAGGAAGGGAGATAGAAAGAAAGAGCAAGAAAGAAAGAGGGAGAGAAAGGAAGGAAGGAAGGAAGGAAGGAAGAGAGAAAAAGAGAAAGAAAGAAAAAGAAATAGGAAGGAAGGAGGGAAGAGAAAAAAATGTGCTATTATTTTTAAGTGTATCATTATTTATCATATATTAATATTTTGCACTAACCCTACACCTAGAGTGATTTTATTGCCTTTCTTTTGCCCAGGTATTTTTCAGGGTTTACATGTCTATAGTCCAAAGCATAAATACATGTGTGTTTAATAGAGTTGAAAGGGACTTCGGAGGTTTTCTAGTCCAACCCCCTGCTCAGGCAGGAAAACCGAGGATGCTAAACTCTGAGTAGAGGTCCTGGGAGAGGTGTCAGAATAACAGAACAACACTTATAAGGAATCTTGGGGTGAACCTTATACTATTTCAGAGAAATGGCTGTCCAGAGAAATGGAGTTTTCAAGTCTTTTCTTCAAAACTTCCAGTGATTGAACATCCAGAACCTCTGGAGATAGGCAGTTCCACTGGTTAATTGTTCTCACTGTCAGGAAGTTTCTTCTTAGTTTTAGGTTGCTTCTCTCTTTGTTCAGTTTCCATCCATTGCTTCTTGTTTGCCTTCTGGTGCTTTTGCAAACATGAGTTTAACCCCCCCCCCCTTCTTTCTGGCAGCCCCTTAAAATCCTACCCTATAAATGTGCCTATCACATTTTTGAGCAAAGCATGTGAGCCATTTCCTCCTTTCAGTGGTCCATGAAAGTACATCTACAGTCTGTAGATCAGGGGTCGCCAACCTTTTGGACCTCAGGGACCACCAAACTCATAATTCTAAATCCCAGAGACCACTAACCAGTTCTGTGTGCATGGCCAAACTCATGGCCAAACTCATCACCAAACTCATAATTTTAAATCCCAGGGATCACTAACTAGTTCTGTGGGCATGGCCAAATTTGTGGGTGTGGCTTGGTGGTCATGTGACTGGCTGGGCATGGCTTGCATGTAAATATAAAAATTAATATAAATATTGAATTTTTTTTATAAAAAAGAGTAACTTTTATCCAAAATCAGGCAAAGCAGGCAGGCAGATTAAGTTGCTCACAGAATCATTCAGTGATCTATCTATCTTCCATCGGCTAGCTCAGTCTCTCAAATTTGCTTGCTCTGAGTCCGCACTGAATAATAGAACCTTCAGTGCTTAGGGAGGTTTGGCTGTGCTTAAAAGCAGAGCTGAAGATCTAAAGACTAGCTAGAAAGCAAGTAATCCAACCATTTTCTGTTTCCTAACTAATCTAAATTTCCCAGCACAGCAGAACAGCTGATGGTCGTAAAAAGGAAAAATAGCAATTTAGCAGGCAACTTTGCCAGGCAAGGAGTGAGTGGGCAGGGAGGGTTCCTGCAGGCCATGTGGGCAGCACAGCTTTGTGTTTCTGCACAGCCTGGATTAATTGCTTTGGGGGGTGGTCTGGGGGTGAGATTTCACTGCTGCCCACCAAAATTTTCTCATGGCCTACCAGTGGGCCGTGGCCCATCAGTTGGCAACCACTGATGTAGATAATAAAGTAAAAAAATGGTGAGCAACATTTTTACAGAATTATAAAGTTGAGGCTGGGTGTGACTGTTAGGGATAACATTGTTCACCCTAACTGTTTTAGGTGAAATAATAACTATGAATCATAGTTAGTGTATGCAGCTTTAACTGTGAAATAGCAACTGTGGGAGTGGTTATGTAAATACTATAAAAGTAGAAAGGCTACGGCTTGCTCTCTCTCTCTCTGGCTTTGATGATCCCTGATTACTGCTTGGAAGCAAGACTGAATTGCTCGAACGGGAGAGACAACAACGGACTGATTTATGTGAACTGACAATAGGATATTCTACATGGACTTTGCTAACTGAATATCCCTGAATGGACTGACTACATGGTAAATGAATATTGGACTGTTTTTTGACTATGCTATAAACTTATACTGAAATAAAATATATTCTTGATAGCACAAGCGTATCTGTTATTTTTACTGTATGTTAATAAACATACAAGCTTAGCTCACTCATTTATCTGTGTGCCTATCTGACTAACGCTGCACATTCTGTTTAGCTTGTCTACCTAACCCTGGTTGGGGAACCCAGGCTTAACAGTGACAACAAATGGCTGGGAGGGAAGGGGTCAGACAAGGCACCCCTTGATGTGAGTGACATTGAGTTGATGACGCCCACACAATTACATGACCAAGCCATGCCCAGCCAATCACATGACCACCAAGCCACACCCAGCCAGCAAGCCACGCCCACAAATTAAGCCATGCCCACAGAACTGGTTGTTAAGAAATTTGAATCCCACCCCTGACTGTATGAATTAGGAAACCAAAATGAAGCATCACAGTAATTTATCAGTTTCTTCAAGCAAATAATCCTACATTCACTGATGATGTTACACGGTTGGGTAATGAAAGGTCTTCAGGCAAATAACTAAGCTCAGACAGCATACACACACACACACTTAAATTATATAAATTAAAAATGTTTCTTATTGAATATGAATTGAGCTGACATATATTCTTCATGTACATAGCCACATTACTTACATACTATTTTAAAAGCAAGACTCTTGTATGTTTTTCCTTGCTCATGTCCTAGTGTGTACAACTTAATACTTTATATAAAAGATGTGCAAAATATTTCACACCTCAAACAGAGGCTTCATGGTTGAAACAGGTTGTTCCAATCTCACTGGAGATGTTTTGACATTGTTTTAACTTTAATGGAAGGGTTCCAAGCTAAAAATGGCTTTTCTAGTACTCAGTGGAAGCAGAACAACTTGTTCTGAATTTGAAATATTTTACACATCTCTTCTTTCCTTAGGTATTTTGTAGTGTTAACAGTTGACAATGAAATAGACCCCTGAGGAAAGAAAGACTTGCCAAGGTTTTCGTGCAATCAACCAATTACACTCAAATTGAACCCAGTAAGCAACTGGATTTTGAAATGCTTTATCCCAATCTCTATCTGAGCCTAAAAGCTTTGTTCAAATACAAGGTTAAATATGTGGTGAACTGAATCCATCTTTCCCTATAAGTGATGGCAATTTGTTTAACTGAAAATTTCAGCAGAATCCCATGTTACAAAAAATAAATACATAAAAATACACCATTTGTATAAAGTAAACTTTTTTCCAAGACAAGCTTGGCTTCTGGTAAATTTATGAGCACATTCCTGCACGTTTGTTTTTTTTCTTGGCAAGAATATGGATGTGGTTTGCCATGGATTTCTCCTGGGAATTTCCTGGAAATCTTCCACTGAGTTATTAAGCAAATCTAAACTTGCTATCAGGCTACCATCAGGCAACATTTTAGATATGTATTAAAAAAAGAAAAATATGTTGGAGTAAAAATAGGAAAACCTATTTTGGGAGATTTGTTAACTTCAATTACATGGATAACAGTTCCAATATCCAAAGTAATTAAGAATAACTCTTACACCTACCTTTATTGTTCCCAAATATATTTGTTAATTGAGAAAATGTATCAGCAATTGCTATAACAAAATTAATTAATTTGGTCATCCCCCAAAACTTACAAAGTCCTGAAAGTCAGTATTTTTATAAAAATCAAATGACAATCAAATCTGTTTCTACTAAATAAGTGCAAGAAAGCAAGCAGAAATAGCCAAAGGCAATGGAAATCTCAGAGTGCCTTGATTAATTTTCTTTGAGGGAATATTAGTTGATAAAGGCAGGAACTGTGAAAACCCTCTGAGGAATTCCTTTCTTTAAGGTTAAATATAAAGTATAAAAACAGAAGCAGTGATCATTCTGTTTTGTGGTTCCAGATAGCTCCCATAAGTTTAATCACAATTAGCATGACTTGGGAGCAGCATGGCTTTCTGGTCTTGGGAGGAAAAGCATAGGTCATGAAAACAGTTTCATGTGTGTGTCTGACATCAGTACAATTGAGTGGGTTCAAAAGTATTTCATGAAAAAAGTCTTGCACTCTTCTGTACACAATATAATTCCTTCTTCTGCTAGACTCGAAATTCTCGATTTGGATAATTTAGAACTATGTCACTTGCAGTAAAACAGAATGTTTTACCTATAAACCTCTCCAAGTTGTAAGTTGTTTTATCTTATCCCAAAGTAGAGGGTGCCTCTACTTTGGGATAAGGTAAAACAACTTACAACTTGGAGAGCTGAAACTGAAACCACTTACAAAAATCAATGAAAAATGAAAAACTCTTCAAGAAACTAAAGAAATTAGAACATGACAAGAAAACCCCCAACAACTCACAACACCTGAAACAATTAGTATATAATGTTTCCAACAGAGAACTCACCAAAACAGAAACAGATGTCCTAACCAAAGGATTCAATTATGCCATAGCACCCAAAAAGATCCCCACAGAATCCATCATATGTGCAGTAGAATCCAGCCTAACCAAATTAAATACAGATGAAGCTGACAGAATAAGACACAAGGTTACCAACATCTTATGCACAATGAAACCACCAAAAAATAACCTGCAAAAAGATGAATTCAGAGCACTACAAACCCTGAAAAATGATAACAGCATAATAATACTCCCAGCAGACAAAGGGAATGCCACAGTAGTAATGGATAGAAAAGACTATGAAACAAAATTGACAGAGCTACTGAAAGACTCCACATACAAACCTATAAACACAGACCCAACTACATATCTGGAAAAATTAACCAAGAAGAAAATTATTACCAGCCACATAAGCAAAGAAATCCAACAGAGGATCATGCCAAGAAAAAAATCTTCTAGATGCCCCAAATTATACGGCCTCCCAAAAATACACAAAGAAGGCATACCTCTCAGACCCATAGTCAGCTCCAAAGGAGCACCATTACAAAACCTAGCTAAACACTTAGCAAAACAACTACAGCCCCATGCTCAAACCGCAGCTTCATATGTACAAAACTCATACCACTTCTTAGAAATGATCAAAGATCTACACGTAGAACAAGAAGATCTGCTTGTAAGTTTTGACGTGGTTTCACTATTCACTCAAGTCCCGATAAAAGAAACTCTTGAAATCATCAAAAATAAATACCAACCAGCTAAAGACCTCATGGAACTAACAGAACACTGCCTAACCAACACATATTTCATGTACAAAGGACAAAGATACAAGCAAATTGAAGGAGCCCCTATGGGATCACCACTGTCACCCGTCATTGCAAACCTGTTCATGGAAGAATTTGAATCCAGAGCCCTGGCTAATGCCACCCACAAACCTAAACTATGGCTAAGATACATCGATGACACATTTGTGATTTGGCCCCATGGAAAAGAAAACCTAAACAATTTCCTAACACACCTGAACAGCACACACCCCAAAATCAAGTTCACCATGGAAACGGAAATAAACAAACAACTACCATTCCTAGATGTACTAATCTACAAAAGAACAGATGGCACACTGGGACACACCATATACCAAAAGAAAACACACACCAACCACTACCTCAACGCCCAATCCCACCACCACCCAGCACAGATAAATTCCATGGCTAAAACACTAATTACCAAAACCAAACGCCGGGCAGACAAGACACATATAAAGACTGAACTATACACCCTGACTAAAGTATTGACAGCCAACGGCTTCCACAAAAACAAAATCACCAGCTTGATCCACAAAAACACACCAAGATATAACAGAGACCTAGAAGATCAACAGACCTATGGAACAGCTGTCCTGCCCTACATAAGAGATACTATAGATAAAATCAGTAAGATACTGCACAGGCATCACATCAAGACTGCCTTCAAAACAGACAAAAAAATAGCAGCCATCCTTAAAAACCCCAAAGACAAAATTGACCTGGAAAACCAAGGCATATACAAAGTTCCCTGTGCATCATACCCGGCCACATACATTGGACAGACCAATAGAAGAATAAGTACCCACCTGGATGAACACAAAAATGCAGTAAAAAAGATGGAACACACCTCCTCACTAGTCCAACACATGAAAACCACAGGTCACAACATCAACTTCAATGGCACTAAAACCCTAGCCACTATAGAAAACCCCAGCCACAGAATCATCAGAGAAGCCATAGAGATTGAAAAAAGACCTGAAAGCATGAATAGAAGAGATGATTCCACCAAACTGTCAATCATTTGGAAGTCTGCACTCTCAAATAGAAAGATCTCCACACCACAAGCCAGGCAAACACCTGGGCACAAACAGACTCCCTTTGATGCCTCCAGCTCAAACACCCCCCCGCCAGGCACCCAGATGAAACCTAGCTTCCTAATAGATAACAGCCGTCCTTTCACCGAAGCCAAGCTGCACTGAAAGCCTCCAGTACAGGAACAGAGCGTTGCCAGCCAATCAAAGCCACAAAACAGATAGAAGAAACCAGAAACACCAATCAAACAAACTCCAAGTCCAATAAACACAGACGCAAAGAGGATGTAAAACGGACAAAAAACCTTGCCATCCGTTGGTTAACACGATGTATCCGTTCTGTACTCACTGCCTCCGTTTTGCTTCCTCTCTATCCATCCAGCATCCGTTTATGGACGTTTCATCCACTCCAAAAGTTTTGGGCTGCCTAAAACTTTTGCACGGAAAATGTATCCAGTTCGTCCATTCTGCATCCGCTACGCATCCGTTACGCATCCGCTATATCCGCTTGGCATCCGCTGCACATCTGCGCAACTCCATCTGCCCGGACGCAGGGAGGAAGCATAATGGACACAGAACAGATGCAGAACAGATGCAGAACGGAAACAAAGCATTTAAAACGGAAAAAATGTTCGCAGAGGGGATCTATCTCGGATCTTAAGGATGTCTAGAGGATGCCTACAGGATGCCTAGAGGATGCCTAGCAGAAAACCTATACTGCCTATAAAAAGGGGGAGCAACTCGCCTGAATCTCGCTTTCAGAACAGCAGCCCAGTGGTGCAGACCTCTGCAGCCTTCATCTAGCTCTTCCTCTTCCACAGCATCCAGTCATGTCCACCGTGGATTGTGACAAAGTCCTTTCGGCAGCCACCATCCTTCTGCAACAGTGCGAAACCATCTACAGGCTCTGTGAACTCTACTATGGGAAGAAAAGGAGGCACCCAAAAAAAGTCTGAGTCCAAAGATGGTTCGCCAGAAGAGCAGAGGACGGACTGTACAACAAGCTGATGGTGGAGCTGAGGAGCGAAGACACATGGGCATTCCAGAACTTCATGAGGATGCCTCCAGCCATGTTTGATGAACTTGTGCAGCACCTGACACCCAGGTTGACCAAGACAAACACCAACTTCCCACCCAGCCGGGAACCTGGACTCAAGGTGGCACTAACTCTGCATCCCCTGGCCTCAAGGACCACCTAAAGGAGCATGCAGTACAGCTGGAGGGTGCCACGCAGCACCATCAGCTTTGTGGTCAGAAAAGTGGTGCATGCCAACATTGAAGAGTACATGGAGGAGCTCCTCCAGTGCCCCTCCACTGAAGAAGGCTGGAAAAAAGTTGCAGAGCAGTGGTATCAGAGGTGGAACTTCCCCCACTGTTGGAGCCATAGATGGCAAGCACGTGGCCTGCAAAGTGCCAGCCAAGTCGGGGTCCACTTATCACAACTACAAGGGCTTCTTCAGCATCATCCACTTCGCCATGGTCGATGCTGACTACAAGTTCATGTACATCGATGCTTCAGGCAACGGCTCATCTTCAGATGCCCAGGTATACAATGCCAGTCACCTCAAGGAGGGGCTGGAAAGCAACCTCATGGTGGGCTTCCCAGATCCAGACCCGCTGCCCAACGACACACAAGATGTGCCCTACTCACAGTCCCAGGATCCCAGAGATATCGCAAAATCTCTGGTTTGATCCGGGAGAAGCCCTTTTGCTGGCGGTGAAAAGGCAGCCTCCAAAGCTGCTGAAGTCGGGACAGCTCCGAAAAGAAAGAGGCTGGAGAGAGGGTGTGTCGGCTGGGTGAGAAACTTCTTTTGTATTGCAAATTGGCTGAGACCTGAAAAGATATCCTGAACAAAGAAGAAACGTTTATTTATCTTTGACTGGAATCTCCTTGAGCGGCGTTTTTTAAAGTGATGTCAAATTGAGGCTTGGATTCTTTCCTTACTATTTTTTTCTCTGAGGAATTTAATGTGATTTTGTAGCTAATCAGATTGAATTTTTTCTTATATATATTTTTATGCTTCTTTGATTTTTTAATTTTCTTTAGGATAGAGGCCCCCTTTGTGTTTTTTTTTTCCCTCTGAGTTTTGTATACATTACTTTTCTTTCTGGCTGAGGGGGGAAAAAAGTATTAAGAGACTGTGCAACACTGCCAACTAGAGGCTTGAAAATATTTTATTTGAACTGGGGAGAAATGTATAAACACTCCTTCTCAAGGACATTTTAATGTGATAAGATGGAGGGAGAGCACAGAAAAATATTATTACAGGTGTTTTCCTGGACTCTTATCAATGTTTCAACACTTGAGGCTTGGCTTTGAAGCTGCTGGAGAAGAGAGTCATAATAAGAGCCTTGGATAAATAAACAAAGTGCAGTGTGCAGTCCATATATATATATATATATATATATATATATATATATATATATATATATATATATCTATATCTATATCTATATCTATATCTATATCTATATCTATATCTATATCTATATCTATATCTATATCTATATCTATCTATCTATCTATCTATCTATCTATCTATCTATCTATCTATCTATATATATATACTTGTGAAATCTCTACTCGCCAGCCTTTTTGTATATTTCAATTCTAGTAATATTTTTATTTTTTTTATTTTATCCTTCTTCTTCTTTGGCTTTGGGCCATTTTTATCATTGGATTTTTCCATTTTGGATCATAATTGGCTACTTTATCAGATGGACTGAAGGTTTAAAAGAATTTGAAGTTTTTTGAAGCATTAAAGTGGAAAAAAGGGGAAAAAAAAGAAGAAAGTGTGAAATGAAATAGACTGTGTGTATTTGGATTGTTTGCTGACTTTGGGACTTCTGGAAACTCTTATTTGAATGATTAAAATCATTTGGATCGCTTGAATTTTTTTTTCTTTTTTTCTTTTACAATGGCATTACTTATGGATGAACTGAAAATTGAATTTATAAAATATAAACAAGAGAAACAAGAAGGGAAGGATTCTTTTGGCTCTATTTTTAATTTTTTAGAAATGGCAATTTCTACATATGAGAAATTACAAGAACAAGAAGATTGGGATGAAGAAGAAACCATCCTTAATGAACAAGCAACTTTATTTGGGGAAGAAAGGGGAAAGGGGAGAAAGAGAATGGAGAATTTAAGACTTTAAAAAACAACCAAAAAAGGGAAAAACAAGGTGAAAAGTGGACACAACATCAGAAAGCAACAGAAAAGAGGAATACACAAGAAGGTGGAGATTAAGAGACAAGGGGGTAAAAAGGGTAGAGTGGAGAAGCAAGGGAGGAAAGAAGGGAAGAGAAGCTACAAAGGTTTGAAACAAGATGTAAAGAAACAATTTATTTAGAGATAATGGGTAAACATATAACTGAAAAAGAGATTCTGCAAAGATACATAAGATTGTGTTGTTGTATTTGTATTTGAAATAATGTTAGAAAATTGGAATAATATATGATTATAAAATGGGACAAAATATTTAATGTAACTTAGCGAAAAAAAATTTTTAAATAAAAATAAATGAAATCAAATATGAGAGAATTGAATTAAAGAAAAATGGGAACATTGTTATTGTTTAACATTTTAAAATATAAGTGAAATAGGGGGAAGTAATTAAGTAAAATCTATAAGTGTTCCCATAGAAGCATGATACTTATTTAGAAAGGATTGTGTAAAATGTTTAAGACTTAAATGAATATTAATTTGAATGATATAACTTTAATTGCTATGGATTGTTGTTTTAATTATATTATATTTTTTAAATATAGTTTCAAAATATTGAGTTTATCTTTAGAATGTACTACGCAGAATCCGAATGAAAATTATGTGTCGTGTTAAGCTTTAAAACTAGGGGAGGGATAAGTATGACAAGGTATTATACTCCAATCAGTCATTACAGAAGAAACTTTGTGTTAAGGAGAAAAGATAAATAGCTAGCTGAAATAGAACAGACAAAGGATATAAGTATAATGATTTAAATTGAGATGAAATAAATATAATAGAATTAAGAGAGTGAAAAGAGAGGAGAAGCTATATAGAAAATGCAAAATAATAAATAAGAAATGGAATGTTATTTAAAAGTAAGCATGAACTTGAATTTATCTCTGTACAAAAAGATGTAACTCGGGATCAAACTGCCGTCCAAAAAGATATTTTATGTTTTTTATGTTTTGTGTTTGTTTGTACATGTTTGTTTGTTAAAAATTAATAAAATTCTTTATAAAAAAAAAAAAAGATGTGCCCTACTTCATCATGGGGGATGACGCCTTCTCCCTCACAACCTACCTCATGAAGCCCTACACCTCCAAATACCTCACCCGTGAAGAGAGGATCTTCAACTACAGGCTGTCCAGGGCAAGGCGGGTGGTGGAGAACGCCTTTGGCATCCTGGCCAACAGGTTCCAGGTACTTCTCACCACCATGCAGCATAGCCCAGAGACCATGAGGAGGATCGTGGAAGCTTGCTGCATCCTGCACAATTTCATGCGTACCCGCTACCCAGTCTTGCAGAACAGGCTGGTGGACCGTGAACAAGGCAATGAGGACATGGACGCTGGGGAATGGAGGCAAGGGCAAAACCTGATTGACACTGAGGATGTGCAAGGGCCCAACAAAGCCTCACGTGAGGCGAAGAAGCAGCGCAACTTCCTGCAACACTGGTGCAACTCCCCAGCTGGAGCAATGGAGTGGCAAGACAGGATGATAGATGATCAATGGATGCTTCCTTAGCCTGTCTCATCACATGGATGAGATTGGGCCATGTATGTTGGGTGGGCCTACAATGAACAGGGCATTTAATAAAGAGTTGTGTTTATGTTCAAATGTGTGGATCAATGCTTACATTAGTATTGACAATGAAGGGCCATAGGTGTGGCACCTGGGAGGGTGGACCATACAGTCCCACTGTGCTTGCACTGGAGGTTTATCTATCCCACAGCTATTAGTCATCCGAAAGGTATCACTGCTCATTCCACAGGTATCCCTGCCCACCCCACAAGCATGCAAAGGCTTAAACCATTTCTAAAATTTTCCACCAAGACTTTATTGAAAAAAAGAAATGAAGCAAGTGTGTGAATCATAAATAGACTTTATTAACAACAAGCTATAAGACAAAAATGAATCTCTGGCACTCCTCTTGGTCGCTCAGTTCCAGGGGTGAAGGGTGCAGGTGCTGTAGAGGTGGCTGGTGCTGGAGTGCTTGTCTTCAGCTCCTCCAGAAGCAGAAGCAGCAGAAGCCCCAGCCCCAGGGGGCGGCATGGTAGCCCTGTCCCTCTTGCCAGGGCTGGCAGCAGATGGCTGAGGCTTGCTGTGCTTTCGCATGGTTGTGGGGTTGCTGGCTGGCAGGGAGGCTGGCAGGAACCAAGGCTGGCAGCAAGGCTGGCAGGAAGGCTGGCAGTAAGGCTGGCAGGCAGACATGCAGGCAGGGCAGGCAAGGCAGTCGATGTGTCCGGCAGCAGGTCTTTCCTCTGAATGGCGACCTGCTTCCGAGCTGCTTCCGTTATATCCGTGGGGCTGACGCAATGCATCCTCCCCGCATGCGCAATTAACGCCAGGCATCCATTAGGCTTCCGCTGTGCATCCGCTGTGCATCCGCTTCATCCGTTCGGTGTCCGCTCTGCATCTGCTGTATCCATTCCGCGTCCGCTTCACTGAGGCCCCCCAGAAGCCCTGCGGATGTGTCATCCGCTCCCATCCGCTGGGCTTCCGTTCCGCATCCACTTTGCATCTGCCTTGCATCCTCCCTGCGTCCGTGTTGTCCGCTCCGGTTATGCACATTTTTGCCCCTTTTGAGAGCGGATAACAATGGATGGAACATTTTGCTCGTCCGCTGTGTCCTTTTTGCATCCGTTGGCCAGTGTGACATGGGCTTTAGGGAGAAAAGTGGGAGAAACTTTTGAATCCTTTGATTCCACGACATGAACACACAATGTGATTGGAAAAGGAACAAGAGAAATCATCCAGGTCTTCTGCTGCCAGTCACTGGAACCAAAGGAGGCATCCCCCTATTCTGTCTTTCTCCTCTGTAATTTCTCACACAGATAAAACTTCTTCTTCACTTCATAGCAGAGACAGAGTGCAGGTTAAAACTATAGTCAGCATTTTTCGATGCTACATTTTTATGCAGACTCCCAGACAAGCCAATGGCACTTTTCTGCTGCCTTGTTAAAGAGATGTTAGTCTTAAATTTGTTTGTCAAATTTTCTGATTGGAGTTAAATTTTCACAAAGCTAAAGTTGTGATTTTTACAGAGAGAGAGAGAGACATAAATCACGTTGTTTTTTGTGGGTTTTTTTTTTTTTTTTTTGGATTACCATGCACACCAAAATACCTCAAATAGCACATATAAACACAATGACAATTCATTCCCATTACCAGTTTAAAATTGATTGTTTATTCCTGCAATCCCTGAAATTATTTGAAACAAAACTATAACACATATTATATAGCTCTTGACTGGTTCCATATATAAATGAATTCAGCAGAAATGCTACAATCAAAGTTTCTTTGGGCAATTTTATAATACAAATAGCCAAATGTGTTTCTAGTACAAATTTAAGACTGGAGGTTAGGTTTGAAAAAAACAAAACTCAGTTATGGCCTTAAACTTCAGTTATTGGCTTGATTTATTTTTTTCAGAGATGAGTTAATCATTATGATTTTACTAGATAATTCTCACATTCAATGTGCATGCACTTTCCAAATTAGCAGATTACTTTTACTATTAGAGTGCATTTATATGGTTAGTTATGATGCCCAACATTTGCTATATTTGAAAGGAGATACTATATATGAGAATGCCATATTCTGAATGTTATTTTGGGGCAAGAACTGTAGGGAACATCAATCCATTCCTCTCATGCTCCAAGTTTATTTTTGAGAGCAGCTTTTTGAAATTTTGGAAATAATCTTGAACAAAGGGGATGTTACATGCTTTACTTATTCTCACCTGAATGTTGCATACAAAATACCTTAATTCAGGTTAATAGAGATGCATGTTTGACATGGTTGCTGTAGTCACCATTATGAATGCTGTGGTTTTTACTTTTACATGCTGAACTTTATTATATATGGCTCAATGACCTTGTATGTATATAGTATCTATATAGTATATAGTATGTATAAGTATGAATATAGTGTTGGATAAGGAATTCAACCATTTATGGAAACAACGACAGGGGAGGAGATTAGGGAAAAAGTCAAAATTTCCCCACTTCATACTTTTGGTATAAAGGAGGAGAGTAAGAGCCTCCATTGGTCTTTCAAGATTCTCTTATTATACCCAGAACAATAAAATGTTAAGATTACATATCTCTACATAAATGAAAATTATATTTTCAATATGGTGGAATATGCCAATATAGTTGAAAAGAGTAGAGAAAACACATTTCTCTTTTGCATTATAATGACATGTCACATAAAATTACTATGATTATTCCAAAGTGATCCTCAACAGCAATATATATCATTGCAATTGTGCAGCTTAGAAATCAACTTATGGAACAGCATAAATGTTCTCTTGATTTCAAGTTGTCCATGAAATGCTTTTAAGGGAAATAATGGGAAAAAAAAAACAGGAAAACTTTTGTTGATCAGAATGGTAACTTTTGTTAAGCCTGGGTTCCCCAACCAGGGTTGGGAGACAAGCTAAACAGAATGTGCAGCGTTAGTCAGATAGGCACACAGATAAATGAGTGAGCTAAGCTTGTATGTTTATTAACATACAGTAAAAATAACAGATACGCTTGTGCTATCAAGAATATAGTTTATTCCATTATAAGTTCATAGCATAGTCAAAATAACAGTCCAATAGTCATGTATCATTTAGTCAGTCCATTCAGGGATATTCAGTTAGCAAAGTCCATGTAGAATATCCTATGTCAGTTCACTTACAAATTAGTCCTTTGTTCTCTCTCCCGTTCGAGCAATGCAGTCTTAATTCCAAGCAGTAATCAGGGATCATCAAAGCCAGAAAGAGAGCAAGCTGTAGTCTTGCTTCTTTTAAAGTGCTTTCACAACCACTCCCTTAATTACTATCCCACAGTTAAAGCTGCAGACACTTTAACATACAAAAACTATGATTCACAGTTATTATTTTACCTAAACCAGTTAGGGTAAACAATGTTATCCCTAACATTCTCCCCTTTTAGGTTAAATAATAATTTTTACTATTTACATCTTTAAATCATATTTGTTACAACTCTCTTTAAACTTAATTACTCCTTGAGCTTTTGTAAATTGGTCTGCAATGTTTTCTTCTGTCATGCAGTATTCCAATTTAATTAGCCCATTCTTTACAGATTCTTTAACATTTAAGTATCTTAAATCAGTATGCTTTGATCTAGTTTTTACAGCAATACTAGTAGCTAACTTTATAGCTGCTTGGTTATCCTCGTACACAATAACGGAATCTTTTACAGTTATACCCATGTCTAATAATAACTGTTTGTACAAAATCAAGTCAGTGCATAAAAATGACAGACATGAAAATTCCGCTTCCATCGTGGACAAGCTAATATGCTGTTGTCTGATTGACCTCCACCCTATTAGTGTCTTACCAAATAATATAGCCATCCCAGATGTTGATTTTCTAGTGTTTATATCAGTTGCAAAACTTGCATCTGCATAGGCACTAAGACTCAAATCACCCTTTGGTTCTATATACAATGCATGGTTCATTGTTCCTTTAAGATATCTTAAAATTCTCTTTAATGATTGCCAATGACATTGATGTGGATCTGAATTAAAACGTGCCAGCTGATTTACACTATAAGCTATATCTGGCCTTGACCAATTGCTTATATATGATAAGCTACCAATCAAAGATTGATATATTGACTTATCAAATTTGGGACTTTGATCATTAGTTTGGCAAACTTCCTGACTCATTGGAGTCTTTGCCATTTTACAAAGTTCTATTTTAAACGTTTCAATTAATTGGCAAATTTTATCTTCTTGAGATATCTTAAAACCATTATTTGTTTTATTAATTATCAATCCTAGATACCTTTTAATTTCACCTAAATGCTTTAATTTTATCTTTTTGGCTAATAATGATATAATCTCATTAGCTTCATTATTAGTCTTAGTTATCAAAGCAATATCATCTGTAAATAATAACAATAATGACACCGTTCCATTATTTTCTCTTTTAAACACACACGCATCTGCTAAACCAGATTTAAAACCTATATTGTTTAACTCTTTCACAATATATTGGTTCCACTCAAACCCAGATTGTTTCAACCCGTAAAGACTCTTTTTGAGTTTCCAACAATCATTACTATTTACTTTATTGTCTTTTATACCAATTGGTTTTCTTAAATATATAGTGTGCTGCAATGGTGCATGTAGATAAGCAGTTTCTACATCTAAATGGTTAATGACATAGTTTTTCTTAGCTGCCCACATTAATGCTGCTCTTAAAGATGTTGCTTTAAGGCTTGGTGCAAAAACTTCATCGTAATCAGATGCAGTTTGATTAAATCCTTGAGCTACTAACCTAGCTTTATGGGTAACAGTCCCATCATTTCCAGTTTTTACTTTAAATATCCATTTGCACCCAATGGATTTTTCTCCTGGAGGTAATTTGGCATCTTCATACACTTTCATTACCTTTAATGAATTTAGTTCTTTTTCCATAGCCTTTTGCCAATTCTCCTGATCCTTAGCAGGATACATCCTAAGTTCATCTACACTAGTTGGAACTTTAGTTACTTGGCAAACTATACTTGCTTGATACCTATCAGGTGGTCTAGTTACACGTGTAGTACGTCTAGGTATTATAGGACTTACAGGTGGACTTTCCTTTATTAATTGTTCTTGATTAAGTAACTCTTCCTGATCAACTATTTCCTCTTGTTCTGGTCCTATTTGTTCTTCGTGGACTTCTTCTTTAATTGGACTCTTCTTATAGCTAATCTGATCTTTCTGCCTTTTGTAGGGTTCAATAATTACTTCATTATTTCAATCTTGCTCTAATCTATTCCATCCTACATGTTCTAGGAATTTTGCACTAGCACTGGTGTAAACTCTAGATGTACCTGGTTCCCAGAATCTATAAGATCTATGATTAGATGTATATCCTACAAAAAATAATCTTTTAGCTCTATGCTGTCCTTTGTGTCTAAGTTGTGTAGGGATATGCACCCATGCTGGTGCTACAAATGTGTGCATGTAACTTAAATCAGGTTTTGTACCATGCCACAGTGTGAATGGTAATTCACCTGTTGTTGAATTAACAACATTATTTAATATATGATTACCACACATTATTGCTTCTCCCCATAAATTGTCAGGTAATCCTGAATCAGACATCATAGTTCGTGCCATTGATTGTAATGTTTGGCCTCTTCTCTCTATAAAGGCATTATGTTGTGGCCTATATGGTGCAGACATTTTATGTTGAATACCTAACATTCTTAGTCTGTTCTGGAATTTATTATTTGTAAATTCTGTACCATTATCTGTTATGAGAGTTACTAATTTCTTTTTACTTTTTCTTTCTGCAAATTTAATCCAATTAAAGAGATTTTGATATGTTTCAGTTTTGCTCTTCATTAAATAGCAAAACCCATATCTAGTATAGTGGTCCATTATACTTAGTATGTGGCGAGATCCTCCTACACTTGGTTTTTTCGGACCTATTAAATCAGCAAATACTACTTCTAAAGGCTCTTTAGTAGTAAATCCATCAACTCTATTAGCCGGTATAACCCTGCTCTTACTTTGATTACAGACATTACATTGCAAATACTTATTACAAGATTTCAAACTTATTCCCTTAGATAATTCAACAGTTTTCTTAAGCATTTTAAAATTTAAATGCCCTAGCCTTCGATGTAACAAATGAATACATTCGTCATGAGGTTTCTTATTTTCATAAATTGTGTTAGCCACCTTTAAACCATCATCATTTAACACATATAATTCACCTCTTAAAAATGCAGTAATTCTCTTATCTTCTTTTTCAATTATGCAGTTATCTCCCCTAAATGTAACTACATATCCTAGTTTAACCAAAATTCTAACTGATATTAAATTAAACTTAAGTTGTGGTACATATAACATTTTTACATTCTCTTTTATAAAAGAACAATATGCTATACCTTGAGCTTTAGCTTTCAGTTTCCAGCCATTGGCTAACGATATCTGCTGTGTACTCTGGGACATTTTAATAAATTTTTTGTTATCATTTGTTATACAATGGGATGCTCCACTGTCAACCACCCATAAATTATTTTTTACAGCTCCGTTAGTATACATGGCTAACTCTAAATTTTTATTTATTTTTTGATGATTTTTAGTATTCTGGCCAGCGTTCTGGTGCTTTGCCTTTTTACAAAATCTTGCCAAATGTCCTCTTCCTCCACAATTAAAACACTTTTTAATTGCGTATGCAGTAGGAGATTCATTATCTTCTTGTTGAGGTTGCTCCTTCCTTAATTCATCTCTTTCAAGCCTTCTTCTGGCCTCTTCGATCAATCTGCCAGTTATATCAGTTAAAGTTAAACTTTCCTTTGGCAAAATTTCAAGTGAAGTTACGTAGTTATCATAACTTTCATCAAGGGAAGATAGAATTATGTAAACTTGGTGTAGTTCAGAGAAAATAAGCTCTTTCTCGTGCAGTTCTTGAAAAATGCTTTGCATAGTTTTCAAATGACTCAGCAAAGCACCATTTGTTTGGAGATGCGTCCTGAAAAGCTTCCGTGTTAGATTTATGTGAGCACCAACATTATCTCGAACATAAATCCTCTTCAGCTTCTGCCAACACCCAACAGCCGTTTTCTCTCCGTGGATATAAACAAGCTGTTGATCAGTTAAGGTTAACCCAATTATGCAAATGGCTTGTTGATTTTTATGCATAAATTCTTCTATCTTTAGTCTGTCTTCCTCATCCTCTGGATCCCATTCTTCTACGTTTGGTGGATTTTCAATTATGTTCCACAGACCTTCTCTTCGTAGAAGTAGACCACATTTTGTAGACCATGATACATAGTTTGTTCCATCCAGCTTGGATATAAGGGACAAACTTTGTAGATTGACTTGTGCCATGTTTTCTTATATGGATATAAAAATATAATTAATAAAACACAGCTGTCTGTTTACTGTAATGTATAACAACATAAACTCTCACTTTTTACATAAATCTGTTTTATCCTAGTTAAACTGACTTTGCAGCCTCTGGGCCCATAACCAGTGTTAAGCCTGGGTTCCCCAACCAGGGTTAGGGAGACAAGCTAAACAGAATGTGCAGCGTTAGTCAGATAGGCACACAGATAAATGAGTGAGCTAAGCTTGTATGTTTATTAACATACAGTAAAAATAACAGATACGCTTGTGCTATCAAGAATATAGTTTATTCCATTATAAGTTCAAAGCATAGTCAAAATAACAGTCCAATAGTCATGTATCAAGTAGTCAGTCCATTCAGGGATATTCAGTTAGCAAAGTCCATGTAGAATATCCTATGTCAGTTCACTTACAAATCAGTCCTTTGTTGTCTCTCCCGTTCGAGCAATGCAGTCTTGATTCCAAGCAGTAATCAGGGATCATCAAAGCCAGAGAGAGAGCAAGCTGTAGTCTTGTTTCTTTTAAAGTGCTTTCACAACCACTCCCTTAATTACTATCCCACAGTTAAAGTTGCAGACACTTTAACATACAAAAACTTTGATTCATAGTTATTATTTTACCTAAACCAGTTAGGGTAAACAATGTTATCCCTAACAACTTTGAAGTATAGAGAATTACAGAATGTTATAGGGACATCTGAAGGATTTAATGTTCTTAAATTTAATGTAGAGTGTAGGTCATATTTATTGTATGTGAAAGGGATTTATAAATACACAGTTTGAAAGGGAAGAAGGTTTTCCTTTCTTTCCTGTACCCTTTTCCGAAATGCTGTCATCTGATGGGGCTTAAGAAATGTGTCTTCCCTGTGGATGACCTGTGTCTCCTAAATTTTGGAGACCTATACTTTTTGCCTTCTGGAAGTCATGAAGGCCCAAGCAAATGAACAATGTCATGGTGTCATTGTGGTAAATGTGATGCTGTCTTGTGGATCTATTGTTTTATCTGTATATTTTTATTGGTGCTCATAGCGGCTATCTAAATTATTGTGCCACATGTAACTCTCATAAATACATAAACACATACTTTCAGTTCACATTTTGGTGACTGTTTAAAAACTGCAGATTAATTCATGAACAGGAAGAAATGTTCTTTTGTCTGAGGACACTCAAAATTGATTTAGCCAAGTAATTATCCAATTCTTAATTAAGAGTACTCTGCGCCATTTGTTGACCTAACATCTTAATCTCAGGAGTTCTGACTGCAAAATAGGCCAGTGATATTATCTCCACATTCTGTATTAAGAAAAATAAAGCTGAATCTGACTGAATGCTAATTGGGATATTATAGTGAAATCAATTTTATAGGCAAAACCTACTGCATGTGTATCACCTAAAAATACAGTTTGTCTCTTTGTTGTACATACTCTTTAGAACCACGTGGGATTCTTTTCATGGCAGAGATGGGAGATATGCTGCCGACAGTACAGCTGAGATCAAGTTTCTCTGTTTTTGCCCTTCTTTGTAATAGAACAAAAGGCTTCAGATGTTAATTTTATTTTGTTTTTTTTCAACTTGCCTTTTCCCCAATCTCCTCTGTAAACTCTTTAAAAGGCTTTCAGCAGCAAAACAAAACTTTGCCTTGTCTGCCAGTTTCTATCAAGCACGTTTGTGATAGTGTGTAATCCCTGATGTTATGCATTGCTAACAGGTCTCTCTTGGCATTATGCTATTAACTAAGTGTTAGTTTTGGACTCCTGGAATTCCCAAAGCAGCTGATTTCCAAGCACAATTCATTCTCACATGTTCTTTACAACTCCTTAGCTGTTCACATTTCACCTGTGCCATCTGTGCTACCATGAGCTTTGTCTTTCTCTGCATTTAATCTTCAAAATGCCTGTGTGATGATACATGAATAATGAATGAATCCTGAATAAATGTTTCCTAGACAACACTGAGAAAAAAAATCTTGGGATAAAACTATATTTTCCCCAATCTTGATTTCATTTTACAGTTTTCAGCAAGCAATTTTTGGAAAGGCTGAGGGGGACTTGATCCTTCAAATGATTTAAGACAGCACCCTATAGCAAGGGACAAACCTTTTTTGGAAGAGTTGTATCATGTTTTTAATTTTAATGGAGGTTAAAGAACTTCATTAAACTACAAAATTGTACCTGAACATCCGGGGAGGTGTTTTGTAAGCTTATATAAAGACATTAGACAGTCCTCCTACTTATCTATATTTATTTGGAATTAAATTAGTTGGCTTTGCTCTACTGTTGTGGCTCTAATTTTCAGGACATGAAATTGGTGGGTATCATCTTCTGTCTTAACCAGTTGGACTAAGGGAAACATATATGTAGCAAATAAAGCTCTGTAAAATCTCAATATATTCCACCTACTTACAGAATAACAGAGTTGGAAGGGACCTTGTAGGTCTTCTAGTCCAATCTCCTGCTCAAGCAGGAAATTCTGTACCATTTCAGACAAATGGCTGTCTAATCTCTTCTTTAAAATCTCCAGTGTTAGAGCACCCACAACTTCTGGATGCAACAAGTTCCACTGATTAATTGTTCTGTCAGGAAATTTCTCCTTTCTTCGAGGTTGGTTTTCTTCTTGATTAGTTTCCATGCTCAATGCTATGTTTATTTCTTGGGGATTGTTCTGACCAAGGCTTTTTGAGACAGTAACAAACACACATTGTTCCCAAAACCCTTTTTTATTTCAACAGCTGTGAATTATATGCATTCACAGCTGGTAATGAGTCCCAAACAGTTTATGAATAGTCCAACAGAAGTCTGCCACAGTCTTTTGGGATAAGGCTGATAAGCACCCACCTTTATCTCCTTTAAAATGCTGCCAAAGACTAAATTGCCAATTAGCTGTACAAGGCCAAATGGAGCACAAAGTCAACAAAGAGCTTCAGAGTTTAAATTGACTAGAATGAACAAAGTTGCTTCCTGCAAAGTCTCATGTCCCTTTGCTCCTCCTTTATGTCTTAGGGGAGGGGTCAATCATCTCCAAACCTTACTCCCGAGTTGCCTCTTTTGTCTTAAATGTTCTTGCCTTCTACCAGCTTTACGCAAGCGTGCACTGGGAAAAGGCTCCCCCTGTTCCTCTGCCTCGCTGATGTCAAATTCTGGAGGCTCCAGAGTCAGCACATAACTATCAGATGGCCCTGGCCCTATTTCTGTGTCAGATGCAGATCCCTCCCCACTGTCCGATTCTGCTGCCAGCTCCGCAGGCTGCTGGCAGACCACAACAGGGCCAAAGAAGCTCTGCTTTAGTCATTTAATATCATAGAATGATTATACCAGGATGGCAATCAAATTGCATTAGCATAGTTTAGTCCCAAATATGCTTTTTCAAGAGGCAACTGGACTTTTTTTTCCTTGAAGACAACAAATCCAAGACACTTCTTCAGTTCTGACTGAATGGTGAGGAATGAAAGAATTTATATTCTTTGTAGTCATCTGGTTGTTAGCACTCCATAAATCTTTTTATTCCCCACCATTCAGTCAGAATTGAAGAAGATTCTTGAATGTGAAGCGAAACATTTTCAAGGAAAAACAAAGTCCAGTTGCCTCTTGAAAAAGCACCTTTGCACAACCATGACCTGGATGATTGAGAATCTCCATAAACATTTAACACAGTTTAGCAGTTTAGATGGTTTGTAATGTTTTCTTTTCTCTTTAGAAATAAGCATTAACGTATGATTTATAGTAATAGCATTTAGACTTACTGTATATACCATGACACAGTACTTTACAGCCTTCTCTAAGCAATTTACAGAGTCAGCATACTGCCTCCAACAATTTGGGTCCTCATTTTACCCACCTCAGAAGGATAGAAGGTTGAGTCAACCTTGAGCCTAGTGAGATTTGAACTGCCAAACTGCTGGCAGCTGGCAGTCAGCAGAAGTAGCCTGCAGTACTGCATTCTAATCATTGTACCACCATGACTCTAAAAACAGTGGGAGTAAATAAAACAGGGTCCCAATGAAGATAATCTATTGAATATAGCCAACCCACCAACTTGTTATTTACTTGCCCATGGCATGGTAACCAAGATGAGGAAAACAACCCAACAGTTCTGGGAAGTCCATAATTGATGGTCCATGATATCAAGATGAATTCTATAGTTACAATTCATAATGAATAGAAGAAACTAACTTATGATGTCAATTAGTTTAGAGGAATAAGCTGAAACTCTATGTCAAGATTTCAAACTGGATTTCTTCAAGGTTCCAGATCAGCATTATAGTTCTCTTCTGGGTGAGGGGCAGGGAGGATGGGATGGAAAGGATGGATGCCTCTTTCAGTGCTCAAAAACAGGCCACAGGAACAATGCACAGCTCCCCTGTGCCCCATTTTGGCTGGCTGAGGCACCAAGGGCCAATTCTTTCATATTTCCAGTCTGGTCCCATGAGCCAGATCTAAAGCCCCTGTCACACTGCACCAACGGATGCAAAGAGGATGTAAAACGGACAAAAAAGCTTGCCATCCATTGGTTAATGTGATGTACTCACTGCCTCCGTTTTCCTTCCTCTCTATCCGTCCAGTATCCGTTTATTGATGTTTCATCTGCTCAGAAAGTTTTGAGCTGCTCAAAACTTTTGCATGGAAAATGTATCCAATTCGTCTGTTCTGCATCTGCTACGCATCCGTTCTGCATCCGTTACGCATCTGATATATCCGCTAGGCATCTGCTGCGCATCCGCGCAACTCGCATCTGCTCGGACGCAGGGAGGAAGCGGAACGGATGCAGAACGGATGCCTAGCGGATTCAGCACAGAAACAAACCGTGTAAAATGGAAAAAACATCTGCAGAGGGTACCTATCTCGGATATTAAGGATGTCTAGAGGATGCCTACAGGATGCCTAGAGGATGCAAAGGGACCTATACTGCCTATAAAAAGGGGGAGCAACACATCTGGGTCTCACTTTCAGACCAGCAGCCCTGCTGCAGACCTCTGTAGCCTTCATCTGACTCTTCCTCTTCCACAGCATCCAGTCATGTCCACCGTGGATCGTAACACAGTCCTTTTGGCAGCCACCATCCTTCTGCAACAGTGCGAAGCCATCTACAGGCTCTGTGAACTCTACTACGGGAAGAAAAAGGGGTGGCCAAGAAGCATCTGGGTACGAAGATGGTTCGCCAGAAGAGCAGAGGACGGACTGTACAACAAGCTGATGGTGGAGCTCAGAAACAACACTCGGGCATTCCAGAACTTCATGAGGATGCCTCCAGCCATGTTTGATGAAGTTGTGCAGCGCCTGACACCCAGGTTGACCAAGGCAAACACCAACTTCCGGCCCAGCCTGGAACCTGGGCTCAAGTGGTATCAGAAGTGGAACTTCCCCCACACCGTTGGAACCATAGATGGCAAGCACGTGGCCTGCAAAGCTCCAGCCAAGTCGGGGTCCACTTGTCACAATTACAAGGGCTTCTTCAGCATCATCCTCTTCGCCATGGTCGATGCTGACTACAAGTTCATGTACATCGATGCTTCAGGCAACGACTCATCTTCAGATGCCCAGGTATACAATGCCAGTCACCTCAAGGAGGAGCTGGAACGCAACCTCATTGTGGGCTTCCCAGACCCAGAACCCCTGCCCAACGACACACAAGATGTGTGTCTTCATCGTGGGGGATGACGCCTTCTCCCTCACAACCTACCTCATGAAGCCCTACACTTCCAGACTCCTCACCCGTGAAGAGAGAATCTTCAACTACAGGCTGTCCAGGGCAAGGCGGGTGGTGGAGAACACCTTTGGCATCCTGGCCAACCGGTTCCAGGTACTTCTCACCACCATGCAGCATCATCCAGAGACCGTGAGGAGGATCATGGAAGCTTGCTGCATCATGCACAATCTCATGCGCACCCGCTACCCAGTCTTGCAGAACAGGCTTGTGGACCTCCAACAAGGCAATGGGGACATGGAGCCTGGGGAATGGAGGCAAGGGCAAAACCTGACAAACACTGAGGATGTGCAAGGCCCCAACAGAGCCTCATGTGAAGGGAAGAAGCAGCGCAACCTCCTGAAACACTGGTGCAACTCCCCAGCTGGAGCAGTGGAGTGGCAAGACAGGATGATAGATGATTAATGGATTCTTCCTTCAGCCTGTCTCATCACATGGATGAGATTGGGCCATGTATGTTGGGTGGGCCTACAATGAACAGGGCATTTAATAAAGAGTTGTGTTTATGTTCAAATGTGTTGATCAATGATTACATTGTTATTGATAATAAAGGGCCATAGGTGTGGCACCTGGGAGGGTGGACCATACAGTCCCACTATGCTTGCACTGGAGATTTATCTATCCCACAGCTATTACCCATCCCACAGGTATCCCTGCCCATCCCACTGCTATCCTTACCCATCCCACAAGCATGCAAAGGCTTAAACCATTTCTATAAGTTTCCACCAAGACTTTATTAAAAAAAAGAAATGAAGCAAGTGTATGAATCAAAAATAGACTTTATTAACAAGAAGCTATAAAACAAAAATGAGTCTCTGGCACTTCTCTTGGTCGCTCAGTCTCAGGGGTGAAGGGTCCAGGTGCTGTGGAGGTGGCTGGTGCTGGAGTGCTTGTCATCAGCTCCTCCAGAAGCAGAAGCAGCAGAGGCCCCAGCCCCAGAAGAGCGAGCCCATGCTGCAGAAGCCCCAGCAGAACCAGAGTGAGGGCCAGGGGGTGGGATGATAGCCCTGTCCCTCTTGCAAGGGCTGGCAGCAGATGGCTGAGGCTTGCTGTGCTTCAGCATGGTTGTTGGGTTGCTGGCTGGCAGGGAGGCTGGCAGGAACCAAGGCTGGCAGGAAGGGTGGCAGGGAGGCAGGCACCAAGGCTGGCAGGAAGGCTTGCAGGGAGGCAGGCACCAAGGCTGGCAGGCATGCTGGCAGGCAGGCAGGCAGGCACCAAGGCTGGCAAGAAGACTGGCAGGAAGGCTGGCAGGGAGCCAGGCACCAAGGCTGGAAGGAAGGCTGGCAGGCATGCAGGCACCAAGGTTGGCAGGCAGGCATGAACCAAGGCTGGCAGGCAGGCAGGCACCAAGGCTGGCAGGCAGACTGGCTGGCAGCAAGGCTGGCAAGCAGGCAGACAGCAAGGCTGGCAGGGAGGCTGGCAGCAAGGCTTGCAGGCAGACATGCAGGCAGGACAGGCAAGGCAGTCGATGTGTCTGGAAGCAGGTCTTTCCTCTGAATGGTGACCTGCTTCCAAGCTGCTTCCATTATATCCGCGGGGCTGACGCAATGCATCCTCCCCGCATGCGCAATTAACGCTCGGCATCTGCTAGGCTTCCGCTGTGCATCCGCTGTGCATCCGCTCTGCATCCTCTTTATCCGCTGTGCATCCGTTCTGCATCCGCTGTATCCATTCCGCATCCGCTTTGCTGCGGCCCCCCGGAAGCCTAGCGGATGTGCCATCCGTTCCCATCTGCTTCCATCCGCTGGGCTTCCATTCCGCATCTGCTTTCCATCCGCCCTACGTCCTCCCCGCGTCCGTGTTATCCGCTCCGGTTATGCAAATTTTTGCCCCTTCTGAGAGCGGATAACAATGGATGGAACATTTTTCTCATCCGTTGTGTCCGTTTTGCATCCGTTGGGTAGTGTGACAGGGCCTTAAGCACCTTGAGTTTGACACTTCTATTCTAGGACAAGAGTGATTAGCTCAATATATTCTGCCTTCTTCTCAATGCTATATTTATTTCTTGGAGCCAAGAAGCAAAAGAATCAATTCAGTGATACAGAAAAAGAGAAACTTGCTTGCAGTTACAAAAGTTTACTCTGCTGTGCCAGGCTAAATAAAAGACATTTTGAAAATCCAGTTCATACTTGTGTTTTTATATAATGCCTCAGTTTAAAGAAAATAGAGAAATTGTGAAAGGAGCAGCAACAAAGTGGTTCTTTTGGCAAAATGCAAGTAACTTATGATCTTTTTCTCCTCTAACCCTTCCTTTTCCTTGGTGATATATTCAAAGTGATTTTACATTGTGCAACAGACAAAGGACATATAAATTACAGCATGAAAGAAAATGTGTTTTTAAATGTCCACAAAACTCCTCCTGCCTTTCAATATATTTCTAAACAGCAGGATAAATATTCTCTCCATGGTTTCTCCCTGGTTTTTGAGGTCAGTCCTGGAAATATTTTTCATACCTGCTATGAAGATATTGGGCTTTCAGCCAGAAATATTTGAATGAATGAATGAATGAATGAATGAATGAATGAATGAATGAATGA